>OX453068.1:216735-1416735 GCA_949699795.1 Spicauda simplicius
TGGCATACTTACGTGTTTGTCAGATACAGGGTTACAGTCGGGTCTAGAAACACATTTGCAGTACTGTAAGGAATCCAGCGTCCCGTCTGAGCCGTAATTACCAACACTGGAAATACAAACAATTTAAATTACATAGCTGCATTATTGCTTATTCTTTGTGATTTTTGTGAAGCAAACACTCTTGACTAGAGAAGTGGATTATAGCTTAAAAATAATCATCGTCAGAAGTAACTCTTTTTCAGTATCGATAAGTGGATTCCACCCCTTATTTTTTATACAATTTAAGTAGCAAAAGAGCACGCATTCCACCTGATGACAAATCGTCGCTGCCAGCCATAGACATTTGGTATGAACTTCATATAAAACAGGGGTTCTAGCTGAAGTTAATCACAGATAAGCATTGCTACTGGGATTGCAATCTCATGTGAAAGAAAGTAAGCAACCACACTTTTTCACTAAAACGCAAAAACTGCTTTACGGTAAACGTAGGTGTGGCGGTAGAAGTAAGTGTGGCACACAGAAGTAGTGATTGCGAAGCGAAGGGGACTGTTACACGTAACTGTACCCGTAAAGTGAAACAATTCTCACTTGGTGAGCGCGGTAGAGTATGGCCTAATCTCTCATTTAGTGAAAAGTCCCGAGCCCAGCGTTGTGTCAATACCAGGTTAACAACATACCTGTTATGTCCTGCAACGTTGGGATAGGCTGCCGGTCTGCGGTATGGTGCGAGCTTGCTGCCCTGGTGTACGTGGACAGGGAAGCGGCCTTGACCGGGTGGTCGGTTGTAGAACCCGGTAGTGTCTGTGGGTTCTCTGAACGGCACCTCGTCTGACTGAATGTTCTTGTTCCCGTTGTTTTCCTGGTAGTGTCTGGAAGCATCGGAAAATAACATTTGTATCTGGCTTTTGTCTGTAGTACTTGTGAAAAACGGAAGACGTCCTACTACACAAAAAAAAATCCGAAGACAGTGCCATCTATCGGGTCCATTTTTTAAGTTGGACAAAGTTATACTTTTTTGCAAGGTATCTGTATTTAACAGTTTTGCATATAGCGTGTACGAACATCGTGACATGAGATTTTTTTACATTAAGATAACGTTGCTGCGCTTAGTAAAGAAAGGCAAATATAAAAACAATACAACAAACATCACAATGGGGCGTTTTAGATTTTCTCTAGGAATCGAATTGATTTGTGGTGTTTATTCTAGTAGTTATTAAAGATATTTATTGCTTGTAATGCATCAAACAGAGGGAGATCTCTTTGTTGTTCGAGTGACGCGGCGCCACGATGTGTATTTCTGAAGAAGTTTGATGTGGCAGAACTGTAATAAAGTGACGCTATTTTTAACCGACTTCCCAAAGGAAAGAGGTTATCTATTCGTCACGTATATTTTTTTTTTTTTTTTTTAATAAGAAGTAATGACGCTTGCGGCAATTTGAAGGCAACTGGCCACTAACGCTCGTGAATTAACCGGCGTGAATTACGGCTCATATAAGTGTATTTCTCTTACTAGATCATTCAAGCCATGCAGTAGCAGCAGTACATCTGGTACTTAAGACATAAGTATATGCTAGAAATATGTGTAGGCAAGAGACATGGAGACCTAGTTATATATTTTTGTAAGTAAATGTCTTAATTGACGACCCGCGTGGCGCAGCGGTTACCGTACCGGTCTGACACGCAGTGGGTCCCGGGTTCGATCCCGGCCAGACAAGTGTCTAAATGATGAGTTTAGATTCTTGTTCTGGGTCTGGGTGTTTGTGTATTCGTCTTTGTGTGTGTCCATGGCACCCACGACACAGGAGAAAATCCTACTGTGGGGCTATGATTGTAGAAAGCGTTTTAAGCGTTTTCGTTTAATTAATTTTATCTCCGAACATAATAGCATTGTTTTTGAGAGTAACCGGTAATTCGATAGATACTGTATCTCAAGGCCATTGTTGAATGGCTCCTCAGATCGAAGGCGAATGTCGGTCAGGGTGGAGCAGACCCATTTCGCAAAAGTAAATAGTGTTCTCGAGTAAAAGTACATTACATAACACGTGTACCAACTGTGGTTGCGGTACTGATCGATTTGCAACTGTTGGTCAAACCACCGACGCTGGGTTTCGAAGCAAGCTTAAGTAACCCATTACTTCTTTCCTGGTTACAGTCAATAGATATTTGAAATGTGTTGTATTGTTATCCGCAAGTAAATCTGGGTTAAGTAGAAGTGCAAAAAGTATATAATTGCAACAATGCATACTACTTTCGTGTTGTAAGTGATCATGCGGATACAGCGTTCCTCTGTCTATGATTTATATTCAAGAAAATGATTTTGGTTTTATTGACGAGCTTTACTGTGAATAGTAATAAAAATATACCATATACATATTGTTATACTTCTGTAATTATGACGATAAAAGGCGTGAAGTTATTGTATGTTTCAAATTCGTTCAACCGATTAGGACACTTAAGTTGAATTCATGTCATTACCAACCTTCTAGTGGTTTAATGTGAGGTTTTAAAAGATTTATATTTTTGAAGAATGCTGTCTGAATGAAGTTTTTATATTTTCTTCCTGTTTCTTTATATATATGACAAAGCGACAATGTTTGTACGCCTTTAAGTAGAACCCATGTTTTATATAGAGTTGTTATATCAATCCGTCAGTGACTATTTACCATGTATACTATATAGTAAAAATACTCTGCAGATTGCATTTTGTCATTAAATATGATTAAGTCCTATAGATTGACCATTGTTATAGGAACGGAATAGGAAACTATCTTAATATGTCAGCAATTTGTTATGCATTGTTGCGGATGGCTTGTGTCATAAGTGACTTATATCAATCCTTTGCTAAGTCACATGTTCACGATGTTACCGATTCAAAATAAAATGACTTTATATTGTAACAACAGATATTAAATGGAACAAAAGACAGAAGATAATTAAGGAGGGATCGCTAATGTGGTAGGGAGGGGTAGGATAGTAGTAGTAGTAGTAGTAATAAAGTAGTGTTTGTTAAAGCAAGGGGTGAAGATGAGAAGGCAGTGTCTTATTTGGTGAAGGTAATCGGTAAAATTCATTAAGTAAGGCCTATAGAAAAAAGGACTATAGCCCTTTACACCCTACGCTTGGCGGCGCTCTTGAATCTAAAGGAACTATTTTATTTTGGGGTCATACATTATTTATTGGAATACTCAAAACATCTTATTTAGCACATTTTAATACTTAACGGGTACTCACGATATGCGGTATTTGAATCCTTTTCGAATTCTTGCCGGTTGCATGGGTCGAAATATCGGCAAAAAGAATTCGAAAAGGATTCAAAAACCGCATATCGTGAGTACCCGTTAAGTATTAAAATCTTATTTAGCGTTTAATAGAAGGACGCAACTTTTACGCAATAATTACTGTAATATTTTTGCCATGTAATTACTAACTCAAGTTAAACGAAATTGTGTAAGCCCGTAAAGTGAGGTTTGAAACTGTTTGGGAATTCCCTCAATGAAATAGGTGGCTGCTATTACAAGATGTATTGCCACTTAAAATTTAAATATGCTGCCTTGGTCCATTTTATTGATTTCATAATTTCGACTGAAACTCTGGGTTTTCCTAGCAATCTTATAATTAGAATGATGATTGGGCTATCATATTTATTCCGCTGTTCTCAGACCACTTAGTAAAACTAATAAGTTTTTAAGGATGTAGTGTGTATTCTGTTTGCACATATCTAATTATGATATCATTTGTCATAATGCTCTTTAAATTCACCAACATGGACGGTATATTATTAGCCAATCTTATAAATATTATAAGGAACTTATATAATTTATATTATAACCTGGTTAAGTTTTATCGTGTTATCCTCAGTGTTTTTTTCTCTCAAGTATTTTTTTAACTGACTGAAGTAGCAAACGAGCATGCAGCCCACCTGATGGTAAGTGGATACTGCCGCCCATGGACATCTATAATAAACTTCATACAGAACATGGGTTCCATCTGAAGTCAATCACAGATGCGTTGCTACTCCCGAGGACTATGATGATCGCCTCATATAAAAGTGTGCCGGCAACCACACCCTTCCATCGAAACGCAAGAAATGCTTCACGCTAGAAATAGGTGTGGCCGTGGTACTTCCCCGATCGAACTGCACTGGTTTTACCACCTTCATAAATGTAAAATGTAAAATGAAATCGTACTTACTATTTTTTACAGTATGAAAGTAGCAAAAGAACATGCAGACTGCATACTAAATGGCCACAGCTGCCTATGGACATATTTCATCAACTCCAGATAAGTCTAAAATGAGGTTAGCCACGAATACGTTGCTACTCCTAAGTACAGTAATACCCCGAACTTACTGGACAGGTTGAGCTGACTGATAACCGCGTAAGTCGAATTCGTGTAAGTTGGGGTGCAAGAAATACGTAACATAAAATAATATTTAGCTGTCATGTTTAATAGTGTAGGATAGTAAGGCTATGTCATGCATAATTTGAATTTTGTGACGCAGCTGACCCTCAATAAAAGACACATTGAGGAGGTTTGAAAACCTCGTAATTCCGAGTTCGCGTAAGTCGGGGTAGCGTAAGTCGAAGTACTACGTATCGTAAAACCTTCCTCTTGAATCACTAACTATTAAAAAAACCTGCATTAAGCATACATATGGGCGGACAGCGCAAAGTGACTGTTTTATACTATGTAGTGATGTGAAACTTTGTAAGGATGTATGTCTGTTATTTTCTCTTTCACGAAAAAACTAACGATTAAATTTCTTGAAAATTTGGCACAAATAGTTTTAACCTCGGAACACACATAGAATATTCATAACCGTTGTAGGAGTAACCGTAGCGGGCGAAGTCGCAGGAGTAGCTTAGTACATCTGTATTCCTACTATCATTAGGTAGTTTTATTAAGGTGACGAAAACCATTGAAATGAAATGAAATGTCTTTATTTTGCATAGGCCTACGGGGGCACTCACAAATTGTCAGTTGCACATTTTTGGGGTTTATTGGAGTTTACTCCTTAAAAATCGATTTGCATACCCTTATGTATGCATGCATATTGGTATTATTTAAATATTTAGTGTGGGAGTATGGCGCCATCTATTTTGAATACGAGTAAACTCCAGTCTTGCGTCGGAGCTGACACACACATCCTTTTTTTACACTACCACCGGATCGGAATACGACCTCAACTGAAAAGATCCGGCTAGAAACTCAGCGGGTTTGTTTTTTTGTTATGTTATATTTATTTTCAATCATGTTTTTTTACATTGTAATGAACGTTAGCTCTTCTTGCATTATACTACAGTCTCCTATTGAGGCAATTGCACCGGTATAGTAATCCGAGATGACGCACTAGCCATTGTTCCCCACAATGAATAGATATAGTGGGATCTAGTATTGTGATAGGTGCAGAACAATTGCTAGGATGTCGGCTAAGGCGCCGAAAACCACTCAACTGGAACCACGCATACTGATAATTATACATCTTTGTTTAACAGTTTTTTCGATACATACATTACTTGTTGAATTTAGTATTTTATTAGTACACATTATTTGTTGATTTATAGAGGTTATTATAAGCACTGATCTACAATTTAGAGCGGTGTTAAATATTTTTATACTTGATGGAGGGAATACTACCTATTACCTATTGTGTTATTTATTATCGGTTATTAGGTGCCTAAAAAAACATCGCGGTAATTTGTCAGGATTATTCATTAAAGTAAGTTATAAGCAATGAGTTTTTTTATACCCAAGCTCATTGTACATAGTGTCCATAGATAGAGAAAAGGGTTATTACATAATTTTTGCTTTGTATATAATATATTTCTTTTTTATTTAAGCACCTGTGGATATTTATTACATGAGCATATGTCCTACAATTAACTTAAAGCATTACATATAGGAGCAGTGATAGCCTAATGGTTGAAACTTGCCCTATCGATCGGGAGGTCCGAGGTTCAAACCCAGGCACGCACCACTAATTTATGCGCGTATTATAAAATTAATTATCACTGTTTTTCGGTGAAGGAAAACATCGTGAGGAAACCTACACACCCGAGAGTTCTTAAAAAAAAATTAAGTTCTCGGAGGTGTGTGAAGTCCACTAATTCGTCCTTGGCCAGCGCGGTGGACTATGGCCTAAACTCTCTCATTCTGAGAGAAGACCCGTGCCCAGCAGTGGAACAATAATGGGTTGACGTGACTGATTACATATAGTCCGGAAGTACATAGGCTACATTTGTAGATTTTCTTCACTATAGTCCAAAATCTACCACTATCGTCCAAAATTTTGGTTATTTTAAGCCCTCAGAATATGTGATATTGCCGTTAAATTGAATTTTATTGCTTCGTATATTCACGCACACTTGATAAACATTACCTAAGTAATGTAAATTAGTTCATTAATCTATCGTGTCGGATGTTGATACATAGTTTAGATGTTATCAATAATTTGATTTATTGCAAATGTTGGGTATAATTAGAACGAGAATATCACGTAATATGATTCATTGTTTTTCGTGCGCTGAAAATAAATTAATACATTGTAATTTACATTGACCTAATAGGTCAATGGTAAATGCAATTATACTTATAAATTCATACAGAAATGTTGGGTGAATTAAGCAAAAAGCAAAAAAGTAATAGCTTCCATGAGTTTATACATCAGCCCTTTGATGTCCACTGCTGGACATAGGCCTCCCGTAAATGACGCCACTCCAACTGGTCCTGTGCCCTCTGAATCCAACGGTTTCCCGCTGCCTTCTTCAAGTCATCGGTCCACCTGGTAGAGGGGCGACCTGTACTCCTTTTGCCTAAACGTGGTTGCCACTCGAGGACCTTCCTTCCTCATCGGTTATCGGTCCTTCGAGCGATGTGGCTGGCACACTGCCACTTCAGCTTGTTAATTTTGAGAGCTATGGCGGTAACCTTCGTTCGTCTACGGATTTCATGATTGCGAATCATGTTTCATAGCGAAATTCCTAGACACGATTCTCGTCTTGTCCATGTTAATCTTAAGACACTATTGAGTAAGGCACTATTGAGGTTGCCTAGCATCGTGCTAAGGTCCGTCAGCGAATCTGCCAAGATCACTATATCATCTGCAAATTGAAGGTGTGTGACGTGTTCACCATTGATGTTAATGTCAAGACTTTTCCACCCATCAGCTTAAAGACATCTTCCAACGTAGCGATCAACAGTTTCGGCAGCAGTAATGTACATAGTGCGAAAGAGAAAAAATACGTTTTTTAAATAGGATATGTAGACGCCTTAATTCGTCTAAAAGCTCTAACTAATTAATCGCTGAAATTTTGATATTTAACTTAACAGATATGACTGATTGTATTTGAGATTAATTTTATTACAAATGTTCACCGGAGGCAGTGTTAGTCACAGTCACTTACCACCAAGTGGACTCCATTATCCTTTCTTACTTCAATATTATAACAAATATGTATTTTTTTTTCATTTGCATTTAATTTATTGTGCTATTGATAGCTCTCCTCTTGTCCCTGTAGTTCCGGGATCAGAATAGGGCTACGGTCGTAAGAGGCGACTAAAAGGGGCTTCCGGGGTTGCAGACGGCTAGAGTGGGAACTCGAACCGTTCGGTCAGGCAATCCCGGGAAGGACGGCCGTATGTGTAGTCACATACCGTCGTAAAGACTTGACGAAGTTGTGGGCCCAGCCGCCCATCTGGGAGGAGCCCGATGGGGCAACGCGCAATAGGATTCCGGTTGAGGTCGTTTCGAGATCACAGAGTCCTCTTTTTAGCGCCGAAGACGGCCACCGGGGGGTTTTAATGCGGTAAAAATCCCACATATCTCTGCGTCGCTCCCACGGCGTTGGGTACCTTTTGAAGGTTTCCCCCTCGAGAAAAAAAAAGCTTATATTAGGCTATCGTCTGCTCTTATATTATGTAGAGGAATACTCACTTGTCTCCGGGCAGGTCCACGAAGCGGACCTTGGTGTCGATGCGCACAGAGGCTGCGCCCTCGGGCCAGCTCCAACGCTCCGCCGCACAGCTCGCCACCATCAACCAAGCTACTATACCTGGAAACACCAGAGAATTATTATATTACTACGAGAAGCCAAAACTTGTGACGCATTTTTAAGCAATATGCCGCGTACGGACTAGTATGAAATTTTGCGCGGTTATAGTGGACGTAGAGAAGGAGTGCAGAATGTTAATATTTTTTTCAAATAATGCATATATTATATATAAAACCAACTAAAAATACATTACATACACTACCCTGCATTTGCCACGAACACATACATAGTAAACGAAATAGAACATTCAATGTCTTACTATTGAAAACACATAACGTCAAAAATGTCAGATGTCTTTGTCAAAATACCGCTATCCTATATCCTATATCCTTTTAGCTGCGGCTTATAGATAACAGATAATTAAACCTCTTTTTATATTTAACAGCCGTGTCCAAAATTACTTAAATATTATTACATTTGGATATGAGAAATATTACTACGACAATATGAAGTTTAGTTGTTTAATTTAAATTACGGTCGACTGTTGCGACGGGCGACTAGTACATGTTAATACCTATTAACATGTACTAGTCGCCCGCGGCTTCACCCGCTTTGATCACGTCTACCACGGCAATGAGTATCGTGTGTAGTTAGTGTAGTGTGTTAAACTACATCATAAGCTGTATATGCGCCAAATTTCAGCGAAATCCGACCAGTAGTTTTGCTTCAAAGAGTAATAAAAACGCATCTCAACATATGTACTTTCGTATTAAATTTAATTTGAGGAGCTTTTGCATTGCAGCATTACGATATTTTGGGCTTATTCCTTGATAAAAACAAAATTTAATAGATATAATTGACGAATAAATTACATTCTGATGTTTTTGGACAGTCTTCATAACCTGCATCATATTTCTATGCAGTTAGATTATACGTCATACCTATGTTATCCTCAAGTCTAGCGCGATACTGGATAATTGAGGCATTGTGTGGCGTGTTGCTCAAACAAAGGCCGAGCAAATAACCATAACATCAGCCCTTGCGTTATTCATTCTGGTTGTGAGTCACGCTTCTCATATTTATAAACGAAAATGGTAAAATATCTGATATTTCTTATATTTGAAGGCTAAACAAGATATACAAGGAAACATTTTTATTAGATTGAAATAATAAACGAGCGTACAGTCCATGTAATGTTAAATCTTATGACCACCTAGAGCAACTTCATATAGAACAAGGGTTCTATCTGAAGTCAATCAAAGATGCATCTTAGTCCCCGGATGCTACTTCCGGACTAAGATGGTCGCTTCATATAAAAGTGAACTGACAATCTGTGTCGTGGGCTCACGTGGACACACACAAAGACGAATACGCAAACATTGGTTTAGAATCTTGTTCTGGGTGTGGGACCCAGAACAAGATTCTAAACTAATCATTCGGACACCTGACTGATCGGGAATCGAACTCAAATCGTGCCAAACCGGTATGGTAACCGCACCGCCACGTAGGGCGCGCCACGCGGGACGTAGAGTTTTGGTTTAATTAAATTAGGTGAACTACGAACTATTACATTATGTAATATATGAAATCATTCTGGTATTGGTGTAATTGATTCTATGTATGAATAATGTATAATGTATATATATGTATAACAACTTTTTTTTCGAGTTACATCCTCGCTTACCCGCGTCGATATACTATACTTTCTAATATTTTGCTAATAGCTAATAATAATTATTTTGATAATAGCTAATAATGCAATGAGTCAAGACTTGTAACTAATAATTTTATTCTTAGATTTACATCAAATGTTTTACTATCTTTACTTTATAGCTTAGTTTCATGAGCTCCGTAAATACATAAAATATTTTTAAACAACACCCTATTTATAGATTTTTTAACAATACGGCAGTGTTCCAAAATCTTACTAATGGCACCGTTAAGTGGGATCTGAACCAAACAGGGTTTGTACTTATTATAACATTATCTCGTCAACCCATTATTGTCCCACTGCTGGTCTTCCACGAGTCTTCTCTCAGAATGAGAGTTTCAGGCCATAGTCTACCGAGCTGGCCAAGTGCGAATTGGTGATTATAACATTATTATTATCAGTTTCAAAACAGTTTATGACAAGTAGGTAAAGTAAAAAACACTGCCTAATATGACAAGTTCATATTAGGCAGTGTTTTTTAAAAAATATATTATTTTTATCTTAGCAAGGTTTACCTATTACTGAAATTGAAGAAGTTATTGAATTTGTTTAAATTCACAATTTTGTAACCAAACAAACACAAACTAAATAATTTAAGTACTTATTAATGTTAATGGCAGAGGTCAGTGATCTCTGCTTCTCGGGTGCAATTTATGACTTTAAACAGTTTTTCTCAAATAGTTGGTCGCGCGCTCCTACGGGTTCTCAAGTCTAATGTCATTATTATAATGAATGTCACGAGATTTAAAAATTACAGTGTAGATAAAGAAACATATATATTAAAAAAATTAAAAGGTTTGACGGGGTATTATTTTATATTTTGTCTGTATTTAATCATGTATTACATTATCAATTACCCAGTAACCCAGAAATAAAAATAAATAAAAAACAAAAACATACATTTATAACACAAAATATATAGGATAGGATTTAAGTGAAATAAATCGCCAAATAATTTACATAGGTACTAAGTGGTCGCGCTGAGAAAAAGATTGAAAACCACTTGAAGCATTACACAGTGTGTAGAATGTTGTAATGTAGTTACGTTACATTTGTAACATTACAACATTACTACACCTCGTAGTTGCGGCATTCGGTTTTATTCATTGAACAATAATGAGTGCAATATACCGAGGAATCTTATTTACACATGATACGTTTATGATGTGAATTAACCTAATTATATAATTTAAAAAAATACGTTTACGTGATTAATAAGTGCACTAAGTATTTCATATTAATTAGCTGATATATAAATCGATAATCTCTTCTTTTTTTTAGCTTAAAATTAACTTATAAGTCTGTTTTAAATAATGTATAATTATCAATTAAATAGTTACAACTAACATGATGATTATGGGAATAAGGCCAACGTTAAACGTAAAATCAACATTAAGGATTGGCTCCGTCTTATTTTTGGGTAAAAACGTGAATAAGGAAAGTTGTAAATATCTATATAAAATGTAAATATAAAATAATATTATTAATTTAAATGACTATTCACTCTACCCTATTGTAACTTAAAAAGTAAAATATTTATCTGTAAAGTAAAAAAAACATACCTATAGATTTTTATATTCCTTTTATACTCGTACGCATTTTCTTAAAGACCTTACGACCTGTGATTTTATATTGACTTGGCTCATAACCAGAAACTATTCATGAAATTAAAGTTTTTTTACGGCAGCGAGGCTCAATATTTATAGGATAGAATTACATGTAGTTACATGTAGTTACTGAATTTTATATCGTACTGCATAAATTTAATAGAATTTTTTTCACTCAAATTGAGGTATATGATTTTAGACTAATACTATCGTGGAATTAAGTTCCACGATAGTAATAACTGATACTCATCAAGGGCTCTTTTTAACGATTTCGTTCGATGCATGCATCATAGTCACGGTAAAAACTACTCCTATCACCGTACCACGATCCATGTCTCATCAACCCATTATTGGCCCACTGCTGGGCACGGGTCTTCTCTCAGAATGAGAGAGTTAGGCCATATTCCACCGCGCTGGCCTAGTGCAATTCGCACTACTTCGTAGACTTCACACACCTCCGAGAACTTTTTTTTTTAAGAACTCTTGGGTGAATAGGTTTCCTCACGATGTTTTCCTTCACGATACAAATAACAGAATTGAAATATCGGCAAAAGGTTTAAAAACTACAGAAGAAGAAGATCGAGAATTTTCATATCAATACGGAGGTTATTTGAAATTGTGCGAATGCATCTGTAACAACCTCCTTTCGTCTACTCTAAAATTTCTTTAGGCTTTTAGCTATGTAAGATACATTATGCATAACACGTACTACGTTATATTTGGCTAGTTATACGAGTTTAGTTAGTACCATAATATTATGATAGTTTTGAGGTGGGCGTCGATTTCGCAAGAACCCCGAGGTCCGTCCAAGGCTTCGGAGCCTTTTAGGGCTGGACTCGATGACACCAAATAATTGTGAATAATATTTCACCTTCCCTTGGCAGATGTAAGATGATATGACAGATTTCCTTCCACGAATAAATGTTGATATGTTTTCCTGCCTTTTTAACATATTTTTAAACTGCCTTTTTAAATCTATATACTTTATATTATTGTTTAAATATATGTATTTTGATAAACTGTGTGTAATTTGGTAGCTTCATTAACATACTTTTAGTTATTTTAAGTATACTAAAAAAACTTACTAATATTTTTAAGGTGACAATTTGAGAGGATGTGTGTATGCTACTCTTTCACGCGAAAAGTACTGGTCACACATTGATAATTAATAATAGATGATAACAGATAATTAAACTTTAATAATTTACACATAGGATACTTCCCGTAGGAAACTTGGCCGTAGCGGGCGAATCAGGAATAACCAAGTATATAATAATTTTAAACCAAAACAACTTACTTATAAATGCCATGTAGGTATCTATTTTTTAATTTACATATCTATTTACATTTAATTTTATTTTATCGGATTTCGAACCCGCTCATATGCGTGTGTGTGGACCGGTGTAGAGAACAATAAGTTATTATATAACGTTTGTTTTCCTAATTTAAAATAATTTATCATTTTATTTTAAGGTTTATATAAAGACAAAATTCCCAATATAATTAAATATAAACAATAAGTAATAAATAAAACATAGAAATAAAATGAAAAAATACTAACCGATATACATGATACACACTATATACAATCAACTGAACATAATATCACTTAAATTTTAAATATTTTAACGACTGTTAAAATATTTGAACTGTGCACGACTGCACAGCGCGCCCTCTGTTATGTAACTGAGAGCTTCATCTAAGCTGTGCTGAGTTTCAGCTCTTGCGCAGTATTTCTGGGCTCAGTATTTCTGAATTTGCGGTCAATGATTGATGCAATTGAAACAATGGTACGTGCTACGTAAATAGATATTATTTCCTATATGTGTTATTTTTAATGAATGGGTATAATGCGGTTTATTTTTATAGCCGTTTGGAGATAGGTACAGTCGATGTGAAAATAATGTAGAGATGGTTTTATTTATTTTTTAATAAAATACAGTCACTGTTATTTCTTGTTTTGAATATGTTAAAATATAAGTGTTGGACAAGTTTTAATTTGTCGTCAACCCATTATTGTCCCACTGCTGGGCACGGATCTTGTCTCAGAATGATAGAGTTATAGGCCATAGTCCACTGCGCTGGCCAAGTGCGAATAGGTCTATTTCACACACCTCCGAGAACTTTTTTTTTTAACGAAATCTCCGGTGTGTAGGTTTCCTTACGATATTTTCCTTCATCAAAAAGCAGTGATAAGTAACTTCTAATACGCACATAATTTTAGAAAAGTCAGTAGTACTTGCCTGGGTTTGTACCTCGAACCTCCCGATCGAGAGGGTAAGTTTCAACCATTAAAATTAAAAAATAAATAAAAATAAAAATGTGTTAATTAATTATTATTTAATAGGTCTTAAACATTTTGATACTATAAGTTAATTCCTTCTTAGTTTTATAATGTAGTCTTTTAATTTGTGTCTATGTTAAAACTTTATAAATATTTCTTACGTAATGAAAATTAAATATTTAGATTACTTATGTAACATTCTTACAAAACACTAATTAAATGTTGATGGACATATTTAGAACGTGCATTACGTGCATCCAGTCATGAATCGTTTTTTAAGTAGCATCTTATGTCGAAGGTCTTTCGTCTGACTTCACCTGGGGAAGCCCTGAGGTCGTCAGCATTGACCCATTTTTGGAAGTGTTTTGTGAATTTTACTTTTTATGTTAATAATAAATTATGAGTGTTGACTCCGTATTTTGCAGTTGATCGTCTTTGATAAGGTTTATATTAACGTAAAAAATAATATATTTGCAGAATGGATTGACATCGGAAATACATTGTGTCCTTATGTAGTCTATATATGAAGTAACACCAATCTACAATTCGCTCTCGAAGGTAACACCGCCACCCTTATTTATAGATTGAAACAGTAGATAGGTTGAAGCCTTTCGATGGTAGAGTGTAGTTTCAGATAGAACCTATGAAGTTCTTCATCAGGTGGACTGCATGTTCATTTGCTACTTCAATCAGATAACAGAAAAATCTTTGTAGTTGTTTGACGTCCCACGTGGCGGAGCGGTTACCATACCGGTCTGACACGCTATGGGTCCCGGGTTCGATTCCTGGCCAGACAGGTATCTGAATGATGAGTTTAGATCGTTGTTCTGGGTCTGGGTGTAGACGACCATACCATGCACACACAAGACGAATACACATATTCGTCTTGTGTGTGCATGGTACCCACGACATAGGAGAAAATCCTAGTGTGTGGCTAGCTAAGCTTAAAATCATGTGTAGAGGTATGTCTGAAAAGGGCAGATAAGTTAAATGAGGCGTTCTAATTTAGTCTTTAGGAACATGTAAGACACTTTAAAATATGTAGTATGAACGGTTTATACTGACCGTTTTACAGTATATGGGCTGTATATAAGAATAAATACTTTCTAGTTAGTGGTGGAAATGTCTTAGTTATAATAAAACAGTAGTAGATTGAGCGGTAAAACCCAAAATTGCCGGCGGCCACCGAACCGGCCAGCGCCCGGCCTACATTAGGGCGCTATTTGGCAATATGCTTGTTTACTAATAAATACTAAGTACGTTAAAGTACAGATACATTTACATATATTATTTTAAATATATTTATTCTGGGAGATAACTATTTACTGAGTAATGGTCTGTTTATAATACTTTTATTAGAATAATAAGTTGTACTCTATGTAAGTTAAGAGGAATAATATTTAGATGAGATAATATGACGCTAATACATTATCAAAAATTTACAGATCATTTATTTTTCATATTTTGCTACCGAGGACCTTTGATTTAGGACCGGGGAAGTACCACCGCCACACCTATTTCTAGCGTGAAGCATTTCTTGCTTTTCGATGGAAGGGTGTGGTTGCCGGCACATTTTTATATGAGGCGACCATCATAGTCCGCGGGAGTAGCAACGTATCTGTGATTGATTTAAGATAGATCAGGTGGACTGCATGCTCGTTTGCTACTTCGTAAGACCAAAGTGTATGTAGTGTGTTAGTATTACAAGGTGGTGGACCGAGTATGGTTCGATCGGGAAGGTACCACCGTCACGGTTATATCTAGCGTGAAGCAGTTCTTGCTTTTGATAAAAGGTGCGGACGTGGGATCTCTTTCGTATAAGGCGATCATCTTAGGCTACGTACTCACGGCGCGGTTTTCAGCCGCGGCCGCCGCGGTTGCGGGCCCGCAGCTTCTGTGCGAAACTCACGAGACCGCCTATTGTTGCGGTTCCGCTGCCGTTGCGGTTGCGATTATCGACCGCAAACGTGGCGGACGAAAACCGCAAGACGGGCGGTTTACCATCAGTTGAGGTCCTGACTACTGCACTCGCCCGCCAACTGATCGCAGAGCGCGCGGGCGGAAACCGCCGCGGCTGCTGCTGACCGCGGCACACGCGGTTCTACAGGTTGCCCGCCGGTGCAGCGGGAGTCGCAAACAACCGCGCGCATCGCGGGCGAAAAACGCGTCGTGAGTATTGCTTTAATTTTTTACATCTGCATCCTACAGAAGCTGCGGGCCCGCAACCGCGGCGGTCGCGAGTGAAAACCGCTCCGTGAGTACGTAGCCTTAGCGTTAGTCCTCAAGAACAGGAACGCATCTGAGATATAATCTGAGTTGCTTATATATCTATGGGCGACAGTGGCCTCTTACTACGTTTGCTGCTAATGTTTATTAATAAAAGTATTTTTGGTAGCATTTTTCCATTGACTTTACCATAGTCACAATGGAATGCTTATCGTTTGCATTGTTTGTATGAGACAGATACTGATCTTGTGCTTCCAAGGACTTGCATTTCCCGTCATTATCCCAATACATTTCATCCGTTGTCGAATGTTAGTAAGAGGTCGGCCTCGGTGGTATCCGTTTCAAATAATATGACGGAAACACAGATCAATAAATACAAAAACTAGATCCACTTAAAATAATAACAAGTAACAAAAAAGCGCTATGGGTCCAAATTGTACCTCTAATTACGGTCGCGTGTTTTATATTTTTTGCAACAAAAATTAATGAAAAATGTTTAAATTGTATAAGGTTTTTCAAGAAGTAACTTATTAGGAATTTGTTAAACACTAATATATTTATTTGAAAAACATGTTTTCGATTTATACCCAGTGGCGTAACTGTAGGGTGGCAAGTCGGCAAAATGCCACGGGCCCCCAGCTGAAAGGGACCCCCGGGCCCCGGTCAGAGGAGAATCACAACTCCCAACATTTATTATTTATTACACAAGTTTAGTAAAAAAAATTGTCTTAGATTTTTTTTTGTTACCTACTCAGTTCCATACACAAGTAAAAAACTGTATTAAAAATTCAAAGCATTTGCAGAAAAAAGTTGTAACTCAGTTTTGGAACTAGGTTATAACTTTTTTTATATGGTTTTTATAATGGGGGAGGGCACCCATCCAATGGCATCCAGGGCAATGAATTTGCCACGGGCCTCGAACGGTATAGTTATGCCACTATATATCCCTAATATGAACGATACCTAATACCTTGCCGGATTTTCTCAGTCGAAGTCGTATTCCGATGAGGTGTTTGTGTAAGTAACAAATGTGTAACTGACAATTTGTAAGTGCCCCCGTAGGCCTATACAAAATAAAGACATTTCATTTCATTATCGCCATGGAAATACCTATATCTCGCGTGAAGCGGCTCTTGCGTTTTAGTGTAAGGGTGTGGTTGCCGGCTATCTTAATCCTCGGAAGCAGAAAAACATCTGTGATTGACTTCAGATAGAACCTCTATCCATACAAAAATCATAAATTTTAAAGTGTGTTGTTGTGACTCTTTCACGTCGCCACATAGCTATTATATGATATGGTTTATATGCTGGGAGATAGTTAGGAGGGCGGAGAGTGACGTAGGCTACCGCTTAGGCGCTTTTTACCGCGCTCTCACATTTCCATGAGAATAGCGATGCTATGTTAGTCGATACATATTTAGTAGTTCCAGACGTTGTTAATAGATGGCGTTAGTAAAATTCACTTGCAAGTTCTGAATTACGCTATCAAATGCTTATGTTAATTCCCTTTGATCGTGCAGGCGAATCAGGCCGCGGGTAAGAGCGAGTTCTATATAATTTGCTTATGTTGTATATCAAGTTTTTGGTCAGTTGGCGGCAAATACGCTAGTTCACTACCTCAATCGATAAAAAAACAGAGTATTCGCATATATTATTTTGTTATTATATACCTACCTCTTGCGTGTAGTTGTAATATTAACCTAACGTGTATTTACTTAGCCGGCAATCAATATTAATCTCAGTGATCAGTGAACAATAGCTTCGGTATAATCACCACAAGATGCAATAACACAACTTAGGTATGTCTAGTGTCATCATTATCTATGTTGTGTATCAGCAAACGAGCAAGCAGGGCCTGATGGTTAGAGGCCTCTGCGAATATTGGATATCTGTAATATCCCATATAACGTCTTACATTGGGTTATCTCAGAGTGATAGAACCAGTGTAGTTCGACCGGTGAAGTACCACCGCCACACCTATCTAGCGTCAAGTATTTCTTGCGTTTCGATAGAAGGGTGTGGTTGCCGGCACACTTTTACATGAGGCGATCATCATAGTCTCGGGACTAGCAACGCATCTGTGATTGACTTCAGATGGAACCCATGTTCTGTTTGAAGTTGATTACAGATGTCCATGAGCGGCAGTGGCCACTTACCATCAGGACTGCATGCTGGTTTGCTACTTCAGTCATATAAAAAAAAAATCTAGTTTGTTAAGTATGTTTTCCTTACCCCACACTTACTTAACTAATAATACCTTAACTGATACTGTTATTAGCCCGAAGTAGAGCGGTGGTGCCTCTGTATTGGCAGTGGTGGGTCGAATTCTATCAACATCAAAATTTACGGCATAGTTGCCTGTTGTAAACTAATTATTGTTATCGGGCCTCTCTGATAGAGTTGAACGCTTAGACAAACATTAGCCAACTTTTCATAAGCTACCCACTACTTTCCCAATGCTGGGCAGGGATCCGTCAGATTAAGAAGGACTAGATCAATCACACTGTTCAAGTGCGCAGACTTACCGATCGGTAAACTTTACAAGGACATTTGATTTTTTTTAAATATCTCAGGGAAGAAAGCACAGGCATGGTCAAGAAGATCACAGATAAAAATAAAATTTTCATAAGATAAATATGCATATCATAGTACAAGTGGCTTAAAGTTAAAATAGTGAAAATGAATTACTAATATGCAAAATCTCGAAATATCACAGACATGTCTTCGATTCGAATCTTGGACTCTCAGACTGTAAGGCGAGCCACAAACCATTATATGCTATTATGTAAAGATTCAAACAATGTAGGTACCCAAAATTAAATAGTACCTGTAACCGACGTAATCACAGAGATAACCGGATGACCTTCAGCCGCCAACTTCGACACTGTGACCCGATTCCCAGGTGATAAAATTGTCTTTTACTAACCAAACAACAATGAATACATCTAATTATAAAACTTCATCCTTATACATATTAGGGGGCATCATTAATTATCAGGGATATGTAAGGGGCTGGAGGGGGCCAATCTTGGTAATTCGCAAATTAGGAGACACGGTATTCGGCTCAATATCATTTATATTTCTGTCAGAAACTGTGTTAAACGAGAAAATTATTAGCGGGAGGGGGGGGGGGATCCCACTACATCTCCCCAAGGACGGCCGGGGTCAAATTCACTTCACCTAATTAATGAACGCCTCCTTCCTGGTCACTGGACGTAGTGACTTTACAATAATTTTGATAAGAAGGTTTCGCTACGGAAGGAATTGAATACGAATCGATTTCATCGCAATCGTGTTCTTTATTACCGAACTTTCGGCGTTTTTTTACTTGACTGAATTAGCAAAATACGGCATTACACCACGTCGCGCCCATTTTCGCCTTTTAAGTGTTTTTATAGGTTCCAAGGGTATTACAAGGTTTGGGATTGATATATGACCCGAATCTGCAGTACTAGATAAAACTGGTCTAGTTGAGAGGTAGGACTTGTCTATAAACGAGATTATACATTTTATATAAGGTATACGTACGAATACTACTCCCAGTCGTCATAACTCGACACATTTTATTTCAATAGCTCTTCGAGAACTACCAGATAGAAAAATGGTTAACATATATGAAACAGAAAAATGTACAGCATACAATTTTGTTTTTATAATTTTAAATATCGGCTCTCGAATGGCTAACTTTTTGCCTAGTGGCTACTTGGCATAATTTCCTAAATTATAGTACATATGTTCAGGGTACGGCCACATCGCTCCGAAGACCCAGACGGGCAAGGTGGTGACCATCTTCTACGCCATCCTCGGAATCCCGCTGATGCTGCTCTGCCTCTCGAACATCGGAGATGTCATGGCTTCTTCCTTCAGGTATTCGCATGATTATTTAAGCAAAAAATAAAGTTGTGTCTGTGTGTACAAAAACCAGATCACTTTCATATGCGGCAACCATCTTAGTCCTAGATAGAAGTAATTAGTTCTTAGTTATTGATCGGCATTAAGTTGCTTACAGATGTTTATGGGCGGTAGTGACAGTTTGCTATCAGGTAGAATATTCAAAAAACGTATGAACAATCGCTAACTTAACTCGGAAATAATATGATAATGAGTAAATAGAGTTAGCAATAAGTGTGTATTACTTTGTTAAATTATGGTAACGTGTTCTTCTATCACAAAGCTTAATATATCTTCTATGTTTAAGCCATACTTAGTCGACAGCCATTGTTATAACCGATGCAGAAAATATCCCATGGATTTTCAGCAATAAGCTGTTATTAGGATACCACCTAAAGCTAGGTGGCGGCGACGTTACTCTTTGCTTAAAAAATAAATTTATATGACTTTTACGTTTGTGTCATTAATTTGATTTTTGTGTTATATTCTTCAGGTTCTTGTACTGGCGCGTATGTTGCTACGTGTGCACGCGTCCCCCCAAGCAGAGTCATCGACATAATGCCAGGTAAGTTTCTTTCATTTATCACTTTGCTATTGATTCATTTCATATCCCCCTGCTGGATTAAGTCATTTTCAAAAAGCCTTTTATCACCTGACTTCGTCAGGAGAGTAATGTTTTTCATACACAGGTTCAGTGTGGAGTAATGGAAAAAAATTGGGTCAGTGGCCAATCAAGTTGGTTATTTAAACTCTTTATAAGTATTTCCTCCAAGATTTAGGAATCACTAAATTTAAATCGCCAGCTTAACGTATCTGAAGCATTGAAACCAGGTAGCGATTTTAACCACTAACCGATTGCTCACGAAACTTTCGCTTGGCGCTGCACATTTGCAAAAATTCGTCAAGAAAAAATTGTCGAAATTCACTACAATTTGAAGTAAAAGTGTATTGCACTTTATTATAAATATAAGACATTTGTTTTTAAAGTTAAACGCCTACACTGGCAACGCAAAGCGAGTTTCGTGGCCTTTAGATAACAGTAACTATGCAACTCTCAATCGCGCCCAGCATTGTTTCAATTTCTCAGTTACAATCTACAGCGCGCTGCGCTCTTCAATTATTATATGAGATCTGCAATAGTAATATATGTTGTGTGAAGGCGTTCGATGCGTGCGGGCAGCACGCGTGCCTCCACACGCCGCCGCCGGCCGCTAGAGCGCGCTCACTCCGACACCGACTGCAGGTAATGTAATCAATATTTATTTATTTTGGGAAACATACAATACATTGTAACACGTGTATATAGGTTCTGAGATTAGGGCACATATTAGTAAAGTTTCCCTTAATATCTTATTCTTTAAAATGATTGGTAAAAGGGCCATGGAGCAACCAAAGATTAGAAATAAAGAAATAATATTTAATAACTTCTATTATTATTTTTTCGATTATACGATAGAGGTGTGAGAACGAGCATGTCCACCTGATGGTAAGTGATCACTGCCGCCCATGGACAATGGACATCTGTAAGCAATTTAATATAGAACTTAATATATATAGGTTCTATCTGAAGTCAATCACAGATGCGTTGGTTCTCGCGAGGACTATTTTCGCCTCATTTATTTTACGCCGTTAACCACACCCTTCCATCGAAACGCAAGAACTACTGCACGCTAGAAATAGGTGTGGCGGAGGTACTATACTGGTCTTTTTTTTGTGCTCGAGGGGGAAACCTTCAAAAGGTACCCGACACCGTGGGAGCGACGCAGAGTTATGTGGGATTTTTAACGCACTAAAACCTCCCCGGTGGCCGTCCTCGGCGCTATAAAGAGGACTCCGGGATCTCGAAACGAACGCAACCGGAATCCTCTGAGCGCGTTGCCTCATCGGGCTCCTCCTAGATGGGCGGCTGGGCCCACCGCTCCATCTAGTCTTTACGACGGTATGCGACCACACATACCACCGCCCTTCCCGGGATCACCTGACCGAACGGCTCGAGCTCTCACTCTAGCCGCCTGCAACCCCGGGAGTCCCTTTTAGTCGCCTCTTACGACAGGCAGGAGATGCCGTAGCCCTATTATGATCCCGGAAGTACAGGGACACTACACTGGTCTATCTGATGAACTTCGCTCCGTTTACTACTCCCCTTTTAATCATACTTAAGAGAGCTTGCACTAATATATTATAACACATTTTAATTTAATTTGGGCTTGATCTTACAATTCCTTGGAGGACAAGTATAGTCTTATTGAAAGCGAAAAAAGTTGCATTATAAATTAATATGTATGATCTATTTATTACGTAAGTTGTATTACAATAGCATAAGAAGGCCAATCAATTGCTTAGATGTAATCTGTAATAATGGCATTTGAAGTCTAACCGCGGTTGGTTTTTCCCAACTTCATTATCACTTATAGTGTATCGAAATGCCGAAATGACTTGATAACGACATCGTTGTCACGATAATACTTTTCGGTTGGTTCGGTTCAAAGGCACCATCGGTGCACCTAATTTCTATAATATCAGTAGTGTTAAAGGTGTTCTGCTATGGTTAAAGGGTGTGGTCACACACAGACTCTTCCAAATCTCTTAATCTTTTTACAAAGGATTCTTGTCGTAACTGAAATTGACTTTGCCAGGTGGTAAAAGTAGTCCCCGGCGGACGCCGATAGCGTTCCCTCGGTGCGGTGTCCCTGTATTTCCGGGACCAGAATAGGGCTACGGTATCCCCAGTAAGAGGCGACTAAAAGCAGTTTTCGGGGTTGCAAGCGGCTAGAGTCTCCCACTCGAGCCGTGCAGCCAAGCGGCCCCGGGAAGGACGGTGGCACGAGTGGCATACCGCCGCAAAGAATTCAAGGTGCGATGAGCGTATTCGCTCACCAGGGAGGAGCCCGAAAGGTGCATTGCGCTCGGAGGACTCCGGTTGTGTTCCGTTGGAGATCCCGAAGTCATCCACGCAGCGCTGAGAGTTTTAGTGCGGTAAAAATCACTAATAATCCTGCGTCGCTCACACGGCGTAGTCTACTATTTGATTGTTTCGCCTTCGATAAAAAATAGGTGCCACTGCCATACTTATTTCTAATGTTAATCAGTTCTAGCGTTTCGTTGGAAGGGTGTGACTCTCGGCTCACTTTTATATGAGGTGGCTATTTAAGTCCTCGGGAGTAGCAACGCATCCGTGATTGACTTCAACTCTCAATTTCGACTCCTGTTTTATATGAAATTGCTTACAGATATTCATGGGCAGTTGTTGCTTACTATTATAAGGACTACACCCATTAAAAATGCGTTATTCCGATGCATGCATTCATGTGTAGATACCGGGACAGTGGGTACAACAGCGCTCGTCCGCGGCGCACGCGTCCCCCGCCCCCGCCCGCCGCGCCGCCCCCGCGCACGCGCTCGCAACCTCCCCTGCACGCACGTCCCCATGGTATAAGAAGTATAATTACTAATAACTTCTATCAATTCTACTGCTAAGAAATCTTTTGAAAGACTGCTTTTTATCCAATGTGAGAAATTTAGTTGGAAAGGTATGCTTTCATAATGCTTTGTAATGCTCGTCAGATATTCTAAATATAATGAAATTAAATATCTTTATTTCACGCTTACAAATTGTTAGTTACAATATTTGTTCTTACACTATCACCGTATCGAAACACGATCTCAACTGAGAAGATCTTGCAAAAAAAGGTTTAAAGGTGGTAGAACCAGTGTAGGTCGACAGGGTAAGTACCACCGCCACTCGTATTTCTAGCGTGAAGCATTTCTGCATTTTGATGGAAAGGTGTGGTTGCCGGCACACTTCTAAATGAGGCGACCATCACAGCCCTCGGGAGTAATGTAACAACGGATCTGAGATTGATTTCAGATAGAACCCATGGTCTATTTGAAGTTGCTTATAGATATCCATGGGCAGCAGTGACCACTTACCATCGGGTGGAGTGCATGCTAGTTCGCTACTTCACTTAGGTAAAAAAGGAATTAAGTGGGTTTGTCTTTTTCTTTACATATTATGAGTAGAAATACATTTTTAACCATCTTTTATACATGGACAATAAAAGCTAGCTTCAGAGTCTTGCCTTACATTTGACTAAACAAGAAGCTTGTTTGGCCAATAAATTTTGTATAGGATGCTAAGAATTAAACCACCACCTGTAATCGTTACTAAGCCAGCAGATTATATTAACATTATTCAGTTATTTGTGAATTCTTGAACAGCCTTCTATTTGAGGGTGGCATTAACAAAACTACACATAAAATTAATTCTCGTTTTTAGGTTCCAGAGATTACGATCGCGATGACCGATCACCGGTTCGTTACGAAAAATATGGGAGAGACACGTATGAGGAGGAAGAAGGTAAGCTACACCTGCTCTAAATAAAAAATATCGATAGACGATCCATTGTGAAAAAAGTTTTTTTCTTTCGTAGAAGAGTACCCTAAGGTATCATTGCCACTTCAAGATCTGCAGGCAGCACTGAAAGATTTGGAAGACTATAAAGTTAAAATTGCGTCTAAACCAGAGTTGCGAAGTAAGTCCTTGCCGAGGCCTTCCAAGCTGAAACCCGAATATGGTCCAAGACGGGACTTTGATGACCAGAGACACTATGAACTGGACGATGGAAAGGAAACATTTGAAATGCACGATCTTTATGATGTTGACTATGAGAATTTTAAGGAACGGAAGGCTTTAGAAGAAAGAGAAAGACGACGTAGAGAAAGAGACGATAGAGATTATGCTTATAGGGATCGAGGATATGACCCAGAAGATGACGATTTTGAATTTGACATTCCTCGAAATCGCAGATTTGATAAAAGGTAAATCATTATCGGCGCATTATTGCATTATTTGTAATATACCGTAAGAATTTAGTGAATACAGTAGGCAATTTACTGTTTTTAATACATTTCTTGTACGTTATAGGTATGACCGCGGTAGATCAGAGTATTATGAACGGGACATAGAAGATTGTAGCGAGAGACGACGAAATCGTCGCGCTCGGAGCGCCATCTACGACTATGAGAAAAGAGAGGACTGGGTGGATGAAGAACGGGATATAGAAGGAGGTCGGCGAAAGCGGTTACGAAGATTGTATACTGTTGATGATAGCGCTAGGTCGCCATACCGATATGTAAGAATTGTTTTATAATATATAAGCAACGAACGAGCATGCTATACACTTTTAACAATAGAGGTTGGTAATGAAATGAAATGAAATGAAATTTCCTTTATTTATCTATCCTTTAAATATTCCTGTATTTCTAGAACCAAGTATAACTTTAAACTTTTCAACATTAGCTATAAAATTGTCAATCACTACATAGTATGAAACAAAGTCGCTTCTCGCTGTGTGTCCCTATGTATGCTTAGATCTTTTAAACTATGCTACGGATTGTAATGCAGATTTTTAATAGATAGAGTGATTGAAAAGGAAGGTTTTTTATGTATAATACATGTATTACATAGTAGAGTAACACTGATAATTTTACTTTTTTTACTTTTAAGCGGAACGAAGTTCGCCGGGTCAACTAGTTTTAAATGTAAACTATAATATAAAGAGTTTTTATATTTCAGTCGCCTTCTCCGGACAGAGAAGACTGGAGTGATGATGTAGGACCTATGAGGCGGAATCGCTTGCCAGGTAATTACTATAAATTAACAAGTCATTATTAAAATCTCATGGTGGTCATTGTAGTTCGTCCACTTTGTGAACTCAATTGTAACGCCTGACATTTTATCAAAACTATTAGAAGTATGTAACAGGATGATGTCGTCGCATATGTATTATGCTCATTTATTTTATATTTTTATAGTTTAAAGTAATGTTTTTGGAGCGTATGTATATATTTATTGTATGTACAAACATATGTCCTCGATACAGTTTAAGGGGCTTGACATATAATATATCATTGAAATCATCTCAGTTTATAGAGTGACATCGGCTATATTTTTTTTAATCTCTAAATTGTTTAATTGAATGTGATAATAAAAGATGATATACAATGATATTATCGACTTCAACTATAGATTTATCAATTGCGTATTTTGATCTTAATAATTTCTTGTTTATACATTTTTCCAGCTTGGGGTTCGCGTCAGTCGGACATATACCCGGTACCAGTACCACAAGCAAAGGAAGAAGTGAGTATACTGAAATGAAAAAAATCATTTTAGAAGACAAGATAGTGTTTCATATTTGTTTAAAATAAATGCAAAATTACTTAAATAATTTGTTTAGTAAATTGCATTTCAGTCATTTCAAATTCCTATAAAGACGGCTAAGCATAAAATAGTTTTTTATGAAGAATCCATAAACCAATAATAATAATTGTAATACGTCCGAGTATGAGAATAATATGAATAAAGACTAATTGTAATAAATGTGAATACACTCTCCATATGTATTCATAAAGCTTTATGTCATTGGTTTCTAGATAAAGCCGGTTCCTATCTGGCTGTGCGTGTTCCTCGTGGCTTCCTACATTGTTGCGGGCACATTCCTCTTCAAGCGGTGGGAGGGCTGGGCCTACTTGGATGCGGCCTACTTTTGCTTCATTACCCTTACCACAATAGGCTTTGGTGATTTCGTTCCTGCTCAGGTTAGATAGTAAAAAATTACTTATGTATGAAAATTTTGGGTTTTGTCTTCGGAGGGACGCCATTGTCATGTAATAATATAATGTATAATTTTTCTACTTCTTTATTCTTAGAAGTTTCGTTTCCAGAACATCCGGTATTGTCCTCAAATGATATAGAGCCCTAGATGAGGTCTACTCAGACGCTACTTCTGAGTATTTAGAGGGAATGGCTATCGTTGGTATCCCACATATTGTCATGCTACCTTTCATACCACAACATGTAACCGTTCCACTGTTGCTGTAAGGAAATATATGCGGCTAAAGTCCACCACACTTGATCTGTAAAGGATTTTGCCGCAAATCGCTTTATCTTTTTCAAAAGATAAAGGAACTCAGCCAAAACTGAGATTAGCTACTGGGGCAATTAGAAATTCATTGACTTTGACGTACTTATTGATATATTATATTGGTACTTCATAAATAGATTTAGGTAACGATATCAATTTATGGCCTCTGATACCACGATAAATAAATACAAAAATTTGAATACCAATAAAAATGCTTTATTTAAATAAAATATTTTTGGAAGCTCAACCTTGAAAGTGAATGTTTGATTATAATCTTTTATGATATGCACATTATCCTTGATGGATAAGTTTTCCTTTTTAAATAAGTTAATTTCTTTTGAAATAATAAGTGTCTTTTAAGTTACCACAACACAAGACATCTCTGTAAAATTTTCAAAGAGATGTCTTACGTTAACTATATCACTTTGTTTAAGGTAGACTTTTTACAATTGATGCTACGTGAGCCGTGATCGTGCAACAGTCATATTTTACAACTTTACTGTCGCTTTTCGACAGCAACTCTTTCTCATCTTTAATTTTCATCAACTTCCTTACAACAATTACGTTCCAGGGTCAAAGTGGTGCTGCAGCAGACGCCGTGCACTCCATAGCGCTGTGCTCGCTGTACCTGCTATTCGGCATCGCGCTGCTGGCCATGTCCTTCAACCTGGTGCAGGAGGAGGTGCGCGCCAATGTAGCGGCAGTCGCCACACGCCTTGGCATCATCAAGCCACGGGATAACTCGGATAATGATTATTGATGTAGTGTTAATAAACTTTCTCTTCCAAAAAGAACTTCAAACGTGCGCATCGAGATTTTCGATCGTTTTTGAGAAATGATAGAGGAGACCAAATACAATATCAGGGTCTATTGGACCCTCTTTAAAACAAATTAAGGACTAAAGTTGGACAGGTAATTTATAAGGGTGTATACTCGAAAAATTCTAATCGCAAACTGGCCGTAACCTTGTGGTAACGTGCTCCCATAGAAATCAGCCACCCACCTGTCTGGGGATTTCCTTGTTAATACTGTTTTTAGGACAAAAACTCAGACGTAGCGCATATATACAATTGTTATACCAATCAAATCAGTAGTAAGATGAAATAGTTTGACGCGGTAATGCGTGTACTGAGTTGTAGATCAATAGTTATAAAATTATTTTTCAAAACGCGATCGCAGTGTTGTTTGGATTTTGTGAGACAACATGTAGTTGGTCTTGTGCCGATCTAAATATACTTTTAACGTATAACTAAATAGTAGTATATATACGTTAGGTGTTAATGTAAAATATAATGGTAGCAATTTAACTTATACAAAAACATGTGTTAAACTATAGTTAGTAACAGTGGTTTCTGTCGAAAGCTTTAAAACGAAGGTTATTGTTAACAGGTTTAACAAATTACAAACCAAAGATCTTTCTTGCTTTATTCTTGAAGATTTATAATTTGTACGATTTGATAAAGATGCCTTAACTTTACCAATTTTTGAGTTATATCAAATTGTGTGTTTGCTTGTGTTTATGTCAAGGAATTCGCATTTAAGTACTCGTAATATAGATTAGTATTAGTCTTCAGAGTGACTATTCTATTTACATTTCTTAAGTATATAGTGTTGTAATAAGTGTGAGCTGTGGTGTCAATAATTTTAAAAATTAACATAATTAAGTTGAGAAATTAAATGGACCATTCACGTAAGGGAATTTTATTATGACCTAACCTTGCCAGCATAAAATATATTGATTAAGTCAGGTAACATTGAACGCTTTAAACGTCCTAATTAACTAAATGATAGATAAGATAACTCTAATTTATTTATCTATATTACTTTAAAGTTTGCGCATCCGCTTGTCGTGCATTATGCCGAAATTGTTTACTATACGGTTCATATCCGATGATTTCCCTGTCAAGAGAAAAATGATAATGTTTTTTCAGCTAAAAATTTTGAAACCCTCCTGGCGTTGTAATAAAGTGCTAACTCGTACATGAATATGTATTTTTTATTTTATTATGTAACGGGTTATCATGATATGTGATTTTTGAATTTCTTTCTGCCGATATTTGTATTTTTCATCTGCAGAGAGTCAATGTTTGTGCTAAGCTGTTGACGATTTCCTAGAGCGTGCTTGGATTGATCTTGCTTCATGTTTCCTTGTACAATATTCAAAACCTGCAGATACTTTGCAAAGAACACAAACTATACTATGAACCTAATAGGGTGTTAAACTTTTTCAATAAGGCAGTATAGGTGGAAATTTCTGCCCAAGGCGTCGCCGGACGAATGAAGTTTTATTAACCAACATCACAATCGTCGGTGAAGCATACCTGTAATGCTATACAATCATATTAAAAATGCTATTA
Organism: Spicauda simplicius; assembly: GCA_949699795.1. Taxonomy (NCBI): domain Eukaryota; kingdom Metazoa; phylum Arthropoda; class Insecta; order Lepidoptera; family Hesperiidae; genus Spicauda; species Spicauda simplicius. Next base: position 245,729 of record OX453068.1, read on the forward strand.
TATAGTTATAGTCTATATATTATATACTATTATAGTCCTGCTTAAAATATTGTACTTACTTAGATCTAGATAACGGCAGTAATATATTCATGTCGTCTAGCCCATTGCGACCTCTTCTACCTGGTGGCTTTGGTAAGACATGGCTTTTGGCAGATTTTCATTGTGACCAGTCGACCGATTAAGTTCTCCTGGACTAACTTTCTCCAGGCTGACCTTCAAAAACCTTTATTTCTGAGTTGTTAATTACTGTATTTAGATGTGCAATATTTTTTGAGCGAGATATCCCTGATTTACGATCGGTACAACGAGTGGTAATCTTTTTTCTGTCACATTCTTCTTTATAAAATGTTGCTTCAGAATTGTTTTGGTTAATTTATTTTTTTTATTCGTTAATGACTGACTTCAAATCTTTGGAAATAATTGCCAAATCTCTTTACAAATAAATGAAGTAAGGTACATTTTTTCAGTTTTCCTAAATTTTTTTGAAGATGAGTCTGAAGCCTTTCCCATTTTGCAAGAAAAATAATCCCGTGTCTTTGCTTAGTAATTTTATTACATATCTGTAAGCACTTAATGGCCAACTCCTATGGCTTGAAGTACCTCTGCATCATCAGGGTTGACAAGTTGAAGGTCAGATTTTTGTCCTATAAACTTGATTAACAATCTTATATATTCGTAAACATCAAATGACTAACTTTTATAGCTAGCAGTACTCCTGCACCATCAGGACTGAGGAGTTGAAGGTTAATTTTTTTACAGTAAATATCTGCTTAGTAAACTTATTCTATATTCAAACCAATTGGACTCCTACAGCTTAAGTTCGCCGAGTATCGCTAATTTTGTTAATTTGCTTCAAAGAGTTGAAGAGTTCCATAACATTTTTATGGATCCCCTGATCAGAACCGTTATCAAACTTTCATCAGACTACAACTCAAGTATATTCTTTGTAAAAAAAAAAGTATCAAAATCGGTTGGCTTGATATTGACTTATTCGTTCTCTTAATTTAAAACTTATGTATTTTTTTATGGATGCTATCATCAGAATTAAAAAAGAGGGAGTCCATAACACCCACTACCTCGGTTCACCTAGTCCGGAGTAATCAGGTAACAAATATAAATAAAAAAAATACCAAGGAATTGAGAACCTCCTCCTTTTTGGAAGTCGATTAAAAAGGGATAAAAATATAGCAAAATAATGACAAAATATTTTAAGAGCTATTTTCACACAAGTGAGTTGTGTAACCAAACGTTTAAAAGAAAACTAACTCTCATTAAAATCTGTATCAAATTCAACTCCCTTAGAAAACAATTACTATCAATAATATTATAAAATGAAACAATAATAGCAAAATAACTTAATTTAATAATCATTTGGCCACCCATGATAAAATTATGAAACTGATCAAAGATAAGCGAGGATATCTACATCCATCTAATACGAAATATTTAAATATGGTATCATAAATCGTTTATCTGAAGTTGTAAAGATTAACACGAAATTGCGACGTTAATGCTAAAACTCTTGTTTATTCCAAAAGCGGTCGTCGTTAACACTTATGTTGAAGAGGTGCTGATAGTTTTAAGAATAATCTTAGACCAATAATGGGAAGTACGGAGAAAGGTGATAGCGATGGGGTTGAGAAGAAGGTGGATTTGGACACGATCTTGATTCAAGATGTGGGGCAGTTCGGCCGGTACCAACTCATCACACTAATGCTGGCTGCCTTGCCCGTTATCTTCTCGGCGTTTGCTTCAGGGGAATACATCTTCACCGTGGGAAGAATACCTTCCAGGTAAAGTAACGGAGTGTTTAGTTTGTAATAACGTTTATAATATGTTATGTCAAACTAGCTGAGGTATAATCTGTTAATTCAAAACACGTGTGTAAATATAATATATTTTAATTGTTATTTCACACTTATTTTACTCGTATCTTCGTGCTCTGTTTACCTACAGGCTAAACGGCCTAATACACTTTCGTATTATGTTTTGGAAATTTCAAACTAGTTCAAGGGGATCGGACTTCCACTTTTCATCTAGAAACGATGACAGAAATACCCTAAGTTGTATAAAGTTGATAATGGTGATGATATAAAAAAGAGCCGAAAATGGAAACCAACAAAATTCAATGTTCTTTATAGACAGATACCTTAATCAATGCAAATAACATTTCCAGATGTCGAATCCCGCAATGTGACGGTCCTAATCCAGAGTACGCGCCACCCTGGATCCTCAATGCCATTCCGGGCACCAGCCTCACCAGCTTCGAACAATGCGAGAGGTTCAGTAATAGCACCCAAGGCGCTGACGTCACCGGGGTCTGTCCCGCCGCCTGGTTCGACAGCGCCAGCACTGAGCCCTGTGAAAGTTACGTTTATCAGAATTCCCTCACTGTCGTATACGATGTAAGTTACTGTTTAAGTAGTACAACCTTTTTTTATTTTTTCTATCTATTCATCTATTCAGACGTTCGAAGTCATCTGTTAGAAATAGGCTTCCCATAAATGGCAACACTCCGATAGGTCACGTGCCATTAAGAAATAAATTCGTACACAGTCGTCCTCGTAAATAGTCGTATACTTTCCTTTATGTATATAAGTGAGAGTAGAAACAAATGCTTAAGCGCTGCTAAATGGTAATTGTAATTCTGCCGTAGAAATGTGGAATAATATACACTAAATCAAAATCAATAGGACTATCTATAGTCCTACTCAGATAATGTTTTATGTCTGACGACCTAATTTTTAAAAGTATTTAGTTAGAACCATCATATATATGACATTAGATATGATGTTTTGCTACATAAGTGTTATTATTTGATATTAAATCCTTTGCTATTTTTCTGTGATAAAATCTATCCAGAGATGAATTTTGGTCGGTAATGTTTAAAAGGTTTACGATAGGCTGCGCACCAGAAAGGTTAAGCTGCAGGGAGCACACGAGGAGGTCTCTTATCAAAGTTAATTACGATTTAGATACAACATTATTTAATCGGAGATAAAAAATGATAACTGTTTTGTTGTACCCGTTATCAAAATAATCGTGTTATCAATAATAATTGTATTTCAGCAAAGAATAATAAAGCATTTATGTTTAATAAGTAATTTCCGCGCTGATAATTCAATTTTCTATGTTTTTAGTTTGACCTTGCCTGCGATGAGTGGCGACGTTCCCTTATTGGCTCTATTCGTACCATTGGCACGCTCTTGGTGCTTCCCATCACGGGCTTCATCTCAGATCGCTGGGGTCGCCGCGTGGCGCTCACCCTCAACGCTTTTAACACTGGCTGGATCGGTCTCGTGAGATCGTTCGTTAATTCCTACGAATGGTTCCTTACTCTTGAAGTTATAGAATCGTCAGTCGGTGCTGGTGCCTTCTCGTCATGTTATATTTTAGGTATTGAACTTAAGTTATATCACTTTAATATTTTGCTCAATTAATACTTTGTTTAGTGGACGAACTTTGACCAAAATAATAAACTATCTACTTATGTTATAGTTGTTAGAAGAAAAAAAAAGCAATTCGGTTAACAAATATAAGATATAATTTCACATATTTTCAGTTATGGAGCTGGTTGGCCCCAAGTACAGAGTGGCTGCAGGAGCTACGATATCAACGATGTTTGCTGTTGGCCAGGTGCTACTAGGTTTCATCGCTTGGGGCGTTCAGCCATGGCGGAGCCTCACTCAGGTTCTATACGCGCCGCAATTACTCGTCGTTTCCTACTTCTGGATTTTGTCTGAATCGGTCAGGTGGCTGATGAGTAAAGGACGCTATGAAGAGTCCGAGGAAATTCTTAAGAAAGCAGCAAAGAGAAATGGGAAGGAATTGTCGGAGAAATCGCTTCAAGCTTTACGAGAGACGGCTGAAGCTGAAAAGAATAAAGAGAAAGTAAAAGAGCCCTGGCTTCCAATTCTTGTTATAAGATCGAGGATGGTGCTCCTTAGGTGTATAGTTTCTCCAATTTGGTGGATTACCAATACTCTTGTGTACTATGGGATGAACATCAACGCGGTGAACCTCTCCGGTAACCAGTACCTGAACTATGTGGCGGTGGCAGCCGTCGAGATCCCAGGTTTCTGGACCGCTGTCCTTCTATTGGATCGGATTGGAAGGAAACCAGTTCTCATTGGAGGGTACTGGATTTGCGCTGCCTGCCAGTTTACATTTGCATTTTTACCTGAAGGTAAATAATATTTTTTAAAATTTTATTCAATAACATCATACAACAATTACAATACAACTGAAATCGGATGTATAATGATTTTATTATATGACAGGTTTTGCAACGTAGAGTAAGAGGGGTAGCAAAGTTGCGTTTGCATATTCATCGATGGCTTGCCCTCATGAGGTTATAAAATCTGAATTTATAAAGATCTTATTATAAAAATTATCGGAAGACCCAAATAACTTTGCGAGGTGTAAATAAATCTAAACATAGATTGGTCGCTCTCTTTAACTTCTCTTATAAATTTTGTTTGCAATTAAATGCGGGGGCGACTGTTATTTAATTTACAGCTTTTTTGCGGATACATGGTAAACTAAGTCATCAAAATGCTTCCAGGCAATGAAGGTGCAGCCTTGGCTGTATACCTGATTGGCAAATTCTGTATCGCAATGGTGATGACATCGATATACGTGTACACAGCGGAGCTGTACCCCACCAAGTACCGTCACAACCTGCTAGCATTCTCCTCCATGATTGGCCGACTGGGTTCCATTACAGCTCCCCTAACACCAGCACTCGTAAGTTCAATAATTATTAAAATTTGGTCTGAAGTAGCCCGTTGGAGTTTGTGAAGGCCCACTTCAATTGCAGGATCAAGTCCTAAACCAGCAGTGAGTCTTAATGAGAATTGTAGCCATGTCAATATTATTGCATGGTATCTTCTATCCCACTATCTCCTAATGAAGATTATTTCTCATTATCCCATATAGTGAATTTAAATTCTAGACAACACATCTCGTTTTAATTGTGAATGTATTTCCTTCCTCATCATTTGCATCAATTTGCGATGTATATTTTGGTAATTTGTAATTGCTGTTTATTGCAGGCGCTAACAATTTGGGAGAGTTTCCCATCTGTGCTTTTTGGTAGCTTCGCGTTGCTCTCCGGGCTTCTGATCTTTGTGACGCCAGAGACTCTCGGCACTAAGCTGCCTGATACCATGGAAGATGCACAACAGCTCGGCAAGAAAACATCCACGTGAATCCTGTACCTTTCTTTAAGCGAATTGTTCGAATAAATTTATTTATATTCGTTATTCGTTTCATCTATATCCTTTAAGTATTTAAATATTCTAACGTAAAGTTAATTTATTCCATATACCATGCTCATATATGAATTATCTAAAAATTTACATTTTGCAGACTATATAATGATTGTCATATCAATTTTCTTAGAATTATAAATACTTAACTTTTTAATACAATCACGGAGTAAGAAAGTTTCCTTATCAGTGATTACGATAGTGGGTATTAACGAATTATTGTGATAATATATCGAGTAATAAATATTTATTACTTTTATGGTATAACATACACGGGCGCAGCGACTGGTGTGATTCTATTAGTGTAGTATTTACCTAATGATATGTTATAATATATTTATCTATAGATATAGTAAGCACTCGATGTCTCTTTGCTAAGCCTAATATTGATAACTATTATAATTAGGTACATTGGTTATTTACCAGCATAATATTAATGTTAGCAAATCCTACCAAAATGTTTGTTCTCGCCGTGTTGCCTCGTTCCCAGATTTCATTTCTCCAAATGTGGGTCATTGTGCCACCGTACGTCCCGAGTTTCTTTTTGTTAATAACTGTACGTACTTAGTACTACTCGTGTTATTTTTCTTCCGTAATGCAGCGACAATTTCTAATACGCACACACTTTAGAAAAATCCGTGATGCATGTCAGCGATTCGTAGCTCAGACCCTTGATCCAAAAGCAGAGTTTCAACTGTTAGTCAATAAATAAATAAACATTGTATTTCTTTATGTATCCGTGGCATTGTAACAGCTAAACAGTTTTGTGACTCAGAACCAATTTTAATTTGTTTGAAAGATAGACTTGATAGAGCTAGTGATGAAAGAAAATCTATTTCGTTGTTTGGAAATCACATGGTCGTTTGTGGAGTCTGTGGTAGCTTTATTTTTTTTTTAATTTTGATAAATCTTTCATGTTATATATTTGACGGAGGTGGTTCTTTTTCGCTCATTGTATCAGGATAACCTACTGTGGGCTCTGATAGGGAATGTTAGCACGAGAATAAATTGCAGACTTGATTTTAACACACAGTATATTGCCGAATTAAACTTGTTACAATCACTGAATTAAATCAAACTAAATTAAGTAGGCAAGTAATTGTAGCACTAAGAACGCGGGATGATTTTAGAGTCGTCTGCTTCGGCCGACCGTCAACGATAGACTGAGGTGTCGGCCATTAAACTGGTACAACCCTAACTTCATCGAACGCCACTAGATGGCGCTGGCGTTCCGGTGTTGCCACAATACGTGAAGAAAGAACTTAGAACCCTTTGGGACTTTTTAAGAAAATTACGCGGACAGAGGAATATAAAATTTTGCACAGTTATAATTTATATAGAAAAGGAGCGCAGGATGCTAATATATATTTTAAATAATACAATATATATAACGAAGTGAATGGTGAAATGTGAAGTCAGGAAGGCCAGGGATCTTCATTACTGTCCATTCTTGAACATTTCAAGTAAAACACATGAATAAACTTCTTCGATTTATTCACAATTGAGGAGGTCCGATCGCTTCGACGGTTAAACAAGAATCTTTTTCTACCGGTGTTCGCTCGCCTTTTTATAACAATGTTTGGTGAGGTGACAATAACAAATTTATGGAAGGTAAACTAAATTACAATTCTTAAAATCACTAAATATTGTTAATTTAATAAACAAACAATTTTCGATCTTTAAATTAACTAAAATAATTATTTTCGGCGACGTGTTTTTCATAAATACGCGGTGTCGCGCCGACATATACATAAAATCAATTATATGATAAATTACACATGCATTACATGCATTTGACACAAACACATATACGATATAAAACAGGTCATCGTTTTCTTACTAATATTAAAAATAGCAGTAGACTTTGTCAACTACCCTTAATTACTTTTAAATTTAGCTTAGTTAATTAAACCTCTTTAATCTGTTTTTTTAAATAACTCTAAATTATAACAATTTAAGTGAGTTGCTATGTATTCGTGCTACTGTGGACAATATCGTTTACTTTTGAGTTGAATTTTGATCGAATTTCGACTGGTGTGATGGGTGACTAGAACCTAAATCGAAATTTGCTGCGCAGAACTTTCCGCCAGGCGTTTACAGCAAACATTAACACGAGAGTCCAATAACTGGCATTTTTAGAATATGGTATAGATATAATGTTAATATATATTTTTTTACTTTGTCATACTTATTTTTTTGGGTTATTGGGTTGTGACAGTCACCAGATATTTAATGCCCAAAGAGTTTTTACTGATATTTGCCACGATTTTTTTACTTACGGTATCTTTACTACATTAAGGTGGTTACAAAAAGTTATGATCTGCATTCAGCACTGAAAGATTTGGAGGACTATAAAGTTAAAATTGTGTCCAAACCAGAATTGCGAAGTCTTTGCCGAGGCCTTCCAAACTGAAGCCCGAATATGGTCCAAGACGGGACTTTGATGACCAGAGACACTATGAACTGGACGAAGGGAAGGAAACATTTGAAATGCACGACCTTTATGATGTTGACTATGAGAATTATAAGGAACGGAAAGCTCTGGAAGAATGAAAGAGAAAGACGACGATAGAGATTATGCTGATAGGGATCGAGGATATGACCCAAAAGATGACGATTTATTTTACAAACGAGAATGATATACACTTATAATGATACAGGTTGGTAACCTGAACTTCTCACAGCATTTATATACACAGAATAAGAATACAGTAGCGCTTAACATTGCTGTGCTGAGGCGGAAATGGGAGTGGCGGTGGTTCCTCCGCAGTTGAATTATAAACAATGTTAAACTATTCCTGTATTTCTGGAACCAAGTTTAACTTTTAATTTTTTCAACATCAGCTATAAAATTGTCAATCACTACATAGTATAAAACAAAGTCGCTTCTCGCTGTCTGTTCCTATGTACGCTTAGATCTTTAAAACTACGCTACGGATTTTAATGCACATTTTTATAAGAAATAGAGAGATTTAAAAGGAACGTTTTTATGTACAATAAATATATATTATTACTATATTATACATGTTTTGTACATAAAAACCTTCCCTATACATATAAAAAAGAGATACCACTGATAATTTTAGATTTTTGAATTTTAGGCAGAACGTAGTTCGCCGGGTCTAAAAGAAAGCTAACTCTCAATAAAATCTTTATCAAAATCCAATGACTTCACTCTTAAAAAACAACTATTATCAATTATAATATAAAATGAAACGAAAATAGAAAAATATCCTAATTTAATACTTTGGCCACCCATGGTAAAGTTATTATTATTTATTTATTATAAACATTTTTACATGCTTAGGCAAACCTTACAGCGTTTATCCGATTCATCTGCCCAGCTTTGCAAAATAATCATATGCCGTCCTGCGAAATGCAGCTCTTCGGAGTCAAAAAACGTCTATTATTTGGTTACTAGCCACCAATCTATTTAGCAATTTTGCTGCTTTATTTAATCCTTCAAAAGCAAGAGTCTACACCTAGGTGTTGCGAACAGTTTCCTTCGTCGCGACCATATGTAGTCGTTAGGAACAATAAGAGCGATCAGCTCAAGCACTGGGGGATTGTACAGCTCACCCCTAAGAATTTGTATGATGTAGTCTAGTAATGCGACGGTACGACGCAGTTCAATCGTATTATATCCTACCATACCTAACAAAAACTGGCTGGAGTATATGTAAGGATAACCTACGTGATATCCACACTGCCGGTAATACAGTAATCTAATAAATTTGTTTTAGAATTTTTCCAGCATGAGTTTGTATTTTTCTTCATGTGGACTCCAGATAACTGCGTTACACTCCAGAATGCTTCGGATCAAAGTATTACATAATAACTTTCTTGCAGAAATACTGTCAATCACCTGTGTCGGATGTAATACAAACCCCAATACTCTGTAGCCCTTCTTGCACACCGCAGTTATTTGATCACGAAAACTAAGGTCCGCTCTCATGAAGATACCTAAGTCTTTGACGGAGGTGAGTAGCGTTAAATCTTAGCTACCTAATTTATATGGGTATGTGATTGGGGTTTATTTACGAGTAAACGACATTATAGAACACTTGCTTTCGTTGAGCATTATTTTGTTTTCCCTACTCCACATCAGAACGTTGTTGATATCTTTTTGTAAGAGTTGGCAGTTTGTGTGTTGTTATAAATCTGATCAAAGATAAGCGGAGTTACCATGTAGATATCTCCGCTCATCTGATACGAAGTATTTAAATATGATATCATAAATTGTTTATCTGAAATTGTAAAGATGAACTCGAATATGCGAAGTTAGTGCTAAAACTTGCGTTTATTCCAGAAACGGTCGTCGGTGTAAACGGCGAATTATGTTGAAAAGGTGCTGATAGTTTCAAGAACAATCTAAGACTAATAATGGGAAGTACGGAGAAAGTTGATAGCGATGGGGTTGAGAAGAAGGTGGATTTGGACACGATCTTGATTCAAGATGTGGGGCAGTTCGGCCGGTACCAACTCATCACACTAATGCTGGCTGCCTTGCCCGTTGTCTTCTCGGCGTTTGCTTCAGGGGAATTCATCTTCACCGTGGGAAGAATACCTTCCAGGTAAAGTAACGGAGTGTTTAGTTTGTAATAACGTCTATAATATGTTATGTCAAACTAGTTGAGGTACAATCTGTTAATTCAAAACACGTGTGTAATGACAATTTAATTGTTATTTCATAGTTATATTACTCGTGTCTTCTTGCCCTGTTCACCAACAGGCAAAACGCTCTAATACGTTTTCATGGATTAATATTATGGTTTGGAAATTTCAAACTATTTCATGGGCATCAGGTTTCCACTTTTCATTTAGCAATCATGACAGTAATACCTTTAGTTGTATAACGTTGATAATGCTAATGATATAAAAAGGGTAGAAAATTGAAATTCAATGCAAATCACATTTCCAGATGTCGAATCCCGCAATGTGACGGTCCTAATCCAGAGTATGCGCCACCCTGGATCCTCAATGCCATTCCGGGCACCAGCCTCACCAGCTTCGAACAATGCGAGAGGTTCAGTAATAGCACCCAAGGCGCTGATATCACCGGGGTCTGCCCCGCCGCCTGGTTCGACAGCTCCAGCACTGAGCCCTGTAAAAGTTACGTTTATCAAAATTCTCTTACAGTCGTGTATGATGTGAGTTATTGTTTAAGCAGAACAATCTTTTTTATTTTTTCCATCTATCCGTTAGCCTATCCATCAGCCTTAGGAAATTGAATGCTGGCCATAGGTCTCCCATAAATGGCGACACTCTGATAAGTCGTGTGCCTTCCGTGCCCTTCGTGCCTGCATTTAAAAAATGTCGTATAGTTTCATTTATATACATAAGTGGGAGTAGAAACTTTGTGTAGTGGGAGTAGGACTTTCAGTAGTTCTACTTAGATATTGTTTTATGCCTGACGACCTATTGTTAAAAGTATTCATGAGAATCATTATATTTACCTTAGACATTACGTGTTATATACATAAGTGTTACCATTTGATATTAAATCCTTTGCTATTTTGCTGTGCTCATCGATCCAAAGATGTATCTTGGTCGGTAATACTAAACAGTTTACAATAGGACGTGTGGTGTCGGTTGACCGTGCAGTGTCGTTTGGCCGTGTGGTATCGATTGGCTGTGTGGTGTCGGTTGGCCGTGTCGTATCTTTTGGCTGTGTGGTGTCGGTCGTGAATGGCACCACTCCCTCTCTTCTCGTGGATGTCGTACGAGGCGACTAAGAGATACAACATCCAGGAGATGGGCAGTAGTATCTCATGTGAAATTCCAACATTCACTGCGGTCACCAACACACTTGCCAGGCGCGGTAACTACTGGCAAAACCCCTAAATGACAGGTGCAGAGAAACCCCCAGTCCCCGGCGGCCCCGCTATTCCGGGCTATGGTAGCGGCCAAAGTAACGGCGGGGCAGGGGGTGCTAAGAATCTCCAGCAGAAATCTGGCTACCACAACCGACGACTTCTGCACCTGGCAACATACAACACCAGTACACTCAGAACCAACGAGAAGATACAGGAGCTGGAAGGAGAGATAAACAAATTAAACTGGAGTGTCTTGGGATTGTCTGAAGTCCGAAGATTGGGGGAGGACACGATAACCCTCAAATCTAGAAACTTGCTCTATCACCGGGAGGGCGAACACCTGTCCCAGGGTGGTGTCGGGTTCCTCGTCCACAAATTCCTCGTGAACAACGTTGTAACAGTCGACAGTGTGTCGTCAAAGGTAGCGTACCTTATACTCAGAATATCTAAACGGTATTCGTGAATGACCTGTATGACCAGGTATATGCGCCGACTTCGACACCCAGACGATGAGGTTGAGGTCATGTATGAGAGCATAATTAGAGCCATACATACCTCAACAACCCATTTTACCGTTGTCATGGGGGATTTTAATGCAAGACTTGGAATTGGACAACGTAACCACCGAGGTCACTTGCTTGTCAATTTCTTGGAGAGGGAAGACTTCTTTATGATGAACTCTTTCTTCAAGAAGAAGGCACAGCAAAAGTGGACTTGGATAAGTCACGATGGTTCCACAAAGTACGAGATAGACTTCATTTTGGCAGGCAAAGGGCACATATTTAATGATGTGTTTATGATCAACAGGATCAAATCCGGAAGTTATCAGTGTCAAAACCGGATGGTAAGAGGCACATAAAATATCAACGTAAAGCTGGAACGGTCACGCCTGTTAAAGACTACACTCTGACCAACACCTGTCCAAATCCAGGGCTTCGAAGACCTCCGGTTGCAGCTCCAAAACCGTTTCGCGTGTCTCGATTCTTGCGTTTTTGTGGACGAAATTAACACCAAGGTAGTAACAACTGTCCACAAGGTAAGGTCTAAGTCAGTGGTTCCTAACCTTTTCAATGTCACTACCCCTGTGAACAAGTATGGGGATTGAGTTTACCCCTAGCCAATTTAAAATAATTAAAACCACACAAATTCGAACGAAAATATGTTTATTATCTAACTAAATTCTAAGAAATTGCACGTTTAGGTAACTAATAAAGTAAAGTAATATGTAATCTTGGAGTTAACTAGTGTGAAGGTTGAAATTGCTTTGCATTCGCAAGTTTGACAATATTAGGTTCGGTTTCACTCAACGCGCATCTCATGTCATGCTCAACATTCAGACGGTTTCTGGCTTTTGTTTTTAATGTAACAAGAGTTGAGAAACCAGTTTCACATCTGTAAGTTGTAGCAAATGGAATCAACATTTTTAAAGCTCTGTCAGCTATAATGGGATATTCTGCAGCTGCTTTTCGCCAAAATGTGCTTAGTTTATCATTTTGAAAATCAACTTTCAATGAGTTATTCTCACGCAGCCCGAGAAACTCTACTTTCGCTGACACATCTTGAAAATATCGACGCAAGTAGAAAATGGTCTTAAAATCCAGGAGTAGGACTCACGACTGTCCATGTTCGAAAAATATTGCTGCAGTGAGTCTATCACGGCAGTTAAATGTTGAACCACGGAATTTTCAAACGTGATTTTCTCTTGTTTATTATTTACTAATTGCTCACTTAGTTGTGTAAACATTGACACATAACCAGCTTGAACTCTGCGTTGGTAAAGTTCCAATTTGCGCAAAAAACTTGCGATTTTATCCTGCAACGTCAAAATATTCGTTTCATTTCCTTGCAGTGAAATATTCAGACTATTAATTTCAATGAAAAAATCAGCAAGGTACGCCATTTTTAGAATAAATGTTTGGTCTTTAATTTTTGCATAATATTCTTTTTCTTTTTGTGTTCTCTGATTTTCAAAAAACAATCCAATTTCTTCTCGTAATTCGTAAACCCTACTTAGAACTTTGCCTCTTGATAACCAACGTACCTCTGTATGGTACAAAAGAGCATTAAATGTAGCACCAACTTCATCGCACAAAACTTTGAATAATCTTGAGTTAGTAGCGCTGCCTCGAATATGATTAACAATTTTTACTATGTCACTCAACGTGTTTAGCAAATCTGGTGGAAGCGTTTTCACAGCCAAAGCGTAACGGTGTATCAAGCAATGATAGCCGAAAACTTGAGGAGCAACTTGTTTCACGAGTGCCTGAAAACCAGAACGGATGCCCATCATGGAAGGCGCCCCGTCTGTACAAGTACCAATCAGCTTTAACCAGTCTAGGCCATTTTCCTCAATAAACTCTTTTAGCGTTTGAAATACGTCTTCGCCGCGAGTAGTAGTGGGCAAAGACTTGCAGAACAAATATTCCTCCTTTACATCATCATCTTTAATGTATCGTGTAAACACCAATAATTGTGAACACGAAGCAACATCTGTGGACTCGTCCAACTGCAGCGCAAACATAGGACTTTCCTTTATTTCAGAAATAACGGTTGCTAGAATATCGGCACTCATCACACACATTCACATATGCGACTTTGAATAGTAGTGTTTGAGAGTGAGATTTGTTTAGGTAATCTTAGCTACATGTTGCTCACCAATAACAAGTGCTACTGCATCTAACAAGCAAGGTTTGATGAGGTCCTCTCCTATAGTGTGTGGTTTTTTATTACGTGCGATGCGATAAGCAATTTTGTATGAAGCTTGAAGGCATGATTCATTTGCTTTCTGTATATTGCCTGTAGAATCCATGCGGGAAGACTTCAGAATCCTCTCCTTTTTCTTAAAAAAATCTATATTTTTATCTGCGAACTCCTTGTGAACTTTAGCAAAATGTTCTTTTAATTTGCTCGGTTTCATGCTTTCTGGATTAAGCACTTTATTACATAAAACACACTGAGGCTTTTCTATATTTTTGTCTACGATGCTTGTGAAACCCCATTGTAGAAATGCTTCTTTATAAGTGCGCTTTTTGCCAGATGAAGTAGAAGCCATGTCAAAAACACCTGTAGGTACCTAAAACAAAAATCAACTAATACATACCTACGTAAACAAATCACTCGTGACAATATTAACGTGACGATATTAACAAACACTGCTTACCTTTGAATTTAAACAATTCAAAAATACGATTTCTGCAATGCACGGCGGAACAAATAAAATGCGTGTTCTTCTTAAGCTTAGGTAAACAAAATGAACATCGCCGCCTGTCCGGAGGGAGGTCCCTCAAAGAATCCAACTCGGCTTTGCTGCGTTCGGGAAATTACGTAATATCTTCTCGTCCACAATTCCTCAGTGCCTGAAGTTGAAATTGTTCGAGCAATGTGTGTTGCCAATGATAACCTATGGCGCCGAAACGTGGTCCTTTACTGTAGGTCTCATTCGAAGGCTCAGAGAGCTATGCTCGGAATTTCGTTACGAGACATGATTCGCAACGATGAAATCCATAGATGAATGAAAGTTACCGATATAGCTTTCAAAATTAGCAAGTTGAAGTGACAGTGAGCCGACCACATTGCTCGAAGGACCAATAACCGATGGGGAAGAAAGGTCCTCGAGTGGCAACGACAAAAGGAGTACAGGTCGCCCCCTCACCAGGTGGACCGATGACTTGAAGAAGACAGCGAGAAACTGTTGGATTCAGAGGGCACAGGACCGGTTGGAATGGCGTCATTTAGGGAAGGCCTACGTCCAGAAGTGAAATCAAAGGGATGTTGGATAGATGGATGGCTGATGGCTACAATAGGCTGCGCACCAGAAAAGTTAAGCTGCAGTGAGCCCAGCAGTAGAGGTGGTCTCTTATCAAAGTTAATTACCAATTAGATAAAACATTATTTAATTGCAGATAAAAAATATATTGTTTTGTTGTACCCGTTATCAAAAAAATCGTGTTATCAATAAATAATCATTGTCATTTCAGCGACGTGTAACAAAACATCCATGTTTAATTAGCAATGTCCGTGCTGATATTTCAATTTTCTCTGTTTTCAGTTTGACCTTGCTTGCGATGAGTGGCGTCGTTCCCTTATTGGCTCTATGCGTACCTTTGGCACTCTCTTGGTGCTTCCCATCACTGGCTTCATCTCAGACCGCTGGGGTCGCCGCGTGGCGCTCACCCTCAACGCTTTCAACACTGGCTGGATCGGTCTCGTGAGATCGTTTGTTAATTCTTACGAATGGTTCACTAGTCTCGAAGTTATAGAATCATCAGTTGGTGCTGGTGCCTTCTCGTCATGTTATATTTTAGGTATATTGAACTTTAACTGTATCATTTTCATATTTCGTTCAAAGAATATTACGCTTGGTTGTCGAAATTTCACCAAAATAATATTTTTTTTAGATGTTTCATTATCACCAAAAGAAAAATTTCGGTTGACAATTGTAAAACATAATATCATTTATTTTCAGTTATGGAGCTGGTTGGCCCCAAGTACAGAGTGATTGCAGGAGCTACGATATCAACGATGTTTGCTGTTGGCCAGGTGCTACTGGGTTTAATTGCTTGGGGCGTTCAGCCATGGCGGAGTCTCACTCAGGTTCTATACGCGCCGCAATTACTCGTCGTTTCCTACTTCTGGATTTTGTCTGAATCGGTGAGGCGGCTGATGAGTAAAGGACGCTATGAAGAATCCGAGGAGATTCTTAAGAAAGCAGCAAAGAGAAATGGAAAGGAATTGTCAGAGAAATCGCTTCAAGCTTTACGAGAGACGGCTGAAGCTGAAAAGAATAAAGAGAAAGTAAAAGAGCCCTGGCTTCCAATTCTTGTTATAAGATCGAGGCTGGTGCTCCTTAGGTGTATAGTATCTCCAATTTGGTGGATTACCAATACTCTTGTGTACTATGGGATGAACATCAACGCGGTGAACCTCTCCGGTAACCAGTATCTGAACTATGTGGCGGTGGGAGCGGTCGAGATCCCGGGTTTCTGGACCGCTGTTCTTCTGTTGGATCGGATTGGAAGGAAACCAGTTCTCATTGGAGGATACTGGATTTGCGCTGCCTGCCAGTTTACATTTGCATTTTTACCTGAAGGTGAATAATATAATATCATACAAATATACAACAACTATAGTACAACTGAAATATAAACTTTTATATGACCAGGTTATGAGAGGATAATAAACTTGCATTTGCATATTAATTGGCAGCTTGCCTCCGCGAGGTTATAAAGTGTGTCTTCATTGAAGATTTAGCCATAAACTATTGGGAAACCTAAACAGGAAATCTATAGGGACGAGTCAGTTCCACCTATCGTGTACGGTGGGGATATTATTGTATAACTTTTTTCCAGATATATGGTTTCAGAAGTTATTAAAATTCTTCCAGGCAATGAAGGTGCAGCGTTGGCTGTATACCTCATTGGCAAGTTCTGCATCGCAATGGTGGTGTCAGCGATATACGTGTACACAGCGGAGCTGTACCCCACCAAGTACCGTCACAACCTGCTCGCATTCTCCTCCATGATTGGCCGACTGGGTTCCATTACAGCTCCACTAACACCAGCTCTCGTAAGTTCAATATATTAAAAATTTGGTCTTAAGTATCCCGTTGGAGTTTGTAAAGGTCCGTTTCAATTGCAGGATCAAGTCCTAAACCAGTAGTACGCCTTAATGAGAATTGTAGCCATGTTAAAATTATTATATGGAATTTTCTATCCAACTATCTCCCAATGGAGATTATGCCTCAATATCCCATATTCGCATCAACCCATTATTGGCCCACTGCTGAGCACGGGTCTTCTCCCAGAATGAGAGAGTTTAGGCCATAGTCCACCGCGCTGGCCAAGTGCGAATTGGTGGACAATATCCCATATAGTGAATTTAAATTCTAGATGTTCATCTCGTATTAATTATGAATGTATTTCTTCCCTTGTATTCCTTCCCTCAAATGTATTCCTTTTTATTCCCTCCTCATTATTCGCATCAATCTGCTATGTATATTTTAGTCATTTGGAATTGCTTTTTAATTCCAGGCGCTAACAATTTGGGAGAGTTTTCCATCTGTTCTCTTCGGTAGCTTCGCGTTGCTCTCCGGGCTTCTGATCTTTGTGACACCTGAGACCCTCGGCACTAAGCTGCCTGATACCATGGAAGATGCACAACAGCTCGGCAAGAAAACATCCACGTGAATCCTGTACCTTTCTTTAAGCGAATTGTTCGAATAAATTTATTTATAGTCATTCACTATTCGTTTCATCGATACCCTTTAAGTATTTAAAGATTCTAACGTCAAGTTAATTTATTTCATATGCCATGCTCATATATTAATTATCTAACAATTAACATTTTGCAGACTATTTAATGATTGTCATATCAATTTTCTCAGAAGTAAATACTTAACTTTTTAATACAATCACGGAGTAAGAAAGTTTCCTTATCAGTGATTACGATAGAGGTATTAACGAATTATTGTGATAATATATCGTTCAATATATATAATATATATTTATTACTTCTATGGTATAACATTCACATGGCGCAACGACTGGTGTGATTCTATTAGTGTAGTATTTACCTATTTAAAGAAATATTAAAGATTTAAGTACTGAGCACTCGATGTCTCTTTGCTAAATCTAATATTGATAATTATTTTAATTACATTAGTAATCTTTGTCGATTACTTATGTAATTAAATATAGCATAATAGTATATATTAATATCGTAGCTCTGCAACGCGGGTCGTCAAAATTGTCAAAGTAATGGTGAAAGTAGGTTCACTTATAATCTTACTTAGAAATTTAAATCGACCAAAATTTCTTAAAATAGTATTTTTCAATTCAGAAAAGTTAAAACCAATCTTTATAACCGATGCGCTTTGGTTTAAATGTGGAGGCGTTGTTAACAAAAGATGTATCTCGACCGATATTGTTAATACGATATTGTTAATACGATATTGCTAAGACTGTAAATTAGTTCAAAGAAGGGGTTTTCGATTTTCTAATTCGTCTTATTTTTTAAAACATTTTTAATACACACTTAAAATTTCTTTTTTTCACTCTGTGTTTGTCCGGGTAATGCTTAGCCGGTCAAATCGATTTTCATGGGACTTTTACTATAGAAAATGTTATGGAACAACATATAGACTACTTTTATCGTAGAATTCCCATTGTGTCAAGATTTGCACGGGAAAAACTTTGCGATACATTGATTTGCACGCGGGCGAAGCCGCGGGTACAGCTAGTAGGCTATATAACTTTAAATATGGTGTCTGCGGTCAGAGAAAAAGTCTACTCCGGTCACTCCAGTCACTCCGCTCAATCCGCTCATTCCGCTCACTCACTCCGGTCACTCCACTCATTCCATCGATCACTCTCGATTCTGGGAACTCCGGTCACTCCGGGCACCTCAGCCACTCCGAGCACTCTGGACAATCAGGTCACTCTGGGCACTCCGGCCAATCCGATCACTCTGGGCACTCCGGGTACTCCAGGCACTCCGGTCACTCTTGTGCACTCTGAACACTCCGTTCGGTCTAGGAAATCCGGGCACTCCAGTCACTCTGGGCACTTCGACCACTCTGGTCATTCCGGGCAATTCGGTCACTGTGGGCACTCCGGTCACTGTGGGTACTTCGAACACTTTGGTCACTCCGGGCAATTCAGTCATTCCGGGCAATCCGGTTAATCCGGGCAATCTGGTCACTCTGGGCAATCCGGTCACTCCGGGTAATCCGGTCACTTCGGGCAATCTAAGCACTCTGGGCAATTCCGTCACTCCGGGCAATCCGGTCACTGTGGGCAATGCGGTCTCTCCGGGCAATCTGATAACTCCAGGCAATCTGGTCGCTCTGGGCAATGCGCTCACTCCGGGCAATCCGGTCACTCCGGGCAATTCAGTCACTCTGGGCAATCCGGTAACTCCGGGCAATTCGGTCACTCCGGGCCATTCGGTCAATCCGGGCAATCCGGTCACTCCGGACATATCAGTCACTCCAACAATCCTGTCACTCTGGGCAATGCGGTCCCTCCGGGCAATCTGATAACTCCAGGCAATCTGGTCACTCTGGGCAATGCGCTCACTCCGGGCAATCCGGTCACTCCGGGCAATCCGGTCACTCCGGACAAATCGGTCACTCCGGGCAATCCGGTCACTCCGGGCAATCCGGTCACTCCGGGCAATCCGGTCACTCCGGGCAATTCAGTCACTCTGGCCAATCCGGTCACTCTGGGCAATCCGGTCACTCCGGGCATTTCGGTCACTCCGGGCAATTCGGTCACTCCGGGCAATCCGGTCACTGCGGGCAATCTGAGCACTCTGGGCAATTCGGTCACTGCGGGCAATCTGAGCACTCTGGGCAATTCGGTCACTCCGGGCAATCCGGTCACTCTGGGCAATGCGGTATCACTCTGGGCACTCTGGTCACTTTGAGCAATTCGGTCACTCCGGGCAATCCGGTCACTCCGGGCAATCCGGTCACTGCGGGCAATTTGAGCACTCTGGGCAATTCGGTCACTGCGGGCAATCTGAGCACTCTGGGCAATTCGGTCACTCCGGGCAATCCGGTCACTCTGGGCAATGTGGTCTCACCGGGCAATCTGGTCACACCGGGCAATCTGATCACTCTGGGCACTCTGGTCACTTTGGGCAATTCGGTCACTCCGGGCAATCCGGTCACTCCGGGCAATCCGGTCACTCTGGGCAATGCCGTCTCACCGGGCAATCTGGTCACACCGGGCGATCTGATCACTCTGGGCACTCTGGTCATTCTGGGCACTTCGACCATTCTGTTCACTCCGGGCAATCCGGTCACTGCGGGCAATCCGGTCACTCCAGGCACTTTGGTCACTCTGGGCTCTCTGAATACTCCGGTCAGTCTGGGCAATCCGGTCACTCCGGTCACTCTGGGCATTTCGAGCACTCTGGTCACTCCGGGCAAGTCGGTCACTCCGAGACAATCCGGTGACTCCGGGAAATTCGTTCACTCTACGCACGCCGGGCAATTCTGTCACTATGGGTTATAATATAGTCACTATGGGCAGTTCACATGGTCACTATTGGCTGTGTGGTGTCGGCCTTTTAGAATAGCACCACTCCCTCTCTTCCCGTGGATGTCGTACGAGGCGACTAAGGGATAAAACATCCAGGAGATGGGCAGCAGCATCTCCTGTGAAATTCCAACATTTACTGCGGTCACCAACACGCTTGCCAGGCGCGGTGACTACTGGCAAAACCCCCTTATGACAGGTGCAGAAAAGCCACGGCCCCCAGTCCCCGGCGGCCCCGCTATTCCGGGCTATGGTAGCGGCCAAGGTAACGGCGGGGCAGGGGGTGCTAAGAATCTCCGGAAGAGATCCGGCTACCACAACCGACGACTTCTGCACCTGGCAACATACAACACCAGGACACTGAGGACCGACGAGAAGATACAGGAGCTGGAAGAAGAAATAGACAAGTTAAACTGGAGTGTTTTGGGATTGTCTGAAGTCCGAAGACAGGGGGAGGACACGATAATCCTCAAATCTGGAAACTTGCTCTATCACCGGGAGGGCGATCACCTGTCCCAGGGTGGTGTCGGGTTCCTCGTCCACAAATCCCTCGTGAACAACGTTGTAACAGTCGACAGTGTGTCGTCAAGGGTAGCGTACCTTATACTCAGAATATCTAAAAGATATTCGCTGAAGGTCATACAGGTATATGCGCCGACTTCGACACACCCAGACGATGAGGTTGAGGTTATGTATGAGGACATAAGTAGAGCCATACATACCTCAAAAACCCATTTTACCGTTGTCATGGGGGATTTTAATGCAAGACTAGGCGTGCGAAATGGTGACGAACGGAGGGTGGGGCCCTTTGGAATTGGACAACGGAACCACCGAGGTCACTTGCTTGCCAACTTCTTGGAGAGGGAAGACTTCTTTATGATGAACTCTTTCTTCAAGAAGAAGGCACAGCGAAAGTGGACTTGGATAAGTCCTGATGGTTCCACTAAGAACGAGATAGACTTCATTTTGGCAGACAAACGGCACATATTTAATGATGTCTCTGTGATCAACAGGGTGAAAACCGGAAGTGATCACCGGATGGTAAGAGGCACATTAAATATCAATGTAAAGCTGGAACGGTCACGCCTGATGAAGTCTACGCTCCGACCAACACCTGTCCAAATCCAGGGCTCCGAAGAGTTCCAGCTACAGCTCCGAAACCGTTTCGCGTGTCTCGATTCTTGCGTTTCTGTGGACGAAATTAACACCAAGGTAGTAACAACTGTCCACGACGTGGGGTCTAAGTATTTTAAGACCCACTCCAGTGGTGGCTCTCAGGTTCTCTCAGAGCATACTCTCGGTCTTATGAGGGAGAGGCGAGAACTATGTGTGCAGTCTCCAACCTCAATGTCGAGATACAGACTGCTCAATAAACAGATCTCTCAGAGTAGGCGACGCGATTGGCGTGCTCACAACACCCGACGCGTAAAAGACGCTATTGAGCGAAACCGGGGCTCAAGAGTGTTCGCCAGGGATCTGTGCATTGGGCAGAGCCTGCTGACGAGGTTGAAGACCGAATCGGGCACCGTAGTTTCGTCTCAGCCCGATGTTCTGAGAGAAATTGAGAAATACTACGGACAGTTGTATGCTTCCGCACGAGCTCCCGCCCGTAACAAGGCGGACGACAAACGTGCCAAACTGACCCGACACTATACTGAGGACCTCCCGGACGTCAGCCTGTACGAGATTAGAGAGGCTCTCAAACAGCTGAAAAACCACAAGGCACCGGGGGATGACGGAATCACAACAGAGCTGCTAAAAGCTGGCGGTAAACCCGTACTAGTGGCGCTCCAAAAGTTGTTCGATTCCGTCATTACTAGCGGGACAACCCCGGAAGCGTGGAGCAGAAGCGTAGTGGTGCTGTTCTTCAAAAAGGGCGATAAAACCTTCCTGAAGAACTACAGGCCCATTGCGCTTCTGAGCCACGTGTATAAGTTGTTTTCGAGAGTCCTCACTAACCGTATTGCACGCAGGCTTGACGACTTCCAGCCTCCCGAACAAGCCGGATTCCGAAAAGGCTACAGCACCATGGACCACATACACACGCTTCGGCAGATTATACAGAAGACCGAGGAGTATAATCTGCCGTTATGTGTTGCTTATGTGGACTATGAGAAAGCCTTCGATTCTATCGAGCACTGGGCGGTGCTGGAGTCCCTTCAGCGATGCCAGATCGACTATAGGTACATCGAGGTGTTGAAGTGTGTATACACAGCCGCCACCATGTCAGTCCGAGTACATGACCAAAGCACGAACCCCATCCAATTGCAGCGGGGAGTCAGGCAAGGCGATGTCATATCGCCGAAACTGTTCACCGCTGCGTTGGAAGATGTGTTCAAGCTGATGGAGTGGAAAGGTCTTGGCATCAACATCAATGGCGAACACGTCACACACCTTCGATTTGCCGACGATATAGTCATCTTGGCAGGTTCGCTGACGGACCTCAGCACAATGCTAGGCGACCTCAACAGTGCCTCACAACGGGTGGGTCTTAAGATGAACATGGACAAGACGAAAATCATGTCTAATGTCCATGTCACACCCGTACCGGTAGTTGTTGACGGCACTCCTCTCGAAGTTGTCGACGAGTACATTTACCTGGGACAAACGATCCGGATGGGTAAGTCCAACTTTGAGAGGGAGGTCACTCGAAGAATCCAACTCGGCTGGGCTGCGTTCGGGAAATTTCGTAGTATCTTTTCGTCCACAATTCCTCAGTGCCTGAAGTCGAAATTGTTCGAGCAATGTGTGTTGCCAGTGATGACCTATGGCGCCGAAACGTGGTCCTTCACTAAAGGCCTCATTCGAAGGCTCAGAGTCGCTCAGCGTGCTATGGAGAGGGCTATGCTCGGAATTTCGCTACGAGACATGATTCGTAACGATGAAATCCGTAGACGAACGAAGGTTACCGACATAGCTCTCAAAATCAGCAAGCTGAAGTGGCAGTGGGCCGGCCATATCGCTCGAAGGACGGATAACCGATGGGGACGAAAGGTCCTCGAGTGGCGACCACGTTTAGGCAAAAGGAGTACAGGTCGCCCCCCTACCAGGTGGACCGATGACCTGAAGAAGACAGCGGGAAACCGTTGGATTCAGAGGGCACAGGACCGGTTGGAGTGGCGCCATTTAGGGGAGGCCTATGTCCAGCAGTGGACATCAAAGGGCTGATGGATGGATGGGCAGTTCGGTCACTCCGGGCAATTCGGTCACTCCGGGCAATCCGGTCACTGCGGGCAAACTGAGCACTCTGGGCAATTCGGTCACTGCGGGCAATCTGAGCACTCTGGGCAATTCGGTCACTCCGGGCAATCCGGTCACTCTGGGCAATGCGGTATCACTCTGGGCACTCTGGTCACTTTGGGCAATTCGGTCACTCCGGGCAATCCGGTCACTGCGGGCAATCTGAGCACTCTGGGCAATCCGGTCACTCTGGGCAATCCGGTCACTCTAGGCAATCCGGTCACTCCGGGCAATTCGGTCACTCCGGGCAATCCGGTCACTCCGGGCAATCCGGTCACTCCGGACAATCCGGTCACTCCGGGCAATCTGAGCACTCTGGGCAATACGGTCACTCCGGGCAATCCGGTCACTCCGGGCATATCGATCACTCCGGGCAATCCGATCACTCTCGGCAATGCGATCTCACCGGGCAATCTGATCACTCTGGGCACTCTGGTCACTCTGGGCACTTCGAACATTCTGGTCACTCCGGACAATCCGGTCACTCCGGGCGATTCGGTCACTCCGGGCAATCCGGTCACTGCGGGCAATCTGAGCACTCTGGGCAATTCGGTCACTCCGGGCAATCCGGTCACTCCGGGCAATCCGGTCACTCCGGGCAATCTGAGCACTCTGGGCAATTCGGTCACTCCGGGCAATCCGGTCACTCCGGGCAATCCGGTCACTCCGGGCAATCTGAGCACTCTGGGCAATACGGTTACTCCGGGCAATCCGGTCACTCTGGGCAATGCGGTCTCACCGGGCAATCTGATCACTCTGGGCACTCTGGTCACTCTGGGCACTTCGAACATTCTGGTCACTCCGGACAATTCGGTCACTCCGGGCAATTCGGTCACTCCGGGCAATCCGGTCACTGCGGGCAATCTGAGCACTCTGGGCAATTCGGTCACTGCGGGCAATCTGAGCACTCTGGGCAATTCGGTCACTCCGGGCAATCCGGTCACTCTGGGCAATGCGGTCTCACCGGGCAATCTGGTCACACCGGGCAATCTGATCACTCTGGGCACTCTGGTCACTTTGGGCAATTCGGTCACTCCGGGCAATCCGGTCACTGCGGGCAATCTGAGCACTCTGGGCAATCCGGTCACTCCGGGCAATCCGGTCACTCTGGGCAATGCCGTCTCACCGGGCAATCTGGTCACACCGGGCGATCTGATTACTCTGGGCACTCTGGTCACTCTGAGCACTTCGACCATTCTGTTCACTCCGGGCAATCCGGTCACTGCGGGCAATCCGGTCACTCTAGGCACTTTGGTCACTCTGGGCTCTCTGAATACTCCGGTCAGTCTGGGCAATCCGGTCACTCCGGTCACTCTGGGCATTTCGAGCACTCTGGTCACTCCGGGCAAGTCGGTCACTCCGAGACAATCCGGTCACTCCGGGGAATTCGTTCACTCTACGCACGCCGGGCAATTCTGTCACTATGGGTTATAATATAGTCATTATGGGCAATCCGGTCACACAGGGCACTCCGAGCACTCCGATCACTTCAGGCACTCTGGGCTCTTCGAGCACTCCGGTCACTCCGGGCAATCTGGGCAATTCGGTCGATCCGGGAAATCCGGTTACTCTGGGTACTCCAGGCACTCTGGTCACACGCGTCACTCCCGGAACTTAGGCATTCCACTCACTCCGGGCAATTCCGTCACTCCGGTCACTCTGGGCACTTCGGTCACTATGGTCACTCTGCGTACTCTGGGCACTCCGATCGCTCTGGGCATTTTGGTCACTTCGGTCACTCCGATTAATCCGGGCATTCTGGTCACTCCGGGACACTCCGGTCACTCTGGGCTCTCTGATCACTCCGCTAGCAGCAGTCACTCCTCCCCATCCGGTCATTTCAGTCACTCCGGTTACTCGGCTCACACCGTTCACTCCGGCCGCTGGGTCCACATTCACACCGTATGATTCCGGGGAACAAATTAAAAGCACTCTTCAAAAGTTGAAAGCTTTTCGGAAATGCGCCTGATGTAAGCTCAATAAAACTTTGTATCTGGTGTTGGTGTTCAATATATTGTTGTCTATTAAATAAACGAGGAAGGTGGAAGTCGCAGGTTCTACTAGTGTTAAATATATACGTATTTCCAGGAAAACGACAAAGCAGAAAGACGTAATAGCAGGAAGCACTTGTTAAAATCCTATACTATAATCGTATACTAATATCATATACAGTCGCATCAACCCATTATTGGCCCACTGCTGGGCACGGGTCTTCTCTCAGAATGAGAGAGTTTAGGCCATAGTCCACCGCGCTGGCCAAGTGCGAATTGGTGGACACAGTACAGTACTTAGTACAAAATTCCGAAGTCGGCGCTCATATAAGGCACATGTAGTTACATCGTGATCCAGCTAATTTTGGTGAGCGCCGACTTCGGGACTATGTACTTAGTACTGTGTTTGCTCTAAACCAACGTGTATTTAAATTATTTTTTACTTTTATGTGGCATGGAAGTCGGTGGTATTTTTTGTTTATTTTTTTGAAGTGAAACTTCTTTATCGGGGTTGGAAAAAAATTTAGTGTAACATTTTTTCGTTACGCGCCATCTTTTTCTTATCCCTACCACGCGTGATATTAGATAGATTATTATAGATTAGATTATTAGATAAAGTTTAATAAAAGCCTTTTATTAAACTTTATCTAATTTAACTTTATTTAATCAATTTCTGTAAAGTTGCATAAAGTAAATTATTTTTTGAAAAATAACGTCATAAAGAAGTTTCACTTCTTCTTCTTACGAGTGTACGCTAGTACACGCACACATTTTTTTTTTTAATAGAGGTGAAGCTAGCAAACACCCCAATGTCAAAAACCCAATAGCATATAATGTGCAATTGATAAAATAAATGAGATATCTACAAAATACATATAGGTATAATGACTACATAATTTGCAACAGTCATCAAAACCGGTCCAATCCGATTTTCGTTATCTTTTTACCGCTTCATGGCTTTAGGCAATAAACAATAAATTCATATCTATTTTATTAATTTAATAAATGCGACACTTTGTGCAGATGTGTGTGTGTTACTTTCACGCGAAAATTACTAGTCAGGCTTACCTAAAAATTGGCAAACAGATATTTTGTGACCATAACACACAAGATGCTCATTATCGTGATAAAGTAATCAAGGCGGGCCGAGCCGTGGGAATTACCTAGTCTATAAATTGATTTATCGAAACATACTTTTCCCAACATTAACATATGATGAATTCATTTATACACGTACACATAGGTTTCCTCAGTAAACTGATTTTTATAGCAATACCTTTACAGCAATATTTTCCAGCAAAACCTTTACGTTTCAACCAGATGACTACGCAACATTTTGTGAAACGTATAAAGAGATTATCTGTGTAAAAATATTAAGATATTAAATAATAATTACACTTGTATGTAAAATTTCACTTTAAATTTTAAAGTAATTTATTTATATTAAGGGTGTATGTCAAAATGAATAGCTTGCGCTATTCATTTTGACATACACCATGATTGTTGTAGTGTGCATATATAATGTGAAGACGCATATTTACATCCTGCTGGATTGTGAAACTACAGAAGAAACTATTTTGAAAAGTACAATAAAAATACAGACATAATCATTTTTATTTAAAGTAAATAGACACCAGTAAATATACATGGCATATCCGGGTTTCATTATCTATTAACAATATTATTACTGATGTAAAAAGATTACATTTACAACCAAACATTGTAATTCCTTCCTTTTTTCATTTTTTTATTCTTAGAAATGTCATATTTCGCAATATTTAAGAAATAACTATTAAAAATTAGCGAAACTTTCTGCCGTTGTCCTGCGATATTAGTGTGTTCTGGCATGAGCATTTGGACTTTTTTTTTTGTTTTCGAGGGGGAAACCTTCAAAAGGTACCCAACGCCGTGGGAGCGACGCAGGTTTATGTAGGATTTTTACTTTAGTCTTTACGACGGTATGCGACCACAAGTACCGCCGTCCTTCCCGGGATTACCAGACCGAACGGTTCGACTATAGCCGTCTGCAACCCCGGAAGCCCCTTTTGATCGCCTTTTCCTATTCTGATCCCAGAACTACAGAGACGAAGCATTTGGACTTACTAAATCTGCTTAATACCAATGTGGCAGTTTAGAAGGTGTGGTAAATACATTAATTCATTTTCATCTTCACGAACGGCAAATCATCTAAAGGGTCAAGTATGATAAGAAACTTGGATCAAGAGAAGTAGAATATATTTTTCTAGATCTAAGTTTCTTGTCTGGATTTGTTTACAAATGTCCATGTACACAACCGCCACTTATCTGTTAATACCTGGTGGGAAGCATGCTCATTTGTTGTCTATTACGTGAAATATATACGCATACATTTTGAGACACACAAAGTAATCTATATCCTTATCTATAAAATTATAAGTAAAATTAAGATAAATATATTGTCAGAAGAAGGACGTTGGTCAGACTACGAAGACCGTTCGCTTAGTGAGAAAGGATTCATTGTGGTAGCAACATATTCAGCGATGGAGAAAGAGGCACAGGCTAATGGCGGGGGACCGGAGAGTGGACGGCCGGTGAAGAAGGTGGACCTCGACACGATCCTGGTGGAGGAGTTGGGCCAGTTCGGGTGGTTCCAGCTGAGGATGCTCGCCATGACCGTGCTGGTGGTGATCTTCGCGGCCTGGGCTGCGGGGGAATACATATTCACCACATCTCGCATTGAAACTAGGTATCTATTTACTTTATGAAGTTTTTACGGTACTGCAAACAATTCCAATTTAATTAATATGTACTTTGAACAATCATAATATTATTTTTACATTGTTGTAAAGATATACATATTTAATAAAATGCTTACAACCAATTGTGTAACAAAAGAAAATTCTGTTGATTATGACAGCTAAAGTTATTTGAAGTGACGTCAGAGGTTTACATTTATTTCACATTTGAATCTGTGCTTCTATGTACGTCTGTAACTATGTATTTTAAAATAAATAAAGCATATATACTTAAACTATACATATGGAACAAAGAAATTGAACACATAATTTGAGATTATTTTTAATTCAATTTCATTTCAACAAAAACAAAAAAAATCTGAATGATGTAGCAAACGAGCATGCAGGTGGATCCGGTGGACCTGATGGTAAGTGGCCACTGCCGCCCATGGACATCTGTAAGCAACTTCAAATATAACATGAGTTCTATTTGAATGATGCGTTACTGCCCCCGAGGACTAAGATGGTCGCTTTATATGAAAGTGTGTCGACAACCACCAATTTCATATAATTTAATGATCGTAATAGGGGCAAGCCGTATCGTATTAAAATTGAAATTAAAGTAGCAACACCAATAGCTCGCAATTCCTAGGTATTGTCTTCTCAAATTCGTAATTAGAACTGCCTAAATTATGTACTTTGCTTCCAGGTGCCTGATCCCAGAGTGCGAGCCAGCTGGCGCCCAGCAGTTCCGTCCAGACTGGATCCAGAACGCGGTGCCAGCGAGTGGCAGCTCCTTCGACCAGTGCTCGCGCTTCGCCAACACCTCTATGCCCAGGTCCGACTTCTGCCCTGCTGAGTGGTTCGACCGCAACACGGTGGTGTCCTGCGAGAGCTTCGTGTATGCTAACACGGACACTGTCGTATATGATGTAAGTTTTTTTATATATAGACGTTTAAGAAAAGATATAGAGCATCCTGACCATAATTTAAATAAAAAAAGAAGTGTACTGGCTAATGAATGAATTTGAACAATGGGAAAAAAAATACGGAAGTGGTATTTTTTTTTGTCGGGGGAAAACGTCCCCGTGGGACGCACTAAAGCTCCACCCCACCCTACGGTGGCCGTCCTCGGCGCTACAAAGAGAAATCCGAGATCTTGAAACGACCGAACCCGGAATCCTCTGAGCGCGTTACCCCATCGGGCTCCTCCCAGATGGGCGCCTGGGCCCACCGCTCCATCTAGTCTTTACGACGGTATGCGATCACACATACCGTCTTCCTTCCCGGAATCTGGGGTCCCAACTGTTCGAGCTCCCACTCTCAGGACAGGCAGGGGATGCCGTAGCTCTATTACCTACCTACCTATTAGAAACGTATCTGAAATATCATTTCATAAAATGGGGTGGTCATGGTATAAGAAAATTGTATTAGATACATATAAGTATACTGTCGTCCATACTCCGAATGTGAAAATTTGTGTCTAAGGAGTGTGAATATTGTAATAAGTAAAAAAATAAGAGAAGTTTTAGTCGTTTTCAAATGATCACGCGAACATTTGACAACAATTTAATTATATTGACCCCCAATTTTAAATCTTTTATAGTCCTTCGTTCAGTAAGTCCGGAAATTCATGTAATACGATAAAAACAAGGTCAATCTTTGTTAATTATTACAAAATCAAATCACATTATTCAATCGGAAGTAATAACCCCGAAACCTTTGATTGATAACGTTGATTAGAATTGTTGATATTGATGGCCATGGCATTGATGGCGTTTAAATTTCCTGATTGAAGATTCCTTCGTCGTTAAAGTTACTAAAATACTACGGCCAGAGATACTCTTTATACTGTGTATACTATATTTATTATTTGCATTATTTATTTGAATCAGCATACGAGCATGCAGTTCACCTAATGATACGTGATCACAGCCGCTCATGGACATCTGTAAACAACTTCATTCAAAAGTTGTATATCTGAAGTCAATAACATGCTAGCGTGTGGTTACTCTTTCATTGCAGCGCAAGAACTGCTTCACGCCAGAAATGGATGTAGCAGGTGAAGCTCCCCGATTTCACCATATGCGATCTATAATGCCTTAGTTTGCTATTACCACTTTTAAATGTCTAATGTTTTTCAGTATGGACTCGCTTGCGACGAATGGCGTCGAACACTCATCGGTTCCGTGCGGACTTTCGGTACCTTGCTCGCCCTGCCCATCACAGGGTTCATCTCTGATCGTTGGGGGCGCCGCGTGGCTCTCTGCTTCAACATCATCAACACGGCCTGGCTGGGTATCGTCCGCTACTGGGCGGACACTTACGTCGGGTTCCTCATCTCTGAAGTCGTTGAGGCTACTTTTGGCTCAGGAGGGTTCTCCTGCGCATATATTCTGTGTAAGTGTAAATTTCTTTAACTTATTACGGTTACTTAAATGTAAAAGTATTCAACTTTTGGTTTATTTATATTACTCATCGCTATTATGGTCTGTCTTTTCTAAGAATATGAAGAAATTAGGCGCAACTTAATAAACTCCGCGAGTTCACTCATGTTTAAAAAATGTAATGTCACTTTAAATTGTACTAACAATTTACTTTGTCAGTAAGACAAAGAAAATTGTTTTTAATGAAAAATTTTACGTATGATGTGGACTATATACATATATATTTTTTCTTCTTTTAATTGAATTCAGAAGTTTTGGTTTGGTGCAATCTTAAACACACGGACAAAAGGCAAACTTTTTGTTGGTCTAATTCGATTTTCGAAACTACTATTATTACGTTTCCCCAATCCAGACTATTTTATGGCTAACATGTACTATGCAGTATCCACGACCACAGACCATAAAGTAATGATAGCCTAATGGTTGAAACTTGCCCTCTCAATCGGGAGGTTCGAGGTTCAAACCCAGGCATGCCCCACTGACTTATGTGCGTATTAGAAATTATATCGCTGCTTTTTGGTGGAGGAAAACATCGTGTGGAAACCTACACACCCGAGAGTTCTTTAATAAAAAAAAAACAGTTCTCGGACATGTGTGAATTCCACCAATTCGCACTTGGCTAGCGCGGTGGACTATGGCCTAAAACTCTTTCATTCTCAGAGAAGACCCGTGCTGAGCAGTGGGACAATAACCCATCCACGACCACCAAAGTAAATGATTTATATTGTTGTGTGGCGATTAACGTGGTATTTCGAATCAACCTATCGAAGTTTTTTCAATAACCCTTACATGTTTCGGACTGCGACTATCGGAGCATGCTCGCTTCCAAAGCATGATCACCTAACCTGGTGGCAGATCTCCTTTTGCCAAAGTTAATTCAACTTACCAGGTGGTAGAATCAGTGTAGTTCAATCGTGGAGGTACCACCGCCACATTTATTTCTAGCGTGGAGCATTTTCTGCGTTTCGGTGAAAGGGTGTGGTTGCTGGCGCACTTTATATCATGAGACGATCTTAGTCTTCGAGAGTAGCAACGGATCTGTGAATGACTTTAGGTAGAACCCATGTTCTATATACATTTGATTACGGATGTGTCTAGGCGGCAATGACCACTTTCTATCAGGTGGCCGGCATGCTCGTTTATTACTTCAATGTTATAAAATATATATATCAGTGCAAGAATTTGATTTTATCTTTGATTGATGCATCCCTGATTGATTTATTATTAGAACATAATTACATTATCATAATCACGTGTTCGACGTTGATTTATGTTTACGTTAAGGTATCAGAAAAATGATATACTTATGAGATTAAGTTGATTATTATGACAAACGTAATCCTTTTAACGTCAGAAAGTGTCCGCGTGAAGATAGGAATTAACGGGGCGGTCTTTCATAAGCCCCCCCTCGATAGCAGGATCGCAACAAAACACGCTCATCCATTCATCCATCAGCCCTTAGATGTCCACTGCTGGACGTAGGCCTCCCCTAAATGGCGCCACTCCAACCGGTCATGTTTCCTCTTAACCCAACAGTTTCCCGCTGTCTTCTTCAGGTCATCGGTCATCACCAAAGCACGCTCACTTATTATTATTTTGGCTACTTATTCACATTTTACAGACACAAGAATTAAAGTTTTACAGATGTTCAATATGATAATATTTGTTAACTTTATCTTTGCATGTCATTATTGATGGTTTTTCTACTCGTACTAGTACAGACCATAAATATTAATGGATACATAGTTTTATTTCTTTTTCTTTAAACTACGGCTCCGGAGACGGATCCTCCGTGACTTTTTTAAGTTACATTCATTTTGTCAATGTTTGTTTTTATATCTTAGCTTCACTTAAGCCTTCGTTGTCACCATCGCCCAGAGGGTGCGTTGATGGCAGCGTTTGTTTTACGGGCTTTATCACTAGTGGAATAAAGTCGCTCCGTGAGTTTTTAGCCTTATAAAAAATCGCGGTAGAGAGCTTTACATCTTAGAAAGCTAAGATTATTTAGTTTTAGGTTTTAGATTATAATGACCAACCATTTATATTTTATCTGATTTAGTGATTGCTGCAAGGACAACTGGCTTATTGGCGTAACAAGATATTTTATTTACGTAACAACTATTTTGACGACAATCTATGTTGCATCAAATAACATTGCAATCAAATTAACCAATTATTTTATTTCATCAACTTTATAATATCAAAGTGGCTCTAATTAATAAACTAAAAGCATGTATGATGCTGATAAATAATTTACAAATACATTGTAGGAGATAGAAGATAAAGGATACTATTTTATTGCAACCGATTAAATATGGAATATCACTCCGTGCTCGCGTGTTATTCACGGAAATTATTGGATTAATGATAAAATCATCATCATCATATTACCCACCTTTACTCTACAGCTAAAGTCTACTTATATAAATTTATAAAACGGTGACGGTTAAAAAGTCTATTATGGAATAGTAAAGGATGAAAAACTTCTATAATAATAAGCAAATCGAAACTATTGATAAAAAAAAATTTACTAATCTAGGGCTTCGAAATTAATTTAAATAACAAATATAAGGAATACAAGGGAAATTTAATTAATGTTATTTAACACAAAGTCAATAATACTAGTCACCCCTCGCAACGGTCGAAATTCGACCGTAATTAAAATTAAAAAACTAAAACTAAACTTCATATTGTTCAAAGTATCACGAATATTGTAGTTATTATCAAGTTATTTTTAACGCACCCGTTAAAGTTAAAAGAGGTTTAATAACTAAGCTACATTAGCTTCATTTAAAAGCAATAGCCGGTATTTTGACAAAGACATCTGACATTTTTGACGTTACGAGTTTTTATAGTAAGACATTGAATGTTCTATTTCGTTCATTATGTATGTGTTTGTCAAATGCAAGGTGGTGTGTGTAATGTGTTTTTAGTTGATTTTATGTGTTTTATGCATTATTTGAAATAAATATTAGCATTGCGGAATCCTTCTCTACATCAATTATAACCGTGCGTAATTTCATACTCCTCTGTCTGCGGCTAGTATCTTAAAAGGGATCACAAGTTTTTCCTTCACGTATTAATATATAGATTTTCAATATAATATTTTAAACATATAATTTCTACTGAAAGTGTTAAAGATATTACGATAGATGATACACCTTGACGTAATATCCTTGTTTTAAAGTACTCTAATGATTGCATGTTCTTTTCTAGTGATGGAGTTAATGGGACCCAAGTTCCGGGTGGTAGCCGGCGCCACGATGAACACATGCTTCTCACTGGGACAGATCACTCTTGGCCTCATCGCCTGGGGCGTGCCCAACTGGAGGAACCTCACCCTCACGCTCTATATCCCCATGCTTATCACTATAGCCTACTACTGGTTCGTATCTGAATCCATTCGGTGGTACATGAGCAAGGGACGCTATGACGAATCCGAAGCCGTTTTGAAACAGGTCGCCCGAATTAACAAAACGACGCTATCAGATAAATCGTTGCAATTATTAAGAGAAAACGTCGAGGAGGAGGAGAGAAAAAAAGCCTTGGAAGAACAAGAGAAAGAAAACGAGCCATGGCTCATAGTTCAAGTTTTCCGATACAAGCCGATTTTGGCGAGGGTTCTGACGTCACCGGTGTGGTGGATTACGACAACGTTCATCTACTATGGAATGTCCATTAATTCAGTAAACATGTCCGGCAATCGGTATTTAAACTACGTGGCGGTGTCGGCGGTCGAGATTCCAGGGTATTGGACGGCGGTGCTTTTGATGGGACGCATTGGCAGAAAGCCTGTGCTTATTGGAGCATTCTGGATTTGCGCTGCTTGCCAAATTGGATACATATTCATGCCGGCTGGTAAGTTATTCATGCTTATTATTGAAGTTAAACTAAGTACGGTAAGGCCGAGCCTTAAATAGGTAACAGTTAGTTATGAGTCTTTAATGTCGATTTTCGTGCTACGAAGGAAGCATTCACGTGGACTGTACAAATAGATTTAGAAAACATTCAACATGAGCTGGCTCTAAAAGCAATAATCCAAATGAGAGGGAGATGGGTGAATACGTACCATTTCTCTCCCGATTCTAAAAGATATTTGTGCCCACCAGAAAGACCAGAGGAGCGTTGTCCTTTAATACATTTTCGTTCACTGTAAACAATAAGTTGTTATTAAATGTGGATGGATTTTTTTTTTTAATTTTCCCACTTTAACTATTTTAATATTCACTTACGTCACATTTTACATCTGAGCATCCTTTGATTTTATTTCCATCGATATCAATTTTGCACCATCCTAATTCTAGTATATTAACAGTATCATATTTGCAGGTATGTACGGCGTCTCCCTGACTGTGTACCTGATCGGCAAGTACAGCATCGCGATGGTGATGACGTCGATCTATGTTTACACGGCGGAGCTGTACCCCACCAAGTACCGCCACAGCCTGTTCGCCTTCTCCTCCATGATGGGCAGGATTGGCTCCATCCTTGCCCCTCTTACTCCTGCCTTCGTAAGTCCCTTTTGAATTGAATTGATATTCTTCACTTATTTCTGTTTAATATTAAAAATAGTATGCTAACGTAAAGCATATGTTAGTATTAAGTTTGTAATAAGGCAAAGGTAACGCTGCTTTGACTTATATTAAAGCACTTAGTCTATTTAGGATTGATAGAACAGATATCTGTCGACCCGCGTGACATAGTGGTTACCATACCGGTCTGACGCGCAATGAGTTCCGGGTTCGATTCCCGGTAGATAGGTATCTGAATGATGAGTTTAGATCCATGTTCTGGGTCTGGGTGTTTGTGTATTTGTCTTGCGTGTGTCCATGGTACGCACAACACAGAAGAAAATCCCAGTGTGGGGCTATGAGTGTAGAAAGAGTGTAAGCGTATAGCGTGTGCAAAAACCACCTTATGTTAAGTGGGCATTACTGTGTATCACATGTGAAACAACTCCAGATAGAACAGGTTCTACCTGAAGCCTATTTATACAGATGTAGGAGAACCATGCATATCATGAATGACAGTCATCAGAAGTGATACAATACAATACAATACAATATCATTTATTTGTCGAAATAAGGTATATTATAAAGATGGTCAATAGTATGCTGTATAAGTCCGCTTACTTTACCCGTCATGGGTGTACAATCATTTATTTGTCGAAATAAGGTATATTACAAAGATGGTCAATAGTATGCTGTATAAGTCCGCTTACTTTACCCGTCATGGGTGATGTCAGTTCCTAAAACATAAAACTACTTAACGTTGATAATATCTTAAAAAGTGTTACCTCCCTGATCGAATACTTGTGTTATCACTTTTCAAGAAATCGCACGTTTACCGCGGTTTATCTACACGTTTGCTACTTTTACTTGATTGACTTTTTGTTCGAAATATTATCGATGCCATAATCGGATTTATACGTATCTGCAAAATTATCATATGACGAGAAAACGTATTTTTTTCTGATGAAATACATTATCTTATCAAGCGAGATCTATTTTCATCTGATTATTTATAAATGATGTCAATATGTTGATCGAAGTAATTACCGTGACACTCAATACATTTTTGTCATGTTTTGTCTATTGTAAAACATTTTCAGTTGATTGATTTCATGTGTCAAATGTTACGTACGTCGAACGGTTTAGCCAAATGTAAGACAAGTTGTAGCTAGCTTTTATTGCCCAAGTAAACAAGTTGGATAGAGAAAATATGATATGCAAAGAAAAAAGACAAACATATTAAGTTACTTGCCAGACCTTCTCAGCTGTGGTGGCGTTCCAATCGGATGGTAGTGTAAGATTTTTTTTTATCCGACTGAAGTAGCAAGCGAGCATGCAGTCTACCTAATGGTAAATGATTACTGCCACTCATGGACATCTGTAAGCAACTTCATACAGAACATGGGCTCCATCTAAAGTCAATCACAGATGCGTTGCTGCTCCCGAGGACTATGATAGACTATAACTACAACCACACCCTTCCATCGAAACGCAAGAAATGTTTCACGCTAGAAATAGATGTGGCGGTGGTACTTTCCCGATCGAACTACACTGGTTCTACCACCTTGAAATACATATTGTAACTGATAAAATTTGTAAGTCCTAACAGGTCAATACAAAGTAAAGACATTTAATTTCATTATCACTGTTTGTTGCTGCGCTACTGTATTGAACATTATTCTCGAACTATTTTTAGTTATGATATCGAATTATTAGCAATAATTTCTCTGCAGGGTAAAGCAGTATGGGACGAGCTGCCGTTCGCTTTATTCGCTGGCTTTGCTCTTCTCTCTGGAGCCCTGGTCTTCGTCACGCCAGAGACGCTGGGCACAAAGCTTCCTGACACCATGGAGGAAGCCGTCGAACTCAGCAGCAAGAAGAAAGTGGTTTCTTGATCTCAAAATTAATATATAGAAGAACGTGCAAAGACTATAAAATTAGGAAGTAAATAAGTGATCGTGTCAAGTTTTTTAAACCACATAATCTCGTCAACCCATTATTGTCCCACTGCTGGGCACGGGTCTTCTCTCAGAATGAGAGAGTTTAGGCCATAGTCCACCGCGCTGGCCAAGTGCGAATTGGTGGACAACCACATAATAATGATTATTTATTATACAAAGTAAACTATGCATATTATCTACACTATCTTTGGAGGTATTTATTACTAAGATAGGTTTAATATGCACGTAATACGTTGGATTCATAAATATTTTTACATGGACATCCAATTTGTTGTTGTAAGTATGTAAGCAATAATGTAATTTAATTTACTTTAATTACCTATAATATGGTAATATGGAAATATTTCTACGTATTTATAAGTATTTATTAATGAGTTTCGAATTAAATTGAAAATATTTTAATATGTTTTGTCTTATTATTTATTTTGTTTTTATTTGTTATTACTTATTATTATTATTTTGTTTTTAATTTAAACCAATAAAATTATAGTTTTTTAGTAATAAAGTTAGTGGAGAGTGAAGTAATTAAGTCAATATCGCACCTGATTTTGGTTTGGGTTTGTGATATACTTGTATCTGATACATTATTAAATAAGGACCAAGAGCAGCAGCGATTGTCTAATAGTTTAATCTCGACCTCTTGATCAACGGTCCGAGGTTCGAATCCTAGGCACTCACCACAGACTTTTCTAAAATTATGTACGTATTCAAAATTAATTACCAATGCTGTTCAACGAAATAAAATATAGTGTATATACCTACACATTTGAGAGTTCTCTAAGAGAAAAAACCTGGAAGTTGTGAAGTCTACCAATTTATTATTTGCTTGCGCGCTGCTCAATGGCCGAAACGCTCTCATTCTAAGAGAAGACACGTGTCCAGAAGTAGGATAATAAGGATTATTGGACTTTAACACTTACATGTACCATACAACATGTTATATATAGGGTCGTAGAATTCCACGAAATGATAATACAACGTCAATCAGTGGACGTCTTATCGTACGTAAACCTATTTCAAGCGTGAAGCATTTCTTGCGTTTCGATAGAAGGGTGTGGTTGGCACACTTTTAGGCGACCATCACAGTCCTCGCAGCAACGCATCTGTGGTTGACTTAATATGAAACCCATGTCCTGTATGTAGTTGATTACAGATGTCGCAGTGCGGCAGTGACCACTTACCATCAGGTGGACTGCATGCTCGTTTGCTACTTCAGTCTGATAAAAAAAATATTTAGCCCTAAGCTCCAAGTCCCTTCTAATAGAAGTAATATTACCTCTGAATTTAATTTACAAGAAGTATGTGGGTGGCAAGGAATAAACGCGTGTTTTTATATGTGCACGTTTTAAGATTACGATTAAATATCTTTTGATTTGAGTTGAGAAAAAACCATGTTTTTTACTACTTCTTGATAAAATGTTAGTAAGGAGATAGCTATCGGACACACTCGTAGGAAGATAAGAGAATAGTTTATAATTGTATATATATACATATATTTATAAAGGTCTGTACGTTTCTGTAACTATCTACAATTGTATCGGTTATTATTTATTATTGTATGTTCTACAATAGTATCTATTCAATAGGTGAACACGGAACACTATTGCTAAGCCTTCGCTGTCCGTCTGTCTGTCACCAGGCTGTATCTCATGGACCCTGACAGCCAGACAGTTGAAATTTTCGCCGATGATGTATTTGACTGAAGTAGCAAACGAGCATGCAGTCCACCTGATGGTAAGTGGTCACTGCCGCTAATGGACATCTGTAATGAAGTTCATACAGAACATGGGTTCTATCTGAAGTCAAACACAGATGCGTTACTACTCCCGAGGACTATGATGGTCGCCTCATGTAAAAGTGTGCCGGCAACCACACCCTTCCATCGAAACGCAAGAACTGCTTCACGCTAGAAATAGGTGTGGCGGTGGTACTTCCCCGGTCGAACTACACTGGTTCTACCACCTTCTGTTGCCGCTATAACAACAAAAACAGGATTAAATGAATATTTAGGGGTGTCTCTCGTATATCAAACGTATTTTCAGCCGTTTTTATAGATAATACGGATTAGATGTACGGAACCCTTTGTGCGCGACTCCGACTTGGACTTAGTCGGTTTTATTTTCATTCACGCTTTAACTAATTATCATACAACGAATACAAAACAACATCAAATAAATAATATTTTTAGGACAACTTTGGTGTTAATTTTTTAACACCGTTTACGTACGTTTTGAGTATTTCTAATCTAATAACATAGAAAACCTGATAATAACCTGGAGAAGCTAGTGATAACGGGGAAATTATGAGGCAAGAGACCTAGGGGTCGAAGCCCGAAAAGATGGTCGGATCAAGTATCCGAACAACCAGTATCACCCGGGCATTAAATTGCGCCAGTGACCGCCAGAAATGGCAGAAACTCATAAGGGAGAAGACTGAGGAGGGGCACGATACTCAGCAATGAGTGAACGACACAAGGAGGAGGAACATAGAAAACCACCTTAATATTGGCTTTTATTTTCAATACATACGAAGGGAGAATCATTTATCATATTTAACTAAACTTTTGACATTTGTTTTTGTTTAATATTGATATTGGGGTTCGATTCACTTTAAACTTTATTTTTTTATCCTTTTATGTTCCTTTAAATCAGTGGTTCTTAACCTTTTGGTGACGAAGGACCATTTGGCAAAATATCTGTCAACCCATGGACCATCGGTATGACGGTATAATTCAAAATTAAAATAAATCTGAAAAGTAATATGAGGTTACTATTTTTTTAATAAAACACGCGTACATTGTTTTTCAAATCAAACAATATCTAATACGCTTTCTGTATACTCTTTACTAATTCCTGATCCTTGGTTCAGTCACGGCTACTTGTCCGGTACTTGTGTTGACTGCTTATATTACAATATTTTTTGGATGGCCTCTCGGACCACTTCGGGTGCTTCAAGGAACCAACAGTGGTCCGCGGACCATCGGTTGGGAACCACTGCTTTAAATGAACATCTCAACAGTTACGTAACGTCTCACTCGTATGATATGTAACACGTAGTGTGATTATCATTATTAACATTGTTGCTGTTTAACTAGTATATGCATTTATAAACTTGACGAAAATAGATATTATATTACTTCTGTAACGACAATACGTTCATCATTATTTGCGAAGTGTGCCTCAAACTTGCTTTGACAGTTTTAACCTCGTTTTTCCCATTGGCTGATACTGTTCATGTAAACAATAAATATGTAAATTGTATATTAAGGTATTATGTTACTCGTACATATTTAGTTTTGTGTTTCGTGTTCAACTCATGTCAAATTTTTCATTGATGCAAAAAGCGAACAGTGAACAATAGATTAAGAAAAATGACCAGGATAATTTTGATTTAAATTGGGTATATTCTAACATGTTATACGTTTATAAATTTAAACGTCGCAGTATCAAAAGCCTTGTTTAAATCAAAAGATAAGAAACAAAGCATTCTGTAATCGTGAGCAACGTTGTAGTTGCCATGTCGTCGTGGGAGAAAGGTCCATCGGAGACGAATAATGAAGGCAAGGGGCAAAGTATCGACCTGGACACCATCTTGGTGCAGGAGCTGGGCCAGCTGGGCAGGTACCAGGTGCGGCTGATGCTGCTGGCCATGCTAGCTGTGATCTTCATCGGGTGGACCACTAACGAATTTGTGTTTACTGCAGCAAGGACCAGAACAAGGTATTATGTATTGGTTGTAAATTTATTTATTAATTTTAAAACGTTACGCAAACACTAACAATAAGTACAGTGACAAAACCTTAAATGACATAAAACAAGTGTTATCTTAAATATAGGCGCAAACGACAATACAATGAGGACAACCACATAAAATAACAAGAAAAATAATTAGCATATTGTATAAATTATTGAGTGGATTAAATTATAATTATAAGTTTGATTAAACAAATGCAATGAAATGAAATGTCTTTATTTTGTATAGGCCTACGGGGGCACTTACAAATTGTCAGTTACATTTTTTTTCTTACACTACCACCGGATCGGAATACGACCTCAACTGAAAAGATCCGGCAAGAAACTCAGCGGGTTTGTCTGATTTCTTATTTATATCCATTTTTTTACATATAATTACAATTATGTTTTTTACATGGTAATGAAAGTTAGCTCCAGTAAACAATTAAAATTATTAAAAAGACTTAAATAAAAAAAAACAAGAATTATATATGTAATTATATATGTAATACTTTTTTGACCCACTGTATAACTACCTAAATGCGATTATTTTTATGACCTTGTGTTAGAGAGAAGTGAAAAGGAAATAACGTATTATTAACATTAAATGTATTAACACGTCTCCTTAAAATATATCATTATTTGGAGTCATAAGTAGGTAAGCAGGGGATCAATGAAAACTCACATATCATTACAGATCACTTAGATTTTAAATTAAAAATTGATTAATGGTGTATTGTTTTCACTGAAGATTGTTTTGGAATGCTTCTTAATCAATCTCTGCTGGCACTGGAAATATTTTTGCGTGTCGCTAAGGATATTAAAATATATAAAGAACCGCTTAAAACGTATAATTTTTTTTATCTAACTGAAGTAGCAAACAAGCATGCAGTCCAGCTGATGATAAGTGGTCACTTCCACCCATGGACATCTGTAATCAACTTCATACAGAACATGAGTTCTATGTGCAGTCAATCACAGAGGCGTTGCTACTCCCGAGCACTATGATGTTCGCTTTATATAAAAGTGTGCCGGCAACCACACCCTTCCATCGAAACACAAGAACTGCTTCACGCTAAAAATAGGTGTGGCGGTGGTACTTCCCCGGTCGAACTACACTGGTTCTACATTTGAAATACGAGCACTATGCTTCCATTTTGCAGATGTGTAATCCCAGAATGTGAGCAAGATGGGGTTACGGAGTTCGCTCCAGATTGGATCCTCAACGCGGTTCCTCCCAGTGGGAGCTCGTTCGATAACTGCGTTAGGTTTCCCAGCGTGACCACCTCTAGGGACAGTCATTGTTCCGCGGAACTATTTGACCGTAACAGGACTGTCGCTTGCGAAGAGTTTGTGTACGAGAACACCAACTCGATTGTTTATGATGTAAGTTACTTTGTACTGAGAACAAATGAGAACGCCTAAGTATTTAGCGAGCACAACTATGTTGAGGGTTATCAGATATGTGCCATTAATGAGTTAGTGGTTAAGACGAGTGATAACCCTTTAAGCCTCAGTTGCCTCAGCTACTTTAAGGTACATGTAGATACTTTTAAAATCAGTGCATAACAGCGCTATACTGTTGTTATTTTTTAGAAATAGATCATCCGAAACATGCAAGTTTATGATCACAAGAAAACAGTGACATTTAATGGAAAAAACGTATTTAATTTATGAAGACGATAACTTTTATGTTTTGCAAGTAATACTTACGAGTAAATATCTTTGTTTATCTTTAGCTTACTTTATTAAACCTGTTGCAAGGAAACGTTTTTACCTACACACCAACTGTCTTATATTTAATGGATATTTAAGTGTTGTTATTGTCGTCTCTTTTTCAGTTCAATCTTGCTTGTGATGAATGGCGTCGGTCCCTTGTAGGGTCAGTGAGGACCTTCGGAACCCTCGTGGCGATACCAATATCGGGGTACATATCTGATCGATGGGGACGGAAAATAGTTTTAAGTGCTGTGGTGTTGAACGGCGCGTGGCTGGGTATCCTGCGCTACTGGGCCAACACGTACGTTGGATATGTCATGGCCACGTTTGTTGAGTCCACGCTAGGATCTGGCGGTTTTGCTTGCGTGTATGTGTTGGGTAAGTTGTACTTTACTCGTCATTTTCACATTTTTGTATCCTAGGAGACTTTTAGAATCCGAGGTTCGCATTTGTAGCGATTGCATTGATGTAAAGAAATGAAAAAAAAGGTCCGACCACCGTTTAGAGGGTTGTGGGCTTTACCGTTTATTTTACATCCTGCTTAAATATACATACTTAAATACTATGCCAATACACAAAATGCCAAGGAATTAATTACTTTTCTTGTCAACAGTAATGGAGGTCATGGGTCCAAAATACCGATTACCAGCAGGTGCAATGTTGAATACGTCCTTCGCAGTCAGTCAGGTTCTAATCTCACTTATTGCTTGGGCCGTGCCCAATTGGAGGCAGTTGACCCTCTGTGTCTACGTCCCACAGCTTACAGCCATAGCGTTCTTTTGGTTCATGTCCGAATCTGTGAGATGGTTGATGAGTAAAGGTCGATATGACAAATCAGAAACAATTTTGAAAGAGATCGCAAGAGTAAATCGAACTAATTTGTCAGAGAAATCGTTACAAGGATTAAAAGAGTGCGCTGAAGAGCAGAACAAACGTGCCGAATTGAAGAAAACACAGAAATTAAACGAGCCTTTGTTGATTGTGGAGGTGTTTCGTCACAAAGCTGTGCTCTGTCGGTGCATCGTGGCCCCCGTGTGGTGGATTACTATGACTTTCATTTACTACGGGCTATCCATCAATTCCGTGAACATTAGTGGCAACCAATACCTGAACTATATGGCAGTATCTGCGGTAGAGATACCCGGCTTTTGGACCGCTGTGTTTTTGATGACTAAAGTTGGAAGAAAAGTTGTACTGACAACGGCGTATTGGATTTGCGCTGCTTGTCAAATTGGATACATTTTTATGCCGAATGGTAAGTTATATCCCTAAACATATTTTTATCAAAGCTATGTTTGATTTATGCTCGTGCTCAGGGTTATATGATAATCCTAGTTTTATAATATGATAGTATATCAAGACAATTTTAAAGCGTACTTATAAGTAAAATACTAGATAAAATGCTATCGTGCAATTTATGATGTTTTTCTTGTAATGTCTTCAGATGTTTGACATCAAGTTGCTTGCAGACCAGTACGGGCTCTCTCTGGCTGTGTACCTGATCGGCAAGTACAGCATATCTATGGTGGTGACCACGATCT
Organism: Spicauda simplicius; assembly: GCA_949699795.1. Taxonomy (NCBI): domain Eukaryota; kingdom Metazoa; phylum Arthropoda; class Insecta; order Lepidoptera; family Hesperiidae; genus Spicauda; species Spicauda simplicius. The sequence goes on from OX453068.1 coordinate 289,711, forward strand.
ACGTGTACACGGCAGAGCTGTATCCCACTAAGCATCGACACACCTTGTTCGCCTTTTGTTCTACAATCGGCAGGATTGGCTCTATCATCGCTCCTCTCACACCTGCATTTGTAAGTTCATTTCATCGTCAACCCATTATTGTCTCACTGCTGGGCACGGGTCTTCTCTCGGAATAAGAGAGTTTTTAGGTCAAAGTCCACCGCACTGACCGAGTGCGAATTGGTGGACTTCACACACTTCCGAGAACTTTTTTTTAAGGACTCTCGGGTGTGTAGGTTTCCTCACGATGTTTTCCTTCGCCGAAAAACAGTGATCATTATTTTATAATACGCACGTAAATCAGTGGTACGTGTCTGGGTTTGAACCCCGGACCTCCCAATTGAGAGGGCAAGTTTCAACCATTAAGCTATCACTGCTCATTAAGTAAATTCATTTATTGAACCATAATGGTTCAAGCTATCGAAACGGTAGAGGTTAGACCCAGGATTATTCTTGAATTATTCCTGTATCACAGATAAGAAGGTGATCATCCACATTCACAAATACAGTGAAGTAGAATTTACGTTTTCGAAACTGCGCTGGCCAAGTTTAACATAGTTCCCTCACTTAACACAAGTTTTAGCGGTGGTCTATGGTCTAAAGCTCTCGCATTTGAAGAGTGGACTCATGCCTAGCAGTGGAAGAGTAATGAGTTGACAACGACGTTACTTTGCTATACAAATATTAAACAATACTTCATTTTACGCCGTGTTACTATTGTTGTGTGTTGTGTTACTATTTAATTATAATTCTATTGATGGTTAAATAGACAGTGTGCTGTAATAAATCTGAATAAATCACGTCACTAGAAACGACGAACTTCCACGTGCAATGAATTATGTAAGTCCCTGTCGCCAAGTTAACATGCTGCAAATAATTCCCAGGGTGCAGCAGTATGGGACGAGCTGCCGTTCGCTTTGTTCGCGGGGTTCGGGCTGCTCTCCGGCGCGCTGGTGTTCCTCACTCCGGAGACGAGAGGCGCCAAGCTCCCCGACACCATGGAACAAGCTGATCGAATAGGCGTCAACCCCGATACCTGAAGTATTTTATACTTTAGAAGATTTGAATATTATCTTAAGGCTATATTATTATTTTTTTGTAATATGGAAGTAACAAGCGAGCAAGCAGTTTACCTGATGCTGAGTGGCCACTGCAGCTTTTAAAAGATAAAAAATATATAAGTATTTTATTGATATAAACACATTAACATGTAAAAGTCTAAATCTGTTTTACAGGTATCCCGCTCATTCACCGAGACAAAATATGTTCAATCAAAAATGTTCAAATCAATTCTGCTCAAGGTTTTGGATATCTGAAATCAACCCAATGTCTGATGTGAGGATGGGCACACATGCATTGCTACCTCTGAGGACTAAATTATAACACCTCGGATGAGTATGCCTCTTTACAGATACAAGAGAGGCAAGATACTGGACCTAACTTTCATTACCATGAAAAAAAAACGTGATTGTAATTATATTTAAAAAAAATGGGTGTAAATAACAAAAAAGACAAACCTGCTGAGTTTCTTGCAGGATCTTCTCAGTTTAGTGGTAGTGCAAAACAAAAAAAAAATGTGTGCGTGTATTAGCGTACACTCGTAAGAAGTGAAACTTGTTTATGACGTTATTTTTCAAAAAATAATTTACTATATGCAACTTTACAGAAATTGGTTAAATAAAGTTAAATTAGATAAAGTTTAATTAAAGGCTTTTATTAAACTTTATCTAATAATCTAATCTATAATAATCTATCTAATATCACGCGTGGTAGGGATAAGAAAAAGATGGCGCGTAACGGAAAAAAAAGATGGCGCGTAACAGAAAAAGATGGCGCGTAACAGAAAAAGATGGCGCGTAACGAAAAAATGTTACACTGAATTTTTTTCCAACCCCGATAAAGAAGTTTCACTTCAACAACCCCGATAAAGAAGTTTCACTTCAAAAATCTTTTTGTTTGCTACTAACTGAGATAGTTAGCGCACGTAACGCAGCAATATGCGTTCAGTGAGCACAATCTAGCAAACTTTGGACACTCCATTTCAAATATATGGAAGGGCGCACTACACCGATACGTCACAAATTCAGTCGGCCGCTAACAGTTTGTCGACACAGCCTTGTCGGCAACCGATTATTGTCCCACTGCTGGGCACAGGTCTCCTCCCGGAATGAGAGAGTTATAGGTCATAGTCCACCGCGCTGGCCAAGTGCGAATTGGTGAACTTCACACACCTCCGCGATTTTTTTTTAATTCTCGGGTGTGTAGGTTTCCTCACGATGTTTTCCTTCACCGAAAAGCAGTGATAATTAATTTCTAATACGCACATAAATCAGTGGTGCATGCCCTGGTTTGAACCTCGGACCTCCTGATATAGAGGGCAAGTTAGGCTATCACTGCTCTACACAGACTTACACTGCTGTTATTCAGCAGAAATAAGTGTGGCGGTGGTGTTTCTGGATTCCAACGAATAAGGTTTCTATCACTTTCAGATAGATTGCAATTAAAGTAAAACGGAAAAGTAATTATATCATGACACTTAGTAACATAAAATTTATGACGCTCAAGAATAACAATACTTAAAATAACAATGGAAAATGTATAAGTATAGGTATGTTTGGTTTCTTAATTCTAGAAATTAACTCTATTTACTTAAAATTTCTCGTGAGGATTGTTCTGATGAGTAATTTAAAATAAATGTAATAAATATGTATGTCTTATATGTCATGAACATTACCAAGAATTTGTGTAAATTACATGAATAATTTATGAACATGTTGTTTTCACTTTAACAATAGCAGGTCTATTAAGTTTTTATAGTAAGTAAGGACGATTAATTATTTTTAAGAGATGGCTGCGTTTTATGTAATTAGATGAATTATTATTTTGTTTTTGTAACAATTTGTCTATGTGCGTCATACAATTCATATATCTGTGCATATCACGTTGTCGTCAACTCATTATGTTTCGTAGTACCTATAGTTTTCTTTCACCGTAAAGCATTGTAGATTAATTTGTAAAATTTATACTTTAGAAAATCATTACTGCTTTTTGTTAAGAGTTGTATGAGCATAGTTATGCTTCTTTAATCTAATAATATTTTTAATAAAACATACCTTTTTACTTTGTAGTTTTATTTATTGTGGGACTGATTAAAAATATACAAACTAAAAGTAAATTGTTACCTTTACCTTTACCTTTATATTTAAATTTACAACTTAGTGCAGAATCTTAGGATAGTAAAGAAATAATTTAACAACCTCTATCTTATATCTTGCATAAAAAATCATTTTTTCGTACCTATACCTATTAAAATAAGAAGTGGTGTGAGAAAATTGCTAACAATTTCCTATCAGGCGCTGTGTACATAGTTACGCAAAGCGCCTTATAGGAGGTGAAGCTATGTCGGGTTGATGGCAATGATCTGGTTGCACGATGGCAGCACCCACAAGCGCTTACAATTACGGTGGACTTTATAAAAAAAAAAAATGATTTAACACATTCACATTGAACAAGTCGCAAGAGCCCTGTACTAGGCACGATACCTGTGTTACAGGTACCCCGCTCATCCACCAAGACATAATACACGTGTTATTTAACAAACAGATTAATGTATAATTATTATACATTCTTTTAAGTGTGTGTGTGCGTGTGTGTGTGTGCGTTTGTGAGTGTGTGTGTGTGTGTGTGTACGTGTGAATGTACATGTATGAGTTATAATACTTTGAAATATTAATTGACTGGCCTTATTAATGGTAAGTAATAGTCCTTATTATTAGTACCTAAGTAAACAGTTTATTTACAAGGTAGAACCAGTGTAGTTCAACCGGTGAAGTAGCATCGCCAATCCTATTTCTAGCGTGAAGCATTTCTTGCGTTTCGATAGAAGGGTGTGGTTGCCGGCACACTTTCACATGAACCGACCATCATAGTCTTCGGGAGTAGCAACGCGTCTGTGATTGATTTCAAATATAACCCCTGTTCTATATGAAGTTAAAGGCAGTGACCACCTACTATCAGATGGACCGTATGCTCGTTTGCTACTTGATAATTACAAAAAAGGTGGTAGAACGTATTTGTGGCAAAACTCATGTAAGACCATTTACATAATTAATTTAAACTAAGTAATTAGTAATAATATTGAAGTATTCTAAAGTATGAAAACTCTTCAGGTATCGATGTTAACAGCTATTCGATCAGCTTGTGCCGTGTCGGGGAGCTTGACGTCCCTCGTCTCCGGAGTGAGGAACACCAGAGCGCCGGAGAGCAACCCGAACCCCGCGAACAGAGCAAACGGTAGCTTGTCTCATATTATTTTATCTGATTGATATAGCAAACGAGCATGTAGTCCTGATGGTAAGTGGTTCCTGCCGCTGATGACATCCGTAAGAAATTTTATAGTTTTAAAACATGGGTTATGTCTAAAGTCAATCGATACGTTGTTACTTCCGAGAACTATGATGGTCGCTTCATATAAAAGTGAGCCGGCATCACACCTTTCCATCAAGACGCAAGAAATGCTTCTCGCTAGAAATAATTGTCACAACGGTACCTCACCGGTCGAACTACACTGGTTCTACCGCCTGGTCAACGGGGTACAACCCTTTATTATTCCAATGCTCGGCACGGGTCTTCTCTCGGAATGAGAGAGTTGTAGGCCATAGTCCAACGCGCTGGCCAAGTGCGAATTGGTGGACAACTGGTCAACTGAAGCCATGGAAATTATTTTAAGCATGTAAACTTGACAATAGAAAGTTACATAAATCATTGCACGTGCAAGTGTGTTTATCTCCTGCCGTGTTTTATTTTTAATTTATGACAGTACTGTAATAAATTAAAAATAGTCTAGTCTAGTTTATCATTAGAACAATAAGTATATAGTGTCACTGTATCAAATGAAAAATTGCTTTACATTGTCTATAGGAAAAGAATTCCGTCGTAAACCACTATAACTAATCAATCATTCTAACAATTTTAGCAACATTGATAAGAATCTTCCAAAGTGGTGTCCAAAAATATCTATCCGAAATATTTTTGAGTGAAATGCAATTGAAGGAATGATGTGGACTTTGCGAATGTTTTGAGGAAAAATAGCCTGAAAGAAGGCAGGAGCGTCATAACCTCGTCTCTATAGTTCCAGGATTAGAATAGGGCTATGGTATACCCTGTCTGTCGTAAGAGGCAACTAAAAAGGGGCTTCTGGGATTGTGGGCGCTAGAGTGGGAGCTAGAACTGTTCGGTCAGTCGACCTCGGGAAGGACGGGAAGGTATATGTGGTCGCATACCATCGTAAAGATTAGTGGTGGGCCCAGCCGCCCATCTGGAAGGAGCCCGATGGAGCAACGCGCTCAGAGCTCCGGTTGCGTTCCTTTGGAGATCCCAGAGTAGTCTTTGTAGCACCGAGGACAGCTACCCTATTAAAAATTCCACACAATTTGAATTGAAGCACTTCTTGCGTTTCGATAGAAGGGTGTGGTTGCCGGCACACTTTCACATGAGGCGACCATCATAGTCCTTGGGAGTAGCAACGCATCTGTGATTGACTTTAGATGGAACCCATGTTCTGTATGAAGTTGATTACAGATGTAATCAACGAGGCGGGGCAATCATCATGGGCGGCAGTGACCACTTACCATCAGGTGGACTGCATGCTCGTTTGCTACTTCAGTCAAATAAAAAAAAAAAACCTGCGTCGCCGGGGTCCAACGGCGTCGTGTACCTTTTGAATGTTTCCACCTCGAGAACGAAAAAAGAATCACCATAACCTACGTAACTACATATATATACTAATACGCGGAATACATAGCCGATCTGGCGCGTGTAAGTTTGGCACGTTTTGGCACGTATACGTATTGTCTACGTGCAACCGACTGATGCACCGGACGATTATTGGTGTTACAACAGCGTAATATATCGTAATATCCATTTATCGGACCTATTAAATATAGTTAAACATTCAAAACAGGTGCTTACGGATAATACTCGTATCTGTGAAAACAGATGTAACTCTTAAATTTGCCAAATTAACTTTTGTACCAAAATTGTTACAGAAATATATATTGTTAGAGATTAATAGAGATGTATTAGAAGATCGCCGATATTATGAATTAAATTTTCTCTTTAATTTTCCATCAAAATAGTAACCAATAAAAGTACAAAATAGTACCAAAAAAGTGGTAATATTTATTTATTTTATTAGAACCACCAACAGAATTACATGGACTATAAAAATAGAGGAAAGCAATATAAGGTATAGAAATTCATATAATTCTACTTACAGGCAGTCACAACATGGGATTAAATAAGTAAATACGATATTGTTACGTATAAATATAAATATAAAAATCGTCAATCACCCCTTTTTATCACTAATCGCATACAACATATTTAAAAATTATATAGTTATATATCTACTGAGTAAATTCCAATGATATGTCATAGGGTACATCTGTCAAGCCATTTGGGATATAGTGTACCAAAGAAATGGGCATACATACAAACAAACATACAAATACTTTGACATAGACGCAGCCGTCAATTTCTTTATTAAAATCATTGACGTCTTATTTAAACACCAAAGAAGTATCGTCAGCAAATTAATAGTGCGTGATGAAAACAACTAAGGTATTCAGTTCCGTTTCTATAGCTACTGTTTACCACATTATGCCTGTTTACATTGTTATTACGTAAGCCCACGATCGTGTAAGTAGCATAATGCAAAGACCATAACACATTGTCGTCGCTCCACGTCATAGACTAAGCTGCACCCTTGCGCTGAAACCGCTAATGTATTCATCTGAACTAATAATTGCATAGATCACTTTATCGGATTTTTATACAATATTAGCTCTTACCCGCGGCTTCGCCCGCCCAGTCAAAGGGAAATAACATTAGCATTTGATAGCGTGATTCAGAACTTGCAAATGAATTTCACTAACGCCATTTATTAACAACTTTGGAACTACAAATATGTATCAACTAATAAAACATCGATATTTTCATGGGAATGAGAGAGCGGGGTAAAAAGTAGCATACGTCACTCACCGCTCTCCTATCTCCCAGCATATAAACCATATCATATAATACCTATGTAGCGACGTGAAAGAGGAACAAAAAAACACACTTCCATATTTATAATATTAGTATGGATATAAGTAGATTCTGCAGGAACCATTGTAATTCGACCGGGGAAGTACCACCACCACACATATTTGTAGCGTGCAGCATTTCTTGCATTTCGATGGAAGGGTGTCGTTGCCAGTACATTTTTATATGAGGCAACTATCAGTGACAATCCATGTTCTAATTGAAGTTGCTTACAGATGTTCATGGGTGGTAGTAACCACATACCATCAGGTAGACTGCATGCTTGCTACTTTAATCAGATAAAAAAAAACAAAGAAATGGAAGAAAGGTACTGGTACTGATCAAATTAAACAAATATTATAAAGGCGAAAGTGTGTGAGTGTGTATGTTTGTTACTTCTACACGTGTAAACGGCTGGAGCGATTTTCGCAATTGAAATTTGGCTGACACTCTGCATTAACATATAGACCATTTTTACTGTGGGAAAATATCTTACTCCCACGGGTCAATCGACACATTGATTTTCTTTAACGCGGGCGAAGCTGCGGGGTTCAGCTAGTTTAATATATTTGTACTAAGACCATAATGTTACTCTCGAAGACTAAGACGGTCACTTCGTTCAATCAAAACGCAAGACCTGCTTCACACTAGAAATGAGGTCTGCCACCTGGTGAATAACTGCGAGAGCAGGAGCAAATGCATGGTTTTAGTCATTCAGGCCAAATTTTACGATAGCACCTATAACGCAATTACAACTGTTGCAATGTACGAGACTTACTAGGTAGGTTTTTTTGTTCCTGTAGTCCCGGGACCAGCATAGGGCTACGGTATCCCCTGCTTGTCTTAAGAGTAAAAGGGGCTTTCGGGGTTACGGGCGGCTAGAGTGGGAGTTAGAACCTTCCAGTCAAGCGACCCCGGGAAGGACGGTGGCATGAGTGGTCGCACGCAAATCACAGCGGCGCGGTGAGCGTATTCGCTTACCAGGACGAGCTTGAAATAGACATCGCGCTCGGAGGACTCCGGTTATGTTCCGTTGGAGATCCCGCAGTCCCCCACGCATCGCTATGGACGGCCACCGAGGGGGTTTTAGTGCGGTATGAATCCCACATAACCCGCGTCGCTCCCACGGCGTCGGGTACTTTTAGGTTTCCCCCTCGCACAAAAAGAAAAAAGAAAGGTATTACTTCTTTACTCTTATCTTCTTTATCTCTATCTGAGTAAGGTATTGTGTCAATAAAAAGTTATTATTATTATTATAATGTTTTTCGAGCGTATGTATGTAATATATATAATTGACACTGCCCATGTAACATATAATATATGTTGCAAGGGGCTGTTTGCGTTCATTACAGATATGTGGGTATGCCCCGTATCAGTTTTTGTATACATACATACATACATACATGCAAACTGATCAAGTCACGGGGACGCACAATCAAGTTATTTATATCATGTTAATCCAACTAACGCATACTTTGGGATATCGTAGTAAACATTTCTATGAGTCATAGAGCGTACTACGCAGGGAGTTCAGGAAGAAATGAATCGGAACTTGGCACGAAGTACTGTACGTTTAATCTTATACAAACTGTTCGTACAAAAATAATTATGTCGTACTATATTTATAAATCTAAGTGCGTATTCACACGTACCACAATGTCGGAATGTCGGTTAGCAATGGTAACCTTACGTTCGTAACCGTCGCAAAAGTGTAGAGCAGAGCAACGTATATTGTAACACTTGTATTTGCATTACGGCTGCGATATAGTCTGTCTCTCGTAAACCCATTATTGTCCCACTACTGGGCACGGGTCTTCTCTCAGAATGAGAGAGAGTTTAGGCCATAGTTTACCGCGCTAGCCAAGTGCGAATTAGTGAATGTAGTAGAATTGAATATCGTCAGTATTATATATTTTTTTATTTGAACGGTAGAATGTGGGCTATGTGAATAAATATTTTTTTATTTGTAAAATTACAACTCCACGGACTGTTCGTCCGTGCCTTTTGTAGGTTCTTATGTATAGTTAACAAGTATTTTTTTCCTTAGCTCCACAAATTTTCCCGCCCTCACCATCGCCGATACACTGGTCGTGGCGACCAAGTGTGACTGCGGTGTTGATGGCGGGGTAAGTATGTACATATCTAGGCTTAATAGGATTAATTTTTTTTTTTACCTTTTTACAATAGACCTCACGACCTAACATCTAATTACTACAATTTAGTATTATATCGCACATCTGAATTGAAGCTGTTTCGAATAAATCATTTATGATCAATGAAAATCTGCTCATGACATTAGCTGAGTCTGTCCTTTTCGCGGTTGTTGCAGCACATATTATATATTTCTTAATATTGTTGACATTTCTTAATTATATTACAATTTTAATTTTTAATTAATTGATTAATTTTTAATTTTTTATTATAATTTTGTTTATGTTTGTAACAGATACGAATAAAAAAAAATCATTCATTCATTTTCATACTCTCGTACCACCGCGCTGGCCAAGTGCGAATTGGTAGACTGGCCAAGTGCGAAGTGGCATTTTCATACGGTCCTGCTCATACCATAAACGATGTGGTGTGGTTGTGGCAAATGTCAAAAATCGGAGAGCTCATTGATATTATGATATTCTCGCGCTTAAAATATATTGTGCTCAATATATCAGTGAGATGTTTTTTAGCATAGGAACAAATAAAATTGCGAAAAGAAGACAGAAAATCAGCGTACCTAATGATAGTTTACAGGTGCGTTGCTGCACCTGACTACATTGGAATGTCTCACACTTGTATCACTTTACCATAATATTTAAACAAGCACAACAGTTTTATTATAAGTGACGCAAAATAAATGTTATGACGCCAGTGCCTATAATTGTACCACGGCTGGGCACGGATCTCTTCTCAAAGAGCTTAAGACATTAATTGATAGGCAAATTGATTCATTTCACGCATATTTAAGATTTTTTAAGAAGTCTTAGGTGTAATTTTGTTGCATGTTTAATTTATCTTGCGACGTTTTTTTGCCGTTAGAATGATGTTCTTGTTAATTACTGCATCCGTCTGTATTCATCAGCCCTTAAAATGCCCCTGCTTGACATAGGCCGATGTTTAGAAAATCTTAAAAAATGTTATTTTTTTTCGAGTTTTGAACTTCGTACGTCGTTAGAGAGGTCAAATTACAAACAATTAAGCTGTCACTGTTTTAACTAAAAGTTGTAATGTGTACTTAAAAAGTTTAAACATTATTTGTAATGTAAAATAGTAATTTTAGAACAATGCCAGTACTTCCAGTATTCTAAAAATTCTAAACTATATAACGTAATACACGTGTCACAAAATAATCAAATTGCATTAGGCCATAAAGACGTCAGTACAAAGGCAGTGAAAACAGTGAAAATGTTCAGGATGCCTTCCCTGCGTCCTCACAGTAGCGCGCAAGCGGCGCCGGCGCACGCGCTCTCCTACTGCATTTATCGCATTTGCGTGTGCGTATTTTGTCACGCGTGTAATGTATTTTAGAACTCCGTGTATTCCGGAAGTATATATAGCAAATTAATTTGGTGAAAGTTACAAGCAATATTTGGAAATAAATAGATTTAGTGGTGAAAGTCACAATGGTGATGCATTGAGGAAGTGAACAAATAAACAGTGCGAATACTGTTTGTATACAAAGAAATTTCGAAGAATTTATCCGCCAAACAACCCTTTGTGCGATATATTAAGGTAAAGAATGTCTTGTACCTTTTTGTACTTTGTAATATTTCAGACATTTCAGAATTTTTTTAGAAAACTATGAGTATGAATTGAAACTCTTATTTTAATTATTAATATAACAAATCATTTTTATAGGGCTTGGTTTGAGTTTTATCACAGAAAAATAAATAAATTTACATTTGGGATCACTTACTGTATATAGAGTTGGTAAGGAGTATATTTAGTAAATTCATTAATTGTAATATTTAACACCTTCAACAAGAAATGAATTTATTATTACAAATAAAACAATTTTATTTAATTACAAATAAAATACAATTTAAACCTAATAATCTTCTAATTAATAATCACTTCTATAATTTAAACAATAGTGAAAGTATGAAAATATTACATTTTGCATTTCATAATAAAAAAAATGTTCTTAAGTATGAAAGTACTTGAAAAATAATATTATTCTGAAAGTAATTGTATGACCTGTATTAACAGATACTTGAATCAAGCATTGTATTTAAGTTAATTCACTGTTACCACCTACATTTTATGACTTTACAATGTACCTACTTAAATTCTGTAGTATGCGAGGAATGTAGATCTTCGTAGCGTAGTCGGTTTAACACGTAGAGGGTTCCGTATTCGATTTCCGGTGAGACCGAAATCTACGAGTATGTTGTCAATTTGTGTTCGGGGTCTGGGTATTTGTGTATGTCCGTGGTAGTTACAATACAAGAAAAATCCAAGCGTGGGAGCTATGAGTGTTGAAAGTGTTACTTATGTACGAATATTATTTTTTCAATTTAATATTTTGTGTAGACGTCGTATTTTTCATCTTGGGCACATAGGTGTCTATTAGTTTGAACCTCTGTGTTAGATTTAATGGATTAACTATTATGGATTAATTAATATGGAATTTTTAGAAATCCGTAAAGATCTTTGCATGACCTTTGCTGCATCTTTTAATTAATTCAACTATACGATATAGTTGATTATTTGTTGAGGAATACCTTATTATGTTGCAACTAAACGGGTAATTGTGTAATCTCTATCTACTAAATCGTAAAAGAAAAGCTTCAATGATATCAAAATACTAAAAATAATAAAGTTGAAAATATGAAAACGGTTGAAATACGGAACCCTCCATGTGCAAGTGCCAATCGTACTTTGCCTGTTAATTCACGTTTTGAACACATTTCCTACTTTCATTTAAAACATTTTCTATCTTCTATTGTAAGCTAATCTGTTGTAGAATTTTATCCTAATAGAATTTAGCACCTGTAAGCAACTTCACATAAAACAAGATTTCTATCTGAAGTCAATCATAGATGCGTTGCTGCTCCCGAGGACGACTATAGACGCCTCATATGAAAGGCTGGCAACTACACCCTAGCAATAGATATATATATTTTTATCTGACTAAAGTAGCAAACGAGCATGCAGTCCACCTGGAGGTAAATGGCTACTGCCGCCCATGGACATCTGTAATTAACTACATACAGAACATGGATTCCATCTGAAGTCAATCACATATGCGTTGCTACTCCCGAGGACTATGCTGGTCGCCTCATGTGATAGTGTGCCGACATCCACACCCTTCTATCGAAACGCAAGAAATGCTTCACGCTAGAAATAGGTGTAGCAGCGGTCCCTTCCCGGCCAAACCATAGTAATTCTGGCAAATCACGTATAACCTAAAATTTTATTAAAATCACCAAACTCATCAACTATAATGAACTATAATAATAATAACTCGAAAAAAAATGGAATTCTAAGATTAACTCGTGCATACTCTTGCATACTCGTGCATACTGGAGCTAACTTTCATTACCATGTAATAAAACATGATTGTAATTATATAAAAAAAAATGAATATAAATAAGAAAAAAGACAAACCCGCTGAGTTTCTTGCCGGATCTTCTCAGTTGAGGTCGTTTTCCGATCCGGTGGTAGTGTAAGAAAAAAATGTTACTGACAATTTGTAAGTGCCCCGTTGGCCTATACAAAATAAAGACATTTCATTTCATTTCATACTACCAGGTACTTAAACATAAGAGTAGTTACTACCTACTCAAGATAATTACATTTCAAGTGCGAGACTCCATTTAGTACAATTATACGCTAAACTACAAGTAGCGAGTGTTAGCGAGCAATCGACCCCTTATCATCTAGTTCACGAACTCTATCACTGTCGTAAATCATTGCATATACTATTAGCTGCTATGACGGTTGCTATATGAAATTCAATGTTGCATTTGATACTGGAGCTAACTTTTGTTACCCATGTAAAAACAAGATGGCAAATAAGAAAATTAAAAAAACGATATACAAAGAAAAAAGACAAACCCACTGAGTTTCTTGCCGGATCTTCTCAGTTGAGGTCGTGTTCCGATCCGGTGGTAGTGTAAAAAAATATATATAAATGTAACTGACAATTTGTAAGCGCCCCCGAAGGCCTATGCAAAACAATAAAGACATTTCACATTTCATTTCATTTCATTTGAACATTTCTTTGCAGATTGTTGTCTTTAAAAACGACTATACTTTTTAACCGACTTCCCAAAGGAAAGAGGTTATCTATTCGTCACGTTCGACTTCGGGACTATGTAGAAAGTACTGTGTGTGTTCTAAACTAACATGTATTTCAATTATTTTTTACTTTTTCGTGGCATGGAAGTCGGTTGTATTTTTTGTTAATTTTTTTTGTATAATAATGTTGTTGCAAAGACTGTTCTATCTCCATCCAGCAGAGGATTTTATTTTTTGTAATATAATTAAGATTATAAATAGGGGGAAGACTAGACCTATAATATTTTTGATCGGAAATTTTTGGAAAATACTTATTATTGAATCCTCCTTTAGAATAAAATCCGAAAATATCGAAAATATACCACCCTTCTTTGGCAGACCTCAATGACGTCATTGCTTTTGGAGGTCCCCTTGCTCTTAGCGAAACTATGCCTAGGTTGACATGTAAGGTTTCAAAATGTTAAGAGGAAATAATTAAAATATGATTTAAATCGGACTTAAATCCCAGGCACACATCATGAAATTTTGAAAATGATATATTAAAAATTAGTTTTATATGAGGCGACCATCATAGTCCTCGGGAGTAGCAACGCATCTGTTATTGACTGTGATCAGATGGAGCCCATGTTCTGTATGAAGTTGCTTACAGATGTCCATGTGCGGCAGTGACCACTTACCGTCAGGTGGACTGCATGCTCGTTTGCTTCTTCAGTCAGATAAAAAAAAAAATACCACTGTTTTACGTTAATAAAGAGAAACATCGTGAATTAATCTACACAAAAAAAAAAAACAAAGTTGTTAAAAGTTCTCAATGTCTATCAATTCGTACTTGGCCAGCGCGGTTTACTATGACTTAAAACTCTCTCGTTCTGAGAGAAGACCGGTGCCCAGCTGTGGGAAAATAATGACGACATATGTTACAGTATGTAACATAACATGTCCAACAAAGACCATTGTCTGCTCTGCTTTTGTTGTTTACATTACCTTTAGATAACCTCAATCATTTATTATTATTTACGTATTACATACAAACAGCTGATCAGTGGATTAGTAGGACGGTTGACATACAGTGTAGTGATAACGAAGAAATCCAGTGTAATATGATCTAATTTATAATTTAATATTTGATAGGAATAAATCGTTTTTTTTCTAATAGTTGGGTCTAACGAGAAGGTAGACGGGCCACCTGATGGAAAGCAGTCACCGTCGCCTATGGACATTTGCAACACCAGGGGCGTCGCCAATGCATAGCCGGCTTTGAAGGAGAGCTCTTTTTACACCTTTCTTGAAGAGCCCCATGTCATAGCGCCCCGGGAATAGTTCGTACGTTTATACGTTATTAATGAATACGTTTTTTATGGTATCCTTTGTTATCAAGAAGAGGCCTTAAAGGTCAGTCATCGGACTGAAGTAGCAAACGAGCATGCAGCCCACCTGATGGTAAGTGGTCACTGCCGCCCATGGACATCTGTAATCATCTACATACCGAACCTGGGTTTCATCTGAAGTCAATCACAGATGCGTTGATACTCCCGAGGACTATGATGGTCGCCTCATATGAAAGTGTGCCGGCAACCACACTCTTCTATCGAAATGCAAGAACTGCTTCATGCTAGAAATAGCTGTGGCGGTGGTACATTCCCCGGTAGAAATACACTGGTTCTACCACCTTGAATCACACACCACACTTATGATCGAAAAGTAACTTATGATAAGGGTTCTTTAAGTTTTATTAAGTAAAATAGTTTTTACTTTACGTAGACTATTTTACTTATTTAAGTATTTACATAAGAGTTCTATAATATAATTAAAGTTCAATATACTGCAACGTTGTAACATAATCGTCAATAAACTTAAATTGCCGTTGTTATAGTTTATCAATTAATAAAAACGAATATTAACATCATCACAACCCATTTCTCACATTCGTAACAACGATAAAAAGTATCAGAAACAATGTAAGTAAATAAACAAAGCTATTTAACTAAACGGTTCACACATTTTCACATTGTAACAAGTAGGTACATATAATAAAATAGGGAAAATATTGTAATCAAAGCTAATTCGAGGGGTAACCCGGCGCTCGATACCCGTCGCCGTGGGAGCGACGCAGGGTTATGTGGGATTTACCGTACTAACCCGCCCTCCCCCGTCGCCGTCCTCGGACTCTTTAGCGCTCTAGGACTCTCGGAGCGCGTTGCCCGATTGGGCTTCTCCCAGACGGGCGGCTGGGCCCACCGCTACTTCTAGTATGCGACGGTATGCGACCACTCGTACCGCCGTCCTACCTGGGAATGCCTGGCTGGACGGTTCGCCTTACTATAAATGAAATGTCTTTATTTTGCATAGGCCTTCGGGGACGCTTACAATTGTCAGTTACATTTATATATTTTTGAAGTGAAACTTCTTTAGGCGCATGAGGGTAAAATTTTTACAGATGAAACGTCACGCCGGTATGCAACGGAAGTGTCGGAAAAAAGAGAGAGAGTGATCGAGACCGATTGAGAGAGAGTAAGACACGGTGAACGTAGCATGAGCAACTAGCCGTGGAGTGAGAGTAGGGAGCAAGCGAGTGAGAAAGATTGAGAGAAAAAGTGAGACAGAGCGAACGTCGTATCACGCCTTTTTCCCTTCCTCTTAATCTTGGAAATTTAAAGATTTAGATTTGTATAAATATAAACAAGATTTATAAATTGGTTCGCCAAAGAAGTTTCACTTCTGACATGTGTACTTTGTACGCACGCATGTTTTTTTTTTTACACTACCACCGGATCGGAACATTATAGCGACATCGCTCCCACGACGACGGGTATGTTTTAGAGGAAAAGGCCTATTTTGGTGGAAGACGAGATGTTGTTAAACTGATTGTGCACTCAAATGAAAATTCATAATAAGGTCATATGACCTCGGACCTCTGACACGGGGGGCGAATATCATTAAACTATGTAGGTTATCTTTTCTTTTAATCACCGAAGTGACTCGTTACTAAGCCAAATGTTTATCTAACGTCATTTATGTAGCGACAAAAAACACGAAGATAAACATAGTCAAAGAATTATTTCACACGGTACAAGAAACTGAACTGAACGGAAATTAAAAACATGCCAGTTGCGTTACGACTATTGAAAACATGAACGTGCATGAGAGGGGAGGATAGAATCTCTAAGTAGGAAAGCCATTTTTTGACTTCAATTTTTGAAGTCTATTTATTCCAAACTTCTTCTTTATTTATTCCAAACTCTTTCTTTCTTTCCTTATATGGGTTAAAAATCTGTGATAAGCCTACGATTTATAACAAAGTAATAATTACTGTTATGATTGGAAATTAATTCTACCACGCATTATCCCCTGTAGTCGGGGGCCTGCCTGTCGTAAGAGGTGACAAAAAGGGCGCTCCTGGGGTTGCGGGCAGCGAGAGGGAGCTCGAAACACCAAGCCAGCAACCCCGAGACACCGAAAGGTGCAAGAGGACATGTCCCCCAAGAGACGAGTCCATAAGGGGTGCTGCGCTAGAGGAGGCACCGGTGCGTTCAATTGGAGATCTCCGGGTCCACTGCAAGCGCTGACGCCACCGAGGCGGTTTTAGTGGGTAAAAATCACGCATAGCCCGGAGTCTCTCCCAAGGCTCCGACGTACCTTTTGAAGGTTTTCTTCCCGTCAAAAAAAGGTTTACAGTGCATTGGCCCAGAATAGATTTACGATATTCTCTACCTGTCGTAAGGTTACTGAAAGAGGTGCAGCCAGCGACCCGGGAAGGACGACGGCATGTGTAGCCGCATAGCGGTGTAAAAACCGCATGGCGAGTCTAAACGCTTATCTGGGCGGAATTCCTTTGGAGACCCTTTAGATATCCTGAACTAGTTCTCGCAGCGCCGAGGATGGCCACCGGTATGCTTTTGTAAATAAAAATCCGTCATAACCCGGCGTCGCTCCTATGGCATTGGGTAATTAAAGTTTCCCCAAAAACTTGATACAGGTCGGTATTAAAGGTACAGATGTCTTCTCTTCAGAGTTTCATCAGCAAAAAATCATGCTATCGGCAGCTGTGGCCTTGTGAACACACCGGTTGTGTAATGCAATAAACAGTAAAATAAACCAATAAATTGTATAAAACACGTCACTGTGCGGACAATGAAAATTTCCAAGTATGATGCACACGCGTAACCTATAACCTAGGAAATCATGCAAAGACATGCACTCTTCCAGGATTTCATACAGAACTATCATATACTAGCTAATTCCCGTGTTTCTGCCTGCTTAAATCACATTTTCTATGGTAACAACGAGAAATGCGCCGAATAGTGGTTTCTCCGATTATCCGAATATTGAATGCTATCCGGGTTAACTTTTACCGAACCGAATATTCGGCCGAATCATTTCTTACTAAAAAACAACCGTGAAAGTGTGCTCATAAACAAAATAAAATGTTGATTCGAGGTTTAAAAATAAATGTAGATTTAAAGTTTAGTTGCTTTATTTTATTAGCTTTATTCAACACACTTCATAGGATTAAATTGTTTCATTCAATTTTGACTAGTGTTTTAAAGATTCGCAGGCTTCTGTATTTTTCGAGCTACTGTTATGAGTGTGAAGAGGCCACGGAACTCTACAGGCTAAATGCAGCTTAGTAAACTATAATGCACAAGATAATTTTATAAACACTTTCAAACTAATAATAATGCCTGGGAGATGAACCTCGGATACTCACATTAAGAGGCCGAGTTTCGTACTACTTAGGGCTATCTGTAATTTTAATGCATAACACTTAAATTAAATTAAAATAGCTACAATATACATATAGGTGGAAGATATAGTCACAGAGTAAATCCAAGATGATGCATGTTTAGTAATCGTATCATGTGTACTAAAAAACTTGGGACTTCTGTATCATATTATTTTAATTATCTACTAGTTTACCCAAAACAAAAATCAAGTCACCAAGTCAAAAATAAAAAATTAACAGTGCTCTTCCACTATATTATACACGTATTATACATAAAAACCTTCCTCTTGAGTCACTCCGTCTATTAAAAAAACTGCACTAAAATCCGTAGAGTAGATTTAAAGATCTAAGCATACATAGTGCGTGACATACAGCGCGAAGCGACTCTGTTTTGAAATGTGTAGTGAAATGGCACCGCTTTACCAGTTGGTTAGATAGTGTTACATTTGCTTACAATAAAAGCAAGTCATCTTTATAACCGACAAAGAACAATGATTGTTTAGGAAACCAGCGATAAACTCGCCGTGTGAGTGAGCATGTGATTGATTTACACGTTGGATGAAACGCGCGTTGAAGTAGCAATGAGCATGGAGTACGCATGATGGTCACAAGCAACAAACGTCCAAGTACATCCACTCAAAACAGGATAAGTTCAGAACCTTTTTTTTTTGTTTTCGAGGGGGAAACTTTCAAAAAGTACCCGACGTCGTGGGAGCGACGCGGGTTATGTGGGATTCTTACCGCACCAAAACCCCCCCGGAGGCCGACCTCGACGCTGTGAAGAGGACTCCGGGAACTCCAGTTGACCGCCGCCGGTGTCCTCAGCGTGTGCCCCATCGGGCTCTTCTCTGGTGGGCATGAACTGCTCACCGCACCTTCAGATTTTTACGGCAACATGCAACTACATATGCCGCCGTCCTTCTCGGGGTCACTTGACCGGACGGTTCGAGCTCCCACTCTTCCCGCCCGCAACCCCGGAAGCCTCTTTTAGTCGCCTTTTACGACAGGCAGAGGGTACCGTAGTCCTATTCTGGTCCCGGAACTACAGGGACAAAACCTAGTGTGACAATGTTGTACCTAGTCTTACTCTTTCTTTTTGGTTCTCGAGGAGGAAACCTACAAAAGGTACCCGACGCCGTGGGAGTGACGTAAGGTTTTGGAATTTTTACCGCTGTAACTCGTGTTAGTTTGTTAGTTCGCGGGTTAAGCGAAGTACCGGTAAACAAACCAATCATTAGTTATTTAAATAAATCTTCAAAGTTTGAACGAAATCTGGCCGTTTAAAGTGGGTCAAAATCGCGCCCAAAGAAGTCGGTTACAAACATACAAACCTACAGGTGAATAAATAAAAAGCTAATAAAAGCGCTTCGTTAAGACCATTAATGAAGAAAAAATGTTTTTTCAGTCCAAGTCATATTATTTTTGTACTGGTACTGTCAATATGGGACTCTAAAACCAATGCAAATAGACAAGAGGTCACTCACTAGTTGCTGTCCCGAGACAAATTTGACCTCTTACTGTGACAAATAAAAGTAAACAATGTTATAATCTCAACATACTAGTAGCTTAAACATCATAATCATATCAAAGGTTGAATGGGATCACAAGGTGAACTTTGTTTGCTATATTTTATGCTTAAAAATATCTAAATAAAATGGGCCAAGTGCGTGATAAACTAGTATTTCATGTTGGGTTCCGTAACATGTTTTTATGTATTGCTATTATGAAGAAAGAGAAAAAAAATATTTTTTAACGTGCTATTTTTAATCGTTAGTACCTATTTGTTATATTAGCAGCTTTAATATGCAAACTCTGTCCACGTATTGCAGTTCAAGACATACAAACTAATGACTGACGGACGGATATATATTGATAAAAGTCTCATAAGATTTGAGAGAACGCGTGGGCATCTTTTTGAAGTCTTGTTAGACATTAAGGAAATTGCGTTAATTGAGCAGTACGAAATCGTGTACATACGGTACATAACAAAAGATGCAGAGTGAAACATGCACGACCTTAAAACGTAAATAGTCTGGATGCTAATCCCAGGAGGAATTTTACGTAACAGTGACTTTTTCCGGAACTTAACGTCTATGAAATGTGATGTGATCCCGCACAATGGCCATTCATCTTGTGCAACACGTTACGCGCCGGCGACCACCGATTGCACTTATTGGCGAGTCGTGCCGAGAAATTGACCAATTACTGGACTGGAGAGCTCATCATTAGCTGTTAGGTATCAATTGACGACCCGCGTGGCGCAGCGGTTACCATACCGGTCTGACACGCAGTGGGTCCCGGGTTCGATTCCCGGTCAGACAGGTATCTGAATGATGAGTTTAGATTATTGTTCTGGGTCTGGGTGTTTGTGTATTCGTCTTTGTGTGTGTCCATGGCACCCACGACACAGGAGAAAATCCTACTGTGGGGCTATGAGTGTAGAAAGCGTTTTAAGTTTAAGTTTAATTTGGTTTAGAGCTACGTTTCCTCAAAATGAGATTTGCACTTGGTTTTACTCATTTCTAAGGACATTGCAAGTTATGATCGAAGACGAAAATCTTTTTTATCTAACTTAAGTAGCAAACGTGCATGCAGTCCACCTGGTGGTAAGTGGTCACTGCCGCCCTGCGACATCTGTAAGCAACTTCATACAGAACATGGGTTCCATCTGACGTCAATTACAGATGCGTTGCTACTCTCGCGGACTATGACGGTCGCCTCATGCGAAAGTGTACCTATTTCTAGCGTGAAGCATTTCTTGCGTTTTGGTTGTAGGGTGTGATTACCGACTAATTATCGTAAGAGGCGACCAGCTTAGACCTCTTTTTTTATCTGACTGAAGTAGCAAACGAGCATGCTGTCCACCTGATGGTAAGTGGTCACTGCCGCTCATGGATATCTGTAATCAACTACATACAGAACATGGGTTCTATGAAGTTGCTGTTCTATGAAGTCAATCACCAAGATAGCGGTAGAACCAGTGTAGTTCGGGGAAGTACCACCGCTACACCTATTTCTAGCGTGAAGCATTTCTTGCGTTTTGATGGAAGGGTTGCTGGCCCACTTTACATGAGGCGACCATCATAGTCCTCGGGAGCAGCAATGCATCTGTGATTGACTTCAGCTGGAACCCATTTTCTGTATGACGTTGATTACAGATGTCGATGGACGGCAGTGACTACTTACCATCAGATGGACTGCATGTTCGTTTGATGCTTTAGTCAGATAAAAAAAGACAACGAACACCGATCAATATGATCAGAGATTGATGGTACTCGCATGATCGATTGTCTACCGTTAGTTGTTATCATACTAATAGATCGATGTCATCGGCGATAAAATATATCTATCGAAATCAGATACACTTTAAAACTATGGTTGCAGATATAATCTATAATGAATTCAATAATTGATCGACAATGGTTCAATACAAACTGTACCAAAGCTACCGAACCAATTAATAATCTATTGAGGATCAATAGATTAGTGGAGTGCTCACCGAGATAATTCACGATGTAAATGTGAATGATGCGTAAATCAAAAGTCCTAATTAAATTATTGTAAGAAATATTGAAATACATCTAACAAACTACAAAGAAAAACGTAAGCCTAACTTGGTGACTGCCGTTTTAAATATAAGTTTAGTGTATAAAATGTAAATCCGTTTTTGGGTGTAAGACTTCTAACCCATGACTTGTAACCTATTAAACTAAGAGCTGTGGATTTTGTGACTGAAATAAAATGAAAAATAAAACTTTTGACCTACATTGTAAGAATAATCTGCAAATTTTCCTATCTGCTTTAATCAAAAGCTAAGAGATAAGAGGCAAAAAATCTGATTCATGACTAATTTTTGGACATGGCATACTAGAATTTGTACTCATGTACATCAAACTTGTACATTAATTTTTTGATGTAAAAGTTCGCATAAAAAAAATACAAAAATAAATAGATAAAATAAATACGTCGGCCAACAAATAAGTTTGGCAATTCAACGAGGTAATGCTGCTAGTGTCTTGGGTACACTTCCACGAGGCAGCGATTTGGCTCATTTATTTTATTTGTAATTATTTATTTTAGAAAAATAGTATTAATAGTGAATATATGCTTGATTTATTTTAGTTATTAATTATATTGTAAATATTAGGTAAAAGTAAATATGAAAAAAAAATCGCACAGAAAGGAAATGCCGCCAGTATTTTGAGTGACCAGTCCCACAAAGCTATTGTAGATGGTTTATTTTATTTAAATTTGTAGTCTAGTTTTTGTTGTTTTGTTGCTGATTATTTATAACGCTGTGTATATATTGCGTAATTCAACAGATGTTCGAGAAAGTAAATATGTAAATATATGCGTATAAGTACTTTGCTGAAGCCGTTAAACGTAAAAATTTAAAACGAGTTTTCCTGTTCAGTATAATTTAAATGTTACAGCTTTATCACTATAGAAGACAATGTTTCCGTAACATCGATATATTTACGTATTCAATATTGTATACATTTGCAGAGCGATTTAAAATTATAATCAATATTATGTAGTGCCATCGCGCACGACTTGACCCTAGCCCCCGACTCGATAACAAAGCACTAGACTCGTCCATAAAATAGGTAGCCTATATGTTACACACCTGTACCATCAGTGTGAGTTTCTGAATTTAGATTCTTCTCTCTCAGAATAAGAGAGTTTTAGGCCATAGTCTCTCAAGCTGCGAATTGGTCGACATCACATACCTCTGATAACTTTTTTAAGAACACTCGAGTGTGTAGGTGTCCTTACGATGTTTTCCTTCAACGTAAAGTAATGTCAAATAATTTCTACACATAGTTCCCCTTACATATTAATATAGTAAGTAGTAGTAATTGTAGTAGCAAAAGAGTTTTTGCTAAATTATATTTGTTTCCACCCATACAGTGCAGTGTATGTTACACGCCCAATTTTTGTTTCGGACATACCTTGCAATTAATTTGAAACGAGCGAAATAAATAACGATTGTTTTACGGAATCCTAATAAACTTTTACTAAAGGCGCTACTAAGAGCTACTACGATTTGTATCGATATATCTACGATTTGTATCTATATATTCAAGATACCCAAGGGAGAAAAGATAGGGTTACAAATAGCGCTGTATGGGACTAAGGTCTTGGGCCAGCAAGATGCTTAGCTGCTTCCCCTTATTGATATTTCTATAGATGTAAATCCTTCTTCTTTAGTATCTGTTTTCATATGTCAATACATATTTTTATTAAAGGACACATATGACGTACTAACTCTTGACCGAATACAAAAAACAATATAAAAAGAATTTCAATTAAATAAAGACAATTTTATTATCGAAGTACGAAATGAGCAATCCATTTTGTTTAAGCAGCAACGGCCCCCTAAAGACATCCCTGATCAATTCCAGATAGAAGTGTTGTTGTACCTGTAGCTACGCACAGTTGCTACTTGTAAGGACAAAGTTAAAAACCTCATCTTTATTCACGCATACAACAGCAAATAACCATCCTGATAACAGGCAGAAAACAAGAGTAGTACTACTCTTGTCTCACTACTTAGTGAGACCTCCACAGTCAAACACGTCCAAAATTTGACATATATCTTATCCTGTACCCATGTATGTAATTCCTCCTACTTGCTTTAGGGCAGGGATGATCACTTTTCGGAAAGATTCGACTCGTAGACTGATAAGTAAGAGCTGTCATTTGTGAGATTGTAAAAAGTTTCTTTGCCAAGGCTAAGTCCTGTGTCAGAGGTTACCCAAATAGGCTTTAGGGAATCGCAGGCACGTAAAGTATGGTAACCGAGGTGAGTAATCACTTAAAGGAAAAAGTAGTAAATATAGAAATGAATCATTTTCTTATTATTTTGCATAGACAGGTGTCTTTTAAGGTATGAATAACTGGGTTTTATTGTTTTAGGCACAATGCGCTCTGCAGGCAGCTAGCGAGTGGACGCCGCAGCGATGTGCCAGCTAGAATCCAAACGGAAGGTGAGATTGTTTTTAAAAGGTTTTATTTTATAAAATAGAATTTGCAGAATCGAAAGAATGAATCTGCAGTGCTGGTCAATGCTGCCCATGCACCACTGTAATATATCTCAGATAAGATCAATCTTACTTGATATTAGCCACAGATGCGTTTGTACTCCCGAAGACCAACTACGAATGCCTCGGATAAGTATATCTCTCTTACCACAAATTTCAAGTATGGTTCAACCGGGAGATACCACCGCTAGACCTATTTCGGTGGATGTCGGCTCATTATCATTTGAGACGTTGATTACAGATGTCCTTGGGTGGCAGTGACCACTTACCACCAGATGAACTGCATGCTTGTTTGCTGCTTCAATTGTATGAAAAAATAGGTGATGCCTCTGAAAACGTCCTACCACCTTTGAATATGTTTTCCATGACAATAGTTCTCAAGATTTGAAAGATTTCTAACTCCATATTTTAAAACCTGGAATCACAAATTTACTTTTTCCCCAGATGCCGGAAGAAGGTCCCGGGGATGGGTTCAACCTGGACGGCATCCTCAGTGAGCTGGGCAGCTTCGGCAAGTACCAGTTGCTGCTGCTGCTGCTGCTGGCCTTCCGCGACTCCTTCCTCAGCATGTGCAACTTCAACTACATCTTCACTGCAGCTGAGGTGTCTTTCAGGTATGAAGGGAGATATTATATCTGGCTCCGTTGAAATTGCAATATTACTGTTAATTATTAATTCTTTATTTTTTCTCTCAGCTCAAAATATTTATTTAACATTTTTTTATTAAATATTTTGAAAATATTATTATCATTTCAAGAAATTGATAAAATTAATTTAAATGAAATAGCCATTTACATATTTCAACGTATAGTTGTTTTTTTCTTTATTAAAGCACTGGTTCCGGTTGATTAAATCAAACATTTTTTTTCAAAACCTAAGAAAATATGCTACCTCTTGTAACATATGCTTTTTCAATTATCGGGGGTTAAGAAAAGGAGCACTTGCGTCGCTTCTCCATATCGTAACATTTTAACACGTTGAAGTTCTAACAGAATCAATCAATTATTAAAATTGGATTGGAATCGACAAAAGTTTTTTTTACTTCAAAAGTGTCGGGAATCTGTGTGAAAATAGAACAACCGTTCAAATGGGTGAAATAGAGTCGCATATCTTTAAGGTTTCCAAAGGAAAGGCATGTGTCCAATGCTGGACACAGGCCTCTTCTCAACTCACAGGCCGTGGATCAATTTGTCGCCCATGTACATGAATATTATGAAACAAAACGTTTTCTGCACTCATATCCCCACACTAAAATTTACTCCTGTGTCGTGGGGTACCATGGACACACATAGATCTTCCGCAGATGCATTGCTATCCTTGAGGATAAGTTGAAGGGCGTCAAATAAGTATATCTCCATTACATATCTTTCTCACTAGAATCCAGCAGTGCTTTTTTTTTGTTCGAGGGAGAAACCTTCAAAAGGTACCCGACGCCGTGGGAGCGACGCAGGGTTATGTGGGATTTTTACCGCACTAAAACCCCCCCGGTGGCGTCCTCAGCGCTATAAAGAGGACTCCAGGAAATCGGTCCGACCGCAACCGGAATTTCTCTGGGCGCGTTGCCCCATCGGGCTCCTCTCAGATGGGCGGCTGGGCCCACCGCTCCGTCTAGTCTTTACGACGGTATGCGACGACATATACCGCCGTCCTTCCCGGGATCGCCTACTACTATTTCTAGTGTCTATTACTACTTTACGCTTGAGAAAACCATTGTGAACAAGCCTTCACACCTTTGAGATTTTTTTTCTAAAGAAATCTCATTCTTTGAAAAAAAGTCTGAAAGTATTGCACTTATTTAGGCGGGGTTGCTATGACGTTTTAGCCATATGAAGACGAGTTTTTACTCGTCTCATTCTGAGAGAAGTGACCAGTACCCGTGCCCAGTAGTGGGACAGTATTGAGACGACAACATACTACCATATTCACGTGTCGTGTAACGCGAGGGAGTAACGAGCATACTTAATAGTGTGTAATAGCAATACTCATAAATTATGCAATTTACTTCATTACTTTCTACGACCAATAAAGTACGCAGTAACACATGATTCAGTTAGCGTTTAATATTATCACGTGTTTTCGAATAAACGTGTTTAAGATATTACAACTTACTTTCAATCGTTAATGTTATTGTATCAACGTTTTTTTTAAACAACTACCGAATCCTGCTGGTGTTGTTTTTTTTTTATCTGACTGAAGTAACAAACGAGCATGCAGTCCACCTGGTGGTAAGTGGTCACTGTCGCCCATGGACATCTGTAATCAACTTCATACAGAACATGAGTTCGATCTGAAGTCAATCACATATGCGTTTTAGGTTCGATTTCCGGCCAGGCAGGATGAATTTAGATTACTGTTCCGGGTCTGGGAGATTGTGTGTTCACCTTTGTATGTCCATGGCACCCACGACACAGGAGACTACACCTAGTGTGGGGCTATTAATATACAAACTATTTAATAGTGTTATTGTTTTATTATCTACCTTAGCAGACCCCTAAATCGAAATGAACAACTCCCTTACACTACGTTTTTTTATCTGATTTAAGCAGCAAACGAGCGTGCAGTTCACCTGATATTAAGTGGTCACTGCCGCCTATGTATACCTGTAAGCAACTTCATATAGAACACAGGTTCAATCAGAAGCCAATCAAAGACGCTTTACTACTTCCGAAGACTAAGATGGTCGCCTCATATAAAATTGTGCCGGCAACCACACGCATTCCATCGAAACGCAAGGAATGCTTCACGCTAGAAATAGGTGCGGCGGTGGTAACCCCCTGATCGGACTAATCTGGTTCTATCACCTGTAAATCATTCTTCTTTGCAAAAAACCTATTAATATCTATCCATTGTGATACTGGGAATGCAAAAAGAAAATTACTAAATACTTACAAAGTTGTTTTTACGACGAGACTGACGAATCTAATTTCTGGATGAGTAATACACACACATGCACACGCGTGCATTAACACACACACACACACAATCACAGTTGTAGTAATCATTTTTAAATTAGAAACAGAATAATATATAGTCTGATGATCTGTATCTCAATATTGATAATTAAAGTAGAACATACGGGTATTTTTACGTTCCAGAGGGGGCGTAAACATTTACGACACAGATTTGTAACTATTGTAGTTGTTTACGAATGTTCAGTTTTGTCATATTGTTTATGTGTTCAATAAAATCTTTAATCTTTAACTCTTTAAATTATTGAAAGTATATCACACAATAACAGGAACTATTTCAAAATTATTTTCCAGGTGTAGAGTTCCAGAATGCGAGCTTCTGGATAACAGATACAACGCGTCTTGGACGAGTTTCGCACTCGACAACGAGACTGAAGTGTGCCATAGATTAGCTCCTTACACCACCGGCTCCAATGACGTCTCCGTACTAAAGCAGCAATGGAACGAAACCAATCCGATAGCTGAGAGATGCAGGCCCGAGTACTTCGTTCGTGGTGAAATCATTCCCTGTCATGACATCGTGTATGAAGATTATAATAGCATAGTGGCTGAGGTAAGCAGTTTTTATTATTTATTTGTTTATATTCGTGGCGAAGCAGCAACTGGTCCGGTCTGACGTGTAGTGGGTTCAATCCCCGACCAGATCTATGAATAATGAATTCATATTTCTGATCGGGTCTAGGAGCTTGTTCATTCATCTTTATGTGTGTGTCCATAGCACGGCACAGGAGGAAATCCTGGTTTTGAAAGCACTACTTAAAATATTTTTTTTATTAATATACTATAACGATTTTAACAAAAATTGGGACATTTATGATATTTTTAGTCACTTATCTTATAAACATAACGATAGTTTATGATCATAAACGACAATAAATTATAAACATGCCAAATTTATCCTTGGAAATTACGCAAAATACAACATTTTAAATATGGGGAAAATTATTACTGATCAAACTTTCTAGTACTTTTGTATGTTTAAGGGTTAACTACTATTATAGTTAACCAAATAGAGTAAATAAAACTGATTTACATAAAACATTTATTACTTAATTTCGGTAAAATAACCGTTCATTATTGAAAATATAATGACAGTGTTTACAATAATCAAAAGGTTGACTATTACAACATAATGGTACTAAGTCATTTTATACCATTATAAGCGTACCGTACCAACGCTCGGTAATGCCCATTCAAGTGCTCTGGCCCTGACAGTGACCGTCACCGACTCACGCCAATTTAGAAACTCACGAGAGGTTATTGCACCGAACACGCACATCTGCCAAAAAACGCAAACAAAATAATGCATAAACAAAATGGATGAATTTTTTTTTTATTAACAGCCTAGTTCTTTATAAAACGACGCCTTTTAACAAACTTCTTGAATGATATAAAACCGTAGGATCTATTATACTCGTAACTAGGACGATGGTGACTTCATATGCTAATGAGCCGGTTCCTCCTAGCTTACCCGCCCAAATTAAGGCAAGAATTGCTACATGCTAGAAATAGGTGTGGGTACCTCCCCGTTCGGACCATATGCGTTCTAATACCTTGTTATATTATAACATTTGTAGTTTTTTACACTGACAATAAATAAAGCTGTAGTAATTTTGTTACTTTATAATTTTCGTCGGTGACAGGAAATGAAAAATTGCTTGAATTGTAGTGTTACGGTGTTTGTTTGTCGCACTACCGACATCGCTTCGGATACGAGTATCATTACACATAATAAGTCAGGTATTACCAAGATACCATATTACAACGCCGTGTAGCTTTATTTACTCGAAAATAAAAAAATGAATACGAGCTTACTCCCGTGACGTCGCCCTCTTTGATCAGTTTTACGATGTAAGTGAGTAGCTATCCCATAAATAGATCTTTAGTTCTCAGAGTGGTTCAGGCGGACCCCAGGGGTCTACAGGGCGGTCAACGGGGCTCTACGATGGTGTGACAAAAAATGGGTGTTTACAAAGCGGACCATTGGCTTAGGGCGGCACGTTTTAAACTGTGGTGACCTTTTTTTGGTCCTCCATTTAAATCGGTAAAAGTGCAGGGGGGCAGCCCGAACCAAGCAGCAAATTTAAAGTGGTCTATGTGAAAAAGTCTAAAAACCGGTGAGAAGTCTGAGATCTAGATCACAAACTATCTGTGCGAAATTTCAGCGAAATGCGATTTATAGTTTCAGCGGGAAAAGTAACAAACACATACATTCTAATAACTTTTATATGTAAAAGACTAATAAAAATAAGACAAAATACATAAATAAATTTTAGTAAGTGACGTGAAGTTTACTTCGCAAGTTATACGGTATAGTTAACAATATTAATCTTACTATTATTATCATTATCTAATATTACAAAGGCGTAAGTTTGTGGATATTTATGTATGTTTGTAACCCTTTCACACAGATAGTTCATGATATTAAAGTCCATGTAGTAAAGATGACTATCATGGTACTTTAGAAAGGGCGAAGGCGCGGAAAAAGTGATAAAATATCACAATGTTTAATTATCAAAATATATTTATTTATTCTAAACGATTTTTTACCTTTTAATAAGCTGCAAATACTTTTTCACCTGGTCCACCAATTCGCACTTGGCCAGCGCGGTGGACTATGGCCTAAAACTCTCTCATTCTGAGAGAAGACCCGTGCCCAGCAGTGGGACAATATTGGGTTGACGATAGAATACTTTTTTCCGTAGCAATAGATTTTTTTACAATAATATTTTGTATCCAAGGAATGATAAGTACTAAGACTAATCATGATAAGCAGTGATATAATATCTTTATTGAAAATCTAAATTATAGATTGTTTGATAACATAATTATAAAGACATTGATAAAAATAGAAGTGGTTAGTGCAAAGATTCGTGATACTGCTTGGCTGGTAAATCCATCGCCCATTGATGTATATTTTAATATATAGGATATGTTAAATGAAATACCACAGTCGTGAGATGAACAATCGTGCCTGTGTTACATAAACAATTATAATACGGTAGGAAAAACAAGTATTTAATGTACTGATAATCGATTGACTAAATCTGGGAGTCAGAAGTTAGATGTTATACGAACTTCTGCCTAATAACGGCGCTACAGTGTTTTGGTCTTAAGGATGTGGTAATGCTTATGCGAGGCGTTCCAACTTAGCTAAGGATCAAATTTACAATGCAAAAGTAACAAATCTGTAGCCAACCCTGGGTTATATTTTTTTCTGAGGTTGATTACACATGTCCTTAGAAGGCTGGCCACATAGTACCACGTGGATTGCATGCTTGTTTGCTCCTAAAAATTAATAAAACAAACCCTAAACCCTAAATTGCTCTTAGAGACCATCAAAAAACACCAATATTTTGAATTCAAGCACCATTTTACTAATGTTCGTGGTGGAAAATCTATCTTACTTTGTGACGTAATCCGTGACAATATGGAGATGAACAGTAGAATGACGACGTAGCACACAAACCTACACTTAAGGAGAAAGACACTCAATAATTCCAAAGTAAATTCAGCCGACTTCAAAAATATACAAGCCATAAGTAATGACTCAGCGCGGCGGTGAATATTAACTTATTGTATGAAGACATTCGTTGCGGTGGCTTTGTGTTGGACGTGCAGTTCACAAGTGACACATACGCACAATTGTTTCCAATATGTAGCCGTTTTCCGTAAACACACACAGTTTGATTATTGCTATGGTAATAGTTTCCTTCAAGTTGCAAAGCTTGCCACGCGGAAGGCGATAGCAAAACATCTCTCCAATTAACTCCGTCACGCCTCACTAGATAAGTCACAAAAACATATTATATCAGCTAAACACAGTTATATCCCACATCAATCAACGATCAATAATATACTCGTATGTAATCAGATTACCACACGTGGAAATTGCATGTTCGCAGCTATCTATGTCTTTGTCAAAATAAAATTGATCACTTAATTCGATTGCAATCAATCGTCGTCGCGCTAAATTATTCCATGCAAGTGATATTATCATTGATTAACCTAAAAGGTTCGATAAAACTTATATTTTTATAACGTCGAAGTAGCAAACGAGCCTGTATGCTCGTTTACTACTTCAATCTTAATCATTATTCTTCAAGATAAACATTCTTATTCAAATCATGGTCATAATTCTCCTCTCAACCGAATTATTCGCGAATTCCGGGTAGTCACATCAGAACATATAAAAAATTTAATGATAGGATTTATAAGTTTAAATATAATATTAATAAATTTATTTGTCATAAACAATATTGACATACAAAATCTGTTTAAATTTAATTTTATTTCAGAAAAAATGTTTCTTTAATATTATCGTTTGACATACATGTTACTCGCTCCTTTTTGCAAGCAGTCTTCGCCTATAAATGTAGTTGCACTTAGTTTTTCCGTATTGTAGACTTTTGTTCTTTTTATATTATAATTGGTGTAAACTATGTAGGTAATCAAAAATAAATAAATCTGATGGTCACTGTCACTGCCGCCCGCATCTGGAACACTGGAACTTCATCTAGAACATGTGTTCTGTCTAAAGTCATTCAGGTGCGTTGCTACTCTCAAGGACTAAGATGGTCACCTCTTTTAAAAGTTTACCGGCAACCAAACTCTTCCATCGAAACGCAAAAACTGCTCCTCGTTAGAAGTAAGTGTGGCGGTAGTACCTCCACAGTCGAACTACACTGGTTCTACCACCTGCAGGGGTATTTTTTATTTAAATAGAACTGTAATTGAGGTCGGTTAGACGGTCAGTTAGTAAAACTTAATCGGATTATTGTGTAATAAAAAGTAGTTGCCCCATCTTTGTAAATCACATATAATATGCACAGATATAGTTTACAGGATATTAAGTATTAATCGACATTTCTACGTATCTAGTTCTAGCTAGTATAAATAATCCACAATTTTTATGTTTGTGTGAGTGTTTTGGAATTGCATCGCGACAAAATTATATTAAAAATTATTAAGAAAGTCCGTCGACACGGATTTTATGAACTTATTAAATTATTTACATACTTATTTTTTATCGCTGGTGAAATCATACTAATATTAAAAAGGTGAAAGTTTGTGAGTGTGTATGTTTGTTACTTCTTCACGTCTAAACGGCTGGAGCGATTTTCATGAAATTTGGTTGGGAGTTAGCTGACACTGCATTTACATATAGGCTACTTTTTAATGTGTGAAAATATCTTACTCTCACGGGACAATCGATACATCGATTTTTTTAATGCGGCGAAGGTGCGGGGTTCAACTAGTAGAACCTAAATAAAAAACATAGCTCGACTTTAAGTTCGGTCGAAAGTTCGATGGGTGACCGTGTGTTCAAAATTGTCTTGTCGGAGGCGTTCGATCTTCCTTATGTGTGCGAATAGACCCGCTCCACGTCATGGGACGTAGAAAGGGTTGTAATCTTACAATAATAAGTAAGTTTTGAAGGTGGTAGAACTAGTGTAGTTCGACCGGGGAAGTGCCGTGGACAATAATGGGTTGACAACAACAATATCTATCGTATTTGAGTTCCTCTCCCGTCAACCCATTATTGTCCTACTGCTGGGCACGGGTCATCTCTCAGAATGAATATATTTGAGCTTGCAAGAGTTTTTAAGTAATATGTTTTATGATATAAATGAATAATTACGCGCGTGGGACGTAAACATTATGCCAGGTGAATAGTAGGTGACGAGCGCTATGGGTCTTTAAACTATGATTATTCATTTTGTGGAAATTCGGTCGTTTATTTTGCCATTTTTATACTTCGGCATGCTTCGGGAAACACGATAAACAGCCGAACCTGAGTGCTATGTAATAGGTGTTTTGATTTTTTGGATGTTTTTTATTATGTTACTATAATGTAGAAGAAGTAAGTGTGCAGCAGCTCACCAGATCATATACTCTTTCGGTGTAAATAATTTAATGTAAAGATACGATTCCTTCAGAGCACAGACCCCTTGAGAATTAAGTTGGTCCCTTCGGGATAAGTACGTTTCTCTGTTTACACTCTTCAACCAGTACGCAACAGCGCTTTACACAACTCTTATTACGCGGAATATTTATAGCAGTTTTGTTAAATTGACAGTTTAAGAATTGTCAGGGTTTGAAAATAAAATCATTTGGTTTTTAGCGGCACTATTGCATTCTTGTAAGGAATAAAAATAAAACATAACAGGTAAATTGCATAAAAACGCTTTCTACAGTCATAGTCCCACACTAGGATTTAAACCAGTGCCGTGGGTGTCATGAACACACAACCAAATATTAAAATACTCAAACTCAGAACAAAAATCAAAATTCATCGTTTAGATACTGATGTCTGACCGAGGGTCCAATCCGGAACCCACTGCTTATCAGACAGGCAAGATGACAACTCCGCCAAACCTATTTATGAAATTGCGTTAACTTTTGATTTAATAATATGCTGTTATCAGTGCCGGATTTGCCACATAGCAAGAGTAGCAAATTCTACGGACCCCGCTACCAGCGGGACCCTGCGGTCCAACACCACCTGCTATTTATTTTCCCGTGCACGTAATAGCATATACTATGAATATAGTATACATACGGAGCCAATGATGCGAGTTACACAGGTACGGGATCTTGGAGTTGGCGTAAATTGTGAGCTCAGGTTTCGTGATCACATTACAAATATTTGTAGAAAAGCCTACAGAAATCTGGGATTTGTTCTAAGACAATCTCAAGGCATTACCAATATTGCTGCGCTTAAGGCATTATATGATGAATTGATTAGGAGTAATCTGGAACACAATGCAGTCATATGGGCCCCTTATGAGGCAAAATATACGCTAATGTTAGAACGTGTCCAGAACAAGTTCTTAAGACACCTCTATCAAAAACTATACGGCGTCTACCCGTGTTATCCGTTGATGTATCCCACATTATTTGTATTAGGAATGGTGGGGTATAACGAATTAAGGGTACGTCGAGAGTATGCACTTATCACTTACTTAGTCAAATTACTGCGTGGTATAGCTCATAATCCGAGTGTTTTGTGTCGTCTTGAACTCTGTGTCCCAGATGGGTACATATGGAGACGTCGGCGCCCTCCGCTGCTGGTCGTACCAACAGCCAGGACCAACCTTTTAGCTAAGGCACCTTTCACCCAAGCTCTCTGTACACTCAATCAGGTACATGAAAAACTAGATATCAATTCATGTAGCTTGAGTGAATTCGCAAAAGTTGTTTTTAATATTTTATCTTACAATAATATATAGTTATATTTAATAATAATAGAAAATAATGTTAACCTTTTAAAAAAATGAATAATTGTCTACGCTATCGTATTGGGTACTACCTGTAATGATAGACGTAAGTTTGAATAAATAAATAAATAAATAAATAAATTTATATTTTACTATCTTTGCTATTCTAAAAATTGTAAACTGAATGAAGACATAGAAAGTGTCATCTCTAAATTTTCCCAGACTAATTCCAGAAAAGTTTACTAATAAGTTTTGTTTTATTTAATTACCTTTACATAAGGCAAACTATGGGCCTCCTGTCAGAATTTGCTACAGGCCGCGCGCTGGCTTATTCCGGCACCGATTGTTTTGATATATTCTTTTAATTTCAGTTCGACTTAGGCTGCGAACCATGGAAAAGGACTCTTATCGGCACAGTTCACAATCTCGGACTTGTGGTCTCCTTTATACTCTCGGGTATTATCTCAGACAGGTAATGTAGTGTCTTACAACGTGGTATTAGGTCCTAAGCAAGGCGTTTTTCATATTTTTTTCTCAACTTAAGTTTTTTAACAAAATTGAATACAGTTGAATGCTGATGGAAAGTCATCACTGCCGCCCATGGACATCTGTATCGTTAGCTATTTTAGTCTGATAAAATAGCATTGAAAAGGATTTAAGCAAACGAGAATACAGTCTACTAGATGGTAAGTGTTCACAGCCACCTATAGACATCTGTTACCCCTCTGTGTTCATCAGATTCATCAAAGTTCATCAGATGACAGGTGCGTTGCCACTAAGTGGAGCAGACTCAGACGGTCGCGTCGAATTCAGTATAATTTGTAGTAGAGTAAAAATTCGAATATATATTTTTTTGTAATTTCATTTCCAAGATTCGAGAAACCCGGGAAACTCTCGTCGAGAATTATTGTACCTCAAAAGTATAAAAAGGTCAAGAAACCAAAAAATCCTTACAGGGCAGATATAGCATTGTTGCTCGCCTAATAACCCGTTGATTTCTACAAGAGTAACATTTAAATAAAATTGGTTAGATATTTTTTACATTCATTGTAAAGGCTTTTCCACCTTTTTTTACTAGCTCAGCTGTTTCATTCAAAGTTGATTAGTCATTATGTTTGTCTAGCTTTTTTACCGCCCGTTTTTGTGCTTCTTTTAGCAGTTCCATACTAATCTTCGAACTTACTATATGAAATTGGTTGTCAATTCCTTACAATTTTGAATGAGCTGTGAGTATATTAATATATTAAACG
This sequence comes from Spicauda simplicius, assembly GCA_949699795.1. Classification (NCBI taxonomy): domain Eukaryota; kingdom Metazoa; phylum Arthropoda; class Insecta; order Lepidoptera; family Hesperiidae; genus Spicauda; species Spicauda simplicius. The sequence goes on from OX453068.1 coordinate 325,273, forward strand.
TTTCATAGTAGTGAGGCTATCGGAGTCGCTTAAATTGGAAATGAAAAGTCTTTATTTTTTTTTCCGGCACTTACAAATTGTCAGTTACATTTTTTTTCTTACACTACCACCGGATCGGAATACGACGTCAACTGAAAAGATCCCGAAGTATTTCAAACCATATGCTAGCGTATGCATTAGACCAGATAACGCAATTGTATCTGTATAGCTATAAAACATGGTTAACTCGTACTATGGAATACTACTACTACTACTAATACCGCGGCTTCAATATGATTTTTAAATCGACAAAACAGATTTAATAAAATTAAGTAGGGGGTTCACTGCCTTTTAACTACAAAACAAGAAAAGTCGAAATTTTGATGAGAAAATTATACTTCATATTTTTATGAATCGAACTTACCCGAAAACAGTGTGTAATCTCTTTGTTAACTTATAAATGAAATAAGTGTTTATACTGTTGTTAGATACGGAAGAAAGGTGATCATAGTGGGCACACCGCTGATGGTGGGGATGGCAGGGCTGCTGAAGTCATTCGCAACTGACTACTGGACTCTCCTCGTGCTGGAGTTCTTAGAAACTGCGCTGGGATATGGAAATGCATCCATGGTGTTATGTAAGATAAATCTGCTTTTAAATCGATTTATTTTTATTAGCTTTTTATTAGCTTCACCTGTATGTTTGTATGTTTGTAACCGACTTCTTTGGGCGCGATTTTGACCCACTTTAAACGGCCAGATTTCGTTAAAACTTTGTAGATTTATTGAGGACCGATGACAATACACTAATTTAATAAAATTATTCCATTTTTTTACTTTATCTAAAATCAAAATGGACTTACTTATTTAGTTGGGTTAAAGAAATTATATCTTTAACCCAATTGGTTGGATTATGGATTTGTCCTTTTGATTTAAAGATTTATTTTTCTATTGGAACTTAAATATATATGAGATAGGTCTTTTGGTAGCCAGCCCAAAACACAAAGCTCTATTATTGTTATTATTGGATTTTTTTAAATAATTTATTGAATAATGATTGTGTTTACTGCCACTTGACTTTAATCTCTACAAACACACATGGATCATTATAATCTGATTAAAATACACTTAAACATAATCATAATTAATTAAATTTAATACGTGTTAAGTCCTTAGAAAAGATAATTCTAAGTGAATGGTATGACTTCCAGAGAAATTGCAATAATTAATAGCAGGTAATTTTATTTCCAGCGTTAGAAACAGTGAGTCAGAACAGCAGGGTGGTGTACTCGTGTATCCTGGACTTTCTGTCCACTTTCGGAGGGGCGTTCTTCGGTCTTATCGCCTGGAAGATCCCCTATTGGAGATACATGATGCGTGCTATATACGCACCGCTTTTGGTTGTGGTAAGTAGAAACATCATGTTATATATGGATTCTATCGGTAATAGAAATTGGCTTAATAGTTTTAGATAAAGTGTTAAAGTGTGATGTATTCTGGTATGAAAAAAGTTAGGTAGTATAAAAGAAAGTTACACGCTGCCTTTATTATTGATCACTAGTGTTCACCTTTTTTATCAGACTGTAGTGGCAAACGAGCATGAAGTCCATCTGATGGTAAGTGATCACTGCTGCCCTGCGACATCTGTAATCAACTTCATCAACTTTGTTCAGTGAGAGTTAAGTTAACGAGCGCTTTTTCAATTCCATAAAAAATAACACTCTATTACACAATTATAAAGATACATACTATTTACATTACACATTATGTTTCTTTGTTATGTGATTGTTGTTCTTGTTGTTTATTTTTTACTACAACTCGTCTCGGGGAATGAGCGGGGTACCCAGTAACACAGGTCTCACCTACCACACAGGTTATCACCTAGTACAGGGGCCCTTGCGACTAGTGTCTAATAAAATCGTAAAGCAATAAACACATTTTGATTTGATTTTTTGATTTTTATTTGATTTGAGTTTTACTGAGTAAAATCAGCAATATATGTTGTCTTTCCGTACTACAGGATTTAATAATATTTGTTAATAGTTTTTAAACGACCCGCGTGGCGGTGCGGCTACCATACCGGTCACACACGAAGTGGGTTATGGGTTCGATCCCCGGCGAGATAAATTTTTCAATGATAAATTTAGATTCTTGTTATGGGTCTGGGTGACTATGGGTCTGTATATTCATTTTTGTGTATGTCCATGGCACCCACGTCACAGGAGAAAGTCCTAGGATAGTGCTACGAGTTTAAAAAACGTCTATTCATAAATAAAAATTATAACGCTTTCTACACTCATAGCCCCACCGTAGGATTTTCTTCTGTGTCGTGGGTGCCATGGACACACATAAAGACATTGTCCCCAGACCCAGAACTTGAATCAAAATTTATTATTCAGATACCTATCTCGACGGGAATCGAACCCGGATCTGAACTCGAATCTGAATGAATGATTCATTTATTCATTATTTTAGGTATTCTACATATTTCTGGTGGACGAGGGAGTGCGGTGGCTACTGGCGCACAACAGGCGCGACGAGGCGGTGCGGGTGCTGAACAAAGTGGCGAAGATCAACAAGATCACGTTGTCCAACAAGGCCAAGGCGATGCTGGAGAAGATTTCCGACGAGAGGAATAAGGCGGAAGGGGTAAACTTAGTTTCAAATTCTCATTTATCCAAAATTGTGTTAACAAACTTGATAACTTGTATTAATATTAGTAACTTATGTTATTTTTCTTATCTGATTGAAGTAGCAAACGAGCATGCAGTACACCTGCCGTACACAAGTGGTCACTGCCGCCCATGGACATTATAATCAACTTCATATAGGACTTCAGATAGAACCCATGTTCGGTTTTATCTGAAGTCAATCACAGATGCGTTACTACTCCGAGGACTATGATGGTCGACTCATATAAAAGTGTGCCGGCAACCACACCCTTCCAACGAAACGCAAGAAATGCTTCACACTAGAAATAGGTGTACTTCTAATATTAGTGATAACTGGTGTTAATATCAGTGATCATGTTTTGTTCGTATTATGTATTGTTTTCACAAAAAATATAAGATTTTTTTCATAATTTCACAATTGTAGTGGAAAAAAAATACAGTTAAAGAATTAAAAACAAAAGGTAGGTATTCACTTTTATGTGCGTATGTTTGATCTACACATAGCCTTAAATGATGGTGCTAAATCAAATGACAATGAGATTATATTATACTTGAATACCGTTTAGTATAAATTTTGCAATATAAGAATTATTTTTAACATTGTTCAAGGTGGTAGAACCAGTGCAATTCGCCCGGGGAAGTACCACCGCCACACCTATTTCTAGCGTGAAGCAGTTCTTGCGTTTTAATGGAAGGGTGTGGTTGCCGGCACACTTTCACATTAGGCGACCATCACGTGAACCCACAGCCTTCCGAGTTGCGTTCGGAAATTATCCGGACTGAAAATCAGTGCTGGGGCTTAATCTCAGCTTTTACTGATCTCCGGTGCCTATTTCATGGACTTTTGCTGCAGCATTTTAATTAAAAAATAGATTAATAATTTTAAGACATTTTTTGTTGTTCAGTGTTTTTGTATGTACCAACTTATTTTCAATGTTTTTTAAATCTATTTTGTGTTGTGTCCTAAGTTATGAAATAAATGTTTTATCTATCTATCTATCTACACATTACTTGTGTTTTTTTCTATTTATTTTCATTCTCACACACCCAACGAAATATTGTCTTCTTTCAGGTAGGCCAAGCAGTCCCTTGCGAAACCCCCCAAATCCTGTCAGTGCTGCGCTCGAAAAAGATCCTGATGCGCATGGCCCACATCGCCGCCTGCTTTTTCTGCTGCATGTTCGTGTACAACGGCGCCATCATCAACTCGGCGAGCATCTCCGGAAACAAGTACCTGAACTTCTCGGCCATGATGCTGGTGTCGATGCCCACGAGGATGGTCACGGCGCTCACCCTCACGAAGTTTGGCAGGAAGGCCCCCATCTGTGTGGCGTACTGTCTCTGCTCACTGTTCTTCATGACTTCTGCGTTTTTACCGAAATGTAAGTTTTTTATAATTATGTACCGACTATTTATCTAAGATTCGTGGATAACTTCTTGGTACGACTGAAGTATTAAGTACCTTTGTAATTATCTCCACTTAGTAGCAACGTTGCTCTAATCAGATGGTGTAAGCAGTAAGTATAGATGGTGATGACAGGTAGTATTTCATTTTTCTACAAAATATAATTAAATAATCGAAAATTATACATGTTTCTTTTTCAAGAAACAAATCAAATAAATGTGTAGCACAACGCCAACTTTTTATCGTTATAACAGCGTTTTATCTAATTTAATTTTTCTTTAAAATCTTTCGGCTATATCTAATACCTTAATTATATCACTTATTACTTTATCCATTTTGTTTATTCGTCTACATTTGACTTAGTAACATGTCACCATTTTATAAATTTACCTCAAATCGTTTATCGAATCTTATTATTTTTTTAATTTAGCAATTGGTTGGGCATCATTAGTCTTCTACCTGGCGGGCAAGATGTGCAGCAGTTACGGTAACTTCGCGGTGCACGTGGTGGCCATGGAAGTGTTCCCTACCACCTCCCGCAACTCGCTCACCAACATCGCCAACACCGTGGGCAGGCTGGGCTCGGTGCTGGCGTCTCAAGCTCCCTTATTGGTGAGTAAAATATATGACAGAAAGATCACACGCTTTCTACACTCATAGCCCCACACTAGGATTTTCTCCTGTGTCGTGGGTACCATGGACACAGACATGATGAATACCCAGACCCAGAACATGAGTTTAAACTCGTCATTCAGATACCTGTCTGGAATCAAAACCAGGACCCATTGCGCGTCAGACCGGTATGCTAACCGCTCCGCCACGCGGGTCGTCATCGTCGTTGATCGTATAAATGACACTTGTGCGAAGCGTTACATCCAGGGATCCTTGGGTAACTTTTCAGGAACCCTTATCGTGTCTGCCACTGATTGTACTATAAGTATTCATTGACGGCAGTTATCATTTATCATGAGGAGGACTGCATCCTCATTGCTCAGTCCAAGTTTCATGAAAATTCGGTCAATAGAAGTAAGTTATCATAAATTGACAACTATTTAATTACTACTATTAACCAGGGTTGTGATAAAAAGTTCCACCCCATAACTTCCAATTATATTCAAGTCAAGAATCTTTTAAGTAAAAAATAACTGAAAATATTTTTAAGTATATAGATTTCCATAAAATATGACCCCCTGCGAAACTAGCCACATGCCGTATGAATAATCGCGATTCGATGAAAATACATGAAAATAAATACACGACGAAATGATAACATCTTTCTTTGTTAAGCTGATTAAAGTATAATTATTGATAACATTGCTAAATTTAATCAAGTACGAATTACAAATGACCTTACTTTGAATATTAAATTATTATAATTAAAAAGGGTTGAAAAAATACTTTAGATGTTTGACACAGCGTTGGGTTGACTTTAGTTCCAACTTAGTTTCGCATACTTCAAGTGTTGCTGGATCAGAAGTTTAGAATAAATTCATAAAATAAAGACCTTTTAAGAGAATTTTCATATAATTTTAACGGATGTTAATATATGGAAATAGTTTAGTATTAGTTAAGCAATCATCCTACTTCTCGAAAGTATCATGGCATCTGACACTGACAGATAGACTATATGAAGTTGCTTACAGATTCATGTGCAACTGTTAACAAGCACCATGAAGTAGTCTGCATGTCCTCTTGGTATTTCAATCATCACTACATACTATAAAACAAAGTCGCTTCCCGCTGCCTGTCCCTACGTATGCTTATCTTTAAAACTACGCTACGAATTTTAATGCAGTTTTTTAACAGATAGAGTGATTCAAAAGAAGGGTTTTTATATAGAATACATGCAAAATATAGTAGAGTAACACAGATAATTTTAGATTTTTCACTTTTAGGCGGACCGAAGTTCGCCGGGTCAGCTAGTTGATAATAATACAAGGTCATTGTAGCAGCTTTGATAGTTTTGATAACGTCTACCAAAATAATGAGTTAATCTTTTGGGTCCTTTTGGTTAATCTAGGGCCTTAACTATCCGTGCGTGAAATCAGTGAATTCAATCCGTGAAGTTTTTGCGCGATAATTATTTTTTATCAAATTGATAAATATATTAATAAAATTTATATTTTGTGAACTGGAATGAATGAATTTTTTTATGTAGTGTTTTAAAATACATAAGAAAATGCAAACAATAATACCGGAATTGGGCCAGTAGTTTTCATGTAATTCTTGTTCAAACAAACTGGAAAAATCTACGTCATGGCTCGTTTTTATAGTTCATAAGGTTTAAGTATCTGTGACGTCCCAAGGGCTTATTTCCTGATCTGAAGTACATAATTCATATTTGGAATTTCGAAAAAATAAATTCTCCGGCACACTTTTATATGAGGCGACCATCATAGTCCTCGGGAGAGACAACGCATCTGTGATTCAAACTCAAATTCTTTATTGCTCATGCTTATTATCTAAGTCGGGTCTTACAAATAAATTTTGGTACAAGCATGCATCCTGTAAGTGTATTGCAATATATGCTCTGTTGATAACAGATGTCCATGGGCGGTAGTGAGTGAGGGTAGTCCTACCATCAGGTGGACTGCATGCTCGTTTGCTACTTCAGTCAGATATAAAAGTCATCAAATTGCATTTTGATTTTAAGTTGAATAGATTTGGCGACCTATTTTTGCGAAGCTTTGCAATTCAATATTCACAAAACATTTGCACCAATTTGAGGACCTGCGTGGCCGAGCGGTTACCATACCGGTCTGACGCACAATGGGTTCCGGGTTCGATTCGCGGCTAGGTATCTGAATGATTGTCCCTGTAGTTCCGGGACCAGAATAGGACTACGGTACCCTCTGCCTGTCGTAAAAGGCGACTAAAAGAGGCTTCCGGGGTTGCGGGCGGGAAGAGTGGGAGCTCGAACCGTCCGGTCAAGCGACCCCGGGAAGGACGGCGGCATGTGTGGTTGCATGTTGCCGTAAAAACCAGAAGGTGCGGTGAGCAGTTCACGCCCACCAGAGAAGAGCCCGATGGGGCACACGCTGAGGACACCGGCGGCGGTCAAGTGGAGTTCCCGGAGTCCTCTTCGCAGCGTCGACGTCGGCCACCGGGGGGGTTTTAGTGCGGTAAGAATCCCACATAACCCGCGTCGCTCCCACGACGTCGGGTACTTTTTGAAAGTTTCCCCCTCGAAAACAAAAAAAAAAAAAAAAAAAGGTATCTGAATGATGAGTTTAGATTCCTGTTCTGGGTCTGGGTGTTTGTATATTCGTCTTTGTGTGTGTCCATGGTACCCACGACACAGAAGAAAATCCTCGTGTGGGGCTATGAGTGTAGAAAGCGTGCGTGTGTTTTAATACTCGAGGATGCGAATGCGAATATCTAAAAACACACGAATAGGCCAGAATGCAAATGCGAATAATAATTACATCACTTATCTTTGTATATTTCTTGTAAATGGACTGGACTGCAGCAAACAATTCTTCACTACATTTATATTGACTGACTCGTCCATCAATTCGCACATGGCCAGCGCGGACTATGGCCTAAACTCTTACATTCTGAGAGAAAACCCGTGCCCAGCAGTGGGACAATAATAGGTTGACGAGAGAGATAACTCATAACTCTGATTTCAGGAGAAGTACATGTCAGGGCTGCCCAGCATGGTGTTCGCAGTGGTGGCGCTGGGCCCAGCCTTCCTAGCCGTGCTCCTGCCCGACACCAGTCGGAGTACGCTGCCAGATCGCGTGGTAGACGCTGAAAGGCTCGACGATGAGGCCGAAAACATTCGAGTGTCCAACTCCTGATAGTGTATCTCTTTTACATGAAGTGGATTTGATATACGATTTGTGATAAAAACTTAAGTGCTAGAACTAGATAAAAACTATAGTGCTATGAATTTAGATTATTAAGTATTGCCACCTGCAAAGTATATTGTCTCTACAAGTGTATTACGAATATCAAATACAGATTAGAGGACTTATAATTTATTTGTTGAAAATGGTGGTATTTGATATGATTATGTGATGGAATAAGAAGTAATTCATAAGCCAGGTGGAAGGTTACATAGATAATTTACTCACTGTCTATTTACTGATCTGTCTCATAGAGAAACAAACAAACACATTACAGCTTGTGTACATAAATGTACTTTTACAACTAAGTAGATTCGTTGTATTTAATGTACGTATATTTTAATGTATATTTCAATGTATATTTTACTGTATATTTTATCGGAATCGGACACATTTCACAATCGGAATCGGACACTTTTCACTCCGTCACACACACAATTGATTCCGATCAAATTTTGATTCCGATTGAATTTTGCAATTTAAACAAAATCAATAAACGATTTAATCATGTCCCACAACTGACCAAGGGTCTAACCATAGTGCGGGAAGACTTCAAATCACTAATGAGAGATACATTAATTATGTGAGACATTTAAAGGGAGTAATGTAATTAATGGACGACCCTAAAATTCATGCATTAGGCTGGTAAGTTCCGACAGATTGACTCCACAACCCTTTGTGCACTTTTAAAGACCAAAGACATGCGGTGTCCTCATGTTTTCCTTGGCAAGCACGTGATAATGTACGCAATCAGGTAATTAATTAAATTGCAGAATGCAGGCGTTGATAAGGGTCCCAACACGTGGTAGCGCAGCGCGTGTGGGAGCATTAACTTATTAAGCCTTGATAGGCGATTGATAGTCGCCGGATAATCGTATAATCGAAAAACGATAAAATTTTCTAATTAGGTAAGTGCGTATTTATATTTTATAAATCGCGTGATTTGTATGCCATATTTATATAACTATTTATATTTTGTAAGACTGACGAATTTTCAAAATGTTAATTCGAATAGATATCGAATACTAAATTAAGTTAAAACTCAAGAAAATTAAATTAATTTGCTTGCTCAGATACTTTGTACTATCGTGCGTTATCTTACCGGATATTATGGATTTTGTTTTTAATAGTTGCGTATTAGAAATGATTTACGAGGTAAAAACAAGCAACGTTGAGTTATTATTCGACACTGAAAAATTATCACCTAATCCTACATGATTGTAACTGATAGTTGGATAACCTCCATGCCGGTTGGGTTCCGGAGTCACACTCTCGTAAGGTGTAAATCGAAAGCATGATTTTAAAATTCTATTTTCTGGTACAACAATTTTCTGGTAAAATTCTATTTTTAAAAAGGAACAATGTAGTTCGACCGGGGAGGTACCACCGCCACACGTATTTCGAACGTGAAGCATTCCTTGCGTCTCGATGGAAGGATGTGGTTGCCGGCACTTTATATGAGGTGACCATCCTAGTCCTCGGGAGTAGCAATGCATCTGTAATTGACTTCAGATAGAACCTATGTTCTATATGAAATTGCTTACCAAGATGTCCATGGGCGGCAGTGACCACTTACCATCAGGTGCACTGCATGCTCGTTTGCTACTTCATTATTATAACAAAAACAACGGGAGTAGTTTAGCCGGGGAAGTATTAACGCCGAACTTATATGTATCATGAAGCAGTTCTTGCATTTTGGTGAAAAAGGGTTTGAAAGCCGGCTGGTGGACATAATTATGAGAAGTATGATCTTAGGAGTAATTCCCTGAAGTGGCAACGCATATGTGATAAAGTGCGATGGTATTTGTTAACGTTGCATTTGTCTTTTATGTGTTGCTTATATTGTAAAAGTGTACATAAAAATTTTTTTCAACATTAAAGTAGTAAACGAACGAAAATAGTAAGTGGTCACTGTCATCTGTAAGCAAATTCATTACAGGTAACCTATTTGTTCAAATTAAAAATAATTACTATATTAGAAAATGTACGTTAACAAGAAATTATTATGAAAACAAAAACAAAAACTAAAATTTAATTTTACTCAGTTTTTTTTTTTTTAATAATTTATTTCACGAATATGTCCCAAAATAGTAACGTGTGTCGTCAACCCATTATTGTCCCACTGCTGGGCACGGGTCTTCTCTCGGGATGAGAGAGTTTAGGCCATAGTCCACCGCGCTGGCCAAGTGCGAATTGGTGACGTAACGTAAAATAGTAACGTAAAAGCGTTATAACATGTAATTTTTATAACGGTCTTTGTATTCCTCTTTTTGTTTTTATCATAATTTATTTTATCTACTCTAAGTAGGTAGACGTTTACTCTTATATCTTTAACTTATTAATTATTTCTAAATTTTGAATGTATCATTATATAATCGTTCATATATGTAATGTAAATGTCTTTTATTTCCTACAAGTTTGATTGAGTATGTTTAGTATCTAATAATAAAATACTTAATATTAAAAGCCATTTTTCACGCAAATAATTAGTGCGAAATATGTAATATTCGTAAATTTTTCTGTTTATCCAAATTACATATAGTAAAAAGCAAATTCAATCTATATTAGATGGTTGTTTTATTGCATTTTATTGCAATCATTTATTTTGATAAGATTAATACTGAACATATGAAAGCAATCACGAAATTAATGTGATATTTTTAACTGTTTTTTTAATACAAATGTAATTATTTTGAGTTACCCATAATAGATAAAATCATGGTACTGCGGACTTATTTGTAGTATTTTTGTAGATCTACATTTCTCTACTACATTACTTTAATATTATTCCGCTGTTTACGCGGCGTACGTTCACAACAACTTTCTCAACTGATCTGTTTAAACTATACATTTTAAGTAACTGCTATGGAATATGCCATTACTCAGTTTTTGAGGTAAACTATTATTGTTTTATTAAATAATGTTCAAAATGAATCTGTGTACTATAATTATTATAAAACAGTTTAATATAGTCGTTTTTATACTGCTAACAGTAAGATAAGGAATATGTAAAAATAAAATGTATTGAAATTTACGCGTGTTTCACTTATTACACGTAGTCTTATTATTTTTAAATAGCATTTCCCGAAATTGATAAAACAATACGGGTACTAATGACTTATATTTGCAATGTTCCACTTATTAGCTTTTCATTTTAATCGTTATAATCTAATCATACTTAGCCCGTTGGCGGAGCGGTCACCATACCTAATAGTCTTACACGCCTCGGGTTCTGGGTTCGATCGCCGGCCAAACAAATGTGTAAATGATAAATTTAAATTCCTGGGTATTTATGCATTTATCTATGTGTGTATCCATGACACCCACCACACAGGAGAAAATATTAGTGTGGGGCTATGAGTGTAAAAAGCTCTATAGGTACTCAGGATGGCTTTGCTAACCATACTTCCTAGGTCTCACTAGCGATTAACCGCGGGCGCAGCTAACCGCGCGGCTAGCCGTTTTTCCTGTTTAATATGAAACCGGCCCAAAATTTCAACCGCCGCAGTAGGAAATTTTGGGGGAGTTTCATATTAAACTAGAAAAACGGCTAGCCGCGCGGTTTACCGCGCCCGCGGTTAACCGCTAGTGCGTAAGAGGGCTTAGGCTTGCTAGTTTAGAGTATACTTGTATTAAAATTTTGAAGTATAAGTGGGTATTTAGTTATTTTACAAGGATTGTATTTGCTCTAAAATGAAACCAAAATTTCAATATCGTATTTTCATTTATAATATACCTTACTAATATTAAAATATTTACAGTGTAATAAATATACTTAATCAAAATACTTAAATTACAATAATCTTAATTATTTGCCGCAGCTTATCTCACTAATTACAATCAAAATTAATATCAACATTGATAAAAGTACCTTAACTTATAATGACCATGGATTAAACATATGTACATTAAATAAATAATTTACAGACATATAAAACTTATAATACTTTGAATGTTCAATTCAATTCAGTACATTTTAGATAAGATTCCTCCGATAATTATTCTATCGGAGGAATTTCATATCTTCCAATTTTATTTTATTTCTAAGGAAAAAAAACGTAATTTTTGTCATTCTTAATTACATAAAACCAATTACACTTCTCATTTCAAGCAATTGAAATAATATGAAGATTATAATTTCTAATTTTCAATTTATTTACTTTATCTAATTTAATTTACTTTATCTAAGGACTGCGAATTGATTGATGATTTTCAATTTGATTTACTCAAACATTTATTATATCTGTTGTAACTTTCTGTTGTTTTACACTATTAGGGGCATAATTTTGAACTTTTGTTGATTCTACAAATACTTAATTGATTTACTTGAATATTTTACTTTCTTAAATAAATGCTTCGGAATACGTTACCCTTTTTTGACGTTAAATATCAATGCTTACATTAAAAATACAGTAGTATTTTATTTCTAAGGAAAACTACAGTAGATACATAGTATTAAAAACATATTATACAAATGTACCTATTGCGTATGTATTTGACGGCTCTCACCATAGTTAATATGATATTAATGATAATTTTTGGAATCGCAACCTAATACTATATAAATGGATCTCAAACTAGATTAAGTGAATTAGATAAATTGATTTTTTTTTAATTATAATGATATTACTGTTCTTCTCCACCCTGGCAAATTGGTTCTAGTAGAATCCTATACGTACTTTATATCATTTTTAAATCAGTTCAGTTAAATGTTCCGTAGCTTCCTAGAACCCAATCTTCCACAACAAACAAAGAGAGTATTTTTTATAAAAATAACCAGATCAGGTAGTTTCTTTCTTGGGCTTTGATCTGCCGAGAGCCTCTGCTTCCGCGAGGGTGTCCGGCATCTTGGTGCCCAGCGTCTCCGGCTGCGTGAGCACCAGGAACCCTGACAGCAGAGCCAAGCCACCAAACAAGAGGGATGGAATTCCGTGCCAGTAGTCCATCTGGAAAAGCAAATAAAATTGCTAAATTGTCTTTGAACATAACGCTTTCATCTAAATGAAGAAATTGATTTATGGTTTCAGTCAGAAACAATTTAATTTTAATTAAAGTGAAGGTAGACTAGAGGATGAAGATGGAGATTACACCATACCTACATGCTCCATACTTTTTTATCGGTCTAAAGTAGCAAATGAGCATGCAGCCCAATTGATGATATTGATGATAAGTGTACACTGCCGGCCATGGACATCTGTAATCCACTTCATATAGAGCATTGTTTCCATCTGACGTCAATCACAGATGCGTTGCTACTCCCGAGGACTATGATAGCCGTATCATGTGAAATTGTGCCAACAATCACACCCTTTCATCGAAACGCATGAAGAAATTCTTCACGCTAGAAATACTTGTGGCAGTGAAACTTTCCCGGTCGAACTAAACTGTTTCTACCTTGAAATCAAGCATACTGGTTCTACCACCTTTACTTCGCATACGACGAAGAATAAATTTGACAGGCACTGACCAGAACAGGAGTGAGTGGCGCCGTGATGGATCCAATGCGGCCAATCATGGAGGAGAAGGCCAGCAGGCTGTGCCGGTAGACCGTGGGGTACAGCTCCGAAGTGAACAGGTACAGCGACGTCATCACCGCTGAGATGCCGAATTTGCCCAGCAGGTATATGATCATCCTCAAGACCGCCATATCTGTAATATTATTAGTTAGTAGATATAATAATACCTTGAACTTACAAGACAGGTGGGACTGAGTGATAACGGCGTACGTCGAATTTGTAAGTCGGATTAATATATATTATTTTGTGATGAGAGCATTGATAGCCTAATGGTTGAAACTTGCCCTCTCAATCGGGAGATCCGAGGTTACAACTTAGGCACGCACCACTCATTTATGTGCGTATTAGAAATTAATTATCACTGCTTTTCGGTGAAAGGAAACCGACACACCAGAGAGTTCTTTAAAAAAAAGTTCTCGGAGGTGTGTGAAGTCCACCAATTCGCACTTGGCCAGCGCGGTGGACTATGACCTATACTATAACTCTTTCATTCTGAGAGAAGACCCGTGCCCAGCAGTGGGACAATAATGGGTTGACGACGACGAATTTTGTGATGACCAAGGTATCTTCTAACGTTGTGAAGGAAAAAGTGTATTGATTAGACCGACCACAATCGAATTATTCACGAATATTTTTAAGATATACTTAGTATTATTATCACTGGTACGCAAGAATTTCATTTTATATTTTTTTGGAAAATCCCACAGACAAAGCTATACAACTTCTACTGTTTATCTGAGATATTAATTACCTTAGTAATTGATTAAATCAATGCCTAGTTGATTTTTGTCTCAAGGTTTCATAGGATTTAATCAATTTTCTTAGATAAGAATTTACATACATACATTACCAATAAATAACAGTAATTATGTTTTTGTTTTTATCTGCAAAATATATATTTAATCAGGGATTTTAAAGGAGCTGATATTAATCATTATAATAGTAATTAAATGTGTAATAATATATGTATATTGTGCGCTTATTTTTCGATAGCGTATTAAAAGCTAATATGACGTATATACTAGCACCACGCCACCTGTTCCCGTGGATACTGTAGGAGGCAATTGAGTGCAAAAAATATGGATAGCAACGTCTCCCTGTGCAACATCGACACTCAATGTGGTCACATACACGCATGCCAAGTGCGGTAATGGGCAAAAGCATTAGTGAGACCCATAGAGAAGGTTAATGTGCCGCGATAAACCTCGAAAGGCTGATGGGCTGGCCATTATCTAGGTAAATATACTCAAAAGACTAGGAAATACTTTACAATTACTAAAAAATAATACAAATGTACTTATAATTTTGTTTAAAGATTAACCAATAATGGAAAACGATTTATATATACTTACCATTGGGGGTAAAAGCAAAAGCAATGTTGCACGCTGCACTTAAAAAGTATCCAACAGACAAGGTCGCTTTTCTTCCAACTCTGTTCAGAACCAAGGCGGCCGTGTAGAATCCAGGAATCTCAATAGCGCAGGTAAGAATATAGTTTAGGTGCATAGTATCGGAGAGACTAGTAGAGTTGATGGACAGGCCATAGTAGACAAAAGTAGTGGTGATCCACCAAATAGGTGTAGTGCAAATCCTTCGCAGGAGGACAGGCGAGCTTATTATGGATTTAATCAGACCCGGCGTTTCTTCTTGGGGTCCACCCTAAAAGAGAAACAAGAATGGAAACAAATCACATAATAGTACAAACAATAAAAAGTAATATTTTCTTTTTTGTAGAAAATATGTTAAATAATATAAGTATTACAATATTATTACCTGATTATTTTCTGTCGGTGACGGTGGGTTTAACAGTCCTTCCATTGATTTCTCACTAATCGTTTTTCCGTTTACTTTGGCCACTTTTTCCAACACTTTTCTAGCTTCATCAAATCGTCTCTTTGACAACAGCCATCTGATGCTTTCTGATAAGATCCAGTAATAAGAGATGATCAGGAAGCATGGAATATGAAGAGCCATAATAAAGTAGCGCCATGGTTCAATTAGCCAAGCCACGCCACCAAGTATTACTTGACCGACGGCAAACATAGACGTTGTAGTAGCACTTGTGACCACTCGGTACTTTGGTCCAACCAGCTCTGCAGCTGCAGAAGGAACATACAAATGTTAGATTTAATATTTTGGGAGGTCGTTGCTAAAAACACACAGTTCTCATCAGTGATGGAGGTGAAAGATAGATTATCATTTATATTTCTAAATGAATTATATGAGTGTTCAGTTTATGAGTGTAACTTATAAATAGAATTTTTCCCCACTCGCGATGAACAACCACGGCGATTCCTAGGTCGCCATAAAAACCTATTGGTAATTCCCACCTCAGCTTAAGTTATATCAGTCCGGGCCATATGCAATGTATGTAAATTTTTTTAACAATTTACCGGACGAAATAAGACGCGTAAAAATTGACACAATCTCTTTGCCAACATTAGAAAAGTACCTTATAAAAGAGTGCTTCTACGACTTAAAGAGGTACTTCGAAATGTAAATTAATCAACTATATATAAAAAAGATGGGTGTGCTCCTACTAAATTGCTATACCCTAACAGGGTTCATACTATGGTGACTCTAAATAATATTGACCAAATTATAATATTCACTATGTATGTATGCAATGAAGTATTGAGTATTGAGAATGAAATAGTGCATGATACTTACCGAAAATATATGCAGAACTGAATGTACCAGCTCCCAAGGTAGTTTGGAGAATTTGGAGAACTAGATACATAGGATAGTTTACGGAGAAGGATCTTATTAAACCAATGAGAGCTAGATTGAAGACGCTGATAACGAGTGCAATACGTCTGCCAAACTTGTCTGAAACGTAGCCAGTAATTGGAAGTACCAGAAGTGTCCCCACGCTGTTCAGAGTGCCGGCAAGCGCTCGCAACCACTCTTGACAACCAAGGTCGAACTAAAATAAAATAATCTTAATTAAATACCCAACAATATTTGAACTTAAAAATATAAGATCTTAAAATCCATAAAAAGGTTAATTTATCACAAACGCATATCAGAACCGAAGTCGGAATCTGAGTTTTTAAATTAGATTTGTCGGGGTCGGATTCGGAGTTGAAGTCGGAGGCATTGTCAGGAATTAAAAGTGGCAGAAGAAAGATTTATTTAAGCCCAAATACAAAAATATTTAGGGAACATGTTTAATTCGAAAGTGATAGACTTACAATACAAATGGCCAACTTTCCTATTAACATTTTCACATTAACAGTTAACAAATGATATGCAATTCGCTCCAGGTTTGTTTTTGTGTTCATTTTTATTTTGTTTTATTGAATGTTAATGTAAAAAGTAATAATTTTAATGTGTATTTAGTTTTAAGGTTAACAATTTTAATCACATTTTGTTTTAATCTATTTATTTATTGACACGATGATCGTTTTATTAATTATTACATGTCAAATTAAATCAAATGAATTGATTGATTGCAAAACAACTTTGAAAGTTTTTCTTCATCCGGCCTATTTTGAACGAGTCGTAGATTAAGCCAGAGCCACTTAAAATTATTTGGTTGCTACCAAGGGTGGACATGACAAAATTAAAACCTCTGATTTAAAAGTTTCTGAACCAAAGTTGTAATAACAACCGGAAGTTCGGACTTATCAGAGTCGAAGCTCCGTGATATCCTTAATTCATACTTACATCGTAAACTACAGAATTATCCCTTGCATAAACGAATCCATCGCAAGCGATTCTATTGTCTTGGTTGAAGAGATACGCTGGACAGTAATCCAGGGTCCCATTCACAGGACTTGGTACGGGAGCGAACCTTTCACAACTGGCGAAACCATTGCTTGTTTCGGGAATAGCATTCAAAATCCATTCGGGTTCGAACAAAAACCTTTTACCATCTTCGCCACACTCAGGTACTTGGCATCTGTAGACAAAAATGGTTTATCCTCCTTAACTACCCGAATGACAAAATTATGTAGAAGTACCTTGAATTTAGTCCACCAAATTGCAAGTCCACCAATTCGCACTTGGCCAATGCGGTGGACTATGGCCTAAAACTCTCTTATTCTGAGAGAAGACCAGTACCCAGCAGTGGGACAATAATAGGTTGACGAGAGACGACCTTGAATATCATCAGATCAATTGGTTGAAACCTTTGGTAAGAAATAGTCAGACAGAATGGTAAATCCAGAAAATTGCGTTTAGGTCAGAAAATATGTGATGACACATATATACCAAAATATAGGATAATAAAATAAAATACGTTCTATAAGAAAACCTTAACATGCATCAATATATCAGTAACACAATTCTAAGGCCTTATATCAATTAATTGTTACTACTAATACGCAATCAAAAATCTTATTTGCATAAAAATAATCATCGAAGACATTTTACACCAAAAACATTTTAAAAATCAATTAATTACCTATGGGGGATAGCAGCTGCTGAGAAGATAAACTCGCTCATAAAAGCAGACATGATAGTCGGAATGGCGACAAGGAGGATGTTCCTCAGCTGGAACCACCCGAACTGGCCCAGCTCGTTTACGAGGACATCGTCCAGATCGATCGGCCTATCCGGTATATTAGGTCTTCCTTTTGCTGTACTATCCTTCCTGTTCGAAGGAGGGTCCTCCGTATTTTCGCCTCGTTTGTCTGCCATTTTCGTTTAATTTTCCAGTGTTCTTCTGGAGAGGACCAATGCGGCGTTCTCAGCGGCTAGCTCTGTTTGAATGCCTGCAATAAATTGACTGATTTCAAAATCACATTCAAAGAGTGATTGCTGCGATTTATCAAAATCTAATCACATTCGATAACTGCTAGAGCAAATGATTATGCAGGTTTGTTTCTAATTTACTTGATTGATCACCACCACCCTAGCTGATTTACAAATTTGGAAAATTTTCAGTTATCAGCGATTACATTGATTTAAAGGGCTAATTTTACGTTTGTTTCGTGTGTGGTATCGTAATCGGTCGTCATGTGTGGTTTGTCGTGTCGTGTGTGGTTTCGTAACCGGTTTTCAGCTAAGAAGTTTTTAAGGTCGTCCATTTGGGCCGTACCCAAAGAGTAAAAACGGTTTTCTATTACTAATTTCAAGGTGGTAGAACGAATGTAGTTCGACCGAGGAAGTATGTACCACCGCCACACCTATTTCTAGCGTGAAGCATTTCGTACGTTTCGGTAGAAGGGTTTGGTTGCCGGCACACTTTCACATGAGGCGACCATCATAGTCCTGGGAAGTAGCAACGCATCTATGATTTACTTCAGATGGAACCCACGTTCTGTATGTAGTTAATTACAGTTGTTCATGGGCGGCAGTGAACACTTACCATCAGGTGGACTGCATGCTCGATTGCTACTTCAGTCAGAAAAAAAAACTAAGACTGTCCGTCTGTCCGTCACCAGGCTGAATCTCGAGAACTGTGCTAGATTGCTAGATACCTGAAATTTTAACAGTTGATGTTTTTCCATTGCCGCTTATAAATATTAAAAACGAAATAAAATAAATATTTAAGAAAGGTCCAATACAACAAATATGAGTTTCTTGTTCGATACTAATAACGGCAACAGGTAGCGGTCTGAAATATTCACAGAACATTTCTTTGTAATAATATTCACTTCAAAAAAAAAAATAAAGAGAAAAATAAATATTTACGGGTGTTCCCATACAACACGTGTTATATTATTAAAATTATACTTTACTAAAAGTTAATATTATACCTACCTTTTTTTTGCGAAGGGCATACCTTCATAAGGTACCCGATGATGTGGGAGCAACGCGGGTTATGTGGGATTCTTATCGCACTAAATGCATTTTGGAGATAAATGTTCTAAGCCTGGAAAAAAGTGTTCTCCTAAAATTATTACATAAAATGGGAAACCTGTCCCTGATAATGCACAATTATTTGCTTTTCTAATGAACACATTTTATAGCTTCAACAGAAAGCCAAGTGGAGGAGATCAAGAGGAGAGCTAAGAGTGCGCTACCGCTTCTATGGCTTCTGGAGCGCATCACAAGACTACTACCCGGAACTGGTGGAATTGCGAGAGTAGCCGAAATTCAGACACGATAGGGTGTCATCCGCAGGGCATACACAATGTTATGTCCTCCGCCATCATCATCGTCATGAAATGTTGAAGAGACTTCAAGGCACGGAGTATGAACGCTCAACGCGACCGCATGCTACTCTCTTGTGTTAACCGGTTACAATATACCAGCACCATATATCGAGTATATAGTTTTATTCCGGGCCGTCACCCCTAGCTACTCCAGATAGGGTCCAGACTCCTCCTCAACACTCTGCATACAGCGCAAAAGTATCATAAAAGTCCCTTGATTTTCGAATTAACGAGAGTCGACTGAATAAATTGATTGTGTTTGTTTATGCCGGCGCCAGACATATGCTCACAGAAGTGAATACTTCTTTGAAAACTTTGCTCACACATTGTTAAACCTGCCAGATATGTATTATAAGATTATATCTCTCGTAGAAGCTCGCAGTTTTCAAATAGACTTCACAAATCTTGGACGATGAATTGGTTGGCGCACTTTGCTTATATTATTTGTGTTTGTGTAATTATTTATTATTAGACCTGAAAACATGTAATCAAAAACAGCCAAATAACGTCAATAGATGTATAACTCGGAAACGCTTTCACTATCCCAGTCCATCGTTAATTCGTTTTGGATGTTCACGCACAAAATCTTACTGTGGCGATGCTGGGGCAACTGAGCTACGCACCAGTGTGGCAGGCACTCAAACTTTTGGACATTTATCCCTTTGATGTGCTTTAAAAAGCCGACACGAAATGGCAAAGCGCACTTCAGTGATCAAATCGCTACTTTAAAACAAAAGGGCCACAAATCAAAAATATTCAAAATCCTTTTTATTGTAAAAATTCAAATTTTATCGGTTATATTTTCATAATTTAAAAAGATTCCCATGAATTTTATACTTTAAGCAATAAAAATACTACTGACGTCTTTTTTGTATTTTTGAATTTACGCTGCAACATCTGTGCAAAGCTGCATATTTATATACAAAACAGACTTATCTGCTCATAACTTTTTTTAGAAAAAAATAACCATATCCAAATTAACAATTAAAAGAAGAATAAAAATACCTTTCTAACAGTGTATAACACATATTTATCTGTTTTAAAATTACAGAGCAATTATACAAGAACTGATTTTCAAAACTTTAAATGGCTTTCCTGTAAAATTAGGTCTATTCGAGCTGCGGCCCCTTTGTTTTGAAGTAGCGAAATATGTGACAATAGCATCAAATGCCCGCGCCATACATTTGAACACTTATTTGATCACACATGTGAGCACATGTCTGGTGCCGGCATTACAACATTAGCGCCACTGTGACAACGGAACTAATTAGCTAATTAGCTATCGATCTACGGTAATTATATTACCGTGACCCAACAGATGGCGCTAAGAGCCATATTATGTAAAAATATATATTTTTAGGAATCAGAATAAAAAGGGTTTAAAGAATGACATTTATTAACTTAAATATTTTTAAACAAAATAATCTGAACTGATAAATACTATTAAACTAAAAATTTACTATAATGGTAAACACCAAATTTATAACCAAAATCGGGCAGAGTAGCTACCGCGCGGGATAAATTATTATAAAGACTGGATTTTATAACGGGTGCGTCTCCCTTTATATAGACAGCCGGTGACGTGATTTCATTTTTTCATCGGCTGACATCTATCACGGCTTCTCCTGACACTCTGACGTCCTCGTCAGGATGAACACAGGAAAAGACGACAACGGCCACCCGTGGCCGCCCTCAGTTGTGGATTCCGGATGGCCCAGGCCGCACATCATCATGGTTCTCAGAAAGGTCGCCGCTATTGTCATTATCGTAAGAAGCTGTAAATGAGTGAAAGTAAACATCATTAGTGTTGCATAAAGTTAAGTTTTTGTTAATTTCGGCTATGATATGGTTGTTAAAAACTATTTTTTTTTAATACACCTATAAAAGGAAATAAATTAGAGACTTGTTGACAAGCTTTTGGCCTCAACATTCACACTTAAAATTCATTCACATATAAACAGATCTGTACACACTGCACACTGTAGGACAATCGCCTTCACAGTGTCTGGAAATTCACACCACAGGCAACGCTCTCGCAGTGGAATTTTCTATGCATTGCAGGTCTAACGCGCTCGCAATGACTGACCACACATACTGCAGGCTACGCTCTCGCAGTAATAGAATAAAACCCCCATACACTGTAGGACTATCGCGCTCACAGTGATGGCTTATTCATCACGTATAATGGTACCACTCACTTTCAAAGAAGGCAGCACACGTTTCAGGGGTCCACTCGCCCCTCCAAGGAACCATGAACTGAGAAGCATCGTATGTTGTCTTGCCATACGCACCAGCAATGAGTTTTAGTTTGTATCGGTCATTTGGAAGGACTCTGATGACCTTATAAGGTCCTCTCATTCCAGGATCTAACTTCCCCTGAGACTGTGCGTGTATTTGATGACAAATACCATATCATCCTCTTGAAATATACGAGGAGATCGCCGGTTCTGATTGACAGGTTCATCTTGAGAAATTTGATTCCTTCTCAACCGTTCGGCCGTCCTTTGTCTCAGCAGTTCTCGATGAGCTTCACGGTTAGCCATTAAAGGATTAACTGCAACATCTCTTACTAGAGCTCGTATAGCTGGAGTGGCACTTTCATAACCGATTAATAAGTTTAAAGTAGAGGCTTGAGTTGTTTTCTGCTTTGTCAAATTTAGGATAAGCTGCAACTGCCAGATCTTGTCAGCCCACATATCCTTCTCGTGATTAACCACGATTCGAAGCATATTAAGTACAGTGCGAATATAACGTTCCGCCTGGCCATTTTCTTGGTGCATTTCTGGCGTAATATAATGTAGCTGTAGCCCTAGAAGCTGTATCCATGATTTAAAACTCATTGATTCAAACATCCTTCCCCTATCTGTTATTATTAACTTTGGTGTTACAAACATAGAGATAACAAGTTTAAATACTCTTTTTAGTTCTTCTACATCTTGACGAGATATAGGCATTAAAAAAAACAATATTTAGTAAATGCGTCGACCACAAGCATGACATACTTATATTCGTTACATTGAGGCAAAGGACCCAATACATCGACATGTAAAGTATCAAATGGAACACTCGATTTATTCCAAGAGGCTATGGGTTGTAAAGGCGCACGTGGTACTCGCTTGTGGGCGATGCATGTTATACAATGAGCTATATATTTCACAACAAATGACCTAAGGCCCGGAAACTAAAAGTGTCGAAGTATCAGATCTATAACTTTATCAGAATTAATGTAACTATGTTCGTCATGGAAAATACGAAGCAGACTCAAACGATGACCATGTAACATAGAATCCTTGTATCCTCGTCAACAGGAGTATACTTGTAATAAAGAATGTCATTTTGTTTAACATAGCGTTTTGGGTCTAGTAGACCTTGTTCTAAGGATTGGAGCAAAGTTTGAGTCTCCTTGTCCCCTGCTTGAGCAATCTGCGCCCAGTTACGGGGACGTTGAATACTGTTTACATTGCAAGGATTACGACTAAGATAATCCACGTGTGGCATCATGGTTCCCTTCCGATATGAAATATCAAAATTATAATCTTGTAAGAAGATCCACCATCTTGCCACACGCGGTAACAAATCACGCTTATTTTGTGTGGCCTTAAGAGCCTTACAGTCAGTAACTATTGTAAAATGCACACCAATTAAATAATGTCTAAAATGTTTGGGAGCTTTAACTACCGCTAGTGTTTCGAGTTCATAAGAATGGTATTTCGCTTCGGCTCCCTTCGTTACCTGACTATAATAAGCTACCACATGACGATTACCATCCTTATGAAGCTGTTGTAAGATCGCGCCATAACCCAAACTACTTGCGTCCGTGTGGACTTCAGTGGCTAAGGTTGGATCGAATATTACAAGAACCGGTTCGTCAGTCAAAATTTTAATTATATCCTGGCGAACCCGCTCCTGCTCAGTACCCCAATGGAAAGTTACATTTTTACACGTTAAGCATGGTATGCAGGTAGTTCTCATCGAATAGTTACAAATATATTTTCGAAAATACCCTGCTAAACCCAGGAATTGTCTAACTTGTTTTCGGTTTTGTGGAACAGGAGAATTTACAAGAGCTTGAATTTTACTTTTAGCTGGTTTAACCCGCCCATTAAATATTACACGACCCAGATACTCAATCTCATTGCACAAGAATGAACACTTTTTTAAATTAATAGAAAAACCAGCTCTTGTGAGAACTGACAATACCTTTTCCAGAATCTGTAAACCTTCCTCAATGGAGGATGAAAGAATTAAACAGTCATCTATGTACACCAACACATTTCCATCATTGATTAGGTTACGCAGAGTTACTAATAATGCGTTGGTAAACTACAGGTGCATTTGACAGTCCAAAAGGCATTTTTACATATTTATATGTCCTTTCGGAGTTACGAAACCTGTTAATGGAATAGAAGCTTCGTCTAACTGAATTTGGTGAAACCCAGTCGCCATATCCAACGTAGTGAAATACTTGCCTTTCCCCAGACGATCGATATGGTCGTCGATAAGGGGCAGCAGGAATCGATCTTTGACTGTAATTCTATTTAATGCGCGAAAATCAGCACACATACGGTCGGAGCCATCTTTCTTTTTAACTAATAAGACAGGGCTTGAATAAGGTGACTCAGATTCACGTATGATGATACCCTTAGAGAGAAGGTCTTCTATAATGCTACGTACCTTTAATTTTTCCTCATACGGCATCTTGTAAGGACGATAATGCACTGGGGTGTCACTATTAACTCGTATACGCATTACTCCTGTATTAACGGTAGATGTTGCTGTCCCAGAGATCATATAGTCCGAAAAATTATTTAAAATACTTACTAAAGCTTTTAAATCGTCACCTGTTATAGAAGTCTTTACTTGAGACAGCTCATGCACCTGTATAGCTGAAACATGTTTGAGTTTAGAATCGTGTATTATTCGTTGTGAATAAAGATATAAGTGATACACCTACAGCGCCACTATCTATTAAAATATCCACAGGTATGCCTTGGATTATACCGGTCACAACATCGGTGCGGTCCTGAGATTTATTGGCGCAAAAGTTTACATTATTACTATTGCGTTGTTGCGAACGTTGCTTCGCGAAACAACTACTAATATCATAACCCATTTTTTTACAGTAGGTAAAAGAAAGAGTTAAGCCTTGATTTTTTCCCTTATTAAATTCACTTTTAAAAGGAATAGTTAAACTGTTTGGTTTTATCTTCTTGGGGCAGTTAGCGATCCTATGACCCAATTCACTACATAAAAAACACTTCCGTTGGTCAGATCGGAATGTTCTTTTTATTTTGTCCTTGTCCGTAACCGGGCGGTTATTTACACGAGTGATTGAATCACTTATTGAAGCGCTGGGTTTAATAAATGTTGAAAGATAATACACTAGATCGTTTGGGGTGAGGTTAGCATTTATAGCAGATGCTTTAACATGTGGATCCTTAATGCCGCGAAGGACAATAGCCGTAATGAGTTCATCACTAATGCCTTTGACAATACGTAAACGTAACATGCATTTGCGTGCGTAATCAGCATAAGTATGAAACTTATCAGAGTCAGTGCACATAACATCAAACAGAATGCTGGCCATGTCTACCCTTTTTACACACAATGGCTTGAAATCAGCTTTAAAATTACTCCAAGATCTGTCACTAGTGACCCATTCATCCAGCCACACCCTAGCATCCCCCTTTAGACAGCTTCCAACGCGAGACAAGCATTCTTGATCATCCCATCGATTAGCCACCTTAGCTCTTTCCACCTCGCTAAACCATAAATCCACATCATGCAAGCTAGTATCGAAATTTGAAACATAATACTTGTAAGTACTTACATTTTTAACGACTCAATAGCGGCCACAATTTGGTCGGCCCCATTTGCAGGACCTGTTGAACCCACCGTTTGTGTGTGTGTCTCCAGAGCCTGAAGACGTGACATGATGGTATCCCATGAGTCACAGCCCCGACGGTCACAAGACTATTTTCACGACGGTGATTTGACCAGTCATGATTTCGGCTGCGACACCTGTTGTCACGACGACGTTGATGATCACCGTCACGACTACGAGATCGCGTAAATCGTATCGATGGTCCACGTAAGGGACGTGAACGATCTTGCAAGAGTGGTGATTGAGTTCGTGAGCGGCTTGATGTTCCTCGCGAACGGCGCGGTGACCTACGCAAACGTCGCAGTGGGCTTCGTGAATATTGCGAGCGTCTCCTACGCGGGCTTAAACTCGAAGTATAACGGGCGCGACACGGCCTATCCATTTTAATCGCTTTACGGATACTAATGTTTAAAACGCGTAGTATTTTACATTAACGAAAATGTTTATTTGAATTTATGTGGGTACGCGGATCCTATCCCAATTCTGATTTTAGGAATTAGAATAAAAAGGGTTTAAAGAATGACATTTATTAACTTAAATATTTTTAAACAAAATAATCTGAACTGATAAATACTATTAAACTAAAAATTTACTATAATGGTAAACACCAAATTTATAACCAAAATCGGGCAGAGTAGCTACCGCGCGGGATAAATTATTATAAAGACTGGATTTTATAACGGGTGCGTCTCCCTTTATATAGACAGCCGGTGACGTGATTTCATTTTTTCATCGGCTGACATCTATCAATATTATTATTAAACTATTAAACACACTTAAGGGGTCATGAAATGAAATGTCTTTATTTTGCATAGGCCTACGAAGGCACTTACAAATTGTCAGTTACATATATATTTTTTACACTACCACCGGATCGGAACACGACATCAACTGAGAAGATCCGGCAAGAAACTCAGTGGGTTTGTATTTTTTCTTTGTATTTCTTTTTTTATTGCCATATTGTTTTTACATTGGTTATAAAAGTTAGCTCCAGTATGTTGCGTTATATTTGGTTGTACAAGAGGCATATTTGGCAGGATACGCTACTCTTTGACATTTAATTAATTACATTAACGTATTGATCAGTCAAAAGCTGTTTTATCTTCTATCCGTCAAGTTTGCTACATTACAAAATATAGATTACTTTTATTTTCGATTCGAAGTTCTTATTCTTCGTTTAAGGATCACATTTCAACTGGTTTGTAACAACGATATGTTATGATACGATTAACAGGTGGTAGAACCAGTGTAGTTCGACCGGCGTAGTACCATCGCCACACTTGTTTCTGGTCTGAAGCATTTTTTGCGTTTCGATGGAAGGATGTGGTTGACGGCACTCTTATATAAGGCAACCGTCATAGTCCTCGGCAGTAGCAACGCATCTATGATTGACTTGAGATAGAACTCATGTTCTTTTTCAAGTTGCTTACAGATGTCCATGAGCGGCACTGACCAATTACCATCAGATGGACTGCATGCTCGTTTGTTACTTTAACCAGATATATAAAAATAAGTTATGAATACTAATTATTATATTAATTTTAGTTGTCGTTCGTCACTCCAATTTATTATAAAGTTATAATTAAAATAAATAAAACGAAATATTTCAGCATAACATCATTTCATATACTTAATTCCTGATAAGAATATTATAACAATATAGTAACATTATTTGTAATTATAAATAACAAGTACCTACAATATATAACTTATTAACATTAACTTCATTTATTTATACATGAATTAAACGACTACTGAAAGTGAGGATTTATGTGTTTGTTTTGTGAATAAAATAACATTAAAATATATTTTTTAATATAAATTTATTTCAATGCACTGAAAGGAAAAAAATGTGTTAGCATTTTATCATTACATACTACAAGCTTTTATATGATAGAGACAATTGTACGATGTAACAAAATGATGTATTTGATTACTACACATTTTAATTCTTTTCTTTTCAGTGCATTGATATAAAAGCTTGTTTTAAAAATGTTTTTTAATAATATTTTAATTTAATTTTATTTTATATGAAACTTCATTACGAAACTTTCTATTTGGGACATGAGTATTGGGGGTTACTTAACTCTTTGAGTTATGGGATGGAAATCATCATCACTGATTCTGTTTTTTAGATAATTTAGGATAACACAGCTTCTGCCGATCCGATTCTCATGATACTTACAGTTCATATTGGGTATCTAGGATGAGATGCTAGTTTGAAAAATTTAAAGTTCAACGCCTACAACGTTCTCAACGCCTACATTTTTAAACATCTTTTTTTTTATCTGACTGAAGCAGCAAACGAGCATGCAGTCCACCTGATGATAAGTGTTCACTACCGCCCATGGACATCTGTAATTAACTTCATACAGAACGTGGGTTCCATCTGAAGTCAATCACAGATGCGTTGCTACTCCCGAGGACTTGATGGTCGCCTCATGCGAAAGTGTCCCGGCAACCACACCCTTCCATCGAAACGCAAGAAATGCTTCACGCTAGAAATAGGTGTGGCGGTGGTATTACCCCGGTCGAACTACAATGGTTCTACCACCTTCAGTTGATAAGAATCATACGTTATATGATCATACGTTAAGTATGAAATTATTGTATTGTCATTCCCTGCTTCTCCCGGTATTTTTTTTTCTTTTCAGCAGCAGTCATCGGCATCTAAGAGATTGTGTATATTTTAAATTAATTAGCAAACTGAGTTTAATTAATTTAAGAAATAGGTAAAATAGAACTGATTCATATAGTCAAAAATTTGATTAATATATGTACCAAAAATAAATTAAAAAAAACGCAACGGCATGTATATGAATGAATCCTTACAACACTTAAATGTTACGTAACATAAAATTAAAGTTACCGGTTACATAGAAGTAACGCAGAAGTTACGCAGAGGTTACGTAGATGCGAGATTTTTTAAGTTATTAATTAGCATAAATCGATCCATCCATCCATCAGCATTTTGGTGTCCACTGCCGAACATAGGCCTCCCCTAAATGGCGCCACTCCAACCGGTCTTGTGCCCTCTGAATCCAACAGTTTTCCGCTGTCTTCTTCAGGTCACCGGTCCATCTGGTAGGGGGGCGACCTGTACTCCTTTTGCTGCACCTTCCATTGGGAGTTTTTGCCGATAGTCACCGCGCTTGGCACGCGTGTTGGTGACCGCAGTAGGAGTAAGTTACACAAGGAGATGCTGCTGCCCATCTCTTGGATTTCTGTCCCTTAGTCGCCTCGTTCGACTCCACGGGTAGAGAGGGAGTGGTGTTATTCAAAAGACCGACACCACAAGGCCATAAATCGATAGATCGAGCTAAATTTCAACCAAAAACACACGTAGCGCATTACTTAATCACTTATACATACTTTTATATGATATAGGTGTTTGAAGACCAAACCACAGGAATAGGAGCAGAGACTTGATGAAAAATTCGACGTTCATTTCTTGAATATAATTTTTATCGTGCTAAATGAATGAAGCGGCCGAAGCCACAGGTAAAATCTAGTTCTTATCTTTAATCATACAGAGATCACTTATAACTAATGAAGATCAATAGATTAGGTTTTAAGTTTCTTAGATTCTGGCGTTCCCAAAGCTTCTGCCTCGGCGAGTGTGTCAGGCATCCTGGTGCCCAGGGTCTCCGGCTGCGTCAGCACCAGCAGCCCGGATAGCAGACCCATGCCACCGAACATCACGGAAGGGATTCCTTCCCAGTATTCCATCTGGAAATCAAAATGTATTCAATTAAGCCTCATCATCAAGTTATATTGTTTTGTACCTATTACCGTGTGTTATCATATCATGTGAAGAGTTTTATCCATACAGCCTACTAACACCCCAAACCTGTAGGATTCCTCACAATGAAAATGTGAGTATCAAACCCACATGCTTCATGATAATGTTTTCATATACCTTTACAACAAATGTAAAATAATTTCTGATACGCTCCTTCTTTAGGAAATTCAGAGTTTGTCTGGATCTACAACTGTGGAACTCTAAGTAAGACCTATGTGAAATAATATATGATTTAAAGTTATTTGACTACAAAAGATTGGAATTTAAACGTTTATTTTATTTTGTATTAGCAATGCTCCGCGGGTTTTCCCGCGTTTAAAAAATCTGCTTATGGCGTGGATGATGAATGAATTGGGAGTCTAGTGTACAGAGAGGTGAAACTAGAATCTACGCTTAGGCTAGAGATGCGACGGCTTGTTGAATAGTACACACCTTAAAACTTACACTTTTTTAAAAAAAAGTGCTCAAAAATGCAGGACGTCTATCAACGAGCACTCGGCCAAAATGGACAAGTACGCGCTATACTCGACCTACTGTGACAGAAGTGCTGGTTAGAAGTTAAAGGGTTGATAACAATCGACCAAGAAAATTGACTTTCTTCACTGTTCAATTTTGTTAAAAAGGAATAAACTAATAAAACGATGCCCGAAGCGATGGGAGCGACGCTAGGTTATTTGGGCATTTCACCGCTCTAAAGCCCCCTGATGACAGTCTTCAGCGATGCGTGCGGAATACAACCGGAATTTCCGGAGTGCGATACCCCTTTTGGGCTCATTCCCGGTGTGCAAACAAGTGCACTCTACCTTAGCCAAGTGGAAACCTTTAAAAGGTATCCGACGCCGTGGGAGCAGCGTAGAATTATGTGGAACTTTTACCACATTAAAACCACCCCGGTGGCCGTGTTCAGCGCTACAAAGAGGACAGCGGGATCTCGAAAGGAACGCAACCGGAGTCCTCTGAGCGCGTTGTCCCATCGGGCTCCTCCCAGATGAGTGGCTGGGCCCACCGCTCCTTCTAGTCTTTACGACAAACAAACTCTCTCCTCCATTTTTAACCCCTCAGAGCTTGAATTTCGAAAAATTCTTTCTTAGTGCTCATTTACACTATGAAAAGAACCCCTGTACCAAATTTCATGTTTCTAGAAACAGTAGCTTCGGCTGTGCGTTGTGATGTCAATAGTTCAGTCAGAATTTCCTTTTATATACATATACTAGCTGACCCGGCGAACTTTGTTTCGCCAAAGAAAGATTAGACTTTAAGTTTTAAAATTACTAAAATAGAATATTAACCTAACCAATCATATATAAAATGTTCCAGTTAAATCTAATCCTAAACCACAACATAAAAAGTAATTCGAAGACCAAGTGGCTAACATCTGTGGTTTACGAAAATTATAACACTTAATGAAAGCAGAGGAGTTGAAAATCAAGTTTTTCATCAACATATCCTTAAGTACTCATTAGTCAACTCCTATGGTCTGAAGTACCCTGCATCATCAAAGTTAAGGAGTTGAACGTAAAACTTTTCATTGTGTTTATTTAACACATCGCATGTTGTTATTAATTAGGGTTGTACAATTGGACGTACATTCTACACGTTTGCTTGGTAATCTTATTACATATCCCTAAGGTCAACTCCTATGAGCTAGAGTTGCAATGCCCTGCATAATCAGGGTTCAAGAATTGAACGTTAAGTTTTTCTTCAAGTCTCTGCTTATTAATCCTATTACTATGGTTTATAACGTAACGTATATATAACGTAACGTTATGGTGTTATGTTACGGTGTTACGTTACGTTACATTGTAACGTTGCGGTGTTACGTTACGTTACATTATACGTTACGTTTCATTGTAATTTTCCATTACTTTGTACCGTTACGCAACATTCGCTACATTTCGTTGCTTTAGAACGCGAAATTCGGAAAAAAAGAGGGAAAAGCAAATTAATAGCAGGGTGGCAACGCCGGCGCGTTTCGGTAAAAGTTAAAGGTAGCGGATGAACGGATCAATCGATGCGGCTGACTGACCAATTTAGGATGAATCACCCTGAGCACTTAAGAGTGTAAATATTATTTACTAACCTATTCGCAGACCCACCAACTTGCTATTATGCTGCTCCCAAGTGGAGGAATTCCGCAAAACGGGACCCCATTGATCAGCTATCGACCGGGGTTAAAAAATATAAAATGCTATTAAAAAATAGGGGTTGGTGGTAGGAGAGTACAAATTTAGGACTAAATGTGTTTTTATAATTTCACCCCATAAAATAAAACCAAAAAAAATTGTCCGAAAAATAAAATATAAAAATTGTGTGACTACCCGTAATATTTAAGGATGTAAAAAATTTTTGTTGAGCTATTTTCATACCTACTGAATGTACATATGAAAACTCATGTTTAATTCTAAGTTCTAGTTGAAGTGAAACTTCTTCTTCGGGGTTGGAAAAAAATTTAGTGTAACATCTTTTCGTTACGCGCCATCTTTTTTTTTTCGTTACGCGCCATCTTTTTTTTCCGTTACGCGACATCTTTTTCTTATCCCTACCACGCGTGATATTAGATAGATTATTATAGATTAGATTATTAGATAAAGTTTAATAAAAGCCTTTTATTAAACTTTATATAATTTACCTTTATTTAACCAATTTCTGTAAAGTTGCATATAGTAAATTATTTTTTGAAAAATAACTTCATAAAGTAGTTCCACTTCTTACGAGTGTACGCTAGTACACGCACACATTTTTTAATTTCTAAAACTGTGACACAAGAATATTGTATATTAGATAGAAGACATACATACATGCATCTCTTAGCATCCAGTATCCGGACAAATAAGTATTATATTATTCATCCGGTACCCGTACGACTACTCACTTTGTAAAGTATCTATTTGATCTATTTAGTGTAATAGATAACTTTGATTTATATTAAATTGGGAAGATAACGAATGTATTTATTTAGATAAGGATTAATACTGAACATAAAATAAGAGTCCCGATAATAATGTAATACTTTTTGTTGAAATTTGGATCATAAAAGTAATTATTGTGAGTTAACTATAAGAGATAGAGGTAGGACTTATTTGTATCAATTTTGAAGATATATCATTCTCTAGTACATTACTTTAGTGTTACTCTGCTGGTTTACGCGGCGTACGCGAGTCAAGCTCCCAGCAGGCGAGATTTTTTACAATCGCGCAACCTCTTCAACAGTTACCATTATATTTCGGTCAATTTTCATAAAACCATAATGTATTATTAACCTGAGCCTTTCTCGAGAATAGCACTATTTTTAAGTAAAAACTGTACAGAAATCTGTTGAGTAAATTTTGAGAAATAATAACACATGCAGACAAACAGCTTTTACGCACCTTGTTTTATAATTAGTATAGATTGTTTCATGATAAGTAAAGATATAAACTAATTTGCATGTAATTAAATTATCTAGGTGATAATCTCTAAGTTAAAAATGAAAAAATATGAATCATGAATATTACAAAATGTTATGAAATACTGACCAAAACTGGCGTGAGAGGTGCTGTGATGGAACCAATGCGACCGATCATGGAGGAAAACGCCAGGAGAGTGTGGCGGTACTCTGTTGGATACAGTTCGGAAGTGAATAGGTAGAGAGACGTAAACACCACGGAGATGCCGAATTTACCCAACAGGTATATTACCAGCCGAAGAACTGCAAGATCTGAAAAAAAATTAATAATAATTAAAACTTTATAATCACAATTACGGGTATGACAGATACCTTCGTCAAAATATCCGTTATTGTTTTTAAATGCAGCTTAGTCAGATAAATATATTTTTAACTTTAACTGGTGTATTTAAAATAACTTTAATATTAATACGATTCAATTGAATTTGAGAAATATTGGTGCTAATTTGGACCAGTTTAGTTTTTGGGTTGAATTATGGTCGAATTTGTTGTTATAGACCGTTGTTATAGGTAACTAGAATGAAATAATATGTTAAAACATTATTTTTAAAAACCATAATTACGAGAATAATGCTTTACTTAATATAATATTTACAACTACTCAAAAGCAATAAAATAGTATTTTACTATAATTTGTGACAGCTGAAAGTTTAGTCAATTCTGGAAAAAATATTATACCTACTTACCATTAGGAATAAAAGCGAAAGCAATGTTGCACGCTGCACTTAAGAAGTATCCAACAGACAAGGTCGTTTTTCTTCCAACTCTGTTCAGAACCAAAGCAGCCGTGTAGTATCCAGGAATCTCAATAGCGCTGGTAAGAATGTAGTTTAAGTGCATAGTGTCGGAGAGACTAGTAGAGTTGATAGACAAGCCATAGTAAACAAAAGTAGTGGTGATCCACCAAATAGGTGTAGTGCAAATCCTTCGCAGGAGGACAGGCGAGCTTATTATGGATTTAAACAGGCCAGGACTTTCTTCTTTAGGTTCATCCTGAAAAAGAAACAAGAATGGAAACAAATGACATAGTAGCAGATACAATAAAAAGTATTATTTCCCTTTATATATAAAACATGTTACATAATATAACTATTATATTACCTGACTTTTTTCTGAAGGTGGTGGTGATGGCGGATTTAACAACCCTTCCATTGATTTTTCACTAATTGTTTTTCCGTTTACTTTGGCCACCTTTTCCAACACTTTTCTAGCTTCATTGAATCGACCCTTTGATAACAGCCAGCGGATGCTTTCTGATAAGATCCAGTAATAAGAGATGATCAGGAAGCATGGAATATGAATAGCCATGATAAAGTATCGCCATGGTTCAATTAGCCAAGCCACGCCACCAAGTATTACTTGACCAATGGCAAACGTAGACGTTATAGTAGCACTTGTAATCACTCGGTATTTTGGTCCGACCAGTTCTGTAGCTGTAGAATGAACGAAATAAAAAAACGGTTAGTTTTCATATTTTGTTAGCTCGTTGCTAAAAACACGTTGTTTTCAACAGTAAGGTTGGTCATACTTAGATATAATTTCATCATTATTAAAAAAAATTATAAGTCTTCATTTTATGAGCGTAACTAACAAACAGGATGAAATGGTGCAAGATACGTACCGAAAATGTATGCAGAACTGTATGTACCAGCTCCCAAAGTAGTTTGGAGAATTTGGAACACTAGATACATAGGATAGTTAACGGAGAAGGCTCTTATTAAACCAATGAGACCTAGGTTGAAGACGTTGATAACGAGTGCAATACGTCTACCAAACTTGTCTGAAACGTAGCCAGTAATTGGAAGTACTAGAAGTGTCCCCACACTGTTCAAGGTACCGGCAAGCGCTCGCAACCACTCTTGACAACCAAGGTCAAACTAAAATAAAATAATCTTAATTTAATATCCAGCAACCTTTGACTTATAAAAGCAGCAGTGAGTTTAATTTTATTGCACTGAACTATTTACTTTTTTAAAAGTCAATATACAAAACAACAAAGATTAATACAAGTATAGTTTAACATTTATTAGCACCAATCTTTGACAGAATAAAGGCTTCTACGTATCGAGGTGTCTCTTTGCATCTCTTTGCATAATTTTGCATTATGTTAGTTTTAGAGTTCTGATGATAGTCTTTAACGAGGGTTTTGATTAATTGGCGGTTGGTGATGATCGCTTGTTTAATAATAGCTGTATCGGGATACCCTCACATGTTTTTACGGTTGATGTCTGATCAGTTGCTTGGCTAGGGTAAAATGATAATGTTTGTTTTTTCGTCAAGAAATGCAGAAACTCTTCTGGCGTTCTGACAAAGTGCAAAGTCCTGCATAAATGTGTACATTTCATTTACATAGAGTCAATGTTTGAGTAATGCAGTTGATGATTTCATAAAACATGCTTGCATTGATCTTGCTTTATAGTTCCTTATACAAAGCTGTCCTTGATAACTTCTTACAGACCATCTCTTCAGAACCCTTTATGTCTTAATTGTTAATCGTTGTATTCGGATAAAGCAGATATCCCTGGTTTACAATCGATACGAAGGGTGGTAATGTTTTTATTGTCATATTTTTCTTTACAAACCGCTTCTTAAAAAATGTTTTCGTCAATTTTATTTTTATAGACGTTAAGGACAGATTTTAAATCATTGGAAATATTTGCCAAATCTCTCTGTAAATGTGTGGAATAAAGTATATAATGTGTGATCAAAAAGTCTAGAAGAAATCTATCTTTCGTCAAAATCTGTATCAAATTCCAATGTAATTACGCTTATAAACCAATTATTATGATATTCTTACAACAATGTGAAATAACACAAAAATAGAAGTATGAGATAATTTGCTGATAAAATCAGTTTAAAATAGCTAAAAACCTAAATCTGCGTGCTGTCCCTAATAATTATTCCACCTTTTTTTTTTCTTTTTTTTTTTTTTTTGTTTTTGTTTTGTTTTCGAGGGGAAACCTTCCAAAGGTACCTGACGCCGTGGGAGCGACGCAGGGTTATGTGGGATTTTTACCGCACTAAAACCCCCCCGGTGGCCGTCCTCGGCGCTGAAAAGGAGGACTCCGGGATCTCGAAACGACTTCAACCGGAATCCTCCGAGCGCGCTGCCCCATCGGGCTCCTCCCAGATAGGCGGCTGGGCCCACCGCTCCGTCTAGTCTTTACGACGGTATGCGACCACACGTACCGCCGTCCTTCCCTTCGGGATACCGTAATACCGTAGCCCTATTCTGACTCCGAGGCTACAGGGACAATAATTATTCCACCTATTGTATATTCTTACATACTTACATCGTAAACTACAGAATTGTCTCTTGCATAAACGAATCCATCGCATGCGATTCTATTTTCTTTGTTGAAGAGATACGCTGGACAGTAATCCAGGGTTCCATTCACAGGACTTGGTACGGGAGCGAACCTTTCACAACTGGCAAATCCATTGCTTGTTTCGGGAATAGCATTCAAAATCCATTCGGGTTCGAACAAAAAACTTTGACCATCTTCGCCACACTCAGCTACTTGGCATCTGTAAATACGAATAAATTATTCACACTTCTTAACTACTTGAGTGACAAAATTATGCTTGGTTGAAAGCTTTGGTCACAAGCAGTCAGACATAATGGTAAATCCAGGAAATTGCATTAAATTCAGAAGGTATGTAACATCTCTAAAATATAATACAAAATACGTTCTATATGAAACATTAAACATGCAAATTTATATCAATAACACAATTCTAAGCTTATATCAATTTTTTTTTCGTTAATTAATTAACAAAAACATTTTTTTTAATTAATTACCTATGGGGGATAGCAGCTGCTGAGAAGATATACTCGCTCATAAAAGCCGACATCATAGTCGGAATGGCGACAAGGAGGATGTTCCTCAGCTGGAACCAGCCGAACTGGCCCAGCTCGTTTACGAGGACATCGTCCAGATCGATCTGCCCGTCCGGTATGTTAGGTCTTTCTTTTGCTGCACTATCCTTCCTGTCCAAAGGAGGGTCCTCCGTATTATTCCCTGGTCTGTCTGCCATTTTCTTTTAATTTTCCAGTGTTCCTCTGAAGAATATAGATGCGACGTTCTCAGTAGCCAGCCGGCTAGCTATAGATGAATGAATAAATTGTCTGATTTCACAATCACATTCAAATAGTGATCGCTGCTATTTATCAAAATTTAATCACAGTAGATAACTGCTAGAGCAAATGACTATGCAGATTAGCTTAATTTACTTGACTGATCAGCACCGCCCTGGCTGATATACGTATTCAAAAAAATATCTTTTATCAGCGATTACATTGACTTAAAGGGCAGATGTTTTTTTGTTGGTGAGTTTGCCGTAAACAAAAGAGTAGAAAAACGGGAACCCATTATTAAGACTCCATTATTAAGACTCCTTATTAAGACTCCAAGACTGTCCATTTGCCCGTCACCAGGCTGTATCTCACGAACCATGATAGCTAAATAGTTGAAATTTTAACAGATGAGGTATTTATATCTCTGCTATAACAGCAAATATTAAAAACCGAATTTCTCTTTTGTACCTATGTACTGAATTTTTCGGTTGATATTAATAACGGCAATAGGCAGATGCTTCGAAACATTCACAGAGCATCTTTATAATAATATTTATTTAGAAAAAAAAAGTAAAAAAATATATCCGGGGGTTCCCTTACAAAAAACGTGATTATTTTTTGCCTTTTTCATGGATAATAAGTAGTTTCGAACCCACCGTGCGCCAGTCCGACTTGCATTTGACCTTTTTAAACAGATTACTTTTATTTTCGATATTACGAAATTTCTTAATCTTGCGTTTAAGGATCACATTTCGACTTCTGTAGTCAACCGACTGGAATTGTAGCGAAGTAAGATTTCTCATGATATTTTGTTTCGTAGAGTTACATACATTACATACGCTAGGTACAAGTAAAATAATATATCATATAATTTCACTTTCACTTTTACTATATTGAAATTTCAGAGCTACAAGATAATGCAAATGTTTTACAAATCTTGTGAGAAAAAACATAATGATAATATATAAATTTATGAATACAAATTATTATATTATTTCTAGACGTCGTTCAATTACAGTAACACCAATATATTATAAACTTATAATTAAAACAAATAAATATTCCAGGACAACATCATGTCACATATTTAATTCCTGATAAGAATATTATAACAATATGATAACATTATTTGTAATTATAAATAAAATGTACATGTGTTAACATAATTAAGTACATTTATTTTTAAATAAACTTATCGATTATCGGCCCCTACGCATACCTATTACTCGTTGCTTAATTAATACTAATATTTTAAATGCGAAAGTGTATATGAGTATGTTCGTTTTTGTTTCACATAAAAACTATTGATCCGATTTTGCGGAAATAACGCACACTCGCCCATCAGATTTTGCAGTCTATTACTAGACCCAACGCAACGGTCGAAATTCGACCGTAATTCAAACCTAAACTTGATATTGTCCCTACACCTATTTAAAAGAGTAAAATAGTTTTAATTGACTAAGCTGCATTTAAAAGCAATGACGGTGATAAAGACAACTGTCATATTTTGTATTTTCATAGTAACAATGTTTTATTTCGTGTCTTATATTTGTGCCTTAGGTTGTCTTATGTTTGTGTGTGTCTTATGCATCATAGTGTTTGTAATGTGTTTTGGTTGATTTTATGAAATAATTCACAACGTTATTTAAAAACATATTAGCATCCAGAACTCTTTCTCTATATATAAACTACCGCAGACCCCCGCGACTTCGTTTGCGCGAACCATAATCCATTTATTAGACTTTCACGGTCCACTGTTGGACATCCCCCTCTCCCCGTTTTGTCAACAGACTTCAATATATTGAACTTCAAAGCCAAGTGCTAAGTTTAATATTAAGCTTGCATCAAATTGTGCGGAGTTCCGGAGCGTTAATTTTCCGTAATTCTTGAAAAAGTAGTTCATAGTAGTTTAGCTGTGCGCTGATATGTCAGTAAATACGTAAGTCAGATTTAGTTTTCGATTATGTGTAAAAAACTCAAAAGCAGTAAAGGATATCGATGCAAAAATCCCCAAACTAACTTTCCTCACTTGGCGACAAATTTCCATAAAATACTAAATACGTCGTCACTCAATTCTGGAAATAAAGTTACCCGTAATTTGAACTACTTAGATTAGACCAAGAAGTCACGTTGTCCCTTACACATGTTGTCCCCGATTTTAACCCTTAGGGAGCGATTTCCAAAAATCTTTTCTTAGTGCTCACTTACGACATGAAGGGAACCCGTGTACCAAGTTTCAAGTAAAGTAGTTTCGGCTGTGCGTTGGTATGTTAATAGTTAAGTCAATTTTCCCTTTTACATACATATATAGATAACCGTGCCAAATTTCATACTCCTCCGTCCGCGTTATCCTCTTGAGAGAGATCCTAAGTTTTCGATTCACGTATTAATATAAAGATACTTTTTTCGAGCTAAATGACTGCAATGACCGGAGTCACGGGCAAAATCTATTTACTTAATAATTACTTATCTTTAATCATACAGAGAGCGCTTATAAATAATAAAGATCAATAGATTAGGTTTTAGGTTTCTTAGATTCTGGCTTTCCCAAAGCTTCTGCCTCGGCGAGTGTGTCAGGCATCCTGGTGCCCAGGGTCTCTGGCTGCGTCAGCACCAGCAGCCCGGACATCAGACCCATGCCACCGAACATCACGGAAGGGATTCCTTCCCAATATTCCATCTGGAAAGCAAAATGTATTTAATTAAGCCTCATCATCAAATTATACTCTTCAGTACTATATATGACGACCCGCGTGGCGCAGCGGTTGCCATACCGGTCTGACACGCAGTGGGTTCCGGGTTCAATTCCCGGCCAGACCAGACCAGGTATCTGAATGATGAGTTTAGATTTTTGTTCTGGGTCTGGGTGTTTGTGTAATCGTCTTTGTGTGTGTCCATGGTACCCACGACACAGAAGAAAATCCTACTGTGGGGCTATGAGTGTAGAAAGCGTTTTAAGTACTGCCGTGTATTATCGTATCATGTGAAGAGTTTAGATTATTATCAACAAGGCTGGCAAATAGACGGATTATTTACATTTACTCCTCGAAAGGATTGAAATGAAATATCAATGAAAATTTGAATATCAAACCCACAGGGTTTATGATGATGTTTTCCTTCACCGTTAGAACAAATATAAAATAATTCCTGATAGAGTATCGTAACTTTAGAAATTTAGGATTTGTCTGAACTTTCAACCTCAAACCTCCAAAATATGAGACCTCGAATTGTAATCAAATAGGCTATCAGGAATTTTTGGTTTAATTACAATAATAAGTTAATGATATGAAATGAAATGAAATGGAATGTCTTTATTTTGCATAGGCCTTCGGGGGAGCTTACAAATTGTCAGCTACATTTATATATATTTTTTTACACTACCACCGTATCGGAACACGACCTCAACTGAGAAGATCCGGCAAGAAACTCAGTGGGTTTGTCTTTTTTCTTTGTATATCTTTTTTTTAATTTTTTTTATTTGCCATCTTGTTTTTACGTGAGTAACAAAAGTTAGCTCCAGTATCCTGCCCTACATTTGGCCTAACAAGGAGTACGTTTGGCAGGATACGCTACACTTTGACATTTTATTAATTACGTATTGTTCAGTCCCAAGCTGTTTTATCATCTATATAATCAGAAATTTTGTAATATGCTTTACGACTAAGCTTGATCTTAATAAATGCTTTAAAGTTATTGATAGACAAATTTCTGATTTGAATTGGTAGTTTATTATAAACGCGTATACATTATATTAATATCGTTAGAAAACGAGCTGTAGTTGATATATGAAGTATATTTATAACAGGAGAAAAGAAATTAAAAAAAGATTTTATTTTGTGTTAATTTGTATGTTATTATCTAGGTGATGATCTGTGAGTTAAAAGTAAAAAAAGTAAATATGCAAAAAATATGCATACTCGTGAATGTTATAAAATATTATGAAATACTGACCAAAACTGGCGTGAGAGGTGCTGTGATGGAACCAATGCGACCGACCATGGAGGAAAAGGCCAGGAGAGTGTGGCGGTACTCTGTTGGATATAGTTCGGAAGTGAATAGGTAGAGAGAACTAAATACTACGGAGATACCGAATTTACCCAACAGGAATATTACGAATCGAAGAACTTCAAGATCTGAAAAAAAATTAACTTTATAATCACATTTCTGGGTATAGAAATGTTTAGTAAATCTCATAATATCTTTGATGGTTGTTAGTCACGCTGGGTTATTTTCTTAAAACTGGTTTATCTTCTAAAAAAACTTCTAATACCACAACAGACTTGATAAAAAAAAACAAAATAATGAGTAATCCTATGATTAAAGGTATCCTATGATTAATAATAATGTGCAATCCTATAAGCAAAAACTTGGGATCCGTGTTTAAGAAACTAGCCGTGGACGAAGGAGTACGAAATTTAACACGGTTATAGTTTATGTAGAGAAAGAGTACCAAATGCTAATATTTTTTTCAAATAACGCATGAAATATACATAAAATCAACTGAAAACACATTACACAGCATGCATTTGACACAAACACATATATATTAAACAAAATAATAGGTATAATACATTCAATGTCTTACTATGGAAACACATAACGTCAAAAATGTTAAATATCTTTTCTTTGTCAAAATACTCGTTTTTGATTTAAATGCAAGTCAATTAAACCTCTTTTTAACGGGTGTATTTAAGACACCTGGAAAATTAACACAATTCAATTGAATTTTAGAAATATTCGTCCTACTTTGGACAATATTCGGTTTAGTTTTTGAGTTAAACTACGGTCAAATTTCGACCGTTGCGATGAGTGACTAGTATAAATATTTATATGTTAAATTTTTTAAACTTTACAGCTACTCAAAATTTATAGAAAATATATAAATTTGTTACAGTTCCAAGATTAGCCAAAAACTATCTTTATACTTACTATTGGGGATAAAAGCGAAAGCAATGTTACACGCT
Source organism: Spicauda simplicius (assembly GCA_949699795.1). Lineage (NCBI taxonomy): Eukaryota > Metazoa > Arthropoda > Insecta > Lepidoptera > Hesperiidae > Spicauda > Spicauda simplicius. The sequence continues at coordinate 366,972 of OX453068.1, forward strand.
GCACTTAAGAAGTATCCAACAGACAAGGTCGCTTTTCTTCCAACTATGTTCAGAACTAAAGCAGCCGTGTAGAATCCAGGAATCTCAATAGCACTGGTAAGAATATAGTTTAAATAGATAGTATCTGAAATACTAGTAGAGTTGATGGACAGACCATAGTAAACAAAAGTAGTGGTGATCCACCAAATAGGTGTAGTGCAAATCCTTCGCAGGAGGACAGGCGAGCTTATTATGGATTTAAACAGACCAGGAGTTTCTTCTTGAGGTCCACCCTGAAATAAAAACAAGAATGGAAAAAAATACTTATTAGCACAAACAATAAAAAGTATTATTTCTTTTTTTTTTATATAGAAAATATGTTAAATTATATAAGTATCATATTACTTGACTATTTTCTGGAGGTGGTGGTGATAGCGGGTTTAACAGCCCTTCCATTGATTTTTCACTAATTGTTTTTCCGTTTACTTTGGCCACCTTTTCTAACACTATTTTAGTTTCATCGAATCGTCGCTTTGACAACAGCCAGCGGATGCTTTCTGATAAGATCCAGTAATAAGAGATGATCAGGAAGCATGGAATATGAATAGCCATGATAAAGTATCGCCATGGTTTAATAAGCCAAGCCATGCCTCCAAGTATTATTTGACCAATGGCAAACAAAGACGTTATAGAAGCACTTGTAATCACTCTGTATTTTGGTCCGACTAGTTCTGTAGCTGCAGAAAGAACGAAATATAAAACGATTAATTTTCGTATTTTGGCAGCTCGTCGCTAAAATAACGTTGTTTTCAACAGTGATGGACGTGAAACTTAGATATAACTTCATCATTATTTCTAAAATATTATTTTCAGTGTTCATTTTATGATTGTAACTTATGTAACGGAATACGTAGATACTCAAGATACGTACCGAAAATGTATGCAGAACTGAATGTACCAGCTCCCAAGGTAGTTTGGAGAATTTGGAACACTAGATACATAGGATAGTTTACGGAGAAGGATCTTATTAAACCCATGAGACCTAAGTTGAAGACGCTGATGACGAGTGCAATTCTTCTGCCAAACTTGTCTGAAACGTAGCCAGTAATTGGAAGTACCAGAAGTGTCCCCACACTGTTCAAGGTACCGGCAAGCGCTCGCAACCACTCTTGACAACCAAGGTCAAACTAAAATAAAGTAATCTTAATTTAATGTCCAGCAACCTTTTACTTAAAAAATCAGCAGCAACTGATATTTAATTCCATATAACTATTTTTGTTGAAGTTAATATATAAATCAACAGAGATAGATAAAAGTAAGGTTTAATATTTAGTAGTGCCAATCTTTAAAAGAATTAAGGCTTAAACGCGTCGAGGTGCCGCTTTGCATCTCTTTGCATAATTTAGGTAAAACCTAAATCTGCGTACTGCCCCTAATTAATTTTGCCACCCATGTGTTGTATACTCATACCTACATCGTAAACTACAGAGTTGTCTCTTGCATAAACGAATCCATCGCATGCGATTCTATTGTCTTGGTTGAAGAGATCCGCTGGACAGTAATTCAGGGTTCCATTCACAGGACTTGGTATGGGAGCGAACCTTTCACAACTGGCGAAACCATTGCTTGTTTCGGGAATAGCATTTGAAATCCATTCGGGTTTGAACAAAACATTTTTACCATCTTCGCCACACTCAGGTACTTGGCATCTGTAGATGTAAATGAATGATTTTCTCTCCTTAACTACTTGAAAGAAAAATATATGTAGAAGTACCTTAAGTATCTTAAGACCAATTGGCTTTGGTCAGAAGAATCCACAAAATTGTGTTTAATTCAGAAAGTATATGACATCTCTGAAATGTAGGGCAAAATATGTTATATATAACAACCTAAGCATGCATCGATATGTCAATCCTAAGCATATATCAATTTAATTATACTTATTATTACACATAATCAAAAATCTTATTGGCATAAAATAAATCTCAGAAGACAAAATCTTTAAAAACAAATTAATTACCTATGGGGGATAGCAGCTGCTGAGAAGATAAACTCGCTCATAAAAGCCGACATCATAGTCGGAATGGCGACGAGGAGGATGTTCCTCAGCTGGAACCACCCGAACTGGCCCAGCTCGTTTACGAGGACATCGTCGAGATCGATCGGCTCGTTCGGTATGTTAAGTCTTCTTTTTGCTGTACTATCCTTCCTATCCGAAGGAGGATCCTCCGCATTGTTCCCTTGTCTGTCTGCCATTTTCCTTTAATTTTCCAGTGTTCTTCTGAAGAGGATCGATGCGACACTCTCAGCAACTATCTCTAGTTGAATGTCTGCAATAAATTGTCTGATTTCACAATCAAAATTTAATCACAGTCGATAACTACTAGAGCAAATGGTTAAGCAGGTTTTTTTTTTTTAATTTAATTGACTAATCACCACCGACCTAGCTGATTTATGTATTCAAAAAACTATCAGTTATCAGCGATTACATTGATTTAAAGAGCTGATTTTTTGGTGTTCACCTAAGAAGTTTTAAGCTAGTCCGTTTAGGCCCTACCCAACTGAAATTAAATGAAATTTATTTATTACGAGAATGTAGTACACAAAGATGTTTACAATAAGAAAGATCGTACATTCTGCCATGACAATGCTGTATAATCATGTCAATTCTAAGATTAGAACTTTTAAATAAATCATAATTATTATTAACATATATACCTATATGAATTGCATCTTAATTAGTTATTAATTATTATTAATTAATGTAAAAAAGAGAGTAAAAAAACCGGGTTTTTTTTACTCTCTTTACAAAGCCCATTACAAAGATTCCACTGTCCTCTAGATAGCTGAAATTTTAACAGATGTACCTCATCTGTATTGTGCTATTGCCACTATTATAGCAAATATGAAAAGCAGAATAAAATAAATATTTTAGGGGGCTCACATACAAAATACATGAATTTTTCGCTTATTAGTAACGGCAACAGGTAAAGGTTTTAAAATATTCATAGTATTTATTTATAATAAATGAAATAAATATTTCCGGGGTTACCCTTACAAAAAACGTGATTATTTTGCCTTTTTTATGGATAATGGTGCGGAGCCCACCGTGCGCTAGTCCGACTTGCACTTGGCCGCTTTTTAAACATAGATTACTTTTATCTTCGATATTACAAATTTCTTATTCTTGCGTATAAGGATCACATTTCAACTGGTTCTTAGCAACGTATATGTCCACAGACTTCTGTAGTCGATTGACTCTAATTTAAGCGTCGTAATGAGAATCATGAAAAATCTTCTTAAGATATTTTGGGGTATAGAGTTACATACATGACATACGCTAGGTGAAAGAAAATAATATATCACATACTTTCAAAATATAACTTTTACTAAATTGAATTTTCAGAGCTACAAGATAATATCTTGTGAGCAACTTAAATATTTATCATAAGCTCATATTTGAAATATTAAAAACAAATAAATATTTCAGGATAACATCATCTCACATATTTAATTCCTGATAACATTTATTACATAACTATTATTATTATACTATATTACAATAATGATAACTATTATTACAATATGATAACATTGTTTATAATTATAAATAAAACGTACATTGGTCGACATAATTAAGTTTATTTATTAAGCTATTACATAGCTTTTATCGCGAGCTTGATTCAACCGAATTCAAGAAATTCCGTAACGAAAAAAACCTAACACCCTCCGCCTACCATATAGTGCGGCCGAGCGTTCGCTTATCGTGTATGTACATATATGGTACGACAGTACGAAGCTCACACGGATCGAGCCGAGCTTCTCGGAAATCGGACGAATATGTAAGCAGCTGTTTGTGAGAAAGTATATAATATCAAAACAACGAATGAATTAATTTCAAAGAAATCAAATACTGCATAAATAAATAAATTATTATAATTGCATAAGTTGATAAAAATGCTATGCAGTAGCTTTACTGCTGCAGTCCCCGAGTGCCGCACATTTATTTTTAATGAATTTAACGACTACTGTTGGCTCCTAAGCATATTACTCGTTACTTAACTAATTAATATTAATATTTTATAAAAGTGAGAATGTATATATGTTCGTTTTTGTTTCATATAAAAACTACTGATCCGATTTTGCTAAAATTCCGGACTCGCCCATCACATTTGCTGTCTATTATTGGATAGTAGTTACTAGTGACACTTCGCAACGGTCGAAATTCGACCGCAATTCAACTCAAAAACCAAAATTGATATTGTCAAAAGTAGCTTAAATAACGTACTGCAATTTTTTATTGTATTTTTCACGATGTATTAATCTTCGAGTATTTTGAAAACAGCTATTAGAGAAAAAAAGTTTTAATTGACTAAGCTGCATTTAAAAGCATGACGGGTATTTTTATAAAGACAACTGACATTTTTGACTATATGTGTTTTCATAGTGACAGTTAGGGGAAAAGAAGGTAATGGGAGTCACTTAAGCGAGAAATCAAATAACAGCTTAAATTGAAATAAAATATCAATTGCAGCCGCCTTGACACAAAATTTACTAAATTAGCTGATAGCTAATCTAGTAAATCGACATCAATTTCAGCCAATTTGATAATGAAATACTGAAAGTTATAACAGTTAAAAAAACAGGTTTGACTCCCATGACACTGATGTGCGGGCAATGATGGTCGACCCTGTGGGTAAGGAGTCGGAGTCAAAGATATATCACAGATTTATCACATATCACAAGGATAACCTTTGGTTGTATCCCACTCAGTGCACTATGCATTGGCCCATAACCCACATTAAGTACATCTGTACTACATTTCATTGTTTCTACCAAAACCATTACGTAATAAACCAAATGAGAAAACCAAGTGTTCACATCTTCTACGTCGTCTTCCTCATTATCCTGGCATACATCGTTACTGCCCACAACTGATACTAGAAATACTCGTCGCTTCATTCTTTCAGGATCTTTCGGTTTTTACTTTTACTTTCCCTGGTCCGTTTCTTTCATTTTTTTTCTTTTCTTTTATTATTTACCTACTTTTCTTTTATTTTTTTTCTCTTTTAAGTTTTCCATGACATTCTTTCAATTCTGTTTTATAATGGTATCCCTTATTGTCTTTTTGCTTGCAGTTATCTTCACATTGCCCTCAACCATGCTAATGTAAAAAAATAAATGTAAAAAAAATACATAATACACTGACAAAATCTAAACTGCACATCTGTCTTTCAATAGTCTGGCTAAATCCGTTTTTGTTTGTTTTTGCTAAAAAAGTTTTTGTTTGCATACTGTAAGAAATTAGGTACTTATCTCTTCTTTTACCGTGAAAAAAATTACATCAGGATAACGCAAAACCAAAAATCTGTTGTCTCTTTAAAGCGCGAGTGTTTACGAACCACACTTCACATATGTGGGTGACTACCATTACCCTGTTTTCCCCTAATGTTTTATTTCGTTTCTTATACACATATGAGTGAGTGTTAAATGCATGGTAGTATGTGCAATGTTTGGTTGATTCTATGAAATAACACATAACATTAGTTACAAACTAATAGCAGAACCCCGCGACTCGTTCGCTTGAATCATAATCCATCCATTAGACTTTTACATGAAATTTTGTCAACAGACATCAAGATATTGAACCCCAAAGCCAAGTGCTAAGTTTAATATTTAGTTTACATCAAATTGTGTGGATTTCCGAGGCGTTATTTATCCAAAAGCGGTGAAAAAGATATTTCAATAAATCAAACCCGAAAGATATATACTAATTTTCAGTAAGTTAGATCATACAAACCAGACATCCCATTTTTTTCATAGTAGTTTCCTGTGCGTTGTGATTACGTCAGTCAGATTTAGTTTTTAATCATTTCTCCAAAAAGAAATGCAATTTAACTGAAATGCAGTAAAGATTATCGATGCAATAATCCCCAAAATAATTTTCTGAGGCGACAAGTTTCAATAAAATACGACACATATCATCAATAAATTCTGTTATAGAATGTAGATATGTAATTTGATTAGACCAAGAAATCAAGTTTCCCATACAAATTTTGTCCCGGATTTTCACCCCCGTAGGGGCAAATGTCCAAAAATCCTTTTCAAGTGTACTTGGTACACACTGGTTTAAGTTTCTAGGTACAGTAGTCTCGGCTGTGCGTTGATATGTCAATAGTTAATTCAATGTTCCCTTTTATTATATACATATATACATCGATAACCGTGCCAAAGTTCATACTCCTCTGTCCACGTAATGCTTTTGAAAAGAGATCCCAAGTCTTTGCCCCACGTATTAATTCAGCGGTATATTTGTAATTTGTTCAACGGGCAGAGTCACAGGTAAAATTTAGTCATCTATAATTACTTATCTTTAATCATACAAATTAATCATACAGAGAGCGCTTATAACTAATAAAGATCAATAAATTAGGTTTTAGGTTTCTTAGATTCTGGCGTTCCCAAAGCTTCTGCCTCGGCGAGAGTGTCAGGCATCCTGGTGCCCAGGGTCTCTGGCTGCGTCAGCACCAGCAGCCCGGACAGCAGACCCATGCCACCGAACATCACGGAAGGGATTCCTTCCCAATATTCCATCTGGAAATCAAAATGTATTTAGTTAAGCCTCATCATTACTCTCTTATGTTTTGTACTGCCGGGTATTATCGTATTATGTAAAAAAGTTTAGGTTTATCCATAGAGCCTACTAACATTCACACCTCAAACCTGTAGAATTCCTCACAATGAAAATGTGAGTATCAAACCCACAGGAATCATGATGATATTTTCATTCCCCGAACAAATGTAAAATGATTTCTGATACGCTCGTTACTTTAAAAATTCAGAGTTTGTCCGGATCTTCAACCTTAAACCTCCAAGTAAGAACTTGAATCAAACAGGCTGTCAGCAAATTCTTCTTTAATTAAAATAATAAGCTATTAAGATTGTTAGAAAACAATTAGTGGTTGATATGCGAAATAATATACGATTTTTAAAACAAAAGAATAGGAATTAAAGAATGACTTTATTTTGTGTTAATTTGTGTTTTAAAAATTATCTGGGTGATAATCTCCAAGTTAAAAATTAAACAAGAGTAGATATGTATACTCATGAATATTTTAAATATTATGAAATACTGACCAAAACTGGCGTGAGAGGTGCTGTGATGGAACCAATGCGACCGACCATGGAGGAAAAGGCCAGGAGAGTGTGGCGGTACTCTGTTGGATATAGTTCTGAAGTGAATAGGTAGAGAGACGTAAATACCACGGAGATACCGAATTTACCCAACAGGAATATTACCAGCCGAAGAACTTCAAGATCTGAAAAAAATGAAATAATAATAAAAAATTATAATCACAACTTCGAGTATAGAAATAGCAATAATCTCCTCGATCGTCATATCGCGCTATTTTCTTAAAACTGTGTAGTTTATGTTAAAAAAAAACTTTCGATACCACAATATTGTATAAAATCAAAATAATGTACTCTATGATTTAAGGTCATAATAAATAATTATATGATAAAAGTTTATTTTTAATGAGCATAATTATGAATTACGCTTTACTTTATTTGTGCATGACATTAATGTTAACTTTGTTTACACTTATCTTTAAAGATTGCGATAAGATAATTGTAATAAATTGGATTTGGGAAATAAAATATTATCGAAAAACCGATAATAACTTTAAAATATTGTTACATAATTTATGTAATATAATATATTATGACAGTTGTAGGTCATAGGACCGAATAAAAAAATATGCTTCACATTTTTAAAAGGTACCATCCAATCTTTTTGTATGTAGTAGACAATTGACTAAAAGTTAAATGAATTATATATTTAGATTAAGTAAAATCACTTACCACTAGGAATAAAAGCAAATGCGATATTACACGCAGCACTTAAGAAATATCCGACGGACAGGGTGGCCTTTCTTCCAATTCTATCCAAAACTAAGACAGCGGTAAAGAAACCTGGGATCTCCACAGCACACGTGAGGATGAAGTTAAGATACATGGTGTCGGAGAGGCTGGTGGAATTGATAGACAAGCCATAGTACACGAAAGTTGTCGTGATCCACCAAATAGGAGTTGTGCAAACTCTTCTTAAAAGGATTCGAGAGCCTAAAATTACCTTAATAAGACTCTGTTTTTCCTCCTGAAAGTAAAATATAAGTAAAATTTAATATTTAGCTCAAGTAGTTACGAATTTCTAGACAAATATAATTCATATACGTATATTGTTAATAATACGAAACTTTTTGCGTTCTTAACCTTTAAATTCAATAACGTCTATTTCATTTAACGGTTGCATTATACATTCTAAAGCAGATTCGTATTATTCATAATATGAAATAATTAATTTTGTTATACAATTGACTTAATCTTACTGAAGGTAAGAGGCTACTTCAGTCCATGGACATCTGAATAGGAATCAATCACGGATGCGTTGCTACTACCGAGGACTAAGATGTTCGTTTTATATGAAATTGAGCCATTACTTACTGTTTGTGTATCTACTATTGTCGGTGGAATCAGCAACGCTTCTAGTGACTTATCGCTAATTGATGTCTTATTTACTCTTGCGACGTTTTCAAGCACTTTTCTTGCTTCCTGATATTTACGTTTCGATAGTAGCCATCGCACACTTTCTGACAAGATCCAGTAGTAGGAGATGATTAGGAAACAAGGAATATGGAGAGCCATGATCATGTATCGCCAGGGTTGGATTATCCAAGCCACACCACCGAGGACCACCAGGCCCACAGCAAACATAGATGATGCAGTAGCACTGGTCACAACGCGGTATTTTGGACCAACTAACTCAGTAGCTGCAAGATAAAATATTGGGTGATGAAATGTCACGTTTTTTAAAATCGGAGCAGACTGTAATGACTGTAATATACTTCAAATGTAATAATCAATAATTATAATCAATAATTCATAATCATGCTATCTGAAAATCCTAGGCTAATTTTAGATTTAATTGAATTCAATGTCAATAATTGAATTAATATACATTATCTCTATGTTCACTGCAATCGAGTATCATTTTTGCATTTTTGCTCAGATATCTTATATGCGTATACTTATACAATTTTAGTGCACGTACCAAAAATGTAAGCAGAACTGAATGTTCCTGCTCCCAACGTAGTTTGTAGAATCTGAAGCACAAGGTACATGACGTAGTTAACGGAGAAGGCTCTAATGAGGCCGATGAGGGCAAGGTTGAAGACGCTAATGACCAGAGCCACTCGCCGTCCGTACCGATCCGAAACGTATCCAGTGATGGGAAGCACCAGAAGGGTCCCCACGCTGCTCAGCGTGCCAGCTAGAGCTCGAAGCCATTCCTCGCAGCCAAGATCAAACTGTAAACGTAATTTGTAACATGATGCTATTATCGTCAACCTCTCACAGTCTCAATGGTGGGCATAACAGTCTGCTTATCATCCGCTGCTCTGGGCAACTACGAATTTGTCCACTTCACATAAATTAAAAAACTTAATTTAGGACTCTCAAGCGTTTAATAAATAATAATAATAATACTCTTTATTGTATCAAAAAAGTAAAGATAACAAGGAACACAATATTTAAATAATAATACAAAAGGTTATCGCTAAACTGCGATTTCTTCCAGACGGAATGGTATAGAGTTATAGTAAGTGGTAAATATAAAAAGGTGAGTGCGATAAATAAAGTAAAGTAAAAGGAGAGTAAAAAGTATACAGTAAAGAAGAGAGAATATGAGCATTTCGGCGAAGGGGAATAAATAACTTAAAGTGAACGTTATAATTTTAATGTAACTATCAAAAATCTGAGATAAGCCTGGCTTTTAAATCTCGAACTCCCCATCCTTATATTTTCAAGCCAGAAAACAAGTGATAGTGTTATTGTTTTTGGACCTGAGACAACAATGTTTTAAATACACATCGACGCATCGACACATAAATTTGCAATTTCTTTTCCATCATTCAGAAGTTTCAAACGAGCATGCAGTACACCTGATGGTACATATTTACTTTATAAATCATCTATTTGAAGTTGGCTGCTTGACAACTATATAATCTGCCAATCTTTAATTAACGAAGTTAACATTTCCATTAGGATAAACGTTTAAGTAAACTTTAAAAAAATATTAACGGGCTCGTTAACTTCCGCTAAATTTCGTTGATCCGTTAAGTCGTTAATTCAATTATCCAATAATCTTAACTCCGTTAAATCGTTAATCCAGTATCCTACTATCTACAGGTATAATATATTGATAAAATTAGTAGTGAAACTAAACTTTCGGTCATGTTCTCAGCCGAAACCGAAACTTATTGACTTTAATTGACATTCAATTGACATTTAAATTTCCGGTAGTATGCTGATATCTAGAGATTTACGCCTAAAACATTAATTTCCTTTTACATATATTTAGCACGTAACAACTTTTTTTATCAGGAACATTCAAAATAAAGAAATATGTTATCGTAAAGACCTTAGCAAGTATTTTTTCAAAAAAACATCATTGATTTACACTTACATATCAGATATTTAACTACAGGCTCTTAATTATTATTTTCAACCATTTTAGTCTATTCAGTTTTTAAAATTAAAGAGTAATTTCGTATACTAAGAAAAGTAAGAAAAGAAAGGTGCAAAAAGTGCTCTCCTTCAAAGCCGGCGATGTATTGGCACTCCTCTGGTGTTGCAAATGTCCATAGGCGACGGCAACCTCTTTCCATCAGATGGCCCGTCTGTCTTCTTGTTAGGTACAAATATAAAAAAAAACAAAACAGTTTTTCCACCCAGCAGATTATTCACGTCAATTACATACTCCTATAATACGTCTTTTTTGTTTCTAACCTATTGACTTCCGGAACCTATAAATAGTTTTCAAAGTAATTTTATCACGTATTAATGGATTAACGACTTTACTTTAAATCTTCCGAATTGTAACGGATTAGCGATTAACGAGGTTAATTTGATTAACGATTTCCGAATATCGGTGTATAATGTCATTATGTTTAAGCCACGCAAAGACGATGGCTAGTTTATTGCTAAGTTACTACCCTTAACGAACAAGTTGTTTTTGTTATTTTTTTTCTAATAAGAACCATTTTTTTGTTTTTAGTATACACGAAAAATATAGGTTTAAGCAGCGCAGTGCGTAATTTTAATCTATGATTATACGTGATACTTACGTCATATACCACTGAGTTATCCCTCGCATAAACGTAGCCTTCGCAACCGACTTTACTGCTCTGATCGAAAGTGGTAGCGGGGCAGTAATCCAGGGTTCCATTAGGTGATCCCGGTCGCGGGCTATAACGTTCACAGCTGGAGAAACCCGAACTGGTTGGAGGAATGGCATTTAGGAGCCATTCAGGCTCAAACTCCACACGATTACTGTTCTCACCACATTCAGGGATTTGGCATCTGAAATTTCAGGTGTTTCAGGAGATCGTCTACTTAATATAAACAGTTCAATGAATGGTCAAATTAGGGTAAAATTAAATCATATTGGAGTAACATTTAAGTTGTACTTACCCATTATAGCACCTTGTACATAGTTTGTCTCCCAATTTATTTAAAATTTATCGTCTTATGGACGTACCACAAAAGATTCATAAACATTTACCTGTGAGGAATGGCGGCTGCTGAGAAAATATACTCGCTCATGAAAGCGGACATTATAATTGGGATAGATACCAGAATGATGTTCCTCATCTGGAACCATCCGAACTGTCCCAGTTCATTCACGAGGATATCGTCCAGGTCTACAGCCTTTTCGAACGTGCTGGCTTTCCTCGAATTGGCCATGCTCGCCTTCCTATCTGACGGAGACTGCGCCATGCTATCTTTTCGACTTTCAGTCATTTTTTTTAAGTTTAGCTGTTTTTTTGGTCTTCTCACGACACGGCATTCGCAGTCGCGAAGCCAGAGTTGAGTGAGCTTGACATTGTCATAAACATTGACATTAACTCGTGTATTTTGGGTGCTGTAAATCCTCGCGATGTTATAATCAGATAACCGCCCAGTTTATCTCCTATTCGAAGGGTTATATTGCTATGATTACCAATGTCGATTTTGGTGATCGATTGTATCTTGCAGTTCAATTTGCTTCAAGATATTAATAATAAATTCCAAGCTCTTATCTATGGGTTTGAATGAACTACAAAATAATAATATTTCATTATTTTTAATATTACAACCTCTAGTCATATTAAATACAACTGTTTTATGTCGTCAACCCATTATTGTCTCACTGATGGGTACGGGTCTTCTCTCAGAACGAGACAGTTATAGGCCACAGTTCACCGCGTTGGCTAAGTGCGAATTAGTGGATATAACTTTTTTATATGATGTCTGTTTAATATGCATCATCGCTGGAATTTGACAACCCGCGTAGCACTCGATCATTTCTAGTCTGATGCATAGCGGGTTCCAGCTTCGTGCCTCGGCCGGACATAAATCGTAATTTAGATTTCTGTACAATATCTGGATGTTTGTGTATCCATGAGTGTCCATATCGTCGTTGCGTGTCCATGACACCCACCCACCACCAAGAGTAAAGCCTTTTGTAGGGACATGAGCGCTACTACTTTTAACTATATTAGTAAACCAGTGTAGTTAGATCGGAGAAGTACCTCCGCCACACTTATTTCGAGCGTGAAGCATTTTTTGCGTTTTGATGAAAGAGTGAGGTTGCCGGCACACTTTTATATGAGGCGACACATTTGTGATTGACTTCAGATAGAACCCATGTTCTGTATGAAGTTGATTACAGATTTCCATGAGCGGCAGTGACCACTTACCATCTGGTAGACTGCATGCTCGTTTGCTACTTCAGGCAAATACAAAAAAAAAAACTTAAACGTAAAGACTAATTTACTTTGTTATTACCAACAAGCTGTTCAAACTTTAAAGTTTATCTATAAAATCTAATTAAGAAAGGTCTGGGCGATCCTAATTGTACACAAACAAGATGTGGAACTCTTTCTTCTCTCAGAATTGTATAATGTAAACGAAATTTAGAGAAGAAGAGCACGCTATTTCTTAGCAACAGTTCCTAGGGAATCCTATCGCTTGTATAGAAGCGAAAAAAATTGTTTTCTACAAAGCCGGCGTTGCGTTGGCGACTCTTTGATTGTTGCAAATATCCCTACATGACGGGGACATCTTTATCAGGCCATTTCAACCGGCAAGGGCTTAGTAATACAAAAATAACTTGTACATCTAAATCTAAACCCAAATAATCTTAGAACTTAGATTAAAACTTAGACTTAAACAAACAGCGGTAATTTCTAAAAGAAAATATCGTCGCTTAAGTTCTAACACCGCGTAACTCAAAAAAATGCCCATTTTGAGTTAATGAACTAATGGTATCTCAAAATAATATAGGAACGTGTTACATTTTCATAAAACATATTATTTTAATATGAGTATATTAATATTTAAAACGCAATATATTATTTGGTAGTTGTAGAATTAAAAATAACTGTTTGAGACAGTTTAGTTGCTCTCCTGAAAAGTTGCTAATTTTGAGATCCACGGTGTTAGAACTTAAGCGACGATATTTTAATATTTACTTTTATTATTAATATTATATTTGGAGCATGTGCTCAATTTTCCTGCTGTAACGTGTAGATAACATATCGTTTTATAACCAATAATAAAAGAACAATAAAGTACGCACTTGATAATCATTAAATAGATTATGAAGGATATAATGCGCAAAAGCAGTTTACAGCAGTATATGACCCTGGTTCGATAATGATAAAGTCACGTGTGAAAGTAACGTATTTATAAAAAATATATCAACAAATAATGATAATGCTTTTTTTCACATAATATAGTTATTTTATAATTAATAAGAAGAAAAAAAGAACATGAAATCCACTTAATCGTAGGTAAGTGCTTCCGCCCATGAACACATGTACCAAATCACCTCCAGATTAAAATTGTAGCTAAAGTTGACCAAATTTGCGATATTAGTTGCTTCTCTTCAGGATGAAATTAAATTTCTTTATTTTATATATGACTGCGAGGGCACACACTAATTGTCAATTACAACATCTATTTTTCTACACTACCACCGGATAAGAACACGACCTCAACTGAGAAGATTAGGCAAGAATCTCGGGAAGTTGTATCTTTTTCCTATGAAAATTTTAGAATTTTTTTATTCCTCATTACTTAATTTATCTTGTTTTTAACGTGGATATTTAATCTAGCTTGTATGTTGCCTATTTCTTGACTAAACAAGGGGTTTGTTCTGCAAGATACACTACACTTTGACAATAAATTAACTATAGGAAATTGTTAAGTTCTAAATTGTTTTTTCTCCTATGAATTAGAAATGTTTTAATACTGAATTAGTAATTAAAATTTCTAATTTCTCTGGGAAGTTATTGTAAAAGTTATTGTAAGTAAATATAGCATTACCCATAATAAGAATCTTTTAAGAAGAAGGGTTTTGAACCTCGGACCTCCCGATCGAAAGCGCAAGTTTCAACCATTAGGCTATCACTGCTCTATAATAGTTTCTCTACTTACCAACAATCCATCTAGCAGGTGCGAGGTGGAGTCCCTTCTAGTCATGCTAGATCGGCGGTCGCCTAGCAGTGTTGAACTGGTAGCAGTTGCAACCACACCGGGTCATTCACAATACACGATCCTAATGTCCGAGTGTAATATCGTAATAAATTTCAAACGTTATAGAAATGGAACTCAAAATGCCTCGAGCATACGATATAGTTTCTCAAAATGAAAATGCTTAACATTCCGTTACATTGTAAGTTAAATAATGAACTTGTTATTTATATTTTTAAATAGATGTTATTTGTATTTTTAAATAAATTTGGCTAAGGTACTAATGGCTCTTACAAAATACACTAAGAAAACTCGCTCAATAAATAAAATTACTAATCTTGTTTTCTTGCTATAATTTGTTGTATAATTAGTGTAGTACTTTTGAAAACAGGTTTATTGTTTTAACAGTAGGTACTCAATTAATGTAAACTAGGCCAATCACCTTCAAGCTTAAACAGTGTTAATGATATTTCCGTTATGAGGATACATTTTTAAATACAAATTACTATTATTTCTGTGGTATTGACACTTGACCATACCAGATTGACGGTGGCCACTGAGCTACGCTTATATACCACCTACTTACTTAAAATACTTAGACCTTTTATGTAAAATTTCTTCTATTTCTCTTAATAAATAGACAAAGATAAAGTAATAATACTGTACAGTTTTTCTGTTCCAATTTTCTATAGACTAACTGCACTTGTATATTTTTGGTAAGCAATAATATTTTTTTGCCGATTTTTATGACCTACTTTTTAACATTAGACGAACATGTATTTTATGAAAGTGTCACCACAATAAATTATTTCAGAGCTCATGTCATAGCGTGCAACGCGGCGAAAGTTGTTATTTATTTATTTATTTATTTATAATTTTTGTACACAGAGAATACATAAAAACAGACATAATGTAAATAAAGTACAAAGGACTGCTTATTTCAAAATGAAATTTCTTCCAGCAGCCCTGAGATCGGAGTGTACATTAGTCAGGCAAATCAAGTGTGCACAAATTAATTAATATAAATATATATTTATAGAAATATATACTGATATAAATATATATTAAATATATATATATATATATATATATATATATATATACCTACATATATATGTATAGATATAGTATTATATTATACTGATTACGAAAGGGATAAATAATGTTGTTAAACATTTTTTACTGGTAATTAGTTTTTATAGTACGAAACTTGTTGAAAATGTTAACTTACAGTAGTTAGAACAGAGCTACACTTGATCACGATACGCCACCGGTGACAGTAGTTATGATGTAGATAACTACACATCTTACTGGATTAACTTTAAACAAATATGTATCTTCAGATAACTGTCTGGAGCACTCATAGAGATTATGATTCCAACGTTAGTAAAATGCAACTTTATAAGCATAAAATAAATTGTACGAGACAGAAGAACTAAACAAACCATTTTCTTTTTTATTGATATTCCATTTTTTTTTATCTGACTGAAGCAGCAAACGAGCATGCAGTCTACCTGATGGTAAGTGGTCACTGCCGCCCATAGACATCTGTAATAAACTTCATAAAAAACACGGGTTCCAACTGAAGTCAATCACAGATGCGTTGCTACTCCCGAGGACTGTGATGGTCGCCTCATGTGAAACCACACCCTTCTATCGAGACGCAAGAAATGCTTCACGGTAGAAATAGGTGTGGCGGTGGTACTTCCCCGGTCGAACTATTTTGGTTCTACCACCTTCATAAACTTTTCTCGCTAATATTATAAATGTGAATGTAAGTTTGTTACACGTTCACGCAAAAACTACCGGTCAGATTTCATTTTTTTTTTCCAGGGGGCAATCTTTAAAAGGTACCCGACGCCGTAGGAGCGACGCCTGGTTATGTGGGATTTCTACCGCACTAAAACCGTCCCGGTGGCCATCCTCGGCGCTGCAAAGAGGACTCCGGGATCTCCAAAGGACAACAACTGGAGTCCTCTTAGTGCGTTGTCCCATCGGCTCCACCCAGGTGAGCGGCCTTGCCCACCGCACCGTCTGGTCTTTACGACGGTAAGCGGCCCCGCATACCACGTCCTTCCCGGGGTCGCTAGGTTGGAAGGCTCGAGCTCCCACTCTTGCCGCCCAAAACCCCGGAAACCCTCTTTTAGTCGCCTCTTACGACAGGCAGGAGATACCGTAGCCCTATTCTTATCCCGGAACTACAATAGTTTATGACCTAGATTGTTGTGACGGCAGTGAGCGATGCCGCGGGAATACGCTAGTTATAAAATAAATGCGATAGTTTGTTAAAAAGTATGTATTTGTCACGCCTTCATACAAAACTTCCGGTCGGATTTCTCTAAGGTGGCACACATGTGACCTAGGTTAACATAGAATACTCATTGCCATGTTAAGTGACCGAGGCGGGCGAAGCCACGTACATTACGTAGTTTTAGACATGAGTGGTGAGATAATTAATTGTTATATTTATTTAGGTACTACAAAGTGGGTACAGAACACGAGTTTTACAAAGGCAGATATCTCTAAAACTCGGTTTGTCTTATCGTGAATTTATTACTACTACTAGCTGTTGCCCGCGACTTCGTCCGCGTTTCCGTTGTTTTTCGTAAAAAAAAGTAGCCTATGTCCTTCCTCACGGTTCAGTGGTTTTGATGTAACAGACAGATTAACTTTCGTATTTTAGTAGGGAAATATAATATGTCATATCTACAATACTGTTGAAAAATATCGCAATACGGAACCGCACAATATTATTGTTAATAGCTTTGCCCGCGACTCCGCCAGCGAGTAACTCCTTGTGTGTTATTGAGTTAATGTATTGGTAATATTGTTTAGATCACGGTCACATGAGGCTTAAGAACCTTTTTTATTTTTGTTTTCGAGGGGGAAACCTTCAAAAGGTACCCGACGCCGTGGGAGCGACGCAGAGTTATGTGGAATTTTTACCGCACTAAAACCCCCCCGGTGGCCGTCTTCGGTGCTATAAAGAGGACTCGGGCTCCTCCCAGATGGGCGGATGGGCCCACCACTCAATCTAGTCTTTACGGCGGTATGCGACCACACGTATCGCCACCTTCCCGGTATCGCCTGGCTGGACGGTTCAAGCTCCCACTCTAGCCGCCCGCAACCCCGGAAGCCCCTTTTAGTCGCCTCTTACGACAGGCAGGGATACCGTAGCCCTATTCTGATCCTGCCGAAGGCTTAAGTACTTATATAACGAAAATACTTCAATGCAAAGCTTCCGGGTAAACTATGTTGAATGTTGATCCATCCGGCACGTGAACGTAAAGATTTTTGGAACTACTGACCCGGGAAAGAGCGACGTACAACTGACCATGCGAGAAACAACTGACACCGAGATCTACTCCAGCAACACGAAAAGTCTGCCCTTGAGTCTTATTAATTGTCATTGCATAACACACCGATACTGGGAATTGCGTTCTTTTAAATTGGAATGGAAAATTATTAGGTACTAAGGGAATTCTGGGAATAAAGACGGTTTCTCCTGCACCGCAACCTGTTAAAATTTGAGCCTCGATTATATTTTGTTGCAACCGGGTTACTTTTAGCCGAGTTCCATTGCAAAGTTGTGGTGGTCTTAAATTTCGGAGCAGAATAATCGGAATGCCAATTTTTAAACAAATTTCATGAGAAGGAAGTCCGGGCATATTTAAAGAATTTAAAAATTCTATCGGGTAGTTAGTGGCGTCTTGTTCATCGACCATTCTATTTATTGAACTATAAACTTTGCTTTCCCCTTGTATATTCGACAGTATTTTATTATTAATCTCAAATGCCTGGTCATTGCGAGGAGTTAAGATGGATCTTTCGCATAGCCAAGAACTGCTCTATTTATTTAATATATTTGTGACGTCACCGTAAACCAACGATATAAGATGTAGTTGGGATTGCACTATACAACATAACTCAGGCGTCAGAATAACTTTTCCTTGGTGTAGTTGTGGATAGGTACCTTCGCCAATCTTTAACAGCGTATCAGAAAATTGACGATCATCCGGGTTATCTCCAGTTCTCACTCGCATGTTTATAGTTAAATGCACCGATTGCTGTTCACTGTTCATTTTTCATTTTTCATATTTCATATTTCATATTTCATATTTCATTTTTCATTTTTCATTTTTCGTTTTTCGTTTTTCGTTTTTCGTTTTTCGTTTTTCGTTTTTCGTTTTTCGTTTTTCGTTTTTCATTTTTCATTTTTCATTTTTCATTTTTCAATTTTCAATTTTCATTTTTTGATTTTTGATTTTTGATTTTTCATTTTTCATTTTTCATTTTTCATTTTTCATTTTTCATTTTTCATTTTTCATTTTTCATTTTTCATTTTTCATTTTTCATTTTCATTTTTCATTTTTCATTTTTCATTTTTCATTTTTCATTTTTCATTTTTCATTTATCTTTTTTCATTTTTCATTTTTCATTTTCATTTTTCATTTTTCATTTTTCATTTTTCATTTTTCATTTTTCATTTTTCATTTTCATGTTCATTTTCGTAGATGTAGATGATTGAGTTATAAACGTAAGAGTAGACAAATATAATCAGAAAGCTTTGAACTGCTAAGCTATCGGGAGTTACACGTGTTATTGTGAGTCAACCATAAAAGATAGACATATGCTGTCGTAGGATATTTTTTAGATAATTTTAAGGAAAATATTTCCCTCATACATGATTTCTGTGTAGCTTTAACCATTAAGGTTGCACACGCGACAGAAGCTTAAAAAAGTAACTTCTCCCGTTTTCCCAACATTTCCCTTTACTGCTCTGCTCCTATTGATTGTAGCGGGATGAAAAGTATACTATAACCAGCCCAGGAGTATAAAGAATAATCGTACCAAGTTTCGTTAAAATCCACTGAGTAGTTTTTGTTTCTATAACGGTTATACAGACAGACAGACAGACAGACAGACAGACAGACAGACAGACAGACAGACAGACAAAAATTTTACTGATTGCATTTTTGGCATCAGTATCGATCCCTAATCACGCCCTGATAGTTATTTTGGAAAAATATTTCATGTACAGAATTGACCTCTCTACAACTTTATTATAAGTATAGATTACTTTATCTTATTTTATTAGCACGTGTTTAGGTATCTGATCTTCCCGAAATTACCTTCTACTTGAGGTCGACTACTTAGTACGTTACTACAAACAGAAAAAAAAAGAAAAAAAGGTTTCTTTTGTTCTCTAGGGGGAAACCTTCAAAAGGTACCCGACGTCGCGGGAGCGACGCAGGGTTACGTGGGATTTTTACCGCACTAAAACCCCCCAGTGGCCGTCCTCGGCGCTAAAAAAAAGAGGACTCCGGGATCTCGAAACGACTTCAACCGGAATTGGGCTCGTCTCAGATGGGCGACTGGGCCCACAGCTCCGTCTAGTTTTTACGACGATATGCGACACATACCGCCGTCCTTCCTGGGATCGCCTGGCTGGACGGTTAAAGCTCCCACTCTAGACGTCTGCAACCCCGGAAGCCCCTTTTAGTCGCCTCTTACGACAGGCAGGGGATACCGTAGCCCTATTCTGACCCCGAGGCTACAGGGACGTCGTAACTAACCCTGCTACTAAGTTTTAACATCACGCTTAGTGAATACAGTGATTTTATTACAGTGGTTTTACCACCTGTAATAAAATCTGTCATTGTATTACTCCATTCAATCAGCTTCTAAAATACGCTTTAATTTAGTATGTTAACATTTTATCACTAAGGTAATACCCGTTAAGTGTGAGTCGGTCTCGCGAACGAAGGGTTCCATGATAATTATAAAATTTACCTATAATAATGGCAAAAACATCACGTTTGCTGTACCTGAGCCTCCCGTAAATATTTATTTCTGCAACAGATTTCGGTATGATGTATTTACAAATTTACATGATCTGTGAAACTTTCAACTGTCTTCTACCTAGTCCGTTGAAATGTTACAAATTAAGAACCGAAGATTGCATTTTTTAGAGGACGCAATTTTATTTTTGGGACATTTTAAAAGATTATCTACAAAATTGGGACGAGGTACTTTTTGTGTAAAATGTATAAAAAAAGGTATAGAGCAAAAAATATATATAAAATTTTGTCTAGCTTATTCCTCGACTCCCTCGCTTGGATCACGTTTACCATAGTAAAAATATCCCATGTGGTTTCCAGGTCCTAACCTATACCTATGTGTGCCAAATTTCTGCGAAATGCGATCTGAAATTTGTGGAAGTGTAAGAAACACACAACCATACTATCAAACTTTCACATTTATAACATTAAGATTTATGAGACGGGAAGTTTTCTTTTTATATATTTTTTACATGCAACAAACAATTCAATAAGAATTGAAATTACATTAAAATTAAAGGTGTAACCATAATGAAAATACCGTTTCTCTTTAAATCTTTAATACAGTACAAAAGTATAACTAATTATTATATTACCACGTGACATTATTTTAATATAACCAAGAAAATTATTCTTAAACGACCTTCTAATACACCTTATCTGTGAATTCCTTCATTATCTTCAATAATTTATTTCTTCTTTTCCGCGAATGTATACAAATTGTAATCTTTAAATAAAACTAATATCATTGGTAACACATGATACCTGTTTTACATATTTACAAAAATACTCTATACCTCTAAATTGACACTTATATTGTCAAAAATGCACATGTCAATGCATACATGCAAACATACACGCACACAAACGTACACCCAAAAGCAATACCCTCCATCTAATGCAGTCAGGTAAAAACAAAAGAAATTGATCTGTTGATATAATTAAATTGCTTGTACATTACAAAAAATGCAATAATTTACCTTTGGATTAATTTTGAAAGGAAGTACAGTCAAAGCTAAGGCTCGGAGAGCTTCACAGTTTCCGCATTCGCGTTTTCAGTATTCGCGGATTCAAAAATGGGCTATAATCTTGTATTCGCGGCTAAATGATTTTTTTTTTATTCGCTGATCAAGTCAGTATAACTAAAAAGATTCAGCGTCTTCTATATACCAGTCTTCTATATGGTCATGCGCACTTTCTGTACTCGCGGCGGATGTGGGCGGAACTTAACCTCCGTGAATAAGGAAGGTCGACTGCACTGAGCCTCCTGATTACATGGACTAAGTATTAAAATATCTCATAATACATGTTTTACACAAATATCACCACTAAACAGATCACAAACACTCAAGTATCTAAATAATTTAACACAGAAGAATAAATAATAATAGTACCTAACAGATGTAATAATATCATATACATTCTTAAATAGTACAAAATTAGATTAAAAGTTTTGAAAACGAAAAAAGGAAACATTAAAATAACTAATTTATTAAGTGAACTATGTACGTGGATATATACTTGCTAGACAAGAAATACTGCTGTACCTAAGGGTACTTCTAAGTAATGTGTTTAATTCCCCCTCGAAGGGATCTCCACCTTGTCGTGGTGAGGGGGCTCAGTAACCGTGGCTTGGGGCGCCGCGGTGAAGCCAAGAGGGATTCCAGGGAGGGGACGCTCCGAGTGGGCTTAGCTGGAGGCCCGCTCCGGATGCATCCGAGGGGGCTGCGGGGGACGGTGTTTTCTGTCCTCCGCAGCCAGGAGGGGTCGCGGGAGGAGAGGTGTCTCGGTGTGTCGTTGCCGTGCACCCTGTCTTCCGCGACCAATCGGGGGCGCACCGTCAGATGCGTTGGCGGTGGGGCCGCAGAGGAAGAGGAGATGCGGTGTGTCGTTGCCGTCCTCCCTGTCCTCTGCGGCCGTTTGGTGGTTTGCGGCGGAGCCAGGGATCGGATCCGCCGCTGGGTGTGGGAGGTCGGTGCCTTTGCGGGTGTCGGCTTGCCCATGCCCACGGCTCCTGGGTGGCGGTCTCGGGGTAGATCCGTCGCCCTGTGGATGGGAGCCTTGGAGGTAAGGCGCGCCTTTGTGTTTTCTGGCGCGCCTTCCTGTTGGAGGGGAGCTCCATGCTCCACTTGAGGGGGGGTTGCGGAAGCGACCAGTCACCGGCGGGTTCGCGGATGAATGTGAAAGCGCGCCCGTGTTCCCGCCAAACGGTGCGGAGGTGAAAACACAGTGGGGGTTTAGCCGGTAAGAGTCCGGCATAACCCAGCTGCTGCCCCGGGCGGCTGGGTATCCATGAGGATTACCCACTTAAAAAAAAAAAAAAAGTAATGCGTTTAATTAATGCATTTTCACGATTACATGAAACTGTGGTGCGTTTATTAAAGCAAGAATGATGACTTTCTCATGAATATACAGTATGCAATAAATATACTAAGTACTTTAATAGGTACCTACATATTAAAAAGTACCTATCAAAAACTTAAATGAGATAGTCAAGGAAGAAGAAAATAAAGTAAATAATATATTATCACGTGTAGCAGGTGAAACGTTTATCTATAACGTGTTATTAATATGACATAAACAAATTATTACATATTTTATGATATATGCATTATTTACAGATGTAATAAATTTAAATATCTGTCGATAAAATTATTGTATTAAAGAAACGCCTATCAGTTTTTCATAGCACTCACAAAGCGGCTGCAAGGTTGAATTTAATCATATTTCATATATAGGTATTTTTATTACAGTTTGATAGCAAATTAACATATTCTCCTAATGTCAAAAAAACGGCCACATGCGAGTGGAACTCGTACAATCGGTTCCGTATCATCACTACATAGCATAAAATTAAGTCGCTACTCGCTGTCTGTCCCTATGTTTGCTTATATCTTTAAAACTACGCTACGGATTTTAATACAGTTTTTTTTAATAGATAGAGTGATCCAAGCTGAAGGTTAGAAGAGTCCTCGGATGAAGACCACGTCTCGGCAAAAGGAGTGCATGTCGCCCCCCGACGAGGTGAACTGATGACCTGAAGAAGACTGCGGGTAACCGCTGGATTCAGATGGCTCAGGACCGATCGAAGTGGCGCAGATTAGGGGAGGCCTATGTCCAGCAGTGGACTTTCAAAGGCTGATGGGAGGATGGATGAAGCTGAAGGTTTTAAAGTATAATACATGTATAACATAGTGGACAAATACTGATATTTTTTTACGTTTAGGCGGAACGAAGTTCGCCGAGTCAACTAGTTTCTATGAAAAAATGCAAAGAAATCACGTATGTATATAAGCCTCCCTTAAATTGGTATATATTTTATTGTTTTTAGTATTTGTTATTAAAGCGGCAACGGAAATACATCATCAGTGAATTTCAATTATCTAGCTAACATGGTTTCATGAAATACACGCCTGAAGACAGACGGACAGCGAGGTCTTAGTAATAGGGTAGTATTACTGTGATTTGCCCTTTGGCTACGGAACCCCAAAAAAGCAATTTTGATCGTATTTATTAGTGAACCACATGGTACGATTTACGTTTAAGCGTGTTTTGGACTGGCAAGTTTATGATTCGCTAGGCGGCAGAACGAGTTGTCCCTGTAGATCCGAGACCAGAATAGGGCTACGGTACTCTCTGCCTGTCGTAAGAGGCGACTAAAAGGGGCGTCCAGGGTTGCGGGCGGGTAGAGTGGAAGCTCGAACCGTCCGGCCAAGCGATCCCGGAAAGGGCGGCGGCATGTGTGGTCGCATGCCGCCGTAAAGACCAGTAGGTACGGTGAGCGTTTACGCCTACCAGGTCTGGCCTGAAAGGGGCATCGCTCTCGGAGGACTCCGGTTGTGTTAAGGTTGGAGATACCGGACTCCTCCACGCAGCGCTTAGGACGGCTACCGGGAGGGTTTTAGTGCGGTAAGAATCCCACATAACCCGTGTCGCTCCCACGGCGTCGGGTACCTTTTGAAGGTTTCCCCGTCGAAAACAAAAAAAAAGGTGGTAGAACGCGTATGAGATACCTCTCACTGCCTTAAAATGAGACCACCATCTTCTCAGTTCTCTCAGTTCTCGGGAGTAGCAACACGTCTGTAATTGATTTCAGATAAAATCCTTGTTCTCTATCTGAAGTTGCTTACAAATGTCCGTGGGCGGCAACGACCACTTACCATCAGATGGAATGCTTGCCCGTTTGTTGCTTCATTCATATATATAAAAAAACAAAGTCTTTTGAGAAACGTACTAATCACGTGTTTTTTTATCTGATTGTAACAGCAATCGAGCATGCAGTCTGATGGTAAGCGGTCACTGCCTACCATGCACATCTGTAAGCAACTTCATATAGAACATGGGTTCTATCTGAAGTGACAGATGCACTGCCACGCCCGAGGACTATGATGGTCGCCTCATATAAAAGTGTGCAGGCAACCACACCTTTCCAACGAAACGCAAGAACTGCTTCACGCTAGAAGTCGAACTACACCGGTTCTACCACCTTCTAAAAATTATAAATCACTACTGTTCTTCATTCTGAATTATAAATCACTTCTCTCTATGCATTCATGCAAGCCGTCGAATAAGATCGCATAAGGGCGACTTCAAATTAGCGTTAGTGTCGCGCGGCTGTGACGCTGCTTCCGCGTTCCTTACGCGATTATAGAATCGCAGTGTAGTCCATTCAGTTCCACGACACAACATTTAATTTACACTTCGTGGCCAATATTTTGACGCCCTTATATTGCAAATATAGATGAATAATAATTAAAATGTATTATGAGAATCACGATATACTTGTATGAACACCTTATTACAATTGAATTGATAATCCCACATTACTAAAGTGGAATCGATTTTAACGAAATGTTACAGCAATATCAAATAGACATTCAAAAATATTAATGTTATCAGTAACAACTTATTTGTTAATTATTTTAATAATATTATTAATAATTACAATAAAAATAATTGTTAATTTGTCACATAGCCGTCACATAGATCGCAGTCAAGCTGATACTACTGTGGCCTTAGAAACGGTTTATCGGAATATCAATTATATATTGTATAAATTCCGCGAGTATAGAATTTAGTTGTAATCGTGAGAATCGGTTTAATTTGATAACTTTTTAGTTGTGAAGATGGTCAATATTACCAATAACTACGTTATATATGACTATATATTAAATATTTAGGTGATATCCAGTAAATAAATGTTACATATTTTTCATAACCTGTCTTGATCTAGTGTTACCTGTAGTGCTATTTACATTTATATTTTAACACATAAATTGTTAGGTACAGTATTATCTGTACCTAAGAATTGGACTATTGGACTATTTTCGGCTATAACAAAATTCATTAATAATATCGCACTAGATTAAAAGAATATTACTGGACGGATGTTATTGCAACTATGTTATTATGATGCATCGCATACAATAATGTTTCATATTCTAGGCATTCATGGATACTTTTTATTTTTCCTTCACTGGAATACTTTCTTGAGAACCAGTTTTAGAAAAATGTATTTTGCCATGTAAATACTCGATAAAATATTAAAATATTTAGTTATATGCTAAATAATAAACAATAGAGTGTTTTAAAGTTAAATATTTTAAACCGATTTTAGGGATCGTGTTGAATAGAATAGCAACCTATAACTTTCGTATATTTAGTAAAGAAAGTTAATCTTATAATCTCATCCAGAACTAGTTCGTGACAAGGAAGAAACTAATACACGAGGCCACCAACCATTCGCTTCAAACGTCATTTCAAATGTATAACATAATGTAATAAATTTCCCTACTACATTCGCGAATTTGTCGCCTTTTATGATCTGCCAAATCTGTTGCTTTTAACGCTTATTAAAGCTTGCAGTGCCATGCGAATGTTCACGTACATTACATCTGTGGACACTGTCAGATCTCCCCAGGTATCTCATACTTAGTTGCAGTCTACTTTCCTTCTTAAATAACATTAATGAGACCAAAATTATGTATCTAATATTAAAACTTAAGTCAAATGACGTATAAGTTTTAACGAAATGTTTATACCGTAACTATTGAAGTTACTTTACTGACCCACTCATACACTCGTATAATAATAGAGTCAGTAAGAGAGACAGTTGCATGAAGGGGCCATAACGCTAATTCTTACGTCGCGAGTTCTAATATAAAACTTTCACACCAAGACGCATTACGGAAGCGACAGACGATTTAATTTTAACATAGTAAACGATAATATAGCAGCACTTGCAAAGCTACTTGCTGCATCATGCACGCATTGAATGCATCGTATGTTGACGCGTGAACGCGCGTTTTCTACGCCGCGCGTACACACGAGCCAAAACATACATCATCATTGGTACATAATTGTAGAAATCGCCAAAGCGTGAATAACCGATGCTACAATTAGTATGTTTTCTAGTATGTCATTTAAGGAATTTTGTCGCAAAAACACTTGAATGGTCCATGAAGACGTCAGTCGCTTGACAGCATCGATGCAATCGCTAAAAACGCGATTTACCGATGTTGAAAGTAAGTCTTTTAGCATGTCTGTTGCAAAAACAGGCAGTTGTAGGAACTGCCCATAGAAGTTAAAACAATAACATAGCGCACGGAAGTATACCTGTGTACCCATAGTACAATCCATGGAAAACGTTCAGTGACTATGATGCGAGTTCCATGATTTTTGTTCAGCCAAAAAATACTCAACACGCGTAAACGAGTTTTCACCTTATATATATGTACAGTATACATATAGCTCATGGAAAGCTTTCGGTGACGATAACGCGAGGTCCATAATTTTAGTTCACCCAAAAAGTGTTCAACGCGCAGAAGTTAGTTGTCTCAACTAGACTAGTCCAGACTAGTCCACTTCAATTGGACTAATCCACGATAATGTCGGTGGTGGTGTGAGTGGTGCGCGGCGCGGTGGAGAGCGTCTCCGCCTGCTGCACGGTGTCCGGCAGCCGGATGTCCAGCGTCTCCGGCGTCAGCAGCATCAGCAGCCCCGAGGCCGCCGCCATCACCCCGAAAATCAGGTATGGTAGCGACTCCATGTACGCCATCTGAAATCAAAGTATTGTTATTGATTGTTTTAAAGAACTCGTGTCTCATACACAATGATACACAATTATATGAAAAAGATAAATTGTTATGTTTATACAATTAGTCACTAAATATAGGTGAAAATAGTCAGATGGAATTAATATTGACAGTTTTTTTTTATTTTTTATTATATTATATTATTTTTTTTATTATATTACAATAACTTTACATTACGAATAATAATGATTTTAAATATTATGTACAGACAATTGCATGCCATATTGTAAATGGCTAATTGTGTGATATGAAATATTTAATTATTGCAAATAAATCATTCATTCAATCATTCATTTATTTATTCAATATTTGTGATTGCTCCAATATTGCTACGCACTTTAAAATGTCAGACTGATTACCGTCACTAATATTGAATAAAGCATTGCAAATTAAATTTAACAAATTTGTATGCTTTATAACATTTACACTGAGTATTTATGAGATTATTGCTGGTTTTCTAATAATATTATGCTACTTCTGCGCCCTATTATATGTCTTGTTAAAACGTAACGACCAACAAGGCGATTACTGTTTATGTTTCCGATTATATCACCCATGCACCTCATGGACAAAAACGTATACCATGATCGGTTTGAAGAAATCTAATAACTAAGGCATTGAACTGCTATTAAGAAGAAACAGAATTGCGAAACTTTTATAGGTACACTAATGCAAAATAATAGGAGTTCTACTATTTTTATATACATTTTTGTAAGTACATACAAAAAGATTAATTAATACGATGTTGATGGTTCTTGCTATGTAAGAATTTCTACAAACAATACATAAGCAAATATTCTACCAGTTATGTACAAATTAGTTCGCCGCGGCAACTCTCAACTAAATGAAGACACTCTTTATACCATCTATATAGAGTGTCTTCATTTAGTTGCTGCTAAAAGTTGCTGCAGTGCTAAAATCTAAAATCTATTTCCAAAATATGAGGTAACATTGGTACAGTCAAAAGATATATTTCCATAACAAAGCAGCAATCACTACAATAACTACTTATTCCACGTGTAAATAATAACCAGCAAAGGCGTCTGCGGAGCGGTGGTGGACCCCACGCGTCCCACCACCGAGCACACGCCCAGCATGGAGTGCCGCAGCGGCGTGGGGAACAGCTCGATCGTATAGATGTAGATGGACGCGAACACCATGCTGATCGACAGCTTGCCCACCATCGTCAGCAACATCACTATGTTCGCTAAGCAATATAGTCTCGTTAATCAACTAGACTTTTCCAAAATACTACTCTACTGCTTGCGACTATCTTAAGTAATTGAGATTTCGTTAAACAACTGTCAGTGCTTGACGATAGCAATCATCTGCATAAAGTAGGTTAAGCCGATGCTTGTTATCGTCAACAGGTGCAAAAACACACACTTTCTACACTTACAGCCCGACAGTAAAATTTTCTCCTGTGTTGTGGTGTCATGGATATACAAAGACGAATACACAAACACTCAGACTCAGAATAGAAATAGTCAGTATACTCAGGTAGGTGGTAGAACCAGTGTAGTTTGACCGGGGAAGTACCACCGCCACAAGTATTACTACCGACACTACCGTGTAGTATTTTTTTGCGTTTCAATGGAATGGTGTGATTGCCGGTACACTTTTAAATGCTACGAACATCATAGCCCTCGGGAGTGGCAACGCATCTGTGATTGACTTCAGATGGAAACCATGTTCTATATGAAGTTGATTACAGATGTCCATGGGCGGCAGTGACCACTTACCATCAGGTGTTTGTTTGATCAAAAGTCATAAAACTCACGATTATACGGATTATAAAATATTAATAAATAAGGTATATTAATCTCTATACTAACATAGATTGTAAGGAAATGTAACTAACTTATACTTATGGATGTCAATATAGCATTAAGGTAATGCGCTAATCTACTCACTATTTGGGTAGCAAATGAAAAAATCCTTCTTCTTCTACTGTTTCTAATAAGCTTTGTTATAGGTTTTTTGGCTTCCATTATCGAACGTACCTAAAATCTTCGCCGCTTTTGCACTTAAAAAACTGATGATTATTTCTTACAAGAACGAACATTCTTACAAGCCCTCCTCAGGCCAACTACCAAACAATACCTATAAGAGTAACACAGAACATTCTTCCAACCCTGAAACAGTTAACTACTAACCAGAAGGGGTGTCTGTGGGGCAACCACCTGCCCCACGCGGCCGCACACGGAACACACCGCCACGAGGCTGTGCCGCAGCGTGGTGGGGTACAGCTCCGACGTGTAGATGTAGATGCTGCTGAACGCCATGCTGATGCACAGCTTGCCCAGGAGATTGAGCGTCGTCTGCAGCCATTGCAGGGCTAAAAGATACGCAAATCTACTCACTACTAACTACGTGCATATTTAAATAAGCATATTTAATTGCTGAATCTGTTATGGGTTGCGTTTGCCAATAGAAATTACTTACATGGAAACAATAAACATAAAACCAAGTGCCGTACAACTAACTATAGCAAATTTTGCAAAAAATACTAAATTGCAAACAAATACAAAGCTTTAAATTAAAAATTAAAAAAAAGATTTCAATAAAACAGTTCTATTGTACGAAAAACAACTTCAATATTTTTTAATATGAGATTACGAGAGAAAATAATTAAATGTAGCTCCATATCTACCTTTAAATCAACTACAAATAAAGTATTAAAATACAAAAAGTACTTACATTCAGGAATGAAGGGAAGACTCACTAGAGAAATCCCACAAATAAAGAAGGCAGTCATGATGGAGCTCTTCCTGCCGAACCTGTTGAGAGTTAGAACACTGGCACAGTATCCCGGGATCTCGACCAGAGACGTCAAGATATAGTTCACATAACTGTTCCCCGCGAGGGACACTGAGTTTATGGACAGTCCATAATAGATAAACGTCACTGTTATCCACCAAAATGAGCATATGCACAGTCTGGATATCATGACCTTGGATCTAATCACTTGCATCACGACCGAAGGTGATTTGGCGTCTTTATCGACCTCCACAATCTTTGATTTTGAATCCTCCATCTTTGGATCTTCATCTGTTAATTTTTTAATAGTTTCAGGTGACAATTTCTTCTTATTGTAGGCGGCGACCTTGAAAATGATTCTGGCTGCCTCTTTCTTATTTCCTTTGCTGAGCAACCATCGCACACTCTCCTCTATGACGAAGTAGTACAGTACGAATATGAAGGACGGAGCGTAGAGGACCCTGGTAAGGGTTCTCCACTCGGGGATCGCCCACGCTATGAGGGCGACGACAGCCTGACCCATCGCGAAGGTGCAAGAAATGATGTTGCCTCCAAGGACCCGCTTATCAAGGCCCACCATTTCTAGTGCTGCGAATGGAAAGAGAAAACAAATGCTTAAATATGCTAATGTAAAGTGACAATTCGCACGTCCAGCAATTTGCACTTGGTCAACGCGGTTGACTATGGCCCAAACTCTCTCATTCTGAGATAAGACCCGTGCCCAGCATTGCGACAATAATTGGTTGACTTGAAAGTGACAATTGGATATTTTGTCAGAAAAATTTAAAAATGACATGATTACATATGGAGTTGGTGATTCGTAATTCATATTATGTTTTGTTACCCTCTTGATATATCTGAAAGTAAAGAATACTAATTTTAATTAATAGTTTCTAGTTTAGAAATGTTATGACCAAAATCTTGCAGATAGGATATTAGAACATTTTAATACGTAACCGCTGAGTCGCGTGGCGAAGCGGTCTGGCATGTATTAGTTTTCGAGTTCGACCCCAGTCAGACATGTGTCTGAATGATGAATTTAGTTTTTTTTTTATTTTTATATGTGTATTCGTCTGTGTTTTGTGTCCATGGCACCCATGACACTGAAGATAATCTACATTAGCGGTGCTCAACCTTTTTATTGTAAGGGCCACAAACATGTTTCCGTGGAGTGATCTCGGGTCACTTACTCCAAATTGTTGAAAAAAAAAAAGTTGCCAAATATGAATTCAGCTGGGTCAACCAAAAGGGCCCGGCGCAAGACCAAAATGGCAGCTGATCTAAATGTAGGGCTATTAGTGTAAAAAAATAACGTCTATTTATAGCAGATTTGTCACCTACCAAGAATAAATCCTGAGCTATACACGCCAGCTCCGACAGTGGCGTCGAGGAACTCCAGGGTCATGTAAGTGGCGTAGTTCTGGGAGAAGGAGCGCGCCAGCCCCATCACCGCCGGCGCCACGGCCGTCAGAATGAAGGCCACGCGACGACCGAACCTGGAGGACAGGGTTTATTACTACCAGCGGATTTGAAGGTGGTATAACCCTTTGTAGATCGATTTTAGCAACATCATTGATTTTTTTACGTAAAAACGATGTATTTTGTGCGTCGTTGGATTTCAACTTGAGGGATGCGGTGACTAATTAGTGACTGTGGTACAACACATGATATTCCAACTTAGTTTTTATGGATAGCATACATTTGTATCCGCCTTAAGTTTCCTCCTAAGAATTTCAGTCTTATTGTCACATATCATACAGATTTGAAGTACCTACTGTAATTCTCATTTTCAACCAAGGAACCATTGGAGTTCACATAAGCCAACTATTTTGTGTATCACGAGTTTAATAAATGGATAGGTATACGTAATAAGTACATATCTGTATTAACAATTTAACTTTTTTTATTCAATGTAATTAGACTGATTCAGATTATATTGTTATGTATTTGTTGAATGAAATGACTATTGTTTTTGTTAAGTAAGTTACGTTAAATCAATTAGGTAAATGTACCTATGTTTGCTTTGTATGTAAGTTGTGTTACCTTTTAAGTGATGTTTTCACTCTAGAAGCATACTTAATATTGTTTATTTAATACTATATTATGTGTGAGATGTCGTTAGGTTGCCTTTTATCAAATAAATAAATAAACTAAGAAATTATTGCATACGTGTCAGAGATATACGCAGTGAGAGGCAGAGCCAGGAACAAGCCGGCGCTGTGGATGGTGCCGACCAGCGTGCGCTTCCACTCCTGGCAGGCCAGCCCAAACTGAAACCAGAACATACACGAAGTGGGTGATTATTTGAACTTCGTATTAATCACGCGGATCTTTAAATCATCTATATATTCAGCCCCCGAGACAAATAATGGGGTGGAGCCTCCTCCACTAATTATTTTCCAAATAAAATGGGTATTGTTTTCAGTCGACTTTTACAATGAAGTAGATTATTATAGTATTCCCAAACAAGAATAAACTGTAATGCAATTTTAGTGTTATTGAACGGAACCTTCAGGGCTTTTTGAGACACGTGTTTGTCTCCACACTTAAGAAGGGCTTGAAGCATACCAACTTCCCTACGCTGCCAGAAGAATTATGTTAAATGCATTGTTTAACAAGCGTGTTTTTTCGAAATAAATATCATATTATACCTCAGAGACAATGCTATTATTGTGTTCGTAAACCCAGGCCTCGCATGGTTTCGTCTCGGTGGGGTGGAAGGAGGCCTGGTGGCAGGTGTCGGCGACGGGGCGCAGGCGCTCGCAGCGCCCGCCGCCATCCGGGAACGCCCAGCCGCCCCAGCCGTTCGTGGGGAACTGGGGCGGGGACGCCTCGCACTCTGGGACCTTGCATCTGGAACGAGAGTTGCAGACATATAAAACATTTGTCAACATAGTCAACGTTACAACGACTTCATGATTGTGAAGAAAGTTTACTCTTTAAAATTTATGAAAAGGGAGATCGCTCGCCAGGCTAGGTGAACATGCCTGGGGAGCGGCCGTGCTTTGATAGTCCATATTCGGAACTTGTATAATAATGTTGACAATGAAAAATAAACAAACTAAATAATCATACAAAGTCGGGGCGTGTAAGTCAAGTACATGGTACCATAGATACTAGTTTAATTAATTCTTCGTATCACACTTAATATCTGATTACGTTCCTACAAAATAAAATACCGAAACTTCTTATTATAGCGAGGGAAACTCATCAGGCACCCAAACGACTGTGTACCATAAAAATTAAAGAATACCTGTAGCCAAGAATACCACAGCTCACTCGTGATTTGTTAATACAAATTAAAGTCAATTTTGCTCAAGTCATTCTATTAATAAGGTAAAGTTAATATAAAAATAGCGTACTATTTTTGCAACTTAATTATTCTCAACAAAAAAACAGTAAGAAAAACAGCTGCGTCAAACACAGATCGCCTAGTTACGAAATGTTTTTGGCTTTACAGAAGCAATTTCGCCTTTGTAGTCCTGATCAATAATATTGGTGCCAACCAATTATTGTCCCACTGCTGGGCACGGGTCTTCTCTCAGAATGAGAGAGTTTTTAGGCCATAGTCCACCGCGCTGGCCAAGTGCGAGTTGGTGGACAATAATATTACCTACACTCATTGAGAGACTGTTCAGACCACAAAAGAGGTGCAATGTCGAACAGGAAAAAACAGATTGACATCTTGAATATCGTATTAACGTTGGTTTTTCCTTGACGAAATGTTGCATTAGGTACTTATTATTGTTATTTATCCGATTTGCGATTCGATGGAAGGGTTTTTGCGATGAGGACTAAGCCATCTTAGTTCCTGGGCCAAACAACACATCTCTGATTGACTTCATATTAAGCCCTTGTTCTTAATGAAGTTACTTTGCAGATGTCCACGGGTGGCAGTGACCACTCATCATCAAGGGCATATTCGTTTGCTACTTCAATCTTATCGAAAAGTCATTTTTTTTATCTGACTTAAGTAGCAAACGAGCATGCAGCCCATCTGCTAGTAAATGGTCACTGCCGCCCATGGACATCTGTAATCAACTACATACAGAACACAGGTTCCATCTGAAGTCAATCACAGATGCGTTACTACTCCCGAGGACTATGATGTTTGCCTCATATAAAAGTGTGCCGGCAACCACACCCTTCTATCGAAACGCAAGAAATGCTTCACGCTAGAAATAGGTGTGGCGGTGGTACTTCCCCTGTCGAACTACACTGGTTCTACCTCCTTGAATTTTTTTTTATTAGCTTAGCGATTAAGGGTTAAAATCTAGCTCCCTACATCGTTTTAGTATTTCTAATTAATTGTTTAGTACTGTTAATTAAATCTTTACGTGATGGTTCCGTCAAAATTGGTTTTCGTATTGTTAAATAAAGTAACAATTCTTTTAAAGATAGTTCGTTGTAAA
Source organism: Spicauda simplicius (assembly GCA_949699795.1). NCBI lineage: Eukaryota > Metazoa > Arthropoda > Insecta > Lepidoptera > Hesperiidae > Spicauda > Spicauda simplicius. The sequence goes on from OX453068.1 coordinate 401,634, forward strand.
TTATAGTATCGTGCAGAGGTAGATATAAGATCAGGATAGGTCAGTTATTTTGAAATTGATACGAGATGCAAATTTTTTATTTATAAACACTATTAATTATGAAACCTCTTATCTTATTTTTATTGAATTCGTTTGAAGATTAGGTGATCGAATTAAAAAGTTCTTGAGTTGTTATTTAAGGATACAACCAGTTATTGTCCCACTGCTGGGCACGGGTCTTCTCTCAGAATGAGAGAGTTGTAGTCCATAGTCCACCGCGCTGGCCAAGTTTTGGTGGACTTCACACACCTCCGAGAACCTTTTTTTTTAAGAACTCTCGGGTGTGTAGGTTTCCTCACGATGTTTTCCTTCGCCGAAAAGCAGTAATAATTAATTTTTAATACGCACATAAATCAGTGGTGCGTGCCTGGGTTTCAACCTCGGACCTCCCGATCGAGAGGGCAAGTTTCGACCATTAGGCTATCACTGCTCTACTACAAGTTGATATTTACTACCTACATTATTAGGTATATTTGTAGTGATTCCACAATATCCAATCAAAGAAGTAAACCAATTATTGTTGAACAAGTGTTATTATTTGAACAAGAGACATCCTGCTCTAGCCAGGAATCTAGCTACTGGATGAAAGGAAGTTTTATATTACGGATACCACTTGCTTCCGCGCTTGACACCTGACGTGTAGAATCTGGGTCAGGGTTATTTTAGTGAAGTGTAAAACAACATTTGATGTTAATTGAATTTATCAGAACCTTGACCGTCATTAAAAAAAAACACTGTCTACACAGCCCCACACTGGGATTTTCTGTGTCGTGGGTGTCATGATACAAAAACCCAGACCCAGAAGAGAAATCTAAATTCATCATTCAGATACCTGTCTGGCCGGGAATCGTACCTAGAACCCAATTCGTGTCCGACCGGTATGGTGACCGCTCCGCCACGCGGGTCTATATTGTTCTTAATATGCCAAATTCTATGATAAGATTTACTTAAAAAAAAACATTACCCACTTTTTGAGAACCGTTTCTAGCATTATAATTAATGATTTTTTTAAAGGTAGCACGTGAACATGCGTCCATCTAGTGATAAGTGGTCAACATGGCCTAACGATATATCTAATCAAGCCCGAATAAAGAGAATTAAGGTGGAACGCTTTTAGATTTTGGCAAATTGAGATAAGTAATTGAAAAGTCTAGAGATTTCATACAAGAAAACATCCTTTTACTAGCGGCCTTGAAACTCCTCAAAATGAGAACACAATTTTGTTATCTTCACAAAATCCCAATTTCTCGTTCGGTTTCTTTCATTCTCTCCGTACATCTAACATAATACAAAAATGAATCAAGGCAATGTAGTCGTCGTCAACCCATTATAGTCCCATTGCTGGGCACAAGACTCCTCTCAGAATGAGAGGGTTTAGGCCATAGTCCACCGTGCTGGCCGCATTGGTAGACTTTAAACACCTTTGAGAACTTTGCTTTAGAACTCTCGGGCGTAATGGTTCCCTCGTGATATTTTACTTCGCCGTATATAATAGGGTATGATATCATTATCCACGAGGCAAATTAAGTATTGCAAAAGAAGAAACAATGACAGAAACGTGTTTTAGTACTTAAAAGGAAAACGGTCACGCGACTGATAGCATCGGAAACAAAAAATACCGACGAGCAGTGATCAACAATCGTCCTTCCTTAGGTGCTTCCTACTCGTCACAATGGTAGATAATAATACTATGTATTAGTGTATTTATAAACGATTGCTTCAGGTAGTAAATCTTTATCAAGCTTAGGTACCTATGTAGGTTGCCCCTGTAGTTCCGGGACCAGAATAGGACTACGGTACCCTCTGCCTGTCGTAAAAGGCGACTAAAAGAGGCTTCCGGGGTTGCGGGCGGGAAGAGTGGGAGCTCGAACCGTCCGATCAAGTGACCCCGGGAAGGACGGCGGCATGTTGCCGTAAAACCAACCGTAAAGCCGTAAAAACCAGAAGGTGCTGTGAGCAGTTCACGCCCACCAGAGAAGAGCCCGATGGAGCACACGCTGAGGACACCGGCGGCGGTCAACTGGAGTTCCCGGAGTCCTCTTCGCAGCGTCGAGGTCGGCCACCGGGGGGGTTTTAGTGCGGTAAGAACCCCACATAACCCGCGTCGCTCCCACGACGTCGGGTACTTTTTGAAAGTTTTCCTCCTCGAAAACAAAAAAAAAGTACCTATGTAGGTATGTTTTTTTACTATCTGACTAGTTGACCCGGCGAAATTCGTACCGCCTAAAAGTCAAAAATCTAAAATTATCAGTGTTCCTCCACTATATGATGCATGAATTATACATACAAACCTTCCTCTTGAATCAATATATCTATTAAAAAATGCATAAAAATCTGTAGCGTAGTTTTAAAGATCTAAGCATACATAAGGATAGACAGTGCGAAGCGACTTTGTTTTATACTATGTAGTGATTGAAGTAACAAACGGACATGCAGGGACAGGCTATATAATATTTAGATGTGAAAAATTTATAGGCTCAGGAAAACCTTATATCTACCATAGTTTAACGTGGCGACGGGTCGCCATGTTGCCATCAGCGTTACTCAATATTTTTTATAAGGGCCACAAACATGTCTCAGCGGAGTGACCCCGGTGATAAGATAAGAATAAAAACAAAAAGGTCGCAAACCCTATTTATTCTAAATTGCAGAACAAAAAAGAGGTCGCCAAATCTAATATTAAATTCAGCTGGGCCAATCAAAAAGGCCCGGCGGCAGTGGCGGATTTATAGATTTGCCGCCCATAGGCTATTCAATTTTTGCCGCCTCTAAATTTTGATATCTTAGTCCACAATCATATCAATTTTCTATCAATGAAATTTCAACTTTATAATTTGTGCTCCATCATCCTCGTTACATCAACTTTTCCCATATAGTTATTATTATTGAGAACTATGGTACCGTGTTAGATCCTTGGTTATTTTTATAGCAAAGAATTATTAAAAAACATTATTTTAAGGAAAAAATATCGAAATTACCGAATCGTCATGTCGTTTTTTCTGGCGTTACAATACAAATACGACTACGCAATTGCATGCCTTAAGTGCGAAGCGCGTAGTAGGTATGCTCTATTCTTGCCTAAAAATCTAAATCCGATATTTTCTCACATTGAACCGTACCTAACAAATATGATGTACATGAATATTATTTAAAAAGCAACTTATCAGAAAGAAAAATAATCGCTGAGCTTATAAAAAATATTTTTTCGGTTATGATTATTTTTTATTTAAAAGGAAGTAATTTTAATGCCATATCGTATGGATTTTGGATGATCGTGTTCACAGTAAACACGATAACTTTCGAAAAAATCATTTTTTCACTTAAATTTTTTTAATATACTTATTTAATTGGAGAGAAGCCGTTGAATAAAAAATTGCAGCTAAATATTGTTTTATCTTATTATAATTAATTCATTCCCATTGACATTTTCTGAAAAAGTTGGCTTTGCAAAAAAGTTATCAAATCTACTGATGTAAACATTTAATTTAGATAATTCGTGTACGACATGAGCGCTTAAGGCCTGCTCATTTGGATTTTCAAAACTTTTTCTTACTACAAATAAAATAATTAACTGATAAAATGTATCAACTTTCTAATGAGCAAATTGTCTCACTTCATATTTTGTGGAAGGAATTTTTTTATTGTCAAGTCACAGTCGTTCAACTATCAGTTATTCGATTATTATGATCTCTATAAGATATTGAACTAGTTTTTTATTTAATAAAAATTAGTCAATTTTAGTCAGTATTTTTTACGCATAAAGAAATTACTTTCTGAAATTGAATTTGACAAGTTGCAAACTTGATGCAGCAATCATGGTTAGACCATCGATATTATATCAAGATTGAATTGGGTAAGCAGATCTCATAATTATTAGGTACACGGAGAAAAAATTATAGCAGTTATCAGTGAATATATGTAAAAATTACTAAATTTCGATTATAATATCGAATCGCTATTGCGATATTCTAAAAGTTCATAATCAGTAATGTATAATTAGTAAAGCGTTTAGGAATTGTTCATGCAGAGATGTTGAAATATTTATTTATTAGCACTGGATATGAGAATATTTCGATTTTTGTTAAATATTTTAATTTCTCTCCAATTTTCGAAATTCGTATTATGTGTATGTGTATAATATATATTTTTTTTAATTTGTAAACCGAAATAAAAAAATTATGAACTAAATTTGCCGCCCCTTAAAATTTGCCGCCCTAGGCTCCAGCCTACTCAGCCTGCTGGTAAATCCGCCACTGCCCGGCGGACCGCAGGTTGAGTATAGGTGGTCTACAAGTAGTGGGGTGTATGGTGTGGCGACACGTCGCCATGCGCAAGCAACTGTGCGACCCCTGTCTCACTGGGTTCGACGGTGCTGTTTACTGAGGTAGGTACACGTAACCTGTGTTTTACTCATTTCTTTATTGTTTACCAATATAAAATATTAACTAGTTTGCTATTATTATTTAAACATTACCTATTAGTAATATCTATTTTATTTATAACTACCTAGTCAAATAGTTAAACATTTCTTTTGTCAATTCTCTACTTTTTGTCGATTAGAACCGTTTTAATGTTTGTATAGTTAGGTCAATTTCAGATTCAAATAATCTTACTGAAGGTAATTGCATTATATTTTATTTATTTTTATATATCGATGTATAATATAAGAATATACCTTTCCAAGGTAAATTATTTTACATTGAAAATGTTTATTGCCTTTACATGTCTTCATTCCTTAGAATTTAAGCGCTTATTAAATAAATTACCCATGTCCATCCATTACAAAATCCATACCTTTTTTTTTATATCGAGGGGGAAACCTTCGAAAGGTACCCGACGCCATGGAAGCAACGCCGAGTTATGTGGGATTTTTACCTCACTAAAACCCCCCCGATGGCCATCCTCGGCTCTGTGTGGAGGACACCAGGATCTCCAATAGACCGCCGCCGGTGTCCTCCGAGCGCGATGCCACCTTCGGGCCCTTCCCAGTGAGCATTGTACTCAGTGCGCCTCCCTGGTGTTTATGACAGCATGTGGCCACACATGCCGTCGTCCTACACGGGGTCGCTTGGCAGGATGGTTCGAGCTCCCACTCTTACCACCCGCAAGTCCCTTTTAGTTGCCTCTTACGATAGGCAGGGGATACCGTAGCCCTATTCTGATCCCGGAACTACAGGGATACACAAAATGCATACTTACAACAATGTTTAAAACTTATTTTATGGTATGATGTTAAATAGCACGTATAAAATAATTGTTATTATTATAACTATAATTCTTCACTCAAAAAGCTATCGAAAATATATTAATTATTCGTAACAACACCTTTAGAAGTTGATAATTGTATTGGTGTTCAAAATCAATTTTGAATTAGATGTACTTTAGGTGAAATATTATTTATTTGATTTGTTTTTACTTTAATATTTATAGCAATATCGCTACAAGAACATCCGTTGGAACATAATCTCCTAGTAATCTTTCTAATTGATAATAATTAATATATGTACCTTTCATTATGATTTATCTATGATCTAAATCCTCGTGCGATAGCTGATGCCAAATAAACGTGATGTTCCCAGAATCGACAATTTGGAAATTATCTATCTAATTGTACATATTTTTGCATGAAACTTTATGTAACTATTCAATTTTAAGATTCATTTTTTTTATATTTATAACCTACACATTTACGTATTACATACAAATTATAAAACGGCAAATTTACAAAAAAATAATTATTGCCATTTTCATTTTAATTCTACCATAAGTTAGCCTTGCGTTGTTTATCAGAACTTATGTTTTCGTTCTAAAAGGTTTAGCCTTAAGCCGCAGAAATAGCACTCACTTCCCATGGATGTAGTAGAGGCAACTAAGGTCAAATGTCCAGGTGATGGGCAGAAGCATCTTCCTGTATAATATTAGAACTTACTGCATTAATTATCATGCACCTATTCCAGGCACAGAAACCATTTGCAAAAACCTTAATAAGGGGTGGCATATGTCCTGCTGTGGACTGTTTGATTAACGTTTATTAAATTCATTAACGTATTCTGATGGAAGAGCAGTGATAGCCTAATGGTTGAAACTTGCCCTCTCGATCGGGAGGTCCGAGGTTCAAACCCAGGCTGATTTATGTGCGTATTAGAAATTAATTATCACTGCTTTTCGGTGAAGCAAAACATCGTGAGGAAACCTACACACCCGAGTACTTAAAAAAAAAAAAGTTTTTGGAGGTGTGTGAAGTCCACTATGGCCTAAAACTCTCTCATTCTGGGAGAAGACCCATGCCCAGCAGTGGGCCAATAATGGGTTGATGTGATTCTGATGGAACTAGTCATGTTTCAAGTATACCTATGTATATTTCCAACTACAAAACAGCATCAGAACCAATAAAAAACATCCATTAAAAAAACGGAACATTAGGTATGGTTGTCAACAAATACAAATAGATTATTATCATTAGCTAAAACTTGACACAAATTCCCTGGCTATTTCACAAAATTCATATAAAAAAATCGGAATGATTTTTTTTATATTGCTTTATCATCGGTCCTTGCAAAAAATCAAACTTAATTCGATAATTCAAACTTGGTCATAATTGCCGAAGCTAATAAACGCGTGTAAAAAGCGATAAATTTTAATTTAAGTAGTGTAAAACAACATATCACACATCTTTTTTATATAAGAACTAAAAGTAGGTCACAGGATGTAACCAAATATATTGTGATACATTTTAATTCTTAACAATTGTGTATATTGCTACATAACTAGTTTATATCTTCGTAATTATTTAGTACCTACCATGATAACTAACGCAGGTAAATTACCTTAACGTTACTTAAATGTAATTACTGCATGTAAATACCATCTATACGAATGTATTATTTAAATAATTAGGTAATACTTTCTAAATCAGCTAACATTCGCACCGATTCAGTAAATTTAATGTTATGTGACACTTTTTAATAGTGTATTATACAAAAAAATAGACAAGAAAATGTATCTTTAAACGTGAATATTTTAGTAGCTATAACAAAAAAAATAAAATACAAAAAAATATGTGAAAAGTATTAGGCAAATATGGAACTGCATTTATTATTTACGGTAGCAACTTTTTTATACAGAAAATAAACAAACAAAAACAAACTTACCTATGATTGACTTCAGCCGCAGCAAAAATGTATTGACTGTTGTACACAGCACTAAACAAAATCGGCAGTAGAATAAAGCAGTAGGTCCGTATCTGGTAGCGGCCGAACTGCCCCAGCTCCAGCAGAATGGAGTCCAGGTCCACGGGGTTTTGTTTAGCCATGTTAGCGTTCGGGCACCATAGTCTGCGCGAGCGTCGGTACTGCGCCGCGAGCGACTACCATCTGATGCGTTTATCGGCAAGGCGATCTGAACGTCACTTCACCCGTAAGGGGATAAGAACTGGCCCGCGTGACAAAGCACGACAGGAAACTTCTTACCTTTACTTTCTTTAGGGCTATATGTGTGGCACTTGCAATCGTTTCACGCCGCATAGATGTGGATTTTCAAGATATTATCTTGCCTTGTGCCGATTCTAAAAGGTTCTACTGAATATTTACCCTCCTACACTGATTTTTTTAAATACATGAAATGGTACATAAATATTATGTCTATGTTTGGATCAATCCAGTTGCTTTCTCAAAAATATTATTTTCTTTAAGCTCAGGAAAAAAACTAGGGACGATTGAATAAATCCTTTTTGGACTCCCTCCTATAACAAAACTGCAGTAATTCTCATGGCTAAATGTACGTACGTACATTGAAAGAATACCGAAGTATCAATAAAACTCTACTGAACTAAATGGTCAATAGGTAAGAGACGTTATCTTAGTCAGTCAGGCCGTTGATCCCTTCGTACATAACTACGTAATCAAATTTTTGTAATCAACTAGACTTATCTAAAGTTCTATCTATAACCTTGGTCCGTATATCCGGTTCTTCGTTGTGTTTCACGGGTAAACTTAGCTATCAAGTTACAATGATGCTGCAAAGGATCTGAGTTGAAGTTGATTATAGCACTTATTAATTTATTAACTAAAATAAAAAAATATAAATAACGATACTTTACAACAGTACATACCTCTTTTATTGTTTTTTACTTTACCCCGGTGGCCTTCTTCGGCGCTACAAAAAGGACTCCGGGATCTCCATAAAAACGCAACCGGAGTCCTCTAGGCCCATTGCCCCATCGGGTTACTCCCAGATGGGCGGCTGGGCCCACTACTTCGTCTAATGTTTACGATGGTATGAGACCACACATACCGCCGTCCTTCCCGGGGCCACCTGACCGAACGGTTCGACCTCCCACTCTAGCCGCCCGCAACCCCTGAAGCCTATTTTAGTCGCCTCTTACGACAGGCAGGGGATATCGTAGCCCTACTCTAATCCCGGAACTGCAGGGACGAGAACGTTATATACCTGCGTGCCTTACTTAAGTTTTGGCATGCCTACTCGATAAAATATCCTCGATCGTAAATGCCCCATAGTATTAACTCATTATTTTCTATAAAATTTAAATAACAGACGAGTAATATACATGAGTTAGCATTCAAAAAGAAAGCTTTAGCGTGCTCGTCACTCAAGGACCTTTCTGCACTATCGCTTAACGGTCTTTCCAGCGATGCTTCCGGCCCAGTGCCACTTTAGCTTACTAATTTTGTAACTATGTCGGTAAGCCATTCGTCGTTGTTCATCGTTGCAAATCATATTTCATGTTAAATTAAATACGAGTTAATTATTTCGTGTTAGATACTTAATAAGTAGGTATTTAAGGATACACCTTTGTGTCACTACAAATCTATGAATATATTAATACTGGTTTACTTAATTTGAAGAAATTAGTTAATTATACACAAAAATATGGCATAGATATTTGATAGCACCTATTTGATACGTTTATTCACTTTATGCCATCAAGTACCAATCACTAAGGAAAATTAATTAAGGAAGTAATTTTATATAGTTTGAGTGTGTCCACTATAGCAGCAGCAACATTGTCAACATCAGAAAAGCTACATGCAGGAGCACATTCAAGACGCTTTTACGGGAACATTATTTACAACTGTCATGAGTCTATCAACATCTCAATCCTTTTTTTTTTTCTGTATTATGTATTATATGTATTGTTAGTTTGATTAAAAGTAATAGATAGAATTTTATTAATTAATGAATATCATTGTGATTTTTAACATTACAGTGCTTAAGATAAATCCTGAATCGAATTATTACTCGTACCGGTAACTAGATGGCGTTGTAATACAAGAATATGTGCTCTTCCGTTACCAAGATGGCAGCACTTGTTCAAAAAGGAAGTTGGCTGTCTTGGTAGCGAGAGGGGATACAGAAAATTATAAAAACGAGTGGTTTAGATTAAGTCGGGTCATTTGTCAATCGTTGGTCGTATTAAAAGGAACTGTACAGCTACATGGCTTTTAATATTATCTAAAATACCCTCTAACGGTTATTAGTGAAATATCGTCTAACAAGTCAGAAGTGTGCGTTTTCCGCCCCGGTGCTCCACGTCTGCGATGAATCGTCGGCGTGTACGCCGTCCTGCTATATCAAGCGATGAAGAGGAGCAGGTCCCTGTTCCTACCAAGAAACCACGCAAGCCCCGAAGTACTCGTCGACCGACTAACAACGAGCGAATCGATCGTTTGGAACAACTACTCGAGAAAATAGTCCAGCAAACGAGTACATCCACGCCACTGGAAACGTCAAATAATCAAGAATACATACAGGAGCGTGCTATGTCAGCAGGTGAGGCCTCCAATAATAATACAAACTTGACAACTATAGCTAACATACCCCAGATACCGCCTGTTGTTAATGTAGACACGCTTCCAACGCCAACATCATCTATGATCGGAGATCTAGCCACATGTATACATCCTACACAAGGATTACATCCCTGTATGGAATCTGTCACCCCGCAACAAATAGACACAAATTCATTGTTACAAAAACCAATAGACCACATAAATAACTCAAGATTCATCGGTAAACCAGATAATTTGCCCAAATTTGATGGGAATTCTAATACTTTGTCTGTTCACGCATGGACACATCGCCTGGAGTCCCTAGCGAAGATCTACGGTTGGGATGAAAAGACCCTGATCTATCACATGACCGGCAACCTGGAAGGCAACGCACTCCTATGGTTTGGACACCAACAAGACATCGATATTTCCTGGGAAGAATGGAAGAAGCGGCTTGGAGACTACTTCCCAGCCAGCCGGGGACTTGCTGCCAAACTACACGAACTCGTCACTACCAACAAACGCCGAGATGAAAAGGTACTGGATTTTTACTATAAGAAATTAGCACTTGGAAAATCCTGTGAGCTTAATGATAGCATGATATGTGATGTAATAATTTATACGTTAGGTGATCCTCTGTTAAAAGCAGGAGCCCGTGGTTCAGGTTGTAGGGACACTCGTTCTTTATTAAACTACTTAATAGATGCAGGTACGGACTCATTACCATTCAAAACTAGTGACTCATTTATTAGGGATCCTTTTAGAACTAAATGCTATACATGTGGTCGAAGAGGCCATTATTCAGCACAATGTAAAGATACTTTACGATGCGAAGTTTGCAATAAAATAGGGCATAAAACTGAAGAATGCAGGTTTTCAAAAAAATGTTCTCATTGTAACAAAATTGGTCACAACCGCGATGAGTGTTACAGTCTCAAAAATAATTCGCGATCTGACACAACGGGATCTAAATCCAATATTAATTCTGCTCATAATGATAACCGTGATAAGAAAAACAATAAATTATTTAATATTCATCCTGTAGACGAAGGCGACAGAAAGTATCACAAAGTTGTCATTGCAAATGGCTCTGAATTATCAGCTTATATTGACTTAGGGAGCGCGTGTAATACTATTACTTTATCGGCAGCGAATAAGATCAACTTATCATATAAAAATAAATCTAGCACAAGTATTAAAGGTTACGGTGGTCAAATCATTATACCAGAAGGTGAAACCTCTCTCCAATTGTGTATTGATGGTGTTTGTGTTACTACGTCTGTTCTTGTAGTTAAAGATAATCTTCAAGATACTGACATGATTGTAGGCCGCGCTTTTAGCGAACTTCCCGGCATACATTTAATGAAAACATCGGATGAATTGACTTTTTCAAAGAGTAACGACATTGATGTTGTTAACTCAGAATTGCCATTTGCGGGTACTCGAGAAATTACGATATCTAAAATTGAATTTAGAGTTCCTCATGACACTGTAATATTACAAGGTTTAAATAAAATAGTCGTTTATACAGATCATAATAACACAGACACAATAAAAGTCTACCGTTCTGAGCATAGATCTTTTGGAAAGGAGATAGATATTCCAGAACAAAAAACTGAAATGGCCGGTAGTTTAGGATATTTATATGTGTATAATTTGCAATGTCAACCGCTTACTCTCTATTCAGCTTCCTGTATAGCTCGTGGACAAAAAGATAAAAATAATTTAAATAACTTTGACACAGATTTAGATAACGATACATTGTTGCGTCTTGAAGAGATCATTCAAAACTACAGTCATTGTTTTGATGACGGTTCTAGAGTGGGTGAATGTGAAGTTCAAATGAAAATTGAATTGACAACTGAAATACCATTTTACCACCGTCCCTATCGAATGTCATTGCAAGAACAAAAGATAGTTCGCGAAATTGTACAAGATTTAATTGACAAAGACATTATCGAACCAAGCAATTCACCTTACGCTAGTCCAGTTATACTAATTCCAAAGAAATCTGGAGATTATAGAATGTGTGTTGACTATCGACAATTAAACAAATTAACAAAAAAGGATCGTTATCCTCTTCCAGTTATTCAAGATCAGTTGGACAGATTAAGTAATGAAAAATGGTTTACAAAATTAGATTTAGCAGCAGGCTTTCATCAGATCAAAATGCATCCAGATAGTCGAAAATACACTGCATTTGTAACGCCATTTGGACAATTTCAATATAAAAGGATGTCTTTTGGTCTGGCAAATGCCCCAGCCGTTTTTCAACGGGCCATAAACCTTTTACTTGATAAATCTCGATTTGAATTTGCCACCGCTTACGTTGATGATATTCTATTGTTTTCCAAAACTGTAGATACTGGTTTTAAGCACCTTCAGAGTACCTTAGAATTAATTAGTAAATCCGGTTTAGTACTGCGACGTGAAAAATGTTCCTTTTTAAAAACTCGTATTGAATACTTGGGACACCTTATCTCGATCGGAGAAATACGACCTTCACCTGATAAAATAGAAGCACTTTGTAACTTTAAAAAACCAACAGACGTACATGAGCTCAGACGCTTCATTGGATTAGCTAGTTACTTTAGAAAATTTGTTATGTCCTTTGCTAATAGGATTCGACCTTTGTCAGTACTATTAAAAAAGGATCAAGCATGGTATTGGGGAGCTGAACAGCAAAATTCATTTCTCGACATTAAATCTGCTCTATCTTCAGAGCCCGTCCTTGCTATATATAATCCTGAGTATGAAATTGAACTACACGCCGATGCGTCTAGTCATGGGGTAGGCGGGATATTATTCCAAAAACAGTCTGAGGGAGAATTAAAACCTGTTGCTTATTTTAGCAAGCAGACTACTACAACCGAACAGAAATATCACTCTTATGAGTTGGAAGCAATGGCAGTGGTTCTAAGCATTCGAAAGTTTCGCGTTTATCTGTTAGGCCAAAAATTTACGATAATTTCGGATTGTCAGGCTCTAAGTACTACATGGACTAAAAAAGATATGTTGCCAAGAATAGGGCGTTGGTGGCTGGAGTTGCAAAGTTACGATTTTACAGTACAGTATCGACCTGGCACAAGGATGCAACATGTTGATGCTCTCAGCCGCTGCGCCCTTCCTTTGCGTCATATTACAGAACAAAACTGGATAGTTGCGGTGCAAAGTGAGGATCATAAAATTCAAAATATTATAAATAATATTAAGAGCAAAGACTTAAAAGACTTATATAAATTCGATGAAAACATTTTATACCGGAAAGTAGATGATAAATTTAAAATTGTAGTTCCTAAATCTGTTCGTTGGAGAGTTACAAAAATGTTTCACGATGACAATGGACATATGTGCGAAAGTAAAGTGATAGAACTCATTCGGCGTCATTATTGGTTTGAAAAACTAAGAAAGTTTGTCACTAAATATGTAAAAGGTTGTATTTCATGTCAATTTGCTAAGAGACCAACTGGCAAACAACGAGGCTTTTTAAACCCGATTGTAAAAGGAAATGTTCCTTGGCATACGTGGCATTTGGATCATTTGGGTCCCTTTTGCGTCTCTACAAACGGAAATTACTACTTATTAGTTATTGTAGATGGCTTTAGCAAATTTACTTGGCTGCAACCCGTTCCAAATACCTGCGCAGAGCATGTAGTTACAACTATAACATTTTTAGTTCGCTTACTTGGTCTTCCATCACGGGTTATAACTGATCGTGGCAAGGCCTTTACTAGTCAGGAATTTGAAAATTTTTGTAAGTCTAAACAAGTTCAACATATTTTGAACGCTGTCTCTTGCCCACGTGCGAACGGACAAGTCGAGCGATTCAATCGCACAATCCTACAGTCTTTAATTGCATATACAGGAGAGAAAGATAGTGACTGGGAGCAAATGGTTCCATTAGTAGAAAGAGGTATTAACACTACAATTAACAGTACTACACAAAAATGTCCTTATGAATTGGTATACGGTTTTAAGCCTAGGTTCGACATAGATGTACCAACATTACAAACAAATTTACGCAACCTACCTGAACTACGAGCTCAAGCCCAAACAAATACAATTAAATCCTCGGAAAAGATGAAATTAAAATACGATAAAAATAGACTACCTAGTATTAATTTTAAAGTAGGTGATTTAGTCCAAGTACAAAGAAAGATTGTTAAGAAAGGTTTGACTAGTGGAAAACTTGTAGATAAGTATGCAGGCCCTTATAAAATCGTTAAAGCATATGATAATGATCGTTATAGAGTTATGTCTTTAAATACACGTGGTAGAAAATATAACAATATAATAGCTGCTGATAAAATGAAAAAGTTTATTATACAGACTTTTACCGATGATGAGAGCGAAGAAGAAAATTAATATATAGAATATTTGTATTGTCAGTAATATATTGTTATATTTTAAGCATTATAATGTATTATGAAAATAAATTAATATAATTACGAATATATATAATAATTGTACTTTTGAAGGTCTATTAAAATGAGATATATTCTGTAATAATTTAGGTAATCAAATTATATAGTGTGTTCAAGTGACAAAAAAAAAATGAGTCCTTCTGGTGTATGTGGTGTGTCCCAACACCTCTTCTACAAGAATGAGTAACATCTGGTGTGTCCGGATCTCTGGTGTGTGTGGTGTGTCCCAACACCTATTATTAAATCTCCATGGTGTGTCCGGAGAATTAATGATGAAATGCCTTGGTGTGTCCGGCAGAACTGTAATTATTATCACTTTGGTGTGTCCAGTGATAGTAAAACAATGAATTAAGTCTCCTTGGTATGTCCGGAGAATTTGTGATGAAATGCCTTGGTGTGTCCGGCAGAATTATAATTATAATCACTTTGGTGTGTCCAGTGATAGTAAAACAATAATCGCACTGGTTAGTCCGGTGATAAATTGAAATTATTGCGAATTGGATATGTACTAAAATAATTGTATTGCCAGATTTGGTTAAATGGTAAGCTTGTGCAGTATTGGTGTAACACAGTTTAATTACGAGGGCGTAATCTGTTGTCAGGAAGGCCTATGAAGTATTAGAATAAATTTTGTGAGCCTAATTTGTTCTTTTTCCAAATAAATTTGACAACTGATTACCATTAGTATTAGTGATAATTATAAGAATTATATGCAATGATCTGATGTAAAATTTAAAAAGCTATTCTTTGAAATTAACAAATATTGTTAGAATAAGATTTAATTTATGAATTATTTTCTTATTGTTTTTAATCTTAATGAAATACGAGGACGTTATTTCATATTTCAGGAATGGCCGAGTGTTAGTTTGATTAAAAGTAATACAATCAATTTGGGTAACATTGAACAGCGGTGTAACTTTGAACAAAGTTGTGAAAAAAATATATTAATTTATTACATGGAAACTTCTTGTTGTTTTAATATCGTACCTGCGTAAAATGGTTTGCCAAAATGTTGTAATAGCAATGAAAGTAAAAAAAGGTACCTATCAATGTCATCATTTTAAAAAATACCGCCTTTTCCGTAGTGAAGTTGTTGCAAGTGTTTAATGCTTCATTTTGAAATAGCAATTATAATATAAAACTTACCGTAAACAGGTGTGTTTTGGTGTTTATCTTTAAAATGTATATTGTATATTATTATTTTGAAACTGTACTATCCGTATCCCATGTTGAATATTGCGTAAAACTGTTAAACTTTTGACGACGTCGAAATTTGATGTTATATGGGTAACTTTGAACGGTTCAAAGTTACCTGTATCATAAAAAAATATTTTTTTCGGAGGCTCAGGATCGCTCAGCGTGCTATGGAGAGGGTTATGCTCGGAATTTCGCTACGAGAGACGATGAAATCCGTAGACGAACGAAGCTTACCGATATAGCTCTCAAAATTAGCAGGCTGAAGTGGCAATGGGCCGCCACATCGCTCGTAGGACCGATAACCGATGGGGAAGAAAGGTCCTCGAGTGGCGACCATGTTTAGGCAAAAGGAGTACCGGTCGACCCCCTACCAGATGGACCGAAGACCTGAAGAAGACAGCGGGAAACCGTTGGATTCAGAGGACACAGGACCGGTTGGAGTGGCGCCATTTAGGGGAGGCCTATGTTATGTCCATGTTCCGTCCATCCTTTTTTTTTTTGTTTTCGAGGGGGAAACCTTCCAAAGGTACCCGATGTTCCGTCCATCCTATGGATGGATGGAATAAATAATCAAAAAAAACTAGTATCTTATTTTACCACCAAATTGATCGACCTTGATTCATATGGCAAGACCAAGTTGTCTAATGTATTTATATATCAAAATAAATGTATTTTTTATAGATTTGGTTTTAATTAACAAAAATATGTTAATTAATTTTACTCAGACCTTAAAATATTCGATTAATGACGGATTTTATATCCTCAATAAATTATATTCAAAGTTACCCAAAACTAAGGATAACTTTGAATTTGAGTTTTAGGGGTAATTGTGGATAGTTTAATTGTTTTCTCCGTAAATTTATTGTGTTAGATTAATAAACCAGCTAAAAAGGACACTATTCATTTAATAAAAACAAGGTGCAATAAATATAAAACAGATTATAATATCACAAATATTGTAAAAAATGTTCAAAGTTACCCAAATCGAGTTTAGATAGAATTTTATTAATTAATGAATATCATTGTGATTTTTAACATTACAGTGCTTAAGATAAATCCTGAATCGAATTATTACTCGTACCGTTAACTAGATGGCGTTGTAATACAAGAATATGTGCTCTTCCGTTACCAAGATGGCAGCACTTGTTCAAAAAGGAAGTTGGCTGTCTTGGTAGCGAGAGGGGATACAGAAAATTATAAAAACGAGTGGTTTAGATTAAGTCGGGTCATTTGTCAATCGTTGGTCGTATTAAAAGGAACTGTGCAGCTACATGGCTTTTAATATTATCTAAAATACCCTCTAACGGTTATTAGTGAAATATCGTCTAACAGTATATTAAACATTGTTATAATTATAAATTACTTATCATTAAAATATTTGTTAATATAATTATATATTAATATTTTGTGTATATATTTAATTTAAGCAATATTTATGATTTCAATAATTGATAATTTGTTTACGTTTATATACTTACCACAGATTATCGCTGTCGCCCAGGGTTGACCGGCAGAGAATGCCATTAGGCATTAAGTTCACCCTTGTAACCCTTAGATTAAGGTGTTTCAAAACTTTGAATAAATAAAAATTGTCTTTAAATGACAGTGCTGGTATAATTTGGTCTGCTTTAATAAGTGAATACCTTTTAAAAGCAAAAAAAGGTTCGAAACTTTTTTAGAAAAGCGTATCTACATAGATCTCGGTGGGAGAAATACTAATTTCTAAGCATGATAACTTTATTCTAATCTATACTTATAATAAAGTTGTAGAGAGGTCAATTCTGTACATGATATATTTTTCCAAAATAACTATCAGGGCGTGATTAGGGATCGATACTGATGCCAAAAATGCAATCAGTAAAATTTTTGTCTGTCTGTCTGTCTGTCTGTCCGTCTGTCTGTCTGTCTGTCTGTCTGTATAACCGTTATAGAAACAAAAACTACTCAGTGGATTTTAACGAAACTTGGTACGATTATTCTTTATACTCCTGGGCTGGTTATAGTATACTTTTCATCCCGCTACAATCAATAGGAGCAGAGCAGTAAAGGGAAATGTTGGGAAAACGGGAGAAGTTACTTTTTTAAGCTTCTGTCGCGTGTGCAACCTTAATGGTTAACCTTAAAGCTACACAGAAATCATGTATGAGGGAAATATTTTCCTTAAAATTATCTAAAAAATATCCTACGACAGCATATGTCCATCTTTTATGGTTGACTCACAATAACACGTGTAACTCCCGATAGCTTAGCAGTTCAAAGCTTTCTGATTATATTTGTCTACTCTTACGTTTATAACTCAGTCATCTATCTGTACGAAAATGAACATGAAAATGAAAAATGAAAAATGAAAAATGAAAAATGGAAAATGGAAAATGGAAAATGAAAAATGAAAAATGAAAAATGAAAAATGAAAAATGAAAAATTAAAAATTAAAAATGAAAAATGAAAAATGAAAAATGAAAAATGAAAAATGAAAAATGAAAAATGAAAAATGAAAAATGAAAAATGAAAAATGAAAAATGAAAAATGAAAAATGAAAAATGAAAAATGAAAAATGAAAAATGAAAAATGAAAAATGAAAAATGAAAAATGAAAAATGAAAAATGAAAAATGAAAAATGAAAAATGAAAAATGAAAAATGAAAAATGAAAAATGAAAAATGAAAAATGAAAAATGAAAAATGAAAAATGAAAAAGAAAATGAAAAATAAAAAATGAAAAATGAAAAATGAAAAATGAAAAATGAACAGTGAACAGTGAACAGTGTCACGGTGACGTAACAAATATATTAAATAGGGACAATTCTTGGCTATGCGAAAGATCCATCTTAACTCCTCGCAATGACCAGGCATTTGAGATTAATAATAAAATACTGTCGAATATACAAGGGGAAAGCAAAGTTTATAGTTCAATAAATAGAATGGTCGATGAACAAGACGCCACTAACTACCCGATAGAATTTTTAAATTCTTTAAATATGCCCGGACTTCCTTCTCATGAAATTTGTTTAAAAATTGGCATTCCGATTATTCTGCTCCGAAATTTAAGACCACCACAACTTTGCAATGGAACTCGGCTAAAAGTAACCCGGTTGCAACAAAATATTATCGAGGCTCAAATTTTAACAGGTTGCGGTGCAGGAGAAACCGTCTTTATTCCCAGAATTCCCTTAGTACCTAATAATTTTCCATTCCAATTTAAAAGAACGCAATTCCCAGTATCGGTGTGTTATGCAATGACAATTAATAAGGCTCAAGGGCAGACTTTTCGTGTTGCTGGAGTATATCTCGGTGTCAGTTGTTTCTCGCATGGTCAGTTGTACGTCGCTCTTTCCCGGGTCAGTAGTTCCAAAAATCTTTACACGTTCATGTTCACGTGCCGGATGGATCAACATTCAACATAGTTTACCCGGAAGCTTTGCATTGAAGTATTTTCGTTATATAAGTACTTAAGCCTTCGGCAGGATCAGAATAGGGCTACGGTATCCCTGCCTGTCGTAAGAGTAAGTAAGTAGTAAGAGGCGACTAAAAGGGGCTTCCGGGGTTGCGGGCGGCTAGAGTGGGAGCTTGAACCGTCCAGCCAGGCGATACCGGGAAGGTGGCGATATGTGTGGTCGCATACCGCCGTAAAGACTAGATTGGGTGGTGGGCCCATCCGCCCATCTGGGAGGAGCCCGAGTCCTCTTTATAGCACCGAAGACGGCCACCGGGGGGGTTTTAGTGCGGTAAAAATTCCACATAACTCTGCGTCGCTCCCACGGCGTCGGGTACCTTTTGAAGGTTTCCCCCTCGAAAACAAAAATAAAAAAGGTTCTTAAGCCTCATGTGAACGTGATCTAAACAATATTACCAATAGGTACATTAACTCAATAACACACAAGGAGTTACTCGCTGGCGGAGTCGCGGGCAAAGCTATTAACAATAATATTGTGCGGTTCCGTATTGCGATATTTTTCAACAGTATTGTAGATATGACATATTATATTTCCCTACTAAAATACGAAAGTTAGTCTGTTTGTTACATCAAAACCACTGAACCGTGAGGAAGGACATAGGCTACTTTTTTTTACGAAAAACAACGGAAACGCGGACGAAGTCGCGGGCAACAGCTAGTCCTATTATAAAATTGGTAAATGGTTAGTGCTACAGCTTGATAGTAAAGCGTTGAGGTAGGTACTACTGTTATTAACAAAATGTTATTAAAATATAAAATATGCTTTTAGGACACAATCGATCGAAACAACGAAATAAATATATCATCGACAACGTAAGGTAGGTACTTATAGGACCAGTAGGTGTAGTTCTAAGAAGGTACCAGCGCTATACTTACAGCGTGAAGAAGACCATATTCGTTTCTAGGAGGTGAAACGCAACTGTGATAGTCTTTAGTTACAACCCTATACCTATATATGATTACAAACTGGGTATCGTTAGGTGGACTGCATGCTAATTTGCTCAATGTTAAAAAAAAATCAAGTTACCGATATTTCACCTCCGAAGCAGCAAAAATGAACTGACTGTTGTAGAGGGCGCTGAAGATGATGACCACGAGAATGAGGCAATACGTGCGCTTCTGATGGCGACCCACCTCGCCCAGCTCCACCAGGATTTCGTCCAAGTTGACGCCGCTCTTGTTCAGCGGCATAGTGCATTTTTTAATCCACCAATCACTGTTTAAACAGCAGTTACGCCGATTTTAAGGTAGAAAAACATTTACGGCTGGTCTTTTTCGTAGCACTTTTCAAGGCTACTTATTTAAGCCTTCGTATTTTTAGGATTAGTTGATGTAGTCTGTTAAACTTCCGAGTTCATGTATTTCGCCTACACCAGCAACACGTTACATTGTTTAGTAAATAAGCTAGAAATCTCATTGTATGATGCATCGATGTAACCGTTAACAATTTAAATCTAAATACAAATTTTAGACTAACTAAGGAAGTACACGTTGATAGATTTGACAGGACTATCTGCCATCTTGTGCCAGTGTCAGATATACTTCAGATTAATTCGCTATTTTCTTATTTAGGGATTTTAATGCTAAACTTCTTGAAGATTAGGTACTAGTAGCTGAGGTTGGTCACGTTAGAGCAGTGCTTCCTAACCTTTCAATATGGTTACCGCTGTGAATTGGAGAGGCAAGCTAATTTTACTCCGCCTTTAAAATTGTAACTTTTTTTAATGAATATTCTCATGTTTTTACATATCCGCAATCTTGTAGAGCTGCGGTTTGAGGAATAAAATGCAATGCAATGCAATGCGAATGCAAACCTGTACGAATTTAAGTGTGCGATCAAAAAAAGGTCATAAAATCTATTCAAATGTAAGTTAAAAAAAAAAGTTTTCCCAAGTTTACATTTTACCGCACATTACTTAATTTGCTACAGCGGCGCTCACAGGTTAGGAACCCAGGCCTTAGAGACTTCACCCTGTAGTTCCGGGACCAGAATAGGGCTACGGCATCCCCTGCCTGTCGTAAGAGGCGACTAAAAGGGGCTTCCGGGGTTGCGAGCGGCTAGAGTGGGAGCTCGAACTGTTCCCAGTCGAACAGTCAGGTGATCCCGGGAAGGACGGCGGTATGTGTGGTCGCATACCGTTGTAAAGACTAGACGGAGCGGTGGCTCCAGCCACCCATCTGGGAGGAGCCCGATTAGCTCCTTTTTAGCGCCGAGAACGGCCACCGGGGGGGTTTCAGTGCGGTAAAAATCCCATATACCTAACCCTGCGTCGCTCCCACGGCGTCGGGTACCTTTTGAAGGTTTCCCCCTCGACAACAAAAAAAAATAAAGGCCTTAGAGACTTGCGCGTGTGAGTGAATTGTGAATGCATAAGCTGGCTTCGTTTTGTAGCGTCGGGTAGTAAGAGGTAGGTTAGGTTCAGATATGTTAATATTTTGGGTACAAACATGGAAGTTTACGGTTATTTTAGGTTTTACGACTGGAGTATGAAATTCTAAAGTTTTATAGGTATTTGTTACGAGAGAAAAGTACTTAGGTAATTACGAAGTCAGGTATGCATGTAAAGTAGCCTTGTCCTAGAACGAGGAGCCATTGGGTCGGCCGAGGTGACCGAGTAGGAACTTCCTTTGCATAACCTTTCCTTAAAGTGTTCACTGAGAGTGAAGCAACATATTTATAATTAGATTTTATTAATTAATTATATAGCACTACTCAGACGAACAAATGGGTCGTATTTTTTCGATTGGTATTAGATACTTATGCATCTATTACCTAACACAAGTAGGTACCTACTTGCTCACATTTCGAAATAAATTCAAGTACCTAACTCATTTAGTTATCTGCCTGGGAATCGTCTCACCACTTAAAAGGTACCACGATGTGCCATATGTACCACGATGTACCACGGGAAGGACGACGGTAGGTCCTTCCCGATCTCGCTGGTTGGGTGATTCGAGTTCCCACTTTCTGGGCCCGCAAGTCCCTTTAATCACCTCTGATGACAAGCAGGGAGTACAGTGACACTATTCTGTTCCATTCACAGCGTTAATCTAAAATTCTCAGCTGGAAATTAAAAACAAATAATATTTGTAATACCGTACCAACTTGCAACAATCAACCTGATCTGAACGCACCTTCATTGGTATGCATGGTACAGGCCGACAACAGTCATAGTAAACTTGGCTTTTTATTTTGAAAACCAATTATTACTAATGTGATAGTAAAAAACAATCGCAAACGCGTTTTCAAGAGTTTGTTTTTTATCAATTTGCACTTGACCATGCAGTGGAATGCAATGCAGTACAATTTTCTGAAATATCATCACGAAACTATTACCCAGCAGTGGAATAGTAATTGGCTAATAACGATAGTAATCGATGATTATATCACACATTTTTATCATTCTTTCATTATGTATGTTCTACAGGTTTATTAGCCAGGTTGTTAGGTCAATTGAGCACATGTCCGAGCAATAAGCGACTCAGAATAATAACAAACATAGAGTGCTTCACCGCGTCTGGTCCGACTCCATTAAACTGGCCATTTGTTGATAATTCGCAGTGAATTATAAACAAATGGCCAGTTTAAGACTAGTTTAGTTCTGATGTGCAATGTACGGCGCATTTCTCCACAATTACTTTAAATCAGATTGAAGTAGCAAATGAATTAGCTATCTGCAAAAAAAAAGTTGCTATTCCCGAGGACTAAGATGATCGCCTCATATGAAATTGAACCGACGACGACACCCTTCCACTGAAACCCAAGACCTGCTTCTTACTAGATTTATACGTGATGACTCATGCGGTGGTATGGTGATGATGTAGTGATATTCCCGGTCAAACTACAATGGTTCTCCTATCTGGTTATTCCCTACTTACTTACCATATAAACAATAAAATCAGATAACTTCACTTGAATTATATACGTTAATTTTATACCGAGTATGACGTTTTGATGTTCCACTGATGTTCTTATCTATGCCTATTGTTCATACCCGAGTCGCTTCGCTCTATATTTTCTACAGTACCTAACTGTGGAATCTTACCAATTTCATATGTACAAAACTACGTAATGAAAAATATATTGTTATTGAGGATTAATGTGCCGATAATTATATTCCTATTGCTTAAGATTTCTTATCAGGTGTAGAATTTTGTGCGTGCGCGTGAAGATAACATGTGTAAGTAGCCAATTGCGAAATATTTAATCCTTAATAGCAATGTTCATGGTAATTATAAGATTAAATAATGCAATCAATCTATATGTACTAACATACCTATACTTAACAAAAGATATTTAATTAAGAAGAATTGCAATTCCTTAAATTGACATGCATCTAATCTTTTCAGTTGGTTAACAATAAGCAGGTAAGTTATAGAAAAATGAACTACAGAATTGAGCTGAACTATTTCAGTTCAATTCTGTAGTACATTTTACTTATATACCTATTTCACCTATACCTATGTATAGGTGAAATAGGTACAAAAGTAATAAAATATCAATCAACTTGTTTTATTCTTGTGACGGAGTGTATGTGCCCGTGCGTGTCTCCAGTGTCATTCACATGCGTGAATACCTGCTAGTTTCCTTGCAGGCCACGTACTTATTTTTGACAAGAAAGGAAATGTACCTTTAAAACGACCCGCATGGCGCAGCAGTTATCACACCGGTCTGACGCGCAATGGGTCCCGGGTTCGATTCCCGGCCAGACAGGTATCTGAATGATGAGTTTAGATTCATGTTCTGGGTCTGGGTGTTTGTGTATTCGTCTTGAGTGTGTCCATGGTACCCGCGACACAGGAGAAAATTCTAGTGTGGGGCTATGAGTGTAGAAAGCGTGTGTGAGTGCAGAAAGCGTGTGTATCTTTAAAACGATAGGAAATCCC
This sequence comes from Spicauda simplicius, assembly GCA_949699795.1. Lineage (NCBI taxonomy): Eukaryota > Metazoa > Arthropoda > Insecta > Lepidoptera > Hesperiidae > Spicauda > Spicauda simplicius. The sequence continues at coordinate 425,421 of OX453068.1, forward strand.
GCGGACTAGCATTTCCTATCACGCCGTCAATGCGTCACAAATCCCCGTGATAGGAACATGACTTTGACGGTCGACGTAAAAAGGTCGGTAAATAAAACAATATATTTATGTAACATAATAATTATTACATTTTTATATGTTCAAACTTTATATGTACAGTCAACATCGAATGCGAGAACAACATCTACATTATTAAAGTGTACACAGGGAACAACAGGTTTATAAACGTATTTATATAGATAAAGTTATGTTATGTACATAATAATTCACATACAAGTCGTAGTGTACCTGCATCTCGATATAATAATATGTATACAGCGACAGACACAGGGTCAATAACGAGTGAACTCTATAAAGATTTCTATACATCTAGAGATGAACGTTCGTTCCTTACGACACCGACACATACCACACAGAAATTAACGTACTAATCCACAAACAGCTTTTCAAAAACAATGATTAAACACAATTATACTAATTATTTTATTAGTAACACATAAGTACGTACTTAAAATTATATCGTTAATCCAAGTAGTCTAAGATTATATCTACAAGTAAAGCAAGGATCTCTTATGAATTTAATTAACATAATTTATACAATGAAAAATTAGGTAAAACATTGACAAAGGAACCATAAGGTAACAGATGATCTTTTATTAAACATCGTCGTGTGTCGTGTCGTGAGATACGAAGGTTCATCAAAAGGGCCTAGAGACAACACACTTACACAAGAATCGTTACGTTAAATACACTTTTTTACTAATTTGCATCACATTATATAGACATTAGGATAGTTTGCAAGTGGACCATTCAAACAGTTCCTTAAGAAGTATAATTATAAAACCACTAGTTCCTGCCCGCGGCGTCGCACGCGGTGTATAAGGTATATTCGCGTACATTTTGTCTATTATCTAATTGGTTATTCATACAGTTTTGATACCTAATCCTTTTACATACACTCATATAATTATGTTTTAACTATTAGTAATGGATGAAAGCGTAATACTAAACTAAACCAATAGTCCATTAAAAACCATGAAGTGACATCACACTATTTCACCAGTTAGGTCAATTGGAACATTTGTAAATAATATAATTATATTATTTAAATAAAATCAAAGGGTAACATTTAAAGCACAAAAAATGCGTAGTATGGTATGCGAATTAAAGTAGTATGTGCACTTTAATTTTCTTATATTTAAAAAAAAAAACATTCTCCGTCCATATCACGCATCCGCCAGTGAAACACATGCATGCATTCACTGGAGGACGCATGAAAATGTTGGTCAAACTGATATATATTTTCATATTTTCATAACACCCATCAAGATGTTATTTAAACTATTTAATCTAACGTAAAAGAGGCAGTAGACAACACTAGAAACTCTTTGATCTGATGTGTCCAAACGACAGTTTTATATTACACAATTTTTTCTCATTATTCTACATATCATGGTAGAGGTATTACATCATACTGGTGTCCATATACTTATCAATAAATCAAGTATTAGTTACAACTAAATACGTATATGTAAGTCGCGGAAATTATACTAGTATTCTGTAAAACATTTCTAAAAGTTCGCATTTTCTACATTCTGCTTTAACAGCATTTATATAGGTATTTCGGCAGGTGCAAAAAAACTACCTTACATAATACTTCTATGTCCTAGCGTTGTTATGTGTTTTATATAACTTTATCTATTTTCAACTATAAAATAATAAAGGTAAAAAAGATACTTTAATTCAAGAATTGTTTTAGTATATATAATATGTTTAGGGTAATTGGGTAGGGTCTAGGGTTGCCACCTACAGCAGATAAAAATACATTGGTAATAAAAGCTGGAACGTAAAAGTTTTTTTCTTTACTATATATCATCTGTCCTTGAATATTTCGTTTAAATGAAAGGTAATTTAAAGAAATTACCATTATCAGAGTCAGCTGAAATTTTATCCATATGTACCTACAGAAAAAGATAATGAAATATTACAATACTATGGAGCCATAGAAACTTTTTATTAAACCAACGAAACATTTTTGAATTCCAAATGAGAAAAAGTATTTTCACACACCTTACTATTTTCATATTGTATACAGAACAATTACACCAAATAATTTACAATCATTTATTATAAAGTACAGGTGACAACCCTAATAATCAACAGTAACGGTAACTTAAATAGCGAGGAAAATTCTAACGAACGCAATATTTTATCAGATAAATCAATTGTATTTGCAGTTGAAACGATTTTGCACAGGTGTTTGTTGCCAGATGTAAAATTTTCCACTGTTTTTTGGGTGATCCAGCTTCGCTGTGACTAACGATGTCAATAATCTTTAAACAGAATTTAAATAAGCTGAGACAAATATTTAACTGTTACCTCTAAATTGTCTTCTTTTGTTTTGTTACATCTCTTTAATTATATTAATATTTGGTGTCAGCAACACAAATGAGTAAGTTAGACCAGTGCCGGATTAAGCCAACGCGGGGTCTACAGCAAACTCTGACAAGCCCATAGCTTGCCTTAACTAAAGGTATTAAGGTAAAAAAAAAAAAAAAAAAACAAAAATGCTACAAACTTTTTTGGATTCAATCTAGGAAAATTTAGAGATGAAACTTTCTATATCTACTCTAATTTAAGATTTCCAGGATAGCAATTATAGTAAAATATAAATAGTAGGTGTTGGACCGTGGGGCCTTTCAAGTTGCGGGGCCCGTAGCATTTGCTACTCTTTCTATGTGGCTAATTCGGCACTGAATTAGACTTTCACCACAACAAAATCTTTATTACTCCAATTAGTGTTGCTCTGAATGAGTTTGTCATATACAGGGTGTAATCATTAAGTGTGCACGGGCGATTATTCCGTAACTATTACAGATATCAAAAAACTTTAAACTGATATGAAAAGTACTTTACCTGATGAGTAAAATGACAATATTATATTTTTAAAAATGTAACGAGATATATCCAAAAACTTTACAATAAACGTTCCCATACATTTAGTATGAGATAGTAGAAAGTATAGTAGTAGAACTATTGTACAATAATAAATTGTGTTTTTTTCGATTTGCGTAATAAATCATGATTGTGCATTATTGACTGAAAATGGCATATTGCAATACAAGAAAAAGGGACTTATTAACAATGTACTACTTCTACTACTTTACTTTCTACTATCTCGTATATAGGAGTGTTTAATGTAAAGTTTTTAGATAATTCCAGGTTTATTTTTAAAAAGTTATTATTTTCATTTTACTCGTTAGGTAAAGAACTTTTGATATATAACTTTTGATATCAGTTTAAAGTTTTTTAATATGTGTAATAGTTGCAGAATAATCGCCTGTGCACACTTAACGATTACACCCTGTATAATATTTGCTATAAGTCTTTATATCCCATTGTAAGACGTTTCGAAACACGACAGAATATATTTTAACTTTGTGCAAATAGCAGGTTCTTAATATGAGAACTTTATCATTACTCCGATGTACATACCCATTACCAACGTCTTATTATTGGAAGAACAATCGTTAAAATATGACAAGCATACACTATTTCATAACATATAATTGGAATATTGATTCACAGTGCAATATTTAATAACTTCAACAGCAATTATGTAACCGCATATCTTCTATATAAAATGCAATCAATAATTACTTTATAGTCGAACACGTGAGATGTTACAAGCACGTTAGGAATTATTTACCAAGACACGTGTTATAATAATAACTTGATTATATAGATGATAGATAGATAAATAGATAGATTCCAAGATACATATTTCGTCTTTCATTACAATACTTACATTCGACTTTTTATAGGATTGAAGTAAACGAGCATGCAGTCCACCTAAGGGTAAGTGGTCACTGCAGCCCATGGACATCACTATTCAACTTCATACAGAACATGGTTTCTATCTGAAGTCAATCACAGATGTGTTGCTAATCCCGAGGACTAAGATGGTTGTCTCATATAAAAGTGTGAAAAGAAATAGTTATCTCCTAGTGCATTGTTTGGTTTTAATTATTAATGTTATATTTGAAACCGTCAATATTTATGTTCCATGGGCACAGATTTCACCTAAATACAAAATGTTACGAAAAAATCAGAATCTTTAGATAAAAAGTATCACATATTAACATAATTACAGTAGATCGCAAAAGTAATATTAAAATGTACGTTTAATAAATCACAACATACATAAATATACCTAATGTAGATTTGTTCAGATACTCGAATAACCGATTGCCACGACCCAAAAAGTTAAAAACCGTTTTTCAATGTTCACTTTAACCGTTAACCATAAAAAGTAAAAACACGTACATTATATACAATAATGGTAAAAAATTAAGTTACACATTGTCACGCATCGTTGTAATGACCGCAACCGTAGAGTACAACCGACATTCATATCAACCATAACCATTTAAATTTAAAATTAATAACTACCAAGAAATTCATCAATTATTCCACACGCGAGATCATTACTGCCGGATAGAAAATGCGTTTGCAAAAAGAAAGTTTAAACGCGTCTAAGTTTTTCAAAATGCCTTCTTCATCTCATTGATATTGCAAAATAAATATGGTTTAATGAATGGATAACACTTTTGTAGAAAACACTTTTATGTTGCATTTTATTCTTTTTTTTTTTTAATTTATTGATATAAAATACAGTTACAAATGTTCCTTATTTAACTTTTGCCAAACTGTTGGCCAGTTTGTCGGCAGTATAAACAGTTCTCGTGGTCTATTTAAATAACATTTACGCATGAATTACGTTTAGCTAACAATGATAATTTGATCTAGAGCAAGTAGTGCAATTTTTGTTAAGTTTTCCTGGAATTCCAATGAATTTTGTCAAATATTTGGACGATATAGCAATGTTAGTAAATACTATAATAGCGTTATTGTACAATGAGTGAAATATTCCAATTAATAAACGACTGTTACTAAAGTAATTCAATTAAATTAGTAACAGTGATATCAATGTACAGTATCGCGAAAGAATTTAATAAACGTTGTGAAGGACAACTGTTGATATACATATTTATGTTATCAATAAAACCATGCTTGTTTGCGTGCGAGATGCAGAGGGGGACGGAAACTCAGAACTCAGTAATCTCGCATGCACACGTACAAACGACCAAAGGACGAAATTCAAGTACACCTAAAAATCGTTATTCGCGAGGATTACGCCCCTATGCTGCGAATAAAACCGTCAATCGATACTCAAAAAAGCTGACGCACAAATAGAAGGTGCGGAATATTTTTACTTGAACCGACTACGTCCGTTAATGAAGGAATTATTAGCCACGAATGCAAGGAAATGGTCACATTCTTTTAACCCGAGAATAAAGAGAAACCGTATATACCGCTTTGACTATATTTGCATTTTTGTAATATTTTTAAGCAGCCAGCATTGGAATTACTCTAAGTTACTGTAGAAAATAAAATATCAAATGTTTTCATGTCCATCGGTATTTACTGTTACAAAAAATGTCATCTCCATCCGCCAAGTACGTATGCCTCAGTACGAGTTTATAACGTTTTCTTATAAAAATCATTGTTTTTGTTTTTGCTAAAACATATATAATGATTGTTTTGAAAAAAAAGAAATAAACCCCGAAGGAACAAGGTCGGCTGATACCAAATAAGACATCAGGGTCTGGATTTTCTTAAATGTAAACTTATAAAGCGAAATACAATATTATAAATATTAAATGATATATTTCAATGTTATGGTTATGTTACAATAATCAAAATGAAAATTCGTATTTTTGGCCAAACGTTCGACATTTTAGGATTTTTTTCTCAAACTAAGCTACTAAGTCATTTTCGAAATTCTCCGCTCATACCAATAGTGCTAAGAAATCATCGTTATGCGTCATTCAAACAGTATCTAGGAACTAATTCGGCACTCTGAAATTTATCAGAACATTCTATAATTACAACTTTCTATAGGACCGTAACTGGCGTAGCGTATTTTAATGCCGCCCGGGGCCGAAGTGGAATTTGCCGCCCACCCCATTAAAAATTTTGTCGACAAAAAAAAACAAGATGTAATTTGACAGCCAAAAACAAGCCAATAATTGATCTTTGACAACTGTTCTTACAATTTGACAACTAGAAAAGTTCTCTAAACCTACATTTTCTGCCGTCCCATAAATGTGCACGCAAGTAGAATTTTGAATATAACTTCAAAATTCTATTTGCGTACAAAAAGTACCGGTTCCATTTTCCAAAAAAAAACCCTAAAAAAAGTACCGCCAGAGGCCTTGGCCCTCTTTCCCTTACGCTACGCCACTGAGAACACGCATGCACGAAGCACGTATAGCACGCATAGTTTTACAAATACATGGAGGAGAAAATATTTTCCCAGTTAGTAAACACCTTAACTTCTATACATAAATAAATATATTTTAGTGCACAAAATATACTATAATTGAAGGGCTAATTTCGTAAAGCAAAAGAACTCCAACCTATAACTACATATTTTAGCGCAAAAAATCTTACACTAATAAATCATGTTTATTTATACTTATACATATAATAATCTGTATTCTCGGTGCGTCGGATATTACATTAACTATGTAAAAAAAATGACAACACATAACAGCGCTTTTACATAAGGTCGCAGGTAGCGCGGCTGCAGCGCGTCAGCCGCGCGACTGCAGAGAATGCTTTTTTACGACTATATCCGAGGGATTTTTTTTTGATTTGGGTGGCGCGCTGTACTTTTTTAACGGAAATAATAATAAAAAATAATAAATACTGAATAATTGTTTCAATAATAAGAAAGCATCCATTGCAGTCGCGCGGCTGACGCTCTGCGGCCGCGTTACTTGCGACCTAATGTGAAAGCGCTCTAATACTTACAAAAGTAAATAAGACCATCACGTACATAATATATTTCTCCACATATAACATCAAGTCGTTGGACGGGACTCGTATGATACATATTTTGATATTCCGCACAGAGACAAAAATATTACTCAAATGTAAGTAAAATATATATATAACACGTGGACAGTGAGATATAAAAAATACGCAAATATTCGTGATAAACAGTAATACCTACTTTGAAAAAGATTATAATTATAATTTACTTTTACCAACAATAATTACATGTAAAAGAAATAGTACATTATTATTATATATGATTTAATAAAAGTTATTATGATTGTCTTTAAAGCAAATAATACATTATTTATGTAAAACAACACACTATATTTTTATAAACTTTATGTTGTCTCAAAATGTCTTAATCATGTCTTTACTCTTCTTTCTCTCTCTGTTTATAAATTTTTATAAATATTTGAATAATGAATGAAATCACTATTATTATGACCAGTCCCTATGTCGCACTGTTATGTTCTATGCATCTGCTAATGTTCTATTTAACGTGCATAAATAAATAGTCTATATTTTCTGTATATTTCTGGCCAGAATACTAAAATGTGTCTTAGCTATGATTTACATAAAGAAAATCCCTTCTCTCAAATATCACTATTGTCTTTACTTTGCAATACTATGTACAGCGCTGTACAATACATAAACAAAAACGAAATACTTTCTGAATACAATAAAGTGTAATAAATCGTCAGGTGACAGGAAAAACTCACTAACTACAGAATATGCAACATGAAGTTATCAGCATTTAATAATATTTTGATCCCAAAATTTCATTTATATGAAATGTCCTGGAGTTATATCATTAAATAAAATATCGTACAGGTTATTGTATCCGTATATTATTCCATCCATCCATCAGCCCTTTGATGTCCACAGCTGAACATAGGCCTCCCCTAAAAGGCGCCACTCCAACCGGTCCTGTGCCCTCTGAATCCAACGGTTTCCCGCTGTCTTCTTCAGGTCATCGGTCCACCTGGTAGGGGGGCGACCTGTACTCCTTTTGCCTAAACGTGGTCGCACTCGAGAACCTTTCTTCCCCATCGGTTATCGGTTATATATTATTGACTTAATAATAATGTTTTGTTAAATAATTGTGTATTAAGTGAAACAATCGGGATTATACTATTTTGTAGTTAGTTTTTCTTGTCACCCGACGAATTAAAATGCGGCAACACTTGCTAACATTATACTGATAATGTGTCTTATATACAAATAAATAATTTATATAATTATAATACAATACTTACAAGTTTAGTTGACACAACTTTCAGTATATTTTCATATATTATACATCTGAAAATAAAACTGAATTAATTTAAGTTACATTTTGGATACTTAAATGTTTATAAATATAATTCAGTGTTGCCACAGAGAATAAGTAGATATATACATAATAATTAATACACATTTATTCTAATTAACATTTATCTCACTATTTGATTATTAAGTTTTCATTATATTTATAAAGACACTCACAACGCCGAATATAGTAAATCGTTTCTAAATATTTCAAATTGAATTTTAAATTTTGAATATTAAAAAGCAGTATTCATTATAGTTAATTAAGGGTCCATTTAATCTACCTTCGTTAACCGTGTCAGACAGAGGCCGAGGCAGACAAAAAAAATATTTTTGCATACAATTTTATGAGCAGTGATAGCCTAATGGTTGAAACTTGCCCTCTCGATCGGGAGGTCCAAGGTTCAAACCCAGGCACGCACCACTGATTTTTCTAAAATTATGTGTGTGTTAAAAATTAATAATCACTACTTTTCGGTGAAGAAAAACATCGTGAGGAAACCTACACACCCGAGAGTTCTTTAGAAAAAAGTTGTCGGAGGTGTGTGAAGACTATCTGTGGACGTGTTTCAGAATACTAATATCTCTTGATGAATTGCGGGAAGTCGCGACACTACCTTACTTCTTTTTATATAACTTTTTTTCGTTTTTATAATGACATGTTTATGTCTGTTACATGTCTGACACGTTCTATGCCTGTAGGAAAAAATAAACCCTAAATCGTCATACGTCATAGAGGTACGTTACGAAATTTCGTATTACTGAATTTATTTATAAAATTGCTTTGAATATTATCAAGGAAGTATATTCAAATGGATTAGCTAATAATGCAACATGCAACGAAGAATAATGAAAATACGTACGCAACAGGTAAGTTTTAGTTTATTTATATACAGAAGTCTCTTCGATATTGGATTCGACCGGCACGAGTGCACCCTATCGTTACTCGAGGAAGTACTTCGATCAATTCCAGTGCACTAAGTGTTAAGATTCAGTCATAGTACAGGGTACTCATAGGTAACGTATGGGTACTGTCAAAGTAAATCAATGTACTAATAATAATATTAAGATGAAAATTCTGAGATGTTTAGATAAAACTATTATATTGCACGTCTCTAACGCGAAGCGTTTGCGATAGTGCTCTACTCTCGCCTTGTCAAAAAAAAATCTTTTATAAAAAAAATCTTTATATAATATAATCACTATTACATTTAATAAAGTTCATATCTTTATAGCCGTAAGGAACAGCTAACCAAGCATGCCATAAAATAATAGACAAAAAGTTAATCGGAGCATAAGTCATATTAGAATTAAAAGCAAATGTAATATTAGTGTTAGAATTATAAATAATGAACAGGAACGGACACCTGAACACCAAAATGGCCACCAAATATATATGATTAAATATAAAACCACATAAAAACCGAACTCGTGATCTTGAAAAATAACAGGTAACTTAAGAGGAAAATATACATTAAAAATCTGAATGGTGTTCTATAAAACTAACTGAACGATAACTACATACATTTTTATTTTTCCTTGAAACGATTTTATCTATTTATGTTTGTGTATAATACTTTAAGAAAACTTACAAAGGAAATAAGACGATCATATTTTCATACATTAAGAAAATCGTACATTCTAAATTTTCTATAGAGTAACTCAAGTGTCAGTCCGCAACAATTGTATTTTCAAATAGTTATAAGCTCAAAGATTGTGAACACACTGTACTATGTCCGACAGCTGACACCGCTCGAAAATGGGAAGACTTATAACATACTAAATTGTATGTATTCCTAATAATTACCTAAATAATGTCATAAATATGACTACTTCCAAACGATCTAAGAGATTACAGGGATCGTAATATAGTTTAAATATTCGTTGCCCTCAGCGTCCAAGCGCTTAAGCACAACCATTATTAAATAATTTATGGCGCGATAAGTAATTGTCGATTGCAAAAGACGTATTCGATTAATTCACGTGTTACAAATATTATACGTTTATTCGATAATATAATATCATATTACCAAGTGTTTTTAAAAGTATGAATTTAGGTCACGAATCCTCTTTAGTGAGTCGCGAGATGTCTTAAGAATATTTGGAAAAAATATATTATTGGTAAATATTAATTAAAAGACAATTGAAGGCAAATTTAATAAATTTAACCGATACTTAATTCTGATAAATGAATGTTTTTTTGTAGATTTGATATTGGTAATAAAATATGCAAGTTACAAATGATGGAAAGTAGAGATCACGAAATATTTTTACATGATAAGTAGGTAAATTCCATAATAGATATTGAAAAATACTTTTTTTTATACTTTAACGTAACGATAAGGCAGACGGGCTTTGGTGGAAAGTCAGCGTCGTTTGTGGACATTCGCAACACCAGAGGAGTCGCCAATGCATCGCCGGATTTAGTCTTATAAAGGCTCGTATCTCATGGTATTTCTAAAATGTTTTTCTACATCCCTTTACATTTATCAATGGGTTCCAAAACAGATTAATTTTATTTTACGAAGTAAAGAAATATCGCAGTTTAGTATTACAATGGCGTAAGTACGAAAAATCTTTATGACGTACACAAAATTACTGAATTATCAAATACAACATCGACTCTATAGTTACTGTATCTGTACTAGTATTTTTAGACGGAATATTTTTAACGGAAATAGCATCAATGTCGGGTTGGCATGTCTTAAAAACACATCCAATAAAATGTATTTTAATACATCATTGTAATTGCGAAGAGGCGATATGTTAATTAAATCCAGATTATTGTGGTATGCATGGCCACATCTGTTTGTCCCAGACGACAAATAATCACACACGGATAATGGTGGTAGTAACAGTAGCTGACTGTACTTATGCCACAATTAGATAATCACGAATAATCCGCTGAAAAGCTTGGCGAACAATCACGAATAGGAAAACACGACGTACAGAACAGACGCATAATCCATTTAATGGCGTCAACCGACACTGTACATACAAACGAATATCCGTATGAGTGGCAAATACACCCGAGTAAGTTATTTACATACTCATATTTGCGCCTTTTTATCTGTAATCCGGGACTATTAACAGGAGAATACATCTTTAAGTTGGCAAGTAAGATCGTCGGAACATAACCGATTGAATGTGTTAATATTTCTTTCAAGTGACATGGACGAAATTATAATTTAGTAAAGTTATTTGCAGTACAGATTATATCGTTTAAGATGTTTCATATATAATGAATAATGTATAATTACATCTATATAAAGAAAATAGGTTTACTTTAATTAGTTCTTTTTTTTAATTTGACGTGCCTGTCTAATTATAAAACTTCAGAATGTATTTTGTGAAGAAAGATTTTGTGGAATAATAAACTTAAAATGTCGTTTCTTATATTCAGAAGCAACATATTTGTTTATTTTCCAAAACCCTAACATATCATCTCATATATATTTATTTAATTGTTAACACTTTTTGTCCTATCCTTTTTTATTTTGGCTTATTTCGTTCTTAATGGTACAAGATGTCATTTTTACTTTCAATTTTCTTATTAGATTTCGTAGTAAATTGTTTAATGCGATGATTGGCTTAATGTTAATTGCATGATCACGATACCGTATGTTTCTCAAAGGAACAATTTAAAGTCTTAACAAACCTTTCCCACCTCATATCGTTCACTAGCAACCTCCTTCCACCTTATAGTACAAATAGTTCAATAAGTACTAATAATGAATTAAAGCTAAACTCCTTTCTTTTCAAATGTGATATTATCATAATCTGTGGTGAGAAGTTATACTTTTTTGACATGAAAAATATTAAAATAATAAAAATTTAACTGACCAAAATATCAAATAAGAAAAATACAACAAAAAAATGTGTGTTACATTTTCGTTACATTATGTTTTACTTTGATCTGATTTGCGCCAAAAAATATAACTTCAAAAATTCTATGCTATTTCAACTGTATTTCTAACTAATGTTTAGTAATCTGTGTCCTATATCGACTTAAATTGTCTAATAGTGTTTTCTTCGTATGAAGAATATGGTTTCGAGGGCAGACAGTGTTGGATCCTGTTGATGGATGTTTTCAGGACGTAGCCGGGGACTTACTGTTGGGATGCTGTCAGCTGATCCACTTGAACCGTTATTAATATTATTAATCCGCTATCTGTAATAAAAGAAATGAATTAAACGTACAAATTGACATGACTGGATTACAACAGAAATAGGTGTGATGGTAGTACGTTCTTCGTCGAACTACACTGATTCTAGCAATTGGCAAAAAAAATGTTCCGTATCACTAGAAAACAAAGTCGCTTCCCGCTGTCTGTCCCTGTATGCTTAGATCTTTAAAACTACGCGACGGATTTTAATGCAGTTTTTTAATACATAGAGTCATTCAAGAGGAAGGATTTTATGTATAATACATGTATAATTTAGTGGAGAAACTCTGATAATTTTTAAATTTTTAACTTTTAGGTAGACAAAATTTCGCCGGATCAGCTAATATCATCATAAACACCAGTGATGAAGTGACATTTTACGTTTTTACCAGGATGGAGCTAAACGGGGTAATGGTGTTCCTGTGGGGATTCTGGAGTCCATTTTGTAGAATTGATAACGGCCATTGGGTGGGTTAAGCAGGTAGGCCTCACGTATGCACCTGTAGTGTTAGATTTGCTATTTCAGTCACTAGGGGGTTTTAGTAAGGTAAGATACATTCTCATATCTAGATCGGCAGGTGGTGTCGACGTTAGCCCCTGGGGGGTTATAGTTTCAGGTCGGCCAGCGCGGCCAGTGGTAGGTGCAGACCGGCAGGTGGTGCAGGTGCGCCCAGCACCAGCGCGCCCAGCACCAGCGCCGGCGACGTACCTAGAGCGGCAGGTGGTGCAGGTGCAGGTGGTGCGGGTGCGGCTGGCGCGGCTGCAGGTGCAGCGCGGCGGCCGCGGCGTCGGCGGCGGCGGCGGGCTCGCCCAGCGCGCCCAGCACCAGCGCCGGCGACGTACCTAGAGCGGCAGGTGGTGCAGGTGCAGGTGGTGCGGGTGCGGCTGGCGCGGCTGCAGGTGCAGCGCGGCGGCCGCGGCGTCGGCGGCGGCGGCGGGCTCGCCCAGCGCGCCCAGCACCAGCGCCAGCCGCCGCCACGTGTCGGCGCGCGCCGGCCCCAGCGCGCCCGCCGCCCGCAGCGCGCGCTCCGCCAGCCGCAGCCACCCCAGCGCGTAGTACGCCGCGCCTGACACACAAACACGAACGACTTGATACTACTTGAAATACCATCTACTGTTAAGTCGCACACACTTGCACATCTCTAGTATCTACTGATGTGCAAGTAATACGAAGTCACGAAGTACTTGTTCCGAATCGAATATTAATATTCAATTCAAATTCCAATCAAATAACTCAAGTATTTGAATTAATGGAAATGTCCTGAATAACACTAAAACATTGAATAATTCAATTCTAGATTTAATTCATCATTTTATTCTTCGCAATATTTTAATAATCCGAAAAGTACTGAAAAAAATTCGAATATTTTTGAAATTAAAATCGAATGTTAATATTCGATTCCATTTGAACGATATTCGTACACCCCTATTAGCTACCAAACAATTCGGACTCCTCCGCTCCACTCTGAATACAGAAATATTTACATAAACTCGATACACTCTTTAAACCGTTCTCTCGTTAAATTTAGTTTTCCAAGCACGTAGCATATTCTCACCTAACTGCACCATACTGTCGAGATGCGTAGGATGTATGGCGAGCGCGTTCTGGAAGCATTGCCGCGCCTCCTCCCACTCGTTGCACGCCGCGTGGACCATGCCTCTCTGTGAAAATCATACTCGTGTTATTGAACACGTCATTTGGAATGGATAATTTTGACCGAAAAAACAAACATTAAATACTATTTAAAATAAAAAAAAATATTTTCTGAAGTACTAAATAAATGAATAAATGAATTTATTTGGTAATAGAATGAACAAATGAACTAAACTATAAATAACAAATTTAAAGTCATTTTTAAGACTATTATTAAAAACAGAAATAATTATAGAATTCACTAGCTAAGGTCAAGTAAATATGAATACTCACTGTATATAATACAAGATGGCTGTAGGGAGTGAGCGCCGCCGCCTCCGCCACGCAGCCCGCCGCCGCCGTGTTGCGGCCCAACCTGACCACATGCACTTATTTTAAAATTATGTATAATGTAATTTAGGTATTCGCCTTGTACAGACAAACAACTGCAAATACACTTATTTAAATAACTTATTTGGTGATTTTGGTACTTGCCATGTTGCCTGTAAATAAATTAATTTGGTTATGTTCGCGTGCTGCGTTAAAATATTCGTCTTTGCTCGGCGAGTATAAGTATTCGCCAATTATTAAATGTTTACCTTACTAATGTTTACTAAGTCCCTTATATGTATTTAAAATATTTTTATAAAAATTTGAATTGTAACGTTTTTCTAGTAGTACCAGTAGTAAAAAGACAAACGAACTAGCCGTAGTGTAAATAATTAATTCACAACTAGCGCTTGTCAAGTTTCTCTCCGCCATCGCAGTTTCGCTGTAAGCATGATCAGAACCACGTGACGCCGGGGAGAACGGGGTGAGACGGTAACGTGGCACGTCACCTGAGGCAGAGGTCGGCGAGCAGCAGCCAGGCGGTGGCGCGCTGCTGCGTGCGCGGCGAGCGGCGCGCGCCGGACCACGACGACGCGCCCTCCGACAGCGCGCGCTCCACCAGGAACGCGCCCGCTGACTCCGCGCGGATCGACGCTGGGGAGACCGGGGTATAATAAGTACGCATGTCACCGAGGGAAAAGTTATATGACTGAAGTAGCAAGCGAACATGCAGTCCACCTGATGATAAGTGGTCACTGCCGCTCATGGACGTCTGTAATCAACTTCATACAGAACATGGGTTCTGTCTGAAGTCAATCACAGATGCGTTGCTACTCCTGAGGACTATGATAGTCGCCTCATGTGAAAGTGTGCCGGCAACCACACCCTTCCATCGAAACGCAAGAAATGCTTCACGTTAGAAATAGGTGTGGCGGTGGTACTTCCCCGGTCGAACTACATCGGTTCTACCACCGTCAAAGTAATCAATATTGAAATATTCAAATCAAAGTTTAATTATATTTCCGTTCATCGACGATAGATAGATGGCTTTACACACGTATTGTTCCGAATAAAATTTAAAACAAAACACAAAAAGAAAAATCTTAGTAGGTATAAAGTACGAACTGCCTACTAAATTTGACAAAATTCATAATATTTTGATCTTACGGAACGTCGTAGACTATTAGTAGTTCTGCTAGGAACATCAGTAGTTGATATTGGCTAAAAAAAAATTTGAAAGAAACAGTAACTCACCAGCGTCCCTATTACTATGCGTGTCGTCGTGTTGCGAGTCGGACAGGGCGTCCAGCTCCGCGTACCCGTTCTGTTCGTTCTCCGTCTCGGAGTCCGAGCTGTTGAGCAGCTTCAGTAACTCCTTGCCCGTCGCTAGCGCTGCCTGTCCACAAACACTCCAATTACATCGCGTTAATGATTATGACAGATCGAAACTGAATCTGGTGTTTTTTAATTCCGACCTAAACTGATACCTAATTTTTGTAACTAATGAAATATTATTTGTATAGGTTATATGAAGTAGTTTTAGTTCCATCCATCAGCCTTTTGGTGTCCACTGCTGAACATAGGCCTCTTCTAAATGGCGCCACTCCAACCGGTCCTGTGCCCTCTGAATCCAACGGTTTCCCGCTGTCTTCTTCAGGTCATCAGTTTACCTGGTAGGGGAGCGACCTGTACTCCTTTTGCCTAAACGTATAGTTTTAGTTAGGTTATGCTATATTTAAATATAAAATATTTTGTCATAATTTAGATATTTATGTTGTTAATAAAAAAAACTAATGAAATTGCACGTAGTTTCCTGAAATTTAGAGATTTCGATTTCAGACGGGGAGGGAGAGGGAGAACGAGAGGGAGAGCGAGAGCGAGAACAAGAGCGAGAGGGAGAGCGAGAGCGGCAGTCTCGCACGCGTTCGTTTGTGTGTTGATGTATGTACGTGCGCGCGTTTGTGCACCTGTACGTGGCGCCCCTCAGTGGCCATGTGTGTGTGTGTGTGTGTGTGTGTGTGTGTGCGCGTACCTCGCCGGTGTCGGTGAGCAGCTGCAGCGCGGCGAGGTGCGCCAGCGGCCAGTGCGCGGCGGGGTAGTGGTGGCGCGCGAGGCGGGCGGCGGCCAGCGCGCGCGCGGCGCGGGGCCCGGCGCACGCGCTCGCCCACAGCGCGCTCGCCAGCCGCAGCCCGCCGCCGCACTCCGCGCGCGCGGTCAGGCACGCGCGCGTCGCGTCCTACGCACACGCATCCAAACTAACGTTACGTACACATTCTATATCTTTCATAAGATAAAGCTTTTTTATAAAGGTAAAAGATTCTATTGAAATTTGAAAAATAAGGAAACACGAATCAATTCGAAAGTTCTGTAAATATTATCAAGAAATGCAAATATAAATAGGGCGCGTTACAGAAGACGCTCACAGAGCCCCAAACGCCAAAAACGTCGTTCCACAAGACGAACGCGGTCATTATGGTCGCGGCGAATACGTCACTCGTGACGTCATGACTTACGCCCCCACGAAAGTCACGACGACTCATCTTCATCATCACCTAAGGTGGGTCGAAGTGATCGTTCCACTAGAGATTGTCAGTAACGCTCACAACGTAATGGAATGGGAAAAACTGAGGCCGTGAGCGTCAGCTTTGTGAACGTTTAATGGAGTGCACTTATAAAGAAAAACCACGTGATAAAGTGTAACATCATCTACACATTCTCCCCCTTGTTGTCGACGGGGAAACCAAAAAATACCCGACGCCGTGATAGCAATACCGGATTATATACGATTTTTACTTTACTAAAACCCGCAATGGCCTCCGTTCTGCGTGAAGGACCCCGGAATTTCCAACGAAACACAACTGGAGTCCTCCGAGCGCGATGCCCCTTCCAGGCTCTTCCACTATGAGAATTTGCCCTCGCTATGCCATGCGGCCACACATGCCGTCATACTTCCCGATGTCGCAACTCCGGAAGCCATTTTTAATCGCCTGTTACGACAGGCAGGGAATACCATTGCCCTATTCTGGTCCCAGAACCCCATCGACCAGCCTCCCCACACACTCACCATGGCCTCGTTGAGCATGCCGAGGTGCATGTACTGCAGCGCGAGGTGGTAGAAGGCGAGGTGGTCGTTGTCGTCCAGTTGCACGGAACGCTGTAGTACCCGTAGGCACGTGTCGTTCGCTGCGTCCTTGTCGATGCGGGAATTCGTTTTCTATTAAGAAAAATATAACCTAAATTAGCTTTTAATATTAAGGTACTTTTTCTTGACTTTAATTAGCAAAAAAATTGTGTACAAAACGGGCAGTTTTTTTTATTACCAACTTTTGCTGTGTTTATTAATTACTTCTGTTGCGACCGGATTAATAAAAAATATTAAGAGGTGTACTTATGTGACACAAAAACATCTAAATACCTCTGTAACAGTTGTCTTGTCGACTTTTTAAAATACTATAACTAACTATACTAAGATTTTAAGGCCAGTGATTTACAATTAGAAAATTTGATATTACTTTTTTTATACAAAGTAAATAACATAAGAAAATATGGAACTTTTACTGTGTTATATGAGGTTTATAAACATGACGTTGAAACATTTTGACGGCCCGCGTGGCGGAGCGGTTTACATACCCAGACGCGCAATGGGTCCCCAATTCGATTCCCGACCAGACAGGTATCTGAATGATGAGTTTAGATTCATGCTCTGGGTCTGGGTTCGTGTATACGTCTTGTGTGTCCATGGTACCCACGACACAGGCGAAAATCCTAGTGTGGGGCCGTAGAAAACGTGTGCGTGTATTTTACTTGCATAGAACGGTATCGAACCTGCGCCTTCATCTGGTGGCCGACGCCGACGTGCAGCAGGCAGCGCGGCAGCAGCGGCCCGCCGCGCGCCTCCTCCAGCGCCAGCGCCTCCTCCGCGAACTCTATGCCGTCCTCTATCTATGGACACGGTGCTCTTTGTATGAGGGGGACCAGGAAGTCACTGTATGGCGTATGTATCTGGCTTGAAGGACCAAAATTTGTCTTTGTAGACAAATGTGGGATTGTCACGGAAAATATAGAAATGTAATAAGAATTATTGTATGTTTGCCATTATTTAGTGGAAGCAATATTTTTTTGTTTCTGAAAGTGTACCTTTATAAAACATATTTCGGCTTTGTTTGCCACTACTGTTTTACTTTAAATAATGATTTGTGTAATATCCATCATCCCTTGAAAATCCACTGCTGGACACAGACCTTGTATGACAGTCCCCGTTAATACTGTAACTAAAATTACCGTACTGATTGGGGCTGTTAGTAGCTGATGCATTCGTATTTAGCAGTAGATTTATTTGTATGATATGTAGATAATTTGGGCGCGTACACGCTTCATGTGCACATACAACGTATGATGTAAGGTTATAGTGTAATGTATGCGGGTGAGAGTGCACGGTGATGTACAGTTGTGCAATGTGTAGATTTGGTTGTATACGCTGATGTATAGTTGTGCAGCTTGCAGGTGTGTATATGTTTACGTGTGTACGCGTGACGAGGTTGTGTGGTCGTGTAACGTGGGTGTCGTAGGCAAGTACGGTGACATATGTGTACGGCGATATAGGGCGTGTGGGCACATAGGAATATGTATGTTCGTTCGGGCGTGTGGGTGTAAGCGTGTCCGAGTGTATATGAACGAGTAGCGTGTGGGCGTGGGGGTGGCGGCACGCACCCATCCGGCGCGGTAGCAGGTGGCGGCGGCGACGAGGCGCAGCGCGGCGTCCCCGCGCGCGAGCGGCGCCGCGCGGCGCGCCACGCCCAGCGCGCGCACGCCCGCGCTCCACGCCGCGCTGCCTGTCAAGCGACACACAATAACCATTCATAATTTTTTTTTTTTATTCTATGCAAGTAGTAATCCAGCGTGCAGTCCACCAGATTGTAAATGCTCACTGCCGCCCAGAAACGTCTGAAGCAACTTAATACACAACAGGAGTTGTATCTGACGTTAATCATAGACGCGTTGTTGCTCCCGTGGACAAAAATGATCGCCACATATAAAAGTGTGCCAGCAACCACAACCGTCTACAGAAATACAACAATTGCCTCACGCTATGTTATTATTAATATTAAGTGTTTTTTTTTTGTAAATCTTTTGAAAAATAAATGTCTTATTCATAACCGTAGAATTAAATGTGACGATAATACTTCTTCGGGCGAATTTCAGTGATTTTACTACCTGGCCTAAATAAATCATAATGAAACAAATGTCTGTGGTATCTTCATAGATTTGGTGATGTAAATTAAAATATTAACAAAAATAGATAGATAAAAATGATCTCATTTTAAATTGAACTTCGTGTTGAAACGTACTAACTTCTTGAAATAATATTTTTAGTAGAAAATTATTTTTGTATAAATATTATATTTACTATGTTGTGTGATTCTTCATCAAAAATAGAAAATATGCTATAAAATGGGAGTAGCGTCAATTTTCACATTCGTTAAATAATTCATGAAGATCTTAGTCATCTTCATAAAATATTTTGAAAATCCTATTATCAACTATTTTGTTTGATAATTACTATAAGAACTTTAGCGTATCAATAATATATTAAGGAAAGAAACAACATCCAGACAACAAAGGTACAGTAACGTTTTAACGTCCACAGTCACTGCGCGATGGTAAAGTGAGCTGCGATGACCGACCACACGTGCATAGAAAGGCTGTGGGCACACATGTAGTATTTCAAGGTGTGTGGTGGCGCAAAACTATGGTGCGGCTGGGAAAGTACCACCGTCACATCAATTTCTAGCGTGAAGCAGTTCTTGCATGAGGTGGGTGTGGTTGTCGGCACACTTTTATGAGAAGCGACTAAATTATTCCGCGGGAGTAGCAACGCATCTGTAATTGACTGCAAATTGAACACTTGTTCTATAAGAAGTTTCTTACAAATGTCTATGGGCGGCAGTGACCAACTTACCTCCAGGTGGATTGCATGCTTGTTTGCTACTTTAACCTTATATTTGTATATTTTATAATTAATTAGTTATGTAAAGTTTGTATTTGTAAGTTAGTTAGTTGTTAGTTTTTGCTATTGTTGATAAATGTCTAACTTTGGAATATATTTTTTGTAGAAAGATTAGAATTGGAGGAAAAATAAACTTTGGATGTCGTTTCTTTAATTTTAGGTAAACTGTAACAATAGTGTGCTATAAGATGTTTTATTTAATAAGAAAATAGCAAAATATTTATATTCATAATTTATATTCAGAGCAACACAGTCGTTTATTTTATCCTAAATCATAAGATATATTCTTATATATGATATGGGGTTCTTTAAGAAAGGTGCGAAAAGAGCTCTCCTACAAAGCCAGCGATGCATTGGCGACTCCTCTGGTGTTGCGAATGTCCACAAATGACGGTGACTTTCCATCAGGTAGCCCGTCTGTCTTATCGTTAGGTTAAATTATAAAAAAAAATATATGTTACTGAAGAAAACTAGTGTGTAAGAGTGAGAGCAAACGCTCCCTAAAGCTGAGCGCACACGACCGCGTCCGCGCAGTGGACCCGTGTTAGGGCGAGGGCACACGTACCCGGCTCGGGCGGCGCGGGCGGCGGCGCGGCGGCGGCGGCGGGCGCGCGCGCGGCGGCGGCGGTGGCGAGCGCGCGCTGCCGCCACACGTGCACGCAGCCGAACGAGAACTTCATCGCGCGCTCCAGCGACTGCACACACCAATATCGAAGGTGAATATAGATCTAAATCAAGTTAAAATATAATTTAATTCTATTTATCAGTATTTTTTTCCTATTTTTCTCAATTAATGGATAAAAAAAACTCAAGACCGTAACAAAAAATTTTGAGTATACGTATTGGTTGCTGAGATATGGTCACAAAAAGGCAAAACGGCACCTTCTTGATTCTAAATCCAATATTATTGTCAAAAACAAGCTATTTAACACATACCATGGCTTAGTTAGGAACACAACCACCCAGTAGATTTGAAGAAAAAAAAACCTAAAATATTGAATTTTTTTGACTTACGGTACTCTTTAAAATTGCGAAATAGTTAGTGTTGATTTTGCAAAAAAAAAAGCACTAGAAGCACGGAGCTTCCAAATGCTTTTTTTAAAACTTGATACGCAGATTTTTCACCTTCAACGACACAACCACCCTACAAAGCCTCGCCTCGCCCCCCAGCAGCAACACAAACCTCCAGCACGAGCGCGAGCTGCCCCCAGCGCACGCTGGCCAGCGCCAGCAGGTCGATGACCGCGACGGCGTTGTGCAGCGAGTGCGCGCGCGCCGCCTCGAACTCCGCGCTCTGCGACAGCACCGCGTCGCGCACCGCCATCGCCTCGCCCACCAGCAGGAGGAGGACCACCTCCTCGTACTCGTTGCGGGGTACGAACTGGAAGTTGACGCAAACACTCATTTATTTCTCGTCGGCTCAAGTCATAAATGATATCGATTGAAATGAACTTCCTTCGTAAATGGAAATTATAAAATAAAACAGAAAAGGACGGATGTGGAGCGAATAGGATGATGGGAGGAAGGCAGAGAGAGGCAGGCAGTGAAAGGGAGTTAGACAGGAAAAAAGAGATAAGCGTACCTACTCTAGGCGTCAGAACAAAGGCCATAGGAGAACAGGGAGAGAGTCATAGAATGAAAGAGAACGATAAGTGAATGGAGAGCAGCGAGTACATTTATTAATATATATGGTTTCGATTGAAATAAACTTCCCTTTCCTTTTTTTTTTTTTGAACTTAAGAGCTGTGGATTTGTTGTTAATAAATAAATAAATTAAAAATTGACATCATTAAAGAAAACAGAGAAGAAGGTAGTTGGAGAAAAAGGCATAGAAAAAAAAAGGAACAAATAAGAAGAGAGAAAGAAAAGGATAAGGGAGAGTAAGGGTCTGAGAGGAGGCGATGGAAAGAGGAGAAAAAGTGAAAAAGAGTAGCATGTGTATAATACTTACCATCCCTGTATAAGTAGAGTACGTAGACATACGTAGTAAGGAGAGCAGCAAGTACTATACACATGAAGTTGACTTGAAACTATTGGTAAATCTAAAAAATTTAAACCTGTGAACCATATTTTTTTCAAATTAAAAGATACTTTTAAGCCAAATGTCTAGAAGCCTTAAATAATTGTCAATATCGAATCCAAAATATAAAAAGTTAAGAATTAGACTAATACCTAAGTTTAGTTAAGGGCACCTTATTAGCATATCAAGGGTGGGGGTGGTCGTGCCAACCCATTATTGTCCCACTGTTGGGCGCGGGTCTTCCCTCAGAATGAGAGAGTTTTATTCCATAGTCCACCGCGCTGGCCAAGTGCGAATTGGTGGACAGGATTTGGAATTGGTGATCAAGGAGATAGTCAACAACTGACCTGGTTGATTCCAGCATATTTTCTAGGTTTCCAGGGTCCTTCCGACACGTGCTCTTCTCTTCGCCTCGTTAAAGTCCCTTGCTGTGGTAATACTGCTACTTTTTCAGGGGCTTTATATACCTAAAATAAAATAAAATATTTTTTACTTTTCAGCGACAGTGGAATTATTTCAATGATTGTAGTTTTGTTAACATAAATTTTGAAAGAAATCTCATCTAAAATTGACCTCTGGTTCCTCTAAGGCAATGGTTTCCAAAACTGGCAATAACTCCTTCCTCGCTAAAAGCCTACAGGGGGTAGTGAAGAGGTGGTGTTAAAACGTTTTTTGGGGAGAGAAATTATGTTTTTCAAAATAATCCTCTTACATTCCCCAAATAGAATTAAATGGCAATTTCGGCGACTAGGTAATCATGAAATATGCCTTGAACTGAAATAGCAACGAGAACACTACAAATATAAAAAAGAAGTGTAATGTTAACACAATTCGAGTAGTATATTTAATTACCTGTCCTGTTACTCCTCTCATGAGCACTTCCGCCAACTGCCGCGCCAGAGTCAACCGAAGAGCTTGTGTGGACACTGACTCTACTGCCGTGAGCATTTCTCGATACCTGAAAATTAATACAAACCTATGTTTTATTTTTAATCAAACTAGAAGTGAATCGTCATACATTCACTTCTAGTTTTTTGAAAAGTAATAAAACTTTTCAAAGAATTTCATCACAACAAGCAATGCTCTTAGATGCCACGATAACGTTAACCCACAGCAGACGACCTCGCCGTTGTCACGTGACAACGTCCTCATATCTCTTTTACAGAGAACAGTTACGATTAACGCTATTATAGTCACGTGAGATGGCGCACACTCTCGTCGCGTCGACTCTTTTGTTGTAATGCGGCAATCTGCGTTGAACCCCATCAACACCTGATCGTAGTGTCTCTACATGGACATGTAGTGTCTATTCACGTTAGAAAAAAGTGGCGGTGGTACCACACCTTTTTCTAACGTCAGTCCTTGTAGCGCTGAGGTCGGCCACCGTGGGTGGTGGGGGTAGTGCGGCGGTGGTACCTCTACACGTTCCCTCTCTCTCTAGTCGTACACTCTTGGCAGAGTGCTCGTGGCGTCATCATTATACGCCTGGTCAGTCGTCGTAGTTGTCTTTGTCAACAGCTTATGCGATTCTTCGCCATCGGCTTCTATTAAAGGCATTGCGGCTACACTGGACAATCGAGCACTGTGTAGTAGTTATTAGTTGGTCTGTCCAGCGTGTTGAAGATCTACCGTGACCTCTTTCCCTCCACCTGACCCTGAATTACCAGCCGTACCAACGTGTTTTCGTTTCTGGTTAAGTGACCAAAATATTTTAAAATGCGCAACTGGATCGTCGTATATAGTCTTTCTTTAATTTTTAGTTCTATTAGTATTGAATTGTTGGTACGGTGAATAGTCCAGGGAATTCGGAGCAGCCGCCACCACATATCTATGCATCAATTTTACGGCGATCTTGCATCCGAATCGTCCGAACTACACGTTGTACCACTTCCAAAACGCCAAGTGGGCAGCGCGTGCGACTATACCTGTCGATGGCGCAGTGCAGGCGGCCGGCGCGGATGTGCAGCAGCGGCGCGCGCTGCAGCGCCGTCTCGAGCGTGGCGCCCGCGCGCGCCGCCGCCGCGCGCTGCAGGTACAGCAGCGTCAGCTCCGACGACAGCTCGAAGCTGCGGATCTGGAAACGCGCTCGCTGTTATGTGGTGTGGAGCTAAGCCATATAATATAAGTTAGTGTTAGAGTAGTATTAAGTCAGTAACAATAAAGATATCAAACCATCAGCACGCCTCTTAATACCTCTGAGCCTGCGACACACTACAGTTACCTCTTGCCTCTTCTTTACTATTACTACTACTTCTCTCACTATTCATACGAAGAATACAGTAAACACACTTTCATATCCTCATTCGTTTTTTGTAAATGCATGATGTGATTACCTTTAAGTGTTATAATTAGAATGTATCAAATTACTTCCTATTACATCTGTGAATGTAAACATTGTTTCTTATGTTTTGGAGATCCAAATAATATGTTTGTAACTTCTTGACGTCTAAACGGTTGGGGGAATTTTCATAAACTTTGGTAGGGAATTAGCTAATACTCTGGATTAACATATGGGCTACTTTAAAATATCTTATTCCCAAGGGACAATCGATTTTTGTTAACGCGGGCGAAGCTGCAGAATTCAACTAGTTACAAATATTAACTCCCTCATTCCCCTTGTAAGCAATAGTAAGCAAAACTCTGACGATGCTTTCCTAAACATTACAATGTTTAAGAAAGCATCGTCAGAGAAAATATTAATAGACAACGTGTGGGTCGCCATCACCCAATATATCCTTAATACATCCCTGCCCTCATGTCATCAAAAAAATTTCAAGGCAAAGATCCCCTGCTCCCTATCATACTTGCATAATACTTGAAAAGCCCCTAATAAACCTGATGATAAGTGTTCACTGCTACACAGATGGTCTGCTCATATGAAATTGATCCGTAACTAAAAATAACCTAATGAGAAACAGAACACAGAACTTAGTGCCACTATTTTTTTTTTATCTGAACGTTATTAGCGTACAATGGCACCTAAACATGTTTCGATATATTTCATGGTTCGTTAACCTCCACTAAACTGCCTATTGCCAAGATATTTTAAAACTACTTTACATAATATTTTGTTTAGCGTTACTTTCTAATTTTGTAAGTCGTGTTCTTTCACTGTTTACAGAATGGGCTCTGTACTCGCATTCACATTCATTCACATCTAATAATATTCTCATTCTCGCATTTTGCCTCTACGCCAGTCAAATCCCTGCTTGGATTGAATAATACAACTGAAAATAAATTTTACGATAGATCATCAAGGATGGTTGATGAAAATAACGTATCGTGCCATCAATATCACGTGTGTCAGTGGCTTGCAACTTCTGTATGATGACTTTCAGTAATGGACATCTCGAAGTCTTGCCCCCAGAGCGTGTGCCGAATGTTTACCATCTCCGCCTCCCGCTCCGCCTGCTTGTACCGGCTGGTGGAGCTACAAGCGTGTCACTGGTTAACCATCCCTATATTAGAGCATTCCGTAATGACCATCTCAAAGCCTTGCTCCCAGAGCGTGTGCCGTATGCTTACCATCTCCGCCTCCCGCTCCACTGCTAGTACCGGCTGGTAGATCTGCACGCGTGTCGGTGGTTTGCTACTTCTGTATGAGGTCATTCAGTAATGAACCTCTCAGTCTTGCCTCCAGAGCATGTGCCGTATGCTTACCATCTCCGCCTCCCGCTCCACTTGCTTGTACCTGCTGGTGGAACTGCACGCGTGTCAGTGGTTTGCCATTTCTGTATGAAAACATTCAGTAATGGACCTCTTAAAGTCTTGCCCACAGAGCGTGTGCCGTACGCTTACCATCTCCGACTCCCGCTCCGCCTGCTTGTACCGGCTGGTGGAGCTGGTGGAGCCGGCGCCGGGCAGCGCGCTCTGCTCCAGGCACAGCCCCTTGATCGCGTACGACTCCGCCACGATCCGGAGGCTGCGGCTGCAATGATCACGATTATTGTTAGTCAGTGTGTTATACACACAACATGTATGGCCGCTCGCACATATGCAAGTATAAAGCACGCACACACGACATTGTCCACCGCATGACTACAGTAGCGGCTATACCTACCATACAGTGAACTGCTTTTTCTTTGTGCTTATTCAATGTAGCTAATAAAATATGTGTGATGTGTGTGATATTCAGCATTTTAACCGGCACATTTTGCGTGCAAGGGTAGCAAACACACATGCCTACATCATCTCAAACGCATTCACATTATTAATCCATACTATCCATATCCATACTCCATACTAATATTATACATGTGAAAGTGTGTTTGTTCCTCTTTCATGTCGCCACATAGCTATTGTGTGATATGGTTTATATGCTAAGAGATAGGAGGGCGCAGAGTGACGTAGGCTACTCTGCTTTTTACTGCGCTCTCTCATTTCCATGAGAATATCGATGTTTTGTTAGTTGATACATATTTAGGAGTTCCAGACGTTGTTAATTGATGGCGTTAGTAAAATTCATTTGCAAGTTCTGAATCGCGCTATCAAATGGTAATGTTAAATCCCTTTGACCGTGCGGGCGAAGCCGCGGGTAAGAGCTAGTGTGATAATAAGAAACACGGTTAGACTTTCTCAATGCTAGAGTTAGCAACAGATGCAATCTACATTCTATTTCTGTTATATAACAAATACATGAGAATGCAACCGTGACCGTGTTACACACTTTTATAGCCAACTAGCTGAAACCCGCAGCTTCGCCCGCGCCTAAAAAATACATGACATGTACATAGTCATTCAAGAGGAATATTTCTTTCATACATATATTTTTGGTATCTTGAACCGTTTTCGCAGCGCACGCAACGAAAGTCCTCAAGGATGAATAATTTTCCTTGTTTTTTTTCACATTTTCCATGATTACCTCGCTTCTAATAGTTGCAGCGTGATGTTATATAGCCTAAAGCCTTCCTCGATAAATGGTCTATTCAACATAAAAATATTTTTTCAATTCCAACAAGTAGGTCCTGAGATTAGCGCGTTCAAACAAACAAACAAACTCTTCAGCTTTATAATATTAGTATAGATGTATTCCTATGCAAGACACGTGCGAAAGCATAACTTTGAACTATCAACTCATTAACATGACCATAAATATCCTTTGAGTCATTACTGACGTTACGTCATGCAACTGTAGACTTTAACTATAAATCAGCAATGAATCATGTTATCAGGCGTTAACGAAACATTGCGTGATGTTTACTCCTTGTAATTGCCTTTAAAAACATTTGCTCTAATGATTAAACACCTGTTGAATGTGAAAATTTTATTCAACCTTAAAATTTATGATATAAACAAAAATTTTATGGATATATTTTAATATATCCATAAAATTTTTGTTTATATCAAGCAATCAAGCATTTATGCTTGATTTGATAATCATTGGAATTACTAGCTTATTTACTTTCTCTTCGGTTGCGATTTCCACGACAACGAATATACTGTAATAATTCATTTCATAAACTGTGTCATAAATTTTCTCCTGTGTCATGGGTACCATGACATACCACACACAAAGACGAATACACAAACACCGAGATCCAGAACAGATACAGATACAGATACCCTGTCTAACCGGGAATCGAACCCGGAACCCATTGCGCGTCAGACCGGTATGGTAACCGCTCGGCCACGCGGATCGTCGAATCCGACCAGTATTCTGCATAAAAGAATAACATTCACACATGCATCACAAACTTTCACTTCTATGATATTAATGAGATAAGACTCTTGGTGCATTTTTTTTATGACAGCCCAAAAAAATTAACGATGGTGATTTGATCAATTGCACTCTGCACATTTTTGGTGTATATTTCTGCTATGTTGTTTTTTTATAGGATTTTAATAAATATTTTACTTATTAAGTAAACTAATAAAGAAATCAGAAAAAATCGATAACTACAAACAGTTATCTATACACATGCCGCTGTTGTATATTATAATGTTTGTAAAATCGCCCTTCGCAGTAGTCGAAATTCGACCATAATAAAACATTAGTAAAAACTAAAATTGAGATTCGCCGAAGTATAACGTGAATTGTTCTACATTGCAATATATAATATTTAATTTTTGATAATACAATAAAGCATTTGTATGGTTATGTCCTAGTATTCCGGTCTCTGTGTTAATATTACTATATAGTTTAAAACAAAGTCGCTTCGCGCTGTCTGTCCCTATGTATGCTTATATTTTTAAAACTGCACTACGGATTTTAATGCAGTTTTTTTAACAAATAAAGTGATTCAAAAGGAAGGTTTTTATGTATAATACATGCATTTTATAGTAGAGGAACACTGATAATTTTAGATTTTTGACTTTTAGGTGGAACAAAGTTTGCTGGGTCAACTAGTGAAAATTGGCCTTGGCCTAGCCATATGTAAAACCAATAACCCGATGAATATTTCGTTTTATGTATTTTAATGTATATGTAACATATACTACTACATTATTACACAACTTTAAACAAAGTAATTTTAATTCAGAATACAGTGGCAATGCACTTTGTAGTCAATTGATCATCAAGTAATTGTATAAACTCGCGTGTCCCTCGCCTGTCCACTCGGCGGGGTTACCTCATGTTAATTTCATTACTATAATTACCCTTTGAGACACAACATAACAATAACAAGTTAATTTTTCACTACTGCATATGATTATTAGAAACAAGACAATAGTCCACCTTTCTTTTTATAATAATGAAGTAGCAAACGTGCATGCAGTCCACCATGGTAAGTGGTCACCGCCGCCCATAGACATTTGTAGTCAACTTCACTTAGAACATAGGTTATATATGAAGTCAATCACAGATGCGATGCTACTCCCGAGGACTAGGATGGTCATATAAAAGTGTGCCGGCAACCACACCCTTCCATCGAAACGTTAGAAATAGGTGTGACGGTGGTAACTCCCTGGTCGAACTACACTGGTTCTACCAAATTTAGAAAGATATCTGATAGTAAGAGGTCACTGCAACCCATGGGTGTTTGAATCCTGATAAATAATGTAATTTGACGACCCGCGTGGTGCAACGGTTACCATACCGGTCTGACGCGCAAGGGGTTCCGGGTTCGATTCCCGGCCAGACAGGTATCTGAATGATGAATTTAGATTCTTATTCTGGGTCTGAGTGTTTGTGTATTCGTCTTGTGTGTGTCCATGGTACCCACGACACAGGAGAAAATCCTACTGTGGGACTATGAGTGTAGAAAGCGTGTTTTTTTTAAAATAGCCTGATAGGTCATAGATGTGTTGGAACTCCTGGGATTATATTAACATGCCTGTAAGTATGTTACTTATCATTTCACATTTCAAACCAATACATAGCAGTGCTTAATACTGTTTTTCCAAAAAAAAATGTGGAGGTTCAGAGTCACAATATCAATAATACCTACATTCAATGGGATAAGTATCATCATATGAGTATATACAATTTTCATAAAGGTTCTTTTTTGTAGATATGTAACATATCTACAAAAAAGATCTCCATGAATTCATTAGCATAAATTTATGCTGTATGTATATAATGAACTTTGCGCAAGTTTAATTATTTATGCAATAACAATAACATTATTAATGCTGTGTAAAACAGGAAAATGTGTGACTTTATCACATTATTATATTATATGATAAATTTTGCATTTTGTTGCTGATTACACTGGCAATATAGTAATTTATTTAAAAGAATTCATTGTGAAGTACCATGCTTAATTTTTGTTATTTTTGTATATTACGCAAACATTTTTTTGTTGAAACTTGCATTTAAAAGCATTCCCTTTTATTGGGTACAACCCATTATTGTCCCGCTGCTGGGCACGGGTCTTCTCTCAGAATGAGAGAGTTTTAGGCCATAGTCCACCACACTAGCCGAGTACGAGTTGGTGGGCTTCAAACACCTCCGAGAACTATATTTTTTTATAAAAGAAGTCTCATGTGTGTAGGTTTCTACACAATGTTTTCCTTCACCGAAAAGCAGTGATAATTAATTTCTATTCCCTTTTATTACTGGCTTATAAAATCAGAATGAGATTTAATTTCATTATCGGTGCTAAGGTTTTTATTAAACAAATTAGGTATATGCAGACAACTATTTTAAATAAATCAACATACAAATTAAACAAATTACAATCACACAATGAATGCAGTGGATAAGCCAAATTAAGAAATTTTCATTATAGATAAACCATACACAGGCCTTACAATATGAAGATATCATCACAATGGATAAACCGTACAGAATATTGATTGATGTTCACATAGAAACTTAAATGGATTAGATGTAGCAATGTTTTATCATTTTATTTGATTTAAGTATGTAAGGTATAGCCGTGACTAATAGGGTTACCTACTAGTGTTTGTTTTATATACATAAGATTGATGTAGCAAAATGCCACTGCCACCCATGGACATGTATGCAACTTCTTACATAGTATGGGGTCTATCTGAAGTCAATTACAGATGCGTTGCTGTTATCTAGGATTAAGATGGTTGCCTTGTATAAAGTTGTGTGCTAACAACCACTTTTTTCCAACAAAATGTAGGAAATGCTTCACGCTAAAAACAGGTGCTGGGGTTGATACCTTCCCGGACAAACATATATGATTTACGATACAATATCAACCCGGGAAAGCAAACTTGTTGTATCTAATATTACTTGTTGTAATATTAGAATGATTTCATAACTTATACATAATTGTTTTTTTGGTTTAAAATCAAGTAAAAAAATATAATGTTAAGAAGGTAAAATATTTGATTGCTCCTTATCTTTTAGATAAACTATTTCACTGTAGAATTGAACATAATTATCCAGTATAGTTTCACACCTAACTGACAATGCACCATAAATGTTTACACCATAAATGAATGTAAAATAATCAAACACTTATGATAAAAATATCTACAACAATAATAAAGATACAAAGTAATCATTAACATGCATACTATAAATTATAAAAGTATATCAAAAATTATGTGTTATACTTACACAGGTAACTCCTTCTCTGTCAAGGTGCTTAATTCTGCTAACTTATATTGCTTTAAGGATTCATCATATGCCCCGCATGCATAGTTCAATTTTCCTAAAAGAAGGTGAGCGTCTAATGCCACTCCAGCCTTTTTCCCTGCCTCGTCGGTGGCGAGCGTCAGGTAGCCACGGGCTTCTGATAGCTCCCTCTGTGCCCTCTCAATATTATCTTTGATTGGTGGCCACTCATCAAGGTAGTCTTCAAGTTTACCCTCACCAATGAGGAAATGAGCAAGACTCTCTGGAATAATTGAATAATTTAACTTCAGTTTTATTTCAACTACAAATTTAAAGAATTAATACAATCAACATATGTATGAATCTTTTTTTGTTATGTAATAGATGCTAGATTAGCTTTCAAAGATTATGAAATTGCATTACAGACATTTTAGGAATCCCAACCATGATTATGCTGAGCAAATTAGAATTGAGTGTTTTTTTTAAATATATTGTGGTATATTTAGAAAACATCTAGTGATATAATTCGCTGATAAATGCGCCCGATATGTATTTATAGAAAATCTCCAAAAAATAGATGTATCACTGCAAATTTACTTTATTTATACATACATATAGCGAGATTTAAGTGTTCTAGAAAAAATTAAATGACACTGAAAAAAGTGTGTATGAGTCGGTTATAACAAAATACTTGAATGTATATAATTAGTACAAAAATTGTTATATTTTTTCTTATTAAATAAGTTAAAACTCAAAGGTTATCCCTATCGTGAATATTTTTTTATGTTTGATGACATCACAATTTTCGGAACAACTATAAATATACAATATGCTGACTGAAAACAATAATAATATTCATTGACAAGTGCTTAAGACATAAAGAGGGAGCCCATTAGTGTTTTAATGATAAGAAATGCACAAGATAAGGTCTTGTTATTGCAAGTTCTCAGTGGGACACAAACAAATGTGGGACCGTTCATACAGAAAGAACAAGATCTGACAGTGATACTGACCATGTTGTGGCGACCTGGCCTTGAGCTGCTGGGCCAAGTCTACTGCCTTCTTCCAATTCGATTCCTCCCTGCTTTTCTCGATCTCAGTCTCATAAGTCCGCACGGCATTCTTGCTTCTCGATGTCATTGTAACCCGAGGACACTGGCCGGATGTCAGAGCATCGATTTCGCGTGTATCAATTCACTCAGACATTGCAAAACCCTCACAAATTGCGAGAGAATCCCCAGCAGTTGAAGGCCAAATCTGACATATGATGACATCCACCATCCGAACGTAAAGTTAACGCTACAATACACAATTTTGGCAACATCTATTTTTTATGAGACCTATTTATCTGATTAATTTAAATAATTGTAATAAATAGAAATTACTTTAGGTATGCTCAGAAAAAAATATTTTGAAATGTTGTTACCATGAAAGTAAAATGAAAAGTTAGTGTTATCAGGCTTCGTAAATGCTTCGCATATGACGTTTACTCGACCTAGTAAATTCGACAGTACACAATAGATGGCGTTAGGAGGTATTATTGTTGGCTAATAATATACAATCCTAATAATTTATGAGTATGAGTATGTAGTATAGATAATATAATTATTATATTTTACAATCCTAACATACAATGAACTTTATTGTATAGGTAGGTACTCTTATTCGATTTATGTTATTATTTTATACGTACTAATTACATTTATTTCTTGCAATCAATATTTCTTGCAGAAATGGAATACATAACAAGCCTTTACTTTTTTAAAGGTGGTAGAACCAGTGTAGTTCGACCGGGGTACCTCCGCCACACCTTTTTCTAACGTGAAGCATTCCTTGCGTTTCAATGGAAGGGTGTGGTTGCCGGCACACTTTACATGAGGCGACCATCCTAGTTCTCGGGAGTAGCAACGCATCTGTGATTGACTTCAGATAGATCTTATGTGCTATGTGAAGTTGCATAGGTCCACGGCAGTGACCACTTACCATCAGGTGCACTGCATGCTCGTCTGCTACTTCATTATTATAAAAAAGCCAGTTTCAGTCACATAATATGTCCAATGAAAAAAGTTTACGATTTTGCTAATACAACCGGGTTCACTTCTAATAAATGATAACCAACTAAATGATAGCCAACTAAGTTAGCAAGCATCAGATAACTATGTCTTTTTTAAACCCTTTTATCCGGAAATGCAACTGCCGAATTGTGCATCTCATAAATGATAGAAATAGTTGGCTGTTGTTTATTCAATACCTACTGATATGAATTTGATACACAAATTAAATATCATTAGGTATTAGAATTAATCTGTATCTTTAACTCGTCTTCTCAGCAATTGTGGTAGTAGAATAGTTCTACGTATCCTCTACCTGTGGAAGGAGGCGACTAAAAGAGGTGTGTGTGATCTCATACCTTCGCAAACACCAAAAGGTGCGGTGGGCCCACCCGTTCACTCTGGTTGCGTTTCGTTGAAGATACTGGAGTCCTTTTTGCAGAGTTGAGGACGGCCACCAGAGGGTTTTAGTGCGAGAAAAATCTCACATATCCCGGCGTCGCTTTCAAAGCGACAGGTATTACCTTTTGAAGGTTCCCCCTCAAAATAAAAAAAATCTTTAACTCTTATTTTGAACAATGTTAGCTTATAGTTAAAATTATAATTGCACTTATAATACCTACATTAAAATCTAAAGTTCTCTAAGTTGTTTTATACGAATGTTGTAAGCAAGTATAATAGATGTAGGTCCCTATCTAGGTACTTAAAAAAGCATTTCTTACACAATTCATTAATTTTAAAAGTGTAATGAGTACCAATATAAACAGTAGGTACTTACCGTAGGCACTCCTTATAAAATTATCTTAAAACGAAAAGTAAGTAACATTCCAGAATTTATAAAAATGTTTGTTATTTCAAGAATCCATGAAGAATTTCGTAAAAGGCTAAACTCCACCCGAGCCGGCCATTTAACTTTTCGAATTTAATAAGAAAGCTAATGAAATTGCCGGTCTCCGAAACAGAAGTAAATAGCATTCTTGGGATGGTACCGAGATTTTATGGGAAAACTTGAGGTCCGTCGTTAGAGGACATCGAATAAAAGTTTATTGTTTCGTAATCTTGAATTACGTTGTAACTTTTATGGGGGTTTAAAAATAGGTTTGTTGTTAATTTGTTTCCTGAACGTGGTGGTGTCAGGGCGGGACGTCGCGGCGGGCGCGCGCTCGCGGGGTGACACTGTCGCAAGGTCGATCCGACCTTTGATGATGCTCTAAATCGGGGATTAGCTCGACAAGCGACAAGCCGACGACAACTTCACGTCAACGGGGCTGTAAATTTAACTGAAACATACAGCGATGTTGGTATAGAGAGACGTGTACCTACCTATCTATTGTTTCAATGGGTTGCAGTCATGGAAGTATCTTCAACGCTTGATATGCCAAATATCAAGCGATGAACTGTAATAAATGAATGAAGCTTGTCATGCCTTTTGGCAGCCAAATTTATTACCGAGTCACTCTTAAAGTAAGTTGGTAGGTACTTATGAATAAATATAGGTATACCTAAGTAGTTATTTTAATTTATGACAAATAATTGATCTGATTTGTGTCTAAACTTGTAGTATAGCATGTAGACGATGTCAAGGAGATTCGTTTGGAGATTCTATTTGGAAATCGTTCTTCAAAAAACTTCGAAAACTTCAGTTCCCTTGCACTAGTGAGTGTACATTTACTAGGCTAGTTATAAACGTCTCTCCCAAATGCGATGCTCTTATTCACGGTTCTTTGAAAGAAAAAGCTATCAGCTTTAAATTTACATCTCTAATATCTTATACTTTCCTCTTAGTAATTTAGAATGTAGAATTCAAACAAAAGTTGTGAAACTCTACAAATTACTACCTTTTATTCCTTTCTGCATCACAAAATGCACCGCCATTTGGCACAGAGGAGGTAAGATAGTTATTCAGATGAGTTCGCTACGCGCGCGGCATCCCGCATTAAGACTATCCTTTATCGCCCACTTGCTATTCTATTGCTTAACTTGAAATGAAGATTTTCATCGCATATATCATACTTACCGAAATGGTATACCTGGGAAACCAGTTTGTGGTAACTTTCTAGATCCAGCTTTCTTCACTACGATTCTACAATAAACCTTGATATTAGCGAAAATTCCGAGGATGTGATATTTTTTACTGATAGCTGCCCAGAAGTAGATTAAATTATTTATCGTTATACTTTTTATTATACACTATTTGACCCGACGAACTTCGTTCCTCCTAAAAGTCAAAAATCAAATATTATCAGTGTTCACTATATTATTTTTAGTATACACTATATTATATTTATTATACATAAAAATCCTCTTGAATCACTCTATTTATCAAAAATACTGCATGAAAATCCGTAGCGTAGTTTTTAAGATTTAAGGATACATACGGACAGTCAGCGAGAAGCGAAGCGAAGAGAAGTTTTATACTATGTAGTGAAGCATCAAATGATAATGTAGTAGTAATTTATGTAACTGACAATTTGTAAGCGCCCCCGAAAACCTTTTTTTTTTGTTTTCGAGGGGGAAACCTTCAAAAGGTACCCGACGCCGTGGGAGCAACGCAGGGTTACGCACCAAAACCCCCCCGGTGGACGTCCTCGGCGCTGAAAAGGAGGACTCCGGGATCTCGAAACGACTTCAACCGGAATGCCCCCGAAGGCCTATGCAAAATAAAGACATTTCATTTCCTGCGTTTGGTCACGAATTTGTTGATACCTCTGAAGAGTAATTTGCTACGCCGCAAGTAAGTACCTACGTCGCTCTTAAATAGCGTAGCCTTTCAACGAGAAAACATCAACGTTTTTTTACCTGATTGAAGTAGCAAACGAGCATGCAATCCACCTGATGGTAAGTGGTCACTGCCGCTCATGGACATCTGTAAGCTATTTCATATAGAACATGGGTTCTATCTGAAGTCAATCACAAATGTGTTGCTACTCTACTCCCGAGGACTGTGATGGTCGCTTAAAATAAAAACGTGTGCCGGCTACCACATCCTTCCATCGAGATGCAAAAAAATGCTTCGCGTTAGAAATAGGTGTGTCGAACTACACTGGTTCCAACACTTGCAAAACACCGTTCCGGATTCGAAACACAGCAAATACCATCCTTCATAATTCTGTAGGTATTTCGTAAGGAAGAGCATGCAACTTCCAGTGAAAATTATATTTAAACGACTGAACTAAATATTTAAAAACTGTAAATGTAAGGAGCAAGTAGTACGGGCTTTGTTCAATTCAATATACCTAGTATATCAATCACTATCTTCGGCAGTAGGTAGCAATGCATCAATGATTGATTGCAGAAAGACTTATGAGTTGTTTACAGGTGCCCATGGACGGCAATGACCACTTACTGACAGATTGTTACTACTTTAATTGTACAAAAAGATTACTATAGTGTAACAAGCAGACTACCAATCAAGCTACCCTTTATCACCGGGTGTAAAGTACCGCGCTAATGAGCGCTGATTGCGGCTAATCGATGCGCGGCGAGCCGTGCAGCAACAGTAAGCGCTGCATCCGCTGACCGGTTATCATGTCGCTACACAGCGCTTCAAGAGGAATAAATGCTACATTGTGTGCTTCCCAAAGTAATAAAACTTTAAAACATTGTAAGTATATTTTATGAAAAATAATGAACCTATTTTACATGCAATCGTGACGCGACGCTATTTGCAATCTAAATATGTAACGAAATTAAATAATATGTTGCCATTAAATAAACAAAAATAAATACTTATTGTAAAGATGGTAGAACACTTTGCATTTCAAATCTGGCACTACCGGCATATCAATTTCAGCCTATTATCAATAGTGTAAGAGGCTGCTGTATTCTATTTCTAGGGAGTGAGTGAGATATATTTTTTGCCGAAGCGCTAAAAATTTAGTCTTCAGAGATAGCAACGCACCAGCGAACAACCTCAAGTAACACACAGATATTATAGAGGGTTGAATAACATTCGTGAACGGCAGTGGCTTTACCATTAGGTGGATTATATTCTCGTTTGCTACTTCAATTGTACTGAAAACATAAGATTACTATAGTGTGACAGACCAAGCCAATTACCAATCAAACTAACCATTGTCACCGGGTGGAAAGTACCGCGCTAATGAGCGCTGATTGCGGCCAATCGATGCGCGGCGAGCCGTGCAGCAACAGGAAGCGCTGCATCCGCTGACCGGTTATCATGTCGCTACACAGCACTTCGAGTCGAACAAATGCTACATTGTGTGCTTCCGAAAGCAATAAAACTTTAAAACATTGTAGATTTTATGTAAATTAATGAACCTTGTTTACATGAAATCGTGACGCGACGCTATTTGCAATCTAAACAACGAGAAAAATTTAATTGTTGCCTTTAAATAAACAAAACATAAATACTAGTTGTAAAGGTTCTACTAATTTCTGACTAATATCAGCAGTGTTAGCGCTGCTACGTTCTGGTTTGATGGTTATCGTAAAAGAGACATACCTACTTAGCCAAGGCATCTGTGACCAACCTCAAATAACTTTCTGATATTATATAGATTTATATAACACCCAATAGCGGCAGTGGCCACTTGCCTTTAGGAAAATTGCATGCTCATTTGTTTCCTCAATATTATAAGAAAAAATTGAACCGTTATTTGCAGTAGGTAGTATATTTTAATAAAGGTAAAGTAGACGAGCGCGAAGGGAGATAGTGCAACCCACAATTAAATCAAATACTAAATAAACAATGATACAAAGATATAACTTCATGTCATCCTTCATGTTCATAAGTATCTAAAAGGGATAGATATGTACCTACTAGCTACGAAATCTGGAAATGAATATAAAAAGGTTCCTTTGTGTTCATACAACTCAACTGCGTAGTACTACAATCCAACGCACGTTCACTACGTGTGTTCTCATCAAGTTACATATGTTTCCCATTGATAGAACGTGTCACTCATTCACTCACCTAGACGCCTATCGAGGAAAATTCAAATTTTATCAATGTCGTTTACGTGTTAAACAAATTGAAGAGCGCCGAGGTAAACCAATTTCGCAGGCGCACTCCCCTGCCCGCTCTCCCCGCGCCCCGCTCCTGCCCCGACATTGACCCGATGCAGGTGCGTCATTCATGCCCCAGCCCGCCCCAACCCGCCCCAGCCCGCCCCAGCCCGCCCCAGGCCAGCGCGACCCAGAGAACGCTGCATAGGATATATACGTAGCGTAACGGGATTTGCAGTACCAAAGCGTCTATGAAAATGCTACGCCGTCAGAAATTTATTGCGATGTAAAACTGTGTACATACTTTATTTTTTTATTTTCGGTCTCTATCTGCAATCTAATAAAAAATATTTAGAGGTGCTATATGTTTCGTTAGAAAAATACTTAGTATATTTGGATGAGTGTTCTCTCAAAACTAACGCTCTGATTAGTCTTATTGTTGAAACTTATCCTCTCAATCGGAAGGACCGAGGTTCGAATCCCAAGGACCTCTGATATCTCTCCAATCCTCAATTCTCAAATGAAATTTATAATCACACGGTGAAGGAAAACGTGAAAAAAATTACCTGGGAGTTATTGGAAAATATACATAAAAATAAACAGTTCTCAGAGCTGATTGAAGTCTATCAATTCTACCTTGGTTAGCGCAGAGACTAGAGGTCTAGTCTCTGCGCTAACCAAGGTAAAGTTTTAAACCCCCTTACTCTGACAGGATTTAAAGAACAAGGTGGTAGAACCAGTGTAGTTCGACCGGGGAAGTACCACCGCCACACCTATTTCTAGCGTGAAGCATTTGTTGCGTTTCGATAGAAGGGTGTGGTTGCCGGCACACTTTCACATGAGGCGACCATCATCGTCCTCGGGAGCAGCAACGCATCTGTGATTGACTTCAGATGGAACCCACGTTCTGTATGAAGTTGATTACAGATGTCCATGGGCGGCGGTGACCACTTACCATCAGGTGGACTGCATGCTCGTTTGCTACTTCAGTGAAATAAAAAAAAAAAACAAGCCCAGTGGTAAAAAATGGTTCACGACTATTCATTCGAAAGAAAAGTATTCTCGCTTTTATTCAAAGGAAACAGCAAAGGAGCATGCAGCCCACTTTATGTCAATTGTTACTACCGCCCGTAGCCACTTGTGAGAGTTGTAACTTGTACCTGACCTCATACAGGACGTGTGTCCTACATGAGCTCAAACAAAGATCCGTTGCTGCATTTTAAGATCAATTTGATTTAAGGTGAGTTGGGGTAATATTGGACATGGGGTAAAACCGTATGGTTAAAATTTTAAACTTAAGTCAGCCATATTCCTTTTATGTGTGACTTCACCTAACATGCCATGAAAATAATGTTTGTGTATGACATTGTCAATTTGATAACAGATGGCTACATTAGCCTACAGTTTCAATTTTACTGTTTTACCCCATGACCGATATTACCCCAAGTCACTTTATTTCTCTTTATTACCATACCACGGTAGCTATTCACTGCTGCTTTAAGGCAGAAATTATTAAAAAAGTGGAATTAAGAAGGTGTGATATAGTTAATCGTCGCAGTCAAACCGAGAAGAATTCTACCAATTTTAGTTAAATAAAATTTTGTTATTGATTTTTTTATATCTGACTGAAGTAGCAGACGAGCATGCAGTCCACCTGATGGTAAGTGACCACTGCCGCCCATGGACATCTGTAATCAACTACATACAGAACATGGGTTCCATCTGAAGTCAATCACAGATGCGTTGCTACTCCCGAGGACTATGATGGTCGCTTCATGTGAAAGTGTGCCGGCAATCACACCCTTCTATCGAAACGCAAGAAATGCTTCACGCTGGAAATAGGTGTGGCGGTGGTACTTCCCCGGTCGAACTACACTGGTTCTACCACCTTGAATAGTAATAATAATTATCTTATATTAATCTACTCTCAACACATGAAATAAACTTGTATTACATTATAACCAAAATGTTATCATATAAAACTAAACTAGTTTTAAAATAAAGCTCTACGTGGTTCGAACGAAGCTCCACCGACACACCAATTTCTACCTTAAACCAACAATGTCCGTAGAACGAGTATATTAACCTTTACTCGAAACGGATCCTGTTTACTTTTCGCCAATACATTGCAATGTACATTGCATGTTTCAATTTAGTTTTCGGGTTACCTTGCCTGTATTTTAGGACGATGAGAGACAACGTAAACAATTTTTGTTTTTATATCTTCAACCCATTATTGTCCCACTACTGGGCACGGATCTGCTCTCGAAATGAGAGAGTTTTAGGCCATAGTCCACCGCGCTGGCCAAGTGGGGATTGGTGGACTTCACACATCTCTAAGAACTTTTTTTTTAAAGAACTTTTGGGTGTGTAGGTTTCGTTACGATGTTTTCGTTCACCGAAAAGTGATATTTTGTTTTTTTTTTTTTTTTTTTTTTATTTGATTGAAGTAGCAAACGAGCATGCAGTCCACCTGATGGTAAGTGGTCACTGCCGCCCATGGACATCTGTAATCAACTTCATACAGAACATGGGTTCCATCTGAAGTCAATCACAGATGCGTCGCTACTCCCGAGGACTATGATGGTCGCCTCATGTGAAAGTGTGCCGGCAACCACACCCTTCTATCGAAACGCAAGAACTGCTTCACGCTAGAAATAGGTGTGGCGGTGGTACTTCCCCGGTCGAACTACACTGGTTCTACCACCTTTAAAATTCTAGTTTCTAAGTTCTAGTTTCTAATTCTCACATAAATATGGTGGTGCCTACCTGCCGTACAGTGCGTGCCTGGGTTTGAACTTGGGACCTCCCGATTGAGAGGGCAAGTTTCCACCATTATGCTATCACTGCTCTTTTTGTTTTTAGGAAAAGTAATATACTAGCACTGAGGTCACAGTGAACGGCGTAGCTGTATTAAACTAAATTTAATGAGTGCGGTAAGGAGACATTATTACATTACATAAGTAGTACGAATTTGGTCTTTAAATTATTTTATGTACAGCCGATCCCACCTTTTTTTTAAAAGATTGAAGTAGCAAAGAACATGCAGTACATCTGATGTTAAGTGGTCGCTGCCGTCCATAGACATCTAAAAGCAATTTTATATAGAATATGGGTTATATCTGAAGTCAATCACAGATGCATTGTTACTCCCGAAGATAAAGATGTTCGCCTCATTTAATAGGGTGCTGGCAAACACACCCTTATTTGTGA
Organism: Spicauda simplicius; assembly: GCA_949699795.1. NCBI lineage: Eukaryota > Metazoa > Arthropoda > Insecta > Lepidoptera > Hesperiidae > Spicauda > Spicauda simplicius. The sequence goes on from OX453068.1 coordinate 466,997, forward strand.
AGGTGGTACGTCCCCAGTTAAAACCTAAATAACCTATTTTTAATATAGTAAATGGAGTTTTAACTTTATAACCCAATACAACACTTTTGGGCACATCTTTTAAACAGAATATTATTAAGAAGCATGTGTATTTAGTATTATTTGAGTAATATTATAAATATAAAAGTTTATGCGCATGCATGTGTGTTTTTCTCTTTCATACAATCTCACTGTAATATTGAATTAGATTTAGAAGAATTTAGTGTAGCGGTGGTACCTCATGGGACGAACTAGTGGTTCTACCACCTGCTAGTAGTAGGATGTACCCTAACCTCATCAATTAGACTGCATGCTTATCTGCTCATGTTTATCTACTTTTGTATACAAAATGCCAACCAATGTGTTCCACTACCAAACCAACCGCATCCAATTTACGCCACTACCCGAATCCTAAATCATTTGCTTCCAATAAAATCCAGTTAACGTGACCCACAAAATTCCCTCGTAAATGTAACACGTATGTAAATAACTACCGGTGTATAGAGCATTTCCCGCGGCGCTCGATAGGTCACACGTCCACTCGTTTCAGAGGACACGTAGGTAGGTGAGTGCCTCAGAGTTAATAATGTACATAGAGTGCTACGTGCGGTAGCCTGAGTGTGCCGTTTGAAAGATCTTAGCTGTGATGGTTTTTAATATCAAAGGAACAAATGACTCATCTCACGCAATCAATCTGATGGTTAGTGGCCACTGAAACCTGTGGACATCTGTAATCAATGTATAAGATCAGTTTTACCAAAATTCAGTCACAGATACGTTATAACTCCTGAATTGGAACGCCTTGAACAAGTATGTCTCCCTTACCACACCCTATTGACCAAAACACAATAGCGCTTAATATTATTGGTATAAGGCAGAAATATGCATACTTCTAGTTACACCTTCATATTCTACTAGTTTTCACAAAAAAGATCCAGAATAAAGATATTTACTATTATTAGTGCAAAGATGCAGTAATAATACTAACTGCTCGAAATGCATTTAAAAAGCACTGTTCTCTATTTCTCCCACGATGATGTTCTCACCTTTGCCTGCTGTTCCTACCCGAGTCGGATCGCTCTATATTTTATAATCACACGGTCTGTGCCTGTAATTGAAAGCGTGGGCGGATGACGGAGATGAAAACTAACTTACCATTTCCTGAAAATAGCTCTAGTACTTAGGAAATAAAAAGTATTTTCTATTTTATAACGTGGAATTTTTTACTCTCCATCAACTTTAGCGGTACAAGTAAATTAAAGAAATATTTTATTCCTCGATGTGTATTTTCTTTTTGCTTATAGCACTCTTTGTGTTAATTTAAATCAAGCTTTTCTAAAAGCAGATAGATAATTTACACACAGAGATGTAGATAATTTTGAAAATAAATTTAGGATTTTTGGTGCTAAGCAAAGCAGAGTTATTTTGTAATTTTAATTTCCTTCACAAAAACAATGATTTTACAAATACACACGGTTCTTTATATTTGTATAGTTATAGATTATAGTTCCCTTGTAACGATTATTGTAGTCACTTAAAAGTCAGAAGGCATTTTTAGACACTATATCTTCTACAAATGAACTTCCCAGAGAGACGTTCAGTTAATGAAGCCAGACTAACGCAATAAGAGAAAAGTAAGAAAAGTACTATTTGTCTTTCTTGGACTTAATTAATATCGACGGAACTTAAAGTATCTTTAAGCGCTGTAAAAGATATTCTGGACCCAACTTGTAGCGACAACTCCATGTTGGCCCGGACACAGTACCAGCCTAGACTCGATTCTATTCGATCCCAGGCCAGGCAGATACTTGACTGATTCGATTTATATTTTACCGCCCCGCAAGCCTTTACAAAATAGAGGTATGTGCATAACGCTCTTTTAGAAATAAGGTATTGACAGTGATAAATAAAGTGAAAGCCTGTAATTTGGTACCTAACTTGTGAGGTTATTTGTTGCAGTTTGGCGTGCTGGCGTGACGCGCCGCAGTTAGATTCTACAGCTTCGGCATCGGCACGAATACACGACTAAGTTTATCACTGTAGGAGCTTTACATGGGTACAAAGACATAATTATGAAATGCTGTTTTGTATAGGCTTGGGATACAAATTTTCAGATATCTTTTCTTATATTATCACCGGATCGGGACATGATATCTACTGAGAAATTCTGGCTAGAGAATCAGCGCTATGGTTTTGTTTTGTTTTTTTTTATCTGTTTAATGCATATATACATTTGTTTGTATGTATAAATTATATAAAGCGCTGATAATAAAAAAACATGCCGTTTGCAATAGCCGATGAAAGTACATAGTAAAAAGTACAAAAATATAAACACGAAACAAATTTGAATATCTTCCCATAACTATACAGCTAATTTAGAATACATAAGCATGTGTCTTTAAAGCCACATACCTAATTACCTCTGGCGAGATGTACCTAGTTCTTGCGTATCAGTGGAAAAGTGTGGCTAACGGATCACCCTTATATGAGGCGATAATCCTTGTCCTGGCAAGTAGCAACGCATCTAATGACTTCAGATGGAACTCCTCACATAGAGATTAAATTAATTAAGCTGCATTTAAATACAGCTTAGTTAATTTAACCCCTTTTTATCTTTAACGGGTGCGTTCAAAATAATTTGAAAATTATTACATGTTATTTGTATTTGAGAAATATTCGTGGAACTTTGGATAATATGAAGTACTAGCTGTTGCCCGCGACTTCGTCCGCGTTTCCGTTGTTTTTCGTAAAAAAAAGTAGCCTATGTCCTTCCTCACGGTTCAGTGGTTTTGATGTAACAGACAGATTAACTTTCGTATTTTAGTAGGGAAATATAATATGTCATATCTACAATACTGTTGAAAAATATCCCAATACGGAACCGCACAATATTATTGTTAATAGCTTTGCCCGCGACTCCGCCAGCGAGTAACTCCTTGTGTGTTATTGAGTTAATGTATTGGTAATATTGTTTAGATCACGTTCACATGAGGCTTAAGAACCTTTTTTATTTTTGTTTTCGAGGGGGAAACCTTCAAAAGGTACCGGACGCCGTGGGAGCGACGCAGAGTTATGTGGAATTTTTACCGCACTAAAACCCCCCCGGTGGCCGTCTTCGGTGCTATAAAGAGGACTCGGGCTCCTCCCAGATGGGCGGATGGGCCCACCACCCAATCTAGTCTTTACGGCGGTATGCGACCACACATATCGCCACCTTCCCGGTATCGCCTGGCTGGACGGTTCAAGCTCCCACTCTAGCCGCCCGCAACCCCGGAAGCCCCTTTTAGTCGCCTCTTACGACAGGCAGGGATACCGTAGCCCTATTCTGATCCTGCCGAAGGCTTAAGTACTTATATAACGAAAATACTTCAATGCAAAGCTTCCGGGTAAACTATGTTGAATGTTGATCCATCCGGCACGTGAACGTAAAGATTTTTGGAACTACTGACCCGGGAAAGAGCGACGTACAACTGACCATGCGAGAAACAACTGACACCGAGATCTACTCCAGCAACACGAAAAGTCTGCCCTTGAGCCTTATTAATTGTCATTGCATAACACACCGATACTGGGAATTGCGTTCTTTTAAATTGGAATGGAAAATTATTAGGTACTAAGGGAATTCTGGGAATAAAGACGGTTTTTCCTGCACCGCAACCTGTTAAAATTTGAGCCTCGATTATATTTTGTTGCAACCGGGTTACTTTTAGCCGAGTTCCATTGCAAAGTTGTGGTGGTCTTAAATTTCGGAGCAGAATAATCGGAATGCCAATTTTTAAACAAATTTCATGAGAAGGAAGTCCGGGCATATTTAAAGAATTTAAAAATTCTATCGGGTAGTTAGTGGCGTCTTGTTCATCGACCATTCTATTTATTGAACTATAAACTTTGCTTTCCCCTTGTATATTCGACAGTATTTTATTATTAATCTCAAATGCCTGGTCATTGCGAGGAGTTAAGATGGATCTTTCGCATAGCCAAGAATTGTCCCTATTTAATATATTTGTTACGTCACCGTAAACCGACGATATAAGATGTAGTTGGGATTGCACTATACAACATAACTCAGGCGTCAGAATAACTTTTCCTTGGTGTAGTTGTGGATAGGTACCTTCGCCAATCTTTAACAGTGTATCAGAAAATTGACAATCATCCGGGTTATCTCCAGTTCTCACTCGCATGTTTATAGTTAAATGCACCGATTGTATATCACGCCACAAATAAGAACTTTTCAGGCAAGCCCTAACCTCATCTGCTCGGGTTCCGCGTGGTATTACCGGTAAAGTTTGTCGAAAATCACCACAAAATAAAACCGTGATACCGCCCATTGGCCCATTGTATACCCAAAAAGGGTGGACTGTTGTGGACTAAATTATGATTTGTAACACCATATTGTAAACCAACAGTGAACAATAAATTATTATTATTATTATTATTATTGGTCGATCATTTTGTCTTATGTCCCTTAAAGTTCTGTCTACCGCATCTACTCCTTTTCGGTGGGCCATCGTACATTCATCCCATATGATTAAATTTTCATTTTTCATTTTTCATTTTCTTTTTCATTTTTCATTTTTCATTTTTCATTTTTCATTTTTCATTTTTCATTTTTCATTTTTCATTTTTCATTTTTCATTTTTCATTTTTCATTTTTCATTTTTCATTTTTCATTTTTCATTTTTCATTTTTCATTTTTCATTTTTCATTTTTAATTTTTCATTTTTCATTTTTCATTTTTCATTTTTCATTTTTCATTTTTAATTTTTAATTTTTCATTTTTCGTTTTTCATTTTTCATTTTTCGTTTTTCGTATTCATTTTTCATTTTTCGTTTTTCATTTTTCATTTTTCATTTTTCATTTTTAAAAATTTCATTTTTCATTTTTCAATTTTCAATTTTCATTTTTCAATTTTCATTTTTGATTTTTCATTTTCCATTTTTCATTTTTCATTTTTCATTTTTCATTTTTCATTTTTCATTTTTCATTTTTCATTTTTCATTTTTCATTTTTCATTTTTCATTTTTCATTTTTCATTTTTCATTTTTAAAAATTTCATTTTTCATTTTTCAATTTTCATTTTTCAATTTTCAATTTTCATTTTTGATTTTTCATTTTCCATTTTTCATTTTTCATTTTTCATTTTTCATTTTTCATTTTTCATTTTTCATTTTTCATTTTTCATTTTTCATTTTTCATTTTTCATTTTTCATTTTTCATTTTTCATTTTTCATTTTTCATTTTTCATTTTTCATTTTTCATTTTTCGTTTTTCATTTTTCATTTTTCATTTTTCATTTTTAAAAATTTAATTTTTCATTTTTCAATTTTCATTTTTCAATTTTCATTTTTGATTTTTCATTTTCCATTTTTCATTTTTCATTTTTCATTTTTCATTTTTCATTTTTCATTTTTCATTTTTCATTTTTCATTTTTCATTTTTCATTTTTCATTTTTCATTTTTCATTTTTCATTTTTCATTTTTCATTTTTCATTTTTCATTTTCATGTTCTCTTTCGTACAGATAGATGACTGAGTTATAAACGTAAGAGTAGACAAATATAATCAGAAAGCTTTGAACTGCTAAGCTATTGGGAGTTACACGTGTTATTGTGAGTCAACCATAAAAGATAGACATATGCTGTCGTAGGATATTTTTTAGATAATTTTAAGGAAAATATTTCCCTCATACATGATTTCTGTGTAGCTTTAACCATTAAGGTTGCACACGCGACAGAAGCTTAAAAAAGTAACTTCTCCCGTTTTCCCAACATTTCCCTTTACTGCTCTGCTCCTATTGATTGTAGCGGGATGAAAAGTATACTATAACCAGCCCAGGAGTATAAAGAATAATCGTACCAAGTTTCGTTAAAATCCACTGAGTAGTTTTTGTTTCTATAACGGTTATACAGACAGACAGACAGACAGACAGACAGACAGACAGACAGACAAAAATTTTACTGATTGCATTTTTGGCATCAGTATCGATCCCTAATCACGCCCTGATAGTTATTTTGGAAAAATATTTCATGTACAGAATTGACCTCTCTACAACTTTATTATAAGTATAGATAATTTTTAATTTTAATTACGGTCGAATTTCGACCGTTGCGACGGGTAACGGTACTTCATGCTCGTTTGCTACAATCAGCTTATAAAAACACGAAAAGTCGATTTTACAAACAATTGTATTTTAAAAAATATTATTTTTATAAATCATAGTCTTATATAAAATTCTCGTGTCACAGTTTTTGTTGCCATACCCTTCCGAATCGGCTTGACCGAATTTTACCAAATTTTATATGCTTATTCAGTAGGTCTGAGAATCGGCCAATCGTAACATTTTTTTTATTTTTTTATATGGCAAAACAATGTTTGTCGGGTCTAGTCGGGGCTAGTAATACCTATATAAAAGGCTACAAGAGTAACACAAGTATGCGCCAAACGTGACCGCGGCGCTGCGGCACCGGTAATGCGATTACGAGCTAAGAGATGCCGTAAGTTAATGAGGCTAAGATCCTTTACACTCAACACTATATTTGGCACTATTTAGTACTGTAAGTCGCATGGTAGAACTAGTTTGTTTGACCAGGAAAGGTGGTAGAACCAGTGTAATTCGACCGGGAAGGTACCACCGCCACACCTATTTCTAACGTGAAGCATTCATTGCGTTTCGGTGGAAGGGTGTGGTTGCCGGAAGACATTTATATGAGGCGACCATCCTAGTCCTCGGGAGTAGCAACGCATCTGTGATTGACTTCAGATAGAACCCATGTTCTATATGAAGTTGCTTACAGATGTCCGTGGGCAGCGGTGACCACTTACCATCAGGTGGACTGCATGCTCGTTTGCTACTTCATTATTTTGTGGTTGCCGGAAGACATTTATATGAGGCGACCATCCTAGTCCTCGGGAGTAGCAACGCATCTGTGATTGACTTCAGATAGAACCCATGTTCTATATGAAGTTGCTTACAGATGTCCATGGGCAGCGGTGACCACTTACCATCAGGTGGACTGCATGCTCGTTTGCTACTTCATTATTATAAAAAAAAAACAGGGAAGTACCACTGCTGCACCTACTTCAAGCGTGAAACAGTTTTTTTATGTGATGGAAGTAGCAGACGAGCATGCAGTCCACTTGATGGTAAGTGATCACTGCCGCCCATGGACATTTGTAACCAACTTTATATAGAACATAGGTACTCTCTAAAGTTAATCACAGATGCGTGGTTACTCCCGAGGACTGAGATGGTCGCCTGATATAAAAGTGTGCCGGCAACCACACCCTTCCATCGAAACGCAAGAAATGCTTCACGCTAGAAACAGGTGTGACGATGGTACTTCTTCTGGAACTATACTGGTTCTACCACCTGGCACAAGTTCTTGCGTTTCGCTTGAAGGGTGTGGTTGCCGTCTCGCTTTTATATGTGGCGACTAACTTAGTCATTGGTGGAATAGGATTCCCGTTCTATATGAAAAAAGTTTTTAAAAATATCAAATGACTGATTTTATGCAACTCCAACTACGTAAGATTTTATATTCATCATGATTTGATTGTTTATATTCCATTACTTCTAACTCTATATAATTATGTCTGTTAATCCTAATTAATTAAGTTCAAGCACGTCTTTTCCGAATTTTAGCAAGTGTTGTACACACCAGTAATTGGCAAGCATACTGGGTGTATATTTAATATTAATTTTTGATTTGTAAATGTTTTGTATGTAATGCTGTTGATGTGTCAATAAATAAAATAAATAAATAAATGATTTTTAAAATTTCATATCTGCAACAATTGTTATTTCTAAACTTGATAAATAATAATCTTTTTCGAGTTTAACGCATTCAATTAACTAGACTTCACTTCTGAGAGGGCCTAGACCGTTTTCCACTAAGATATCGACGCATTAACGCAGCCACAAGTTTATCTCGGTATGTTAACATAGTTATTAGCTATGACGCAACTGCACATTATCATTAACATCAGATTAATATGCAATTAGAGTAGGCCATAGCTATTAATAAAGCAATTAGTATAACGACCCGCGTGGTGGAGCGGTTACCATACCGGTCTGACGCGCAATGGGTCCCGGGCTCGATTCCCGACCAACCAGGTATCTGAATTCTGCCATTACCTTACTTGCCCAGGGCCGCTTACAGGCGAAAGATGGCCTGGGTATCAAAAACAGCTTACTTTTCTTATTTTAGACGACCCGCGTGGCGCAACGGTTACCATACCGGTCTGACACGCATTGGGTCCCGGGTTCAATTCCCGGCCAAACAGGTATCTGAATGATGAGTTTAGATTCTGTTCTGTTCTGGGTCTGGGTGTTTGTGAATTCGTCTTTGTGTGTATCCATGGCACCCACGACACAGGAGAAAATCCTACTGTGGGGCTATGAGTGTAGAAAGCGTGTGTTTTTTTACTTTTCCTTTGGTCTGTTATCTGCCCTACAATTACACTACCCTACAATTACAATTGCGTAATGTCGATTTAAAATACATAAAGGTACGACTTGGTACTAATGAATTAAATGATGTCTAATTTTACGGTACAAATTGTTCCTACATATAAAAACTTATCCCGACTACGGAACCTTTCGGAACGCGTCTCTCACCACTCGCTAAAGGTTAATAAGCTGAAAAGTTTTAGGGCACTCTGTTCTGTACCACTTACGGAGTTGCGTCCCTCCTACTTGCCTTTTAGCGAGCCCTCGACGCTTCTCATCATTCTTTATAAAGGCGAGTTATGGACCAAAATGTATTTATTTGATGTTAGAAACCAGGCTTATATTTAAAATTTAGGTGTAGTGCTATTTTTTTTAACCTTTATGATATAGAACGTACACAGTCATATTTTCCTTGAATTCCTTTTATTCATTGTATTGCATTGCATAAATAATTCAATCTTTTTTTAATAAATTATTTAAAAACAAAAGTTTGATCGAAAAGGAAAAAATAAGTGCTATAATTTAGCTTGAGTTTTTTGCTTATCGTTTTTTTCTGCACCTCTAGAAGTTTATAATGTATGATTATCATCTTAAAATTAAAAAAATATATATGTACCTACATCAAAATGCGTTTAATTTTGTATTCTATATCACTGCATCATTAAAACATCATTAAAACTTATAAAATCTCTATTTCAAAACACAGCGTTTAATGTCTTAATTCATCAAATAATAAATAAGTAATATTATTACAAACGTTTAATGTACATTTTCGTACTAATCAACGAAAAATATAAAAGCAGTAGGTACACGCAAATTCCCTATTGCGCTTACCGTATGACATTGACATACGAGTACGTTTATGTTTCTCATCAAAACCCCGTTCACACTGTGCCTTTTGATACAGCTTAAGTGTATTACGGCTCTGATGTGCACATATTACCGAACGTAAGCTAAGAGAATAGGGATTGCAATCCGGCCTCATTTTCAATCCGGCCGGATCCGGCCGTTTTTTCTCAATCCGGCCGGATCCAACCGGATCCGGCGCGATTAATCGAACGGTTAAAACAGTGTAAAAAAAGGATCGATTTCTAACGGTAAATATTTTTGTGATGTGAAATCTTTGTCAAAATATACAATCACCGGATCCGGTGGAGGTTCGGATCCCGTGGTGAATTGGTACCGGATCCGGCTTGTGTAAATTTGTGCCGGATCCGCCGGATTACCGGATCCGGTTTTCCGGATTGCAATGCCTATAAGATAACCATCAAAGAGAATTCTGACGTCGTGTTGGGAATATCCGTTGACGGGCGCAAAACGGAATTTTATACGACGCTATTCCACTGTGAGGTGGTACTAAAGCACAGTGGGATATTAGATTAGCATTAGTGACCTTAGGTAGAACGATAACAAAGGTCCGTGTTATGGAAGACTCTATGCAAAACTGTCAGTCAAAAACCTTTGAACATAAAGTACACGAAAGAACAATATGTAATAATAATATTCTTCATTGTACCCAGAAAGAACAAATGTAACAAAATAACAATACAAAAGGAGGCCTTATCGCTAAACAACGATTTCTCCAAACAACTTTACGGTAAGGAGTTAATGTAACGAATAAATATTAAAATAGGTGAATAACAACATTAAGTTATGAAATAAAAAAGCAATAGCAAAGAATAAATAGCAGGGGACGTCATTAGATAAAAAGGGAGACAGCTATGTGATTAAAACAGAGCAAAAAGTTTAAGACTTATATATGTATAAGACATATAAAACAAGGATAAAGACAGAGTTACAACTGAAGGTGTAACTCTGTCTTTATCCTAAAGATTAGGATAAAGACAGATTTATTTATTATTTTCCTTTAGGATGTAACGAGATTTTTAAAGGAGTGTAAGGATTACCTATGCATTTCGTACAGATATAGGAAGGGAGTTCCAAAGACGGATAGCTACAATAGTGACTTCTTGTAAAGGATATCTGTAAAAGGTACTTCTAATATTATGTAACGATTTTACTACCTTAATTAATTATTTATTTTAAGGCTAACCGTCCAGTCGCTATTATTGCTTAAGCGATAGTTGTTGTAGTTACCATCTTCCCTATTAAACTACTGTAAAGTAGCTTTTTATTGCCGTTCGGGCATTCAATTTGTTCCTTGAGCGACCGGCAAGGAGTAGCTGTTGACTTTATTCTAAAAATCCTCCAGCAGTGATTGTTCACGGGTTTGTATATATGCTAGGTCAGATGGAAGACTAAGCAATTATTTCTAGTGTGAAGAAGTTTCTGCCTTATGGTTGAAGGGTCTGGTTATCAGCCCACTTTCATATAAGACGTCATTATTTCATTCTCATTGCTATTTTAATTTCATGAAAAAACTAAACACAAAAAATAATAAAAATAAATAAATAAATGAATAAAAAATAAATAAATAAACTAAATACAAAAAAAGTAAATACTAGTTGACAGTTTGGCATCAGTGTTGACTATCGCATTAATAACTACTGCTAACTGCCAATTGCTAAAGCTATCAGTTTAGCTCAGGCGATAGTATTTAATAAGCCGAAACCGACACCCATCGTTTTTCGTACAATAATGGTCATTACTAACTATCATTTAGCCTTTTTTATCTCATTGAAGTAGCAAGTGAAAAAAGTCTTCCTGATGGTAAGTGGTCACTCCGGAATTAGAACATGGGCACTAAATGAAATCAATCACAGAAGTGTTTCTACTCCGGAGGACTATGATGGTCGCCTCATGTAAAAGTATGCCGGCAACCACACCCTTTCATAGAAATGCAAGTACTTCACGCTGGCAACAGGTGGGGCGATGGTAATTCCCCGGTCCAATTAGACTGGTTCTATCACCTGTTAAATGCCAACCCTATCTAGATCATAGAAGTACGACCACTGGTACTGAATGGCATAAATATGGAAATTGATAAATAAATCGCATCACCACATAATATCTTCGAAATACCATATAATATTTACCCATTTTCATAGTAGGTACTACTTTGGCACCAATTTTTGGTCCAATTTGGTCCACCAATTCGCACTTGGCCAGCGCGGTGGACTATGGCCTTAACTCTCTCATTCCGAGAGAAGACCCGTGCCCAGCAGTGGGACAATAATGGGTTGACGATGACGACTACTTTGGCATATAAACAATGATATGTCAAAATACAAGCAGTTTTTTAAAGACAATCAGAAGTCAATAGAACACATTACAACAATACCGTGAATCAACAAAAATCGACAGTCGCCGCCGGCACAAATAGAATTATCGATTTATTCAATTGTTATTTGTACGAAAATCCCGCTCGTTTCCACCGAGTGTGCCTTCAGAATATTGAAGAGCATAAAATTAAACGTTGTATAAACGAGCACGAGAAAGATTTATTCGTATCGGTATTTCTGGTCGATGAGGGAAGCTATTACGTCTTTATTGGTTAATTTCGCTAAATGTTTATGGAGATTGCGGATTGCGGCGTTCGAGGGAAAAATTGTTTCCTTTTCCGACTGCGTCATCGCAGGAATTTATAATTCCAGTCGCGTCCCCATAACCGTTTTATCGGGAAAATCTCCATACTCTGTGCTGTCAATTTCGCTTATTTCGCAGCATTGACGTTTTTATTATTCGAAATGTTTACTTACTAAAATGTAAGTAAATAATAATAGGTCACCATCTGCGTTGGCAGGAATGGTGACTGTGTCGATACTATAAATTAGGTACATGTCGCTGCTTGAATTGTATATAACATAAAACACAAAAAAAAACTAATTTTACAGAGGACCCAGGAAAAATGAAAATATGTTTTTTGTGTATATCTTTTTAATTTATGCAGTGAAAAAAAAAAATATATAACGCTTAAAAGACAGAAGTTTGAAGGTGGTAGAACCAGTGTAGTTCGACCGGGGAAGTACCACCGCCACACCTATTTCCAGCGTGAAGCAGTTCTTGCGTTTTGATGGAAGCACTTTCACATGAGGCTACCATCATAGTCCTCAGGAGTAGCAACGCATTTGTGATTGACTTCAGATGGAACCCATGTTCTGTATGTGTTGATGTCCATGGGCGGCAGTGAACACTTACCACCAGGTGGACTGCATGCTCGTTTGCTACTTCAGCCATATATAAAAAAAGTAGAATGACCACGAAGAAGTATTTTGAAAACGTACGCTGGAAAAATATTACCCTCCTTTTGAAGTAGTAACAAGCCAATCCACAAGTTTATAGCTTGAATATGATGGAAAACAAACTGCACATCGAAGCTAGAATTTCAACAAAGGAGTATCGTGCATTTGTCGTAACCGTGGTGTAAGCGATAAGCTGTGGAAATACTCAGCTGTTTGCGAGCCGATTATTTAATAACTATTTCTACTAGTTCTAAATTACAGTAATTAAACTCCATGGATCGCGAGTCTATGATAAAAAAATATTAAGTACGGAAAAGTACAATAAGGAATAAGTAGAATGAACATGATGAAGTATTTTTGAAAACGCTTTGAAAAATATTAGCCTTAATCTGACGTAGTAAAAGTAATACAAGTTTAAAACTGCGATACTGATGGCATTCAAACTACACATCAAAGCTAGAACTTAAACAAAGGAGTATCGTGTATTTGTCGTGATCGCGGCGTAAAGGTGGGCATTCACGTTACAATGGTCGGACGGACGGTCACACGAACAACGGTTATATGCGCCAAGTCCGATCGTAAATGGCTTGGTCTTAAGGCGGACTGTACGACCAAGGTCATGTCGCAGGTCCCTTGAAGAATTCATCGAACTTTTCGACAGGATGACACGGTCGTAACGTGAGTGTTCCTGTATATGCTATGAACATCATTCATGTTTGTATCTGCCCAAACCTCTGCTTATCACAATAAACAGCTCGGTATTTGACGTATGAAGGGCTAATAAAAAAAGCTAAAGAATATTACAAATTAAATACCAGCGAATTTTTGTGGAACCGATTGTACGACTGAGTCGCAAATTATGTGTGGTGGTCGAACTGTCGTTGCGACAGTCCGTTGGACCGTTGCAACGAATGCCCACCTTAATAAATGATAAGCCGTGGAACTCGGCTGTTTGCTAACTGCTTATTTAGTAACTGTTTCTACTAGTTCTAAATTACAGTCATTAAATTCCGTAGTTCGCGTGTCTAATTGTGATAATAAAGGATTACTTTTGCAGGGTTTAGTATGTAGGAATGTACATTATCGTTATTATTACAATACAGAAAAGTACTGTAAGAAAATAAGTAGGATGAAATGAAAAAAATATTTTAAGTGGAATATAATGAAAATTTCTCATTTGGCTAAACTCTTACATCAACATTTATTTTTGACAACAACAATGATTTTTAAACCTCAAATCAACATTTAATAATTCAGCCGAATATCCGGTACGGTAAAAGTTAAATCGAATATTATTCGGTATAGGGTTATTCGGTGAAACCACTATTCGGCGCATCTTAATTTGAAATTTCTCCTGTCCCGTGAGCTCCATGGACACACATAAAACGAATATAAAAACACCCAGACCCAGAACAATATTTTAAATATATCCTGCAGATACCTACTTGGAATCGAACTTGGAAACCGTGACAGACAGGTATGGTAACAAGCGGTGACGGCCAAATGGATAGATGATCACTAGTCCCTTAATCATGGCAGTAGGTACCTATATGCTTCAGGCCTTCTTCATTAATCATTGCATAGAAACGAGTGCCCAGCAGTGGGATAGAAAATAAATTGCAAATATAGCTCAGTAGGTTAACAGTAATAGCGTTTACTCTGACCTACACGAAAATTTGCTAGAATTCAATCAACGCTCGAGCGAATGCAGCGCTGCGTTGCGGCGTAACATTAAACGGTTGGTTGCACAATGAACGCTTTTCAGCGCTTACATCGATAACAAATTAGCAGGCAGCGAGCGATCAGGCTTCCATTTTGTGGTTAAGCGGGCCACCGCACAATTGATTAAACAATCAACGCTTCTTGCCTTTGTATGGGTATGAGTATAGATAGTGTTTGTTGTCGATACACTGTAGTTTTTAAACTATATTATTATTTTTCTGGTTGACTTTGGTTTTAATATGCAGATTTTACAAAGCTCAGAGCATTCGGTATATTATGACTTTATGATTTTTGAGTTTTAGAAGCATATAGTCAACTTGGTGTGGTGTGGTTTAAATAGGTACTTCCACCCATTAAAATCTGTAAGCAATTGCATATAAAACAAGCGTTCTTTCGAAAACGTAGACATGTTGCTAGTTCCGTGGACTGAGATGGTCGCCTCAGATGAAAGTGAGCGTCCATATAAAAACAAGAACTGCTGCTGAAAATAAAATCCCGCTCAAACCGTACTCTTCTATTGATACTCATCTATTCGTACTCATCTATTTCTTGAAAATATGTTATAGATCTCCAAGATCTTGCAATAGATATGTGAGTATGAATTTGGATTGTAAATAAGTATTATTCATTTTTCAGAGAAATCAAACCTAAGTAGGTAGGGACTTGTATTTATCAATAAATATCCATGCGCGGCAGTGACCCTCTGTATACTCGTCTACGACAAAGTAGCAAACACGCATGCAGTCAATCTGATGATAAGTGGTCACTGCCACTCATGGA
Source organism: Spicauda simplicius (assembly GCA_949699795.1). Classification (NCBI taxonomy): domain Eukaryota; kingdom Metazoa; phylum Arthropoda; class Insecta; order Lepidoptera; family Hesperiidae; genus Spicauda; species Spicauda simplicius. The sequence continues at coordinate 482,108 of OX453068.1, forward strand.
CATCTGTAATCAACTTCATACAGAACATGGGTTCTATCTGAAGTCAATCACAGATGTGTTGCTACTCCCGAGGTCTATGATGGTCGCCTTATATAAAAGTGTGCCGGCAACCACACCCTTCCATCGAAACGCAAGAAATACTTCAGTGTGGCGGTGGTATTTCCCCGGTCGAAATACACTGGTTCTACTACCTTCAAATAACTTTATTAACAAGATCCACATAGACAAATTATATAAAAATGGGTCGATAACTACCTCGTTCATCCGAAAGCAGCTACTGCACTACGCTAGAAACGAACTTGGCAGTGACACCTCCACAGCCGAAACATATACCTATACGTTCTACATTACCTACATTATGAAATCAAATGAAATGAAAAAAATGTCACGCTACCACCGGATCGGAACACGACCTCAACTGAGAAGATCCGGCAAGAAACTCAATGGGTTTGTCTTTTTTCTTTGTATATCTTTATTTTATTTGCCATCTTGTTTTTACATAGGTAACAGTTAAAAAGTTAGCTCCAGTATCCTGCCCTACATTTGGCCTAACAAGAAGCACGTTTGGCAGGATACGCTACACTTTCACATTTTATTAATTACGTATTGTTCAGTCCCAAGCTGTTTTATCATCTATATAATCAGAAATTTTGTAATATGCTTTACGACTAAGTTTGATCATAATAAATGCTTTAAACTTATTGATTGACAAATTTCAAATGGTAGTTTATTATAAAAGCATATACATTGACCCATAAAATAATTATTAATTTTGTGAAGACGAGTAACATGTGCGGAGAGATTGGATAGTTACTCATTACTCAATACTATATCGACATTTGGGTATTCCCTACGAAGTGCATATACGAATAATTGGGCCAACTTCATGAAGCGGTTTATTAAACATACTACATTAGCGTCAATACGTAGCGTATTGATCGAGCTCAGGTACGCGGCACAGAATCCCCGCGCAGGCCCCAAATTCATTGGGTGTATTTCTGTTTAGTAAGTAGTGTGGTGCTGGAGTTTCGACTAAGGTACTATCGCTGTATCATTTTCTAACTTATAAAAGAAGTATTCAGCACTACTGTGTTTTTGTTTACGGAAGATGACAAGGGTTATACAGTAATACGACCAACGTTTATAGTTCTCAGGGTTAGCAACGCCGTCCCTGTAATTCCGAGATTAAAATAGGTCTATAGCATCCTAAACACGGCAAACACCAACACCCAGACCCTTTGCAGAAATCTAAACTATTTTTTTATCTGATTGAAGTTGCAAACGAGAATGCAGTCCATCTGATGGTAAGTGGTCACTGCCGCCCATGGCAATCAGTAAGCAACTTCAATAGAACATGGGTTCTATCTGAAGTCAATCGCAGATGCGTTGCTATTCAGGGGATCGAACCCTAATTGATTCTATTTCATTTTTTGGGCTCAGAATAAGGCTACGGTATCCTCTGCCTGTCGTAAGAGGCAACTAAACGTTAGCTTCCGGGGTTGCGGGCGTGAAGAATTGAGGGCTCGAACCTTTCAGTCAAGTGACCCCGGGAAGGATGGCGGTATGTGAGCTGGCATACCGTCATTAAGACTAGATGGAGCGGTGGAACCGGTCGCTCATCTGAGAACCCGAAGGGGCAATACGTTTAGAGAACTCCGTGTGCGGTCTGTTGGAAATCCCGTAGTCCTAATATTTAATACTCTTATTTGACTTCTATTTAATACTATTTTTAACTGTTATTTATTTTTGCCTGTAGGACTACTACTTTTCTTTATTTATTATTAAGTATTTGTTTTATTAATTTCGTCACTAAATGACATTTATTATGAAATCATAGAGACAAATATTATTCATTACAAACTTGCGCTTATGTATTATCATACTAACGATTATAGTTTAAAGGCGTGTAATATATTAATAACAGCAATTTACGGATAATCTCAAAATTAAATCCTCAAAGCTTAATAATCCACACTACAAGTATACCTGGTAGTCTGAGATTCCCGAGACTAAGCCGATCTCTGCTGATCTTAATGAGATCGGAATCAGAGTTGTGGCCCTCGAATGTTAAGATTGTACGCGTCGATAGTGGAATACTAAGTGGACTAAGGTGTGTATAGACTAGTCTACATTTCTTGAGATTTTCCATACAACGTAATGTAGTTTTTCCCAGGTCGTAGAACCAATGTAATTTGAGTGGGGGATTTCTAGGATAAACATAGCATGAGTTCTTGCGCGAGATGGAATTGTGTGGTTACCGGTACGCACTTTTATATGAGGCGACCATCTCAGTCCTCAGGATGACAGATGCGTTGTCACATCTGTCATTGGTTAAAAAAAACTTAATGCTCTGACGATCATGGGAACATCAACAACTTTGTTTCGGGAGAGGTTAAATTTTTAGTTGGATAAATGAAGAAACGTAGTCACGAAAATTTATAGTGTGTTCTGGCTTTGTGTTTTTATTTTCTCATCGTATTTGTTGTTTTGGTAAAGGTTGAAGTTTTATTTATTAGTAAAAGCAAAGTAAAAATCTTATCGTCCATTATATTTTACAGGCTTTATTTTTCGTCATTTCGGGCCGGATTTAAACTCACAAAATTTTCCTTCTTGCCTACAGTTATGATAATCTCGGAAGAAGGCTTAAGGTTTCGGGCGAGATTTAAATCCTAAGGCTTGGTCTAATCCTAAGGTCGTGGTTTTGAAATGCATTATAAATTAAATATTAATTAAAATAACATTTAACTTTTTTGTTATGCCTGTCAACCCCTTATTCGGAGTGACCATTGTAGTGTAGAGATGATTATGTATGTACTTATGTGTAATCATCGAATCCTGTTAGTATTTAAGCAGTACTGTTTAATATAATGCATTCAGAATATATTTGGAAGTGAATCCAATAACATCTTTTATTTCGCCTCGATCTCCCATCCTTACATGGCGACCCTGCCAGTAAGCGATCGGGTTCGCGCTGCATTCCGATCGCCAAATAAGTAATGTAATGTGAGCTTGAGTGACGATGAATCTATACCTAATGATGTTCACATTAATTGAATTGCCTGTTGCCAAGTGCAGTGGACGATTGACAAGTGATTCTTCTCGCGCGTGTAATTATAATTCAAAATGGGGAAATCTCAATCGAAGGAAGAGATTGTAATTGCCCAAACAGCTAGCGGCGGCAATAACTCTTCATCCTTAGAAGAGCTGAAGTATCACACAAGCTTCACTACACGTATTTTGGGCGGCATATGTCTTATTTTGGTGCTGGCCGCCCTGTACTTCATTTACCGGCGGTATAATAAATGTCATCGGAGGTGGATACAAAGAGAGATCCAAGAGGACAATTTTCGGCGATCCAGTAGCTGGTTTCGGCGCCGGGAGATACGCAACGGACGAGGAGCTAATGATGGGAACCAAGAAGACCAAACAGGCGTGAGAATTGTGTGAAAAAAAGTGTTTCTAAGTGCAATGCGCGGTGGAAGTGTTATGTAACGAAATTATTTAGAGGACTTTAGTTAGTACTATTTTACGATAGAGCCAATTGATACCGTAAAAAAAAAAAAAACATTGTCGTATTCTTTATATACTCGTTAGTACATAATTTCATGGCAAAGTCTTTAGAAAAATATTATGATGCTTTATTAAATATAAGAACTTATTTAGTTAAAATAGGACCACAAAGACGTGCAACGAGTAATATATGCTCTAAAAAATTAGAGGAAGCGAATTTAATATTGAAAGGTTTTGAAAAATGTTTAAATGAGTTACGTATAAGTGTTAAGCAATTAAATAAAAATGAGTTAATCTTAATTAATAATTACAGCGATAAAGTTAGGAAAATATTTCAGGAAATAGAGGGTTTGTGTTGTATAACTTCAGATACTACCAAAACAATGGAGGTTTTTAATTTAAAAGTAGCAGTTTCATTGCTGCCTGTAATGAATGATAAGGAAACGGTAACTAAACAACTGATTTCATCTATAGAAATGTACAACTCTATGCTCGATGACAACTCTAAGCCATTATTAGTACAGTTTGTATTGAAAACCAGATTATCAGAAGGTGCAAAATTAAAGTTAAGTCAGAAATATGAAACTGTAGAACTCCTTGTTGATGATATGAAAAAGTTCCTATTAACTAAAAAGTCTTTCACAGCGATCCAAGAACAACTGTTGCGGTGTACTCAAAATCATCGGGACATCGAGGACTACGGTAAGGAAATTGAAAAACTTTTTGTTGATTTAACTATATCCCAAGCAGAAGGAGACCCGGAAAAATATGAGTTTCTTAAACGCCTAAACGAAAAAACAGCCATTAAAAGGTTTGCCTCTGGCTTACGGAGTAGTAACTTGAGCACAATTATTTCGTCCAGAAATTATGAAAAATTGAACGACGCCATACGAGGCGCTCAGGATGAACATATTTCTTTGTTTCCGGAAAATACTGTAATGACTATGACAAATAGAAATTCAGCTCGTGGACGCTATTTTCAGAACCGAGGTGGCTTCAGCAGTTATCAATTTCAACGTGGTCGACACAATCAGCGTGGTTATGGTCACCCTACTCGCGGTCAGCCTCACGTCACCTACCAGAATTCCGCGATGGGTCGAGGTAGTAGAGGTCCTCGAGGTCAGTACAATAATAGTTATCGTTCTAACCGCGGTCGAAACAAATTTTGTTACCGAAATTCAACAATTAATTCTATGAATTCAGAGTCTAATCCACGTTCGGAAGTTACTACGGATCAAAGTACCACCATGCCTACCCAGTTTTTTCGAGAATAAAAGTATAAAACATTCCGTATGTTATTACGATCATTATAATACAATAAAATTGTCAGTTGGTAACAGTGAGCATAATTGGTTAGTTGATACGGGTGCATCGCTTAGCGCGGTGAAGTATGACACCTTACAGAAACATAACATACCATTCCAAATAGGGCATGTTAAAATCAACGGAGTGTGTGGTGAACTTTGTTCGATAGGTTTTGTTGACTTAAGATTGAGTTTTATGGATGAATATTTTATACATAGATTTCATGTTTTTAAAGACTTGTGTTGTTCGAGTGATGGAATTTTAGGATTGGACTTTTTAAAAAAATACAAGGGAAAACTAAACTTAGAATTAGACACGTTAAGGTTAATAAAGAATAACAAAGAACTCTATTTAGATTTACAACCTTGTATGTCAAGAAAGAAGTATATTAGTTTATCACCTAGGTGTGAATCAGTACACTTTTTGCAAACGCGTTTGAATGAGGATTGTGTGGTATTGCCGATTGAATTATGCGAGGGTGTGTTTTTAGCGAGTTGTATTGTAAGGCCTGTGAATGGAAAAATACCAGTTCGGATATTAAACACGCGGGAAGAGGAAATTAATTTAAGTTTCTATAGCCCACAAGTAGAAAAATTATCAGAGTACAGTATGCTTTGTTTTGATAAACCCGAAAGTAATGCTGATAGGGTCAAAAAATTATTTAATGAATTAAAGCTAGATTATTTAAATCAAGAGGAACAGTTGGAAATTGAGAAAATTTGTGCAAAGTTTTCCGATATATTTCATTTAGAAGGGGACAAGTTAAGTACGTGTAACATTTATGAGCAGTCAATTGTTTTAAAACCCAATACGGTACCTGTGTATAAAAAACAATACCGGTTGCCTAAATCTCAAAAAGGGGAAATACAGAAACAAATTGAGAAAATGTTGGAAGATGATATAATTGAAGAAACTATGAGTGAGTGGTCAAGTCCGATTCTTTTAGTTCCGAAAAAGTGTGATACAGATGAAAAAAAATATAGGCTCGTAGTTGATTATCGTAAATTGAACGAAAGTATTTCAGACGATCGATTTCCTCTTCCGAATATTGTTGATATTCTAGATTCCCTTTCGGGAGCTATGTATTTCAGTCATCTTGACCTGCAAACGGGTTATTTTCAATTTAATTTAGAACCAAATAGCAGAAAGTGTACGGCGTTCACATTTGATAAACAATATCAAATGAAACGTATGCCCATGGGGCTCAAAACAAGTCCAAGTGCTTTTTCAAGAGCAATGACAGTCGCATTATCTGGCTTAAATTATGATAAGTGTCTCATATACATGGACGATTTAATATGTATAGGCAGAGGATTGAGTAGTCATAATAAAAATCTTATTGACATTTTTACAAGGCTTAGGCAAGTTAATCTGAAACTGAACCCCAAAAAATGTAAATTTTTGAAAAAGGATTTATTGTATCTCGGACATGTCGTAAGTGCAGAAGGGTTAAAACCGGATCCCGAAAAAACTAGGGTTATAAATAATTATCCAATTCCAAAATGTAGTGATGATGTAAGACGCTTTGTAGCTTTTTCTAATTATTATCGTCGTTTTATTCCCAACTTTTCTGAAATTGTAATACCACTGAATAAATTATTGAGAAAAAATACCGATTTCATATGGACGGACGACTGCGAAAAATCATTTCAATTATTAAAAAGTTGTTTAGTTTCACCACCCATTTTACAATATCCAGATTTTTCGATTGATAATGAATTCCAATTATACACAGACGCATCGAATATAGCGATAGGTTCAATGCTGTGTAATAAAGATGGTCGTCCTGTGGCTTATGCAAGTCGCAGTTTGAATAAAGCAGAGTTAAATTATCCCACCATAGAAAAAGAAATGCTAGCAATAGTTTGGTCTGTCAAATATTTTCGACCATATTTATTTGGAAAACGCTTTAAAATTTATTCCGATCACCGACCGTTAGTTTATTTGTTTAATATGAACAACCCTTCTAGTAGGCTTACTAAATTTCGTCTGATTCTAGAGGAATATGATTTTGTGATTGAATATGTAAAAGGAACTAAAAACGTGGCTGCTGATGCGTTATCTAGAGTAGCAATTACATCAAGTGAGCTAAAAGAAATGAGTGAACATATATTGAATGTGATGACTAGAAAGCAGAGAGAAAAGATGAAGAATGAGGAGGAAATTCAAACGAAAGTGTCGGGTACTAACAATTCCACTAACAGCTGGTCTGATCAACCGAGAGTTGTGGAAATGCTTAGGAAACCGATAAATTCGGTTGAATTCTTAGTTATTTCTAGAAAAGAAATGCGAAGCATGAAAGATAGCAATTGTTTAGACATTTTTATACTAAATGAAAAAGAAAATATATTATATACGTGCCCAGTATTACGATCATATACAGCGCGAGACGCCTATGTGAGTGAGCTGGAGCATTATTGTAATAAAATAAATATTAAAGAATTGTATATTGTAAAACTTGCAAGTAATAAAGAATTTATCGATATGTTGTCGAAAGAGATAAGTAAAAGGAAATCGTGGTCCGGACCTCGAATAAATATTTTAAAAGGGAAAAGTAGAATAATTAGTGATGATGACAAAAAAGTAGTTATGAATGACTACCATATTTTACCAACTAGTGGACATGCCGGCATTAGACGGATGTTAAATAACATTAAAAAGTCTTATTTCTGGCCTGGCATGGAACGTGATGTGACGAATTTCGTAAATAAATGTAAGAAATGCCAATTGCAAAAACATTCTTTACCTGTTAAAGAGCCTATGATGGTAACTTCGACTGCTACGGGTGCATTTGACAAGGTATACTTAGATATAATGGGGCCCCTAGATAAGGATTACTATGGTAAGGTTTATATTTTAACAATTCAATGCGAACTTACTAAATTCGTTGAAGCTTATTCACTAGAACGTAAGGACGCAGTTTCCGTGGCAAAATCGTTCGTTGAAAACTTTATACTGCGGTATGGAGTGCCGCGTGAAATCGCGACAGATAAAGGATCCGAATTCATAGCATCAACAATGAGGGAAGTCTGTAAATTACTGCAAGTAACTCAATTATTTTCTACAGCATATCATCACGAATCGATAGGTGCTTTAGAAAATACACACAAAAATTTAAATTCTTATCTTCGTATACAAACTAATAATAATTCAAAAGAATGGAGTAGTTGGATTCCATACTGGTGTTTTGCATACAATACTACAATCCATACTTCTACAAAATTTACACCGTATGAACTGGTTTTTGGTAAAAACTGTACGTTACCTAGTAACTTAGCTCAAGCAGTAGAACCCTTATATAACAGCGAAAATTATCCTTTGACATTAAAGTATAGATTGCAGAAATCTCAGGAGCAAGCTAGAAATCATTTATTATTGTCAAAGATTAATAGAAAATGTAGTTACGATAAATATATTAACCCTATTGTTTACAAATGTAATGATATGATACTGCTAAAAAATGAAAATTGTAATAAATTCCAGAATGTTTATAATGGTCCATTTAGAGTTATTGAAGACATTTCACCAAATGTGCGCATATTAAAAGATAATAAAATTGAAACCGTTCACAAAAATAGAACGAAGCTGTATAGAGAATAGTACTATATGTATTGTTTTGTAACCAATATGGTATGTTTAGACTATGATTTACTATATATAATATTATGCAGTTATTTTTAATGTATCGTTGCAAAAATAAAGCGACTTTGTAGCTTCATTTTTTTTTTCAGAAGGAAAGGAGGTGTAGTGTAGAGATGATTATGTATGTACTTATGTGTAATCATCGAATCCTGTTAGTATTTAAGCAGTACTGTTTAATATAATGCATTCAGAATATATTTGGAAGTGAATCCAATAACATCTTTTATTTCGCCTCGATCTCCCATCCTTACACCATCATGAGAATTCCTGACGTGACCTTACGTACCTCAGTATATTACGTTTATATTCATATTTGCCTATTTATTTTCAAAATTAAGTCGGATCGAAATTTTCAGCTTCACGTTCATTATTCGGTTCGTAATACATTACGTTCGTAATAGTTTCATTACCTACAATGTAAAAAACATGATTTAAAAAAAACACAACTTAACAAAAAAGACAAACCCGCTGACTTTCTTGCCGGATCTTTTCAGTTGAGGTCGTGTTCCGATCCGGTGGTATTGTAAAAAAAATGTGTAACTGACAATTTGTAAGTGCCAACGTAGGCCTATACAAAATAAAGACATTTCATTTCATTAGAGCAGGTCGAAGTCTTGTTACAAGTAAATGTTTCAGTCTATACTCACCCTTACAAGAGAACTTCCACGGTAAAATCAACTTTGATTTAAAAGGTTATTTTGTACTTAAGATAAACTCTGACAGGGATTTGTCTCATTTACGATAATTTTATATGTATGATAAACAGTTAATTATTTAATTTATTTAAAAAGGGTAGCCAACAAGACGATACATTATACTTACAACTAAAAACTAGATTAGGTTTAAATTAAATGCTGTCTTAATTAATAACAAAGTCTATGTTTTAAATTAATAAGTACGGCTCACAATTAATAACCGCAGCCGCATATAGACGATTTTATTAGTCTCAAATAGATTGATAAATGGTCATATCTGATGTCAAATGCAGTTGAGCATTGCCTACACTAAAAGAAATTACTGCCTCTTATTGTTCAAATTAAATCAAATATCTTATTGTGGAATACAGGTGGGTACATGCACAGTTCTTAAATTTTATATTGTTCGCCGTATTCCGGCAACATGGGCATACTTATTAACGTAATACTCGTTGCAAACTAAAACAAATATAAATTGATATTGCTACCCAAGTATTACTGCATGAACATTAAGCTTGTTAAATTATACATAAAAAGGAATGGATGATTCGAAAGTAGGCATCTACACAGCTTTGTGCAGTGTCTTAATAACTAAAGTACTTACCAAAAAATCTTCACATACGCTATGTGTCAAACATGTTCTATGGATTAGTAGATACAATAGCAATCTCCACTCTTGATAAGTGGAAAAGCGCACCGTTTGCACATAATCTCCATAATGGCTCGCTGTTGCCGGCTGGAGACGACCTTCGGCTTGGCTGAGAGGCTGTGTATATCGCGCTGCATGGTATTGGGCGTTGAGATTTAGCGCTATGCACAATACGGTATCAATATCCGTCAATTATACATTAAATATGATGTACTAAGAGTATAGTTGCCTGCTTTGATCATGTTTCATCTTTTTATCATCCTACACTCATAGCCCCACAATAGGACTTTTTCCTGTATAGTGGGTACCATGGATACACACAAGACGAATACACAAATACCCAGACCTAGAACACGAGTCCGAACACATCATTCGGATACCTGTCTGGCCGGGAATCGAACCCGGGACCCATTGCGCGTCAGTCCGGTATGGTAACCGCTACGCCACGCGGGTCGTCAAGTAATTATGTATGCCATTTTAGAAGAATTGATTAATCTTAATTGATACTATTTTAATGTCTACTGCTAGACATAAGCCTCCCATAATAGCTCTTTCCTGTATAGTGGGTACCATGGATACACACAAGACGAATACACAAACACCCAGACCTAGAACACGAGTCCGAACACATCATTCGGATACCTGTCGGGCCGGGAATCGAACCCGGGACCCATTGCGCGTCAGACCGGTACGGTAACCGCTCCGCCGCGCGGGTCGTCAAGTAATTATGTATGCCATTTTAGAAGAATTCATTAATTTTAATTGACACTATTTTAATGTCTACTGCTAGACATAAGCCTCCCATAATAGCTCCCAAATTGTATCCACGCGTAGTATGCGTGTTGGCGATTGCAGCAGGTTCTGGATTTTGGTTCTGAATTGTTTTCCTTGGTATCTTACAACATCCACGGAAAGAGAGGGGTGGTGTTTATTAAGACGTACACCACACAAAATATTATTATCTTCATTTAACTTAATCAAATGTTTTATATCCATAAACACCGAATTCCCGAAACAGTTCTTCTCCGATTTGATTCAAACTTTCTCAACGTTTATTCTTTAAATCCTAATGAAATGATTACGATTAGAGACGCTTGCTCTTATAAGAAAATATCGTCCAATAAACCCGATAAATATAAGTTGGTCGCATTATATATTAAAATGATGATTTTTTTTATCTAACTGAAGTAGCAAACGAGCATGCAGTCCACTTGATGGTAAGTGGTCACTGCCGTCAATGGGAGTCTTTAATCGACTTCATACAGAACATGGGTTCCATCTGAAGTCTATCACAGATGCGTTGCTGCTCCCGAGGACTATGATAGTTGCCTCATGTGAAAGTGTGTCGTCAACCACACCCTTCTATCGAAACGCAAGAAATGCTTCACGCTAGAAATAGGTGTGGCGGTGGTACGTCCCCGGTCGAACTACACTGGTTCTACCACCTTCAAATTATAATGATGATGATTCCTCTGAAGGAATCATCATCATTATAATGCAGCGCCTTGCAGCGCCTAATGCAAGTTATCTCACGGACGCTCAAACCTGATTTTAGTTCGGTGAAGTTTACGTAATCTTCAGCTATTTCATCGAACATCTGCAGCGAAACTTCCACTGGCTTGCAACTTGCTAACTTCTTAGAACTATATTTTTTATGAAGATCTCTTTAAGATTAGACATATTAATCTCTCTTTGAGACGAGCTTCTTTGAGCGTTTAAGTTTATCGGTCTCAGAAACTTTGCATCTTATTAGATATTTTTTGTCTTTTATAATCAAACTACCATCAGATGAATGGGTTGGTCTGTATAGTTTATAGCGTTCACTAAAAATCATAAATGCAAATAAAATAAGTAAATTATATTTTAACTTGTCGTTGCTAAGTTGAATTGCACTGCTTCTTTGCTATTGAAAGTTACCATTCATCTACCTTTCAAACACTACACAGCAACATTTAATACTGATAAAATACAAGGCTATGTTGCAGTATTTTATCCTGGTTGTTGAAGCATGAATTAATTAATTTTGCTCATGTAAAACTTATTAATTCATGCTTAAACTAACTAGATGTCATTATTTAGCGTACCAATTACTTAAACAATTACTCGAACTATGTACATACATAAAAATCAAATAAATAATTATAACTAAACTATACAGAACATAATATGTTATTTAAACACAGAATTAGGTGTATTTTAAAAAATACAAGAAATCCAAATCGATTTCTCTTGGGAGAGTCCCAAGAAAGCTACATTAGGTAACTAGTTGGATGGCCAAACCTTACTTTTGCCCAAAATACACAAAGGCCACTGGCTCTGCTGTAAAATCTAGCAAACTAAATTTTAAAGTATCGTTGTAAATATTTCTTGCTTTAAATTATACACAACATTAGATTGATACACAACAATGTGATTGCATTAAAAAGATTTCCGCAGTGTTCACATAATCTTAATGTACTTCGCACACCATTTCATTTGGCAAAGCTACTAAAATTAAAAGTCCCAGAAAATATCACATAAGCCGTCGCAGGCTGTCAACATAAAGCAGAATGTTGGCAGCGAGTCAAAAAATGTATGCATCTATTTGAAAACCTACATCATGCTCAAAGAGCAAGAATTCTTTGCGGTTCAATATTTTGAACAAAGGAGTCGGCCTGAAGCGTGGCATAGAGACTGTTTGGCCTCCGCGCCATGCCTAAATAGAGCAAAATGTCGCATATTTCAACTATTTTATGTAAGCGCTAAATAAAAATGGTGCATTTATGCAAAATGTTTGTGATCATTGTCACATTTCACTAATAAGGAATTTATTTATATCTATCAAGTGTCATACGAAAGAGAAAAAAAATCTAAAACAAATGATCAAGATATTATTCAAATCATCTATTTTTTTATCAATTTATAGCAGCAAACAAGCATGCAGTGTCTTTGATGGTAATTGTCCACTGCGACCCAAACACACCTTAATTAAATATAGATATACATGTCACATATGTGAGAGCAGTGATAGCCTAATGGTTGAATCTTGCCCTTTCGATCGAGAGGTCTGAGGTTCAAATCCAGGCACGCAAAACTGATTTTTGTAAAATTGTGCTTTTTAGAAATTAGTTATCACTGCTTTTCGGTGAAGGAAAGATCCGTGAGGAAACCAACACTCCCGAGACTTCTTTAAAATAAAAGTTCTAGTAGGTGTGTGAAGTCCGTCCCTGTAGCCTCGGGGTCAGAATAGGGTTACGGTATCCCCTGCCTGTGGTAAGAGGCGACTAAAAGGGGCTTCCGGGGTTGCAAACGGCTAGAGTGGGAGCTCGAACCGTTCGGTCAGGCAATCCCGGGAAGGACGGCGGTATGTGTGGTCGCATACCGTTGTAAAGATTAGACGGAGCGGTGGGCCCAGCCGCCCATCTGGGAGGAGCCCGATGGGGCAGCGCGCTCGAGGATTCCGGTTGAAGTCGTTTCGAGATCCCGGAGTCCTCCTTTTCAGCGCCGAGGACGGCCACCGGGGGGGTTTTAGTGCGGTAAAAATCCCACATAACCCTGCGTCGCTCCCACGGCGTCGGGTACCTTTGGAAGGTTTCCCCCTCCAAAACAAAAAAAAAAAAGGTGTGTGAAGTCCACCAATTCGCACTTGACACAACTCTCTCATTCCGAGTGAGGACCCGTGCCCAGCAGTGGGATAATAATGGGTTGACGAGATACACATATATGCAGTGCTGCATAAAACTACGTGGAAGACTAACTTGAAACGCTTCAGATTAGTAAGCCTCCTTACCACACCCTTAAGGTTATAAGGGTAAGGAAAATTCTGTTTGAACAAAGAAGCATTACATTACTGTTATAACACTATTAAATTCAAAAAGTTCGAATGTCCTTTATACACACATACACATTACCTACGCACACAGCCGCAACTCACCTGGCCTAAATAAAAATTAAGTAATATTTCGTATTCATTTCACCAAGTGTAGTTGACAGGCATATATATCTTTTCGGGGTAAATTTAATTAAATTCTCTTCACGCCGTTGCCTGTATGTGACAGTGTATATGTAGTTCACGTACTCATACGTTACGCTGTGAGAGGAGGGCTGCAGTGGCCTTGGCCCACTGCGGGCTTCGCTGCACTGAAATATATCGCAAATGGGCAACGAGCAGTTATAAAGACATAGTAGCTGATGATATTACGAAGCAGTACATACTGATAAGCTTATTTAATACAACTACAACAAATTAAAAATTACGCTTCTTATATGAAAAATCTTTAACAATGAGTAATTTAAAAGCGTTACGTATTCGTTAAATTTAACCGCAGCATCCGCTAACAGTAAATACCATAAATTACGGCTAATAATTAATTGTGCAGTCGAGACTTGCTCACATAGCTTTGTCTTAATATTATAATGTGATTAAAATAGCTAAATATAATGTAAAGTGATCACAGCCATCCCAAAAAATAATTGAATCTGAAACAGAACACGAGTTGTGTATATTTAAATTGCAAAAATATTTCAAATCAAATACTCTTTGAATAAACCACACCCTATAATCCATTACAAATTACAGTTCCATTGCTTTAAAAGGAAAATTGCATACACAGTAAAAACACAAAGACGGACGCGTTACGATCAGCACAATTTATTTCCCAGCGTAAAGTAAACCACCCGGGCCGCATCATTGCAGTATCGATCCCCGCCGACCTTGGCTCGCTGCGCCCGCTACTGATTTGCGCAAAGAGAAATCATCCATTGAACCATTTTGAAATAGGTCACCTGTAACTGTACAATAACGCTATGACGGCGTTTTAGCAATACTTGTTTTGTATGATAAGCTATAACAAATGGAAGTTGGGTATATAAAATAATTAACATATTTACCCGGCTCTACCCACTTCTAGTTTACCATGGTAATGAGTAGACATCTGATTATCTGCATTTGCATATTTGTAAATGCAAATGCATATAGTGACAATTTTAAACGTTATTGCATATTTTGGCACTTTTTCAGTAGTTTTGGACAAATAAGTTCGCTTGACGACCAAAAATAAAAAAGGTCGTCAAATGTATATTGATTGAAGTTTGATGACCAAAAGTGAGATAAATGTTTCTTTCATAGTGCATTTTTGTATATATTCAACCATTTGGGTGCATATTCCACCATTTAATTGTGCATATTTGCATGCATATTTTGGCATTTTTATTTTTAACATGCGTTAATCCAGATCACAAACTATTACTGTGACATAAAACTCAGTTTAATGCAATCTGTAAAATTTGCGTCAAAAAGTTATCAACGCACATACCACCTCCAACCAACTTCCGCATTTGTAATATTAATGAGATAAGAAGATTTGTGCAGAATTGCAGATTAGTTCTAGTATTCTTGATGTTCTCTTATGGTTCTTGATGTTACCTTGTAATTCAATCCTTGTTCTTCAATCAAAATCCAGATGGCCCATTATTTTTAAAAAATAATTTTATCTGATGAAAATTTAAATTAAATACCTTACCTTAGATTCCCTCTCTTAATTGCTTTCAACTCCAATCTTTTTACATTTATGTTTTAAAGAGAAAATCGAGAACTTCTACGACCCTATTACTGCGCCAAAAATGTATCTTGAAACATCATTCTTTAATAACCAATATACAATAGTACCACGTACATCCAATTTTAACAATTTAAACAATAGATCTATGTAGTTAACAAAGTATTCAGAGGTGATCATGTGGGACGTACGGTAATTACTATTAAGGCTAACTAAAACTGATATAGATAAAAAACTGACTGTAAAAGTATCTGAAGTAGTCACAAATACGTCGCTTTGAACAATATTTTTCAACCCTCAGTCATAACTTTCAAAAGCCTTAAACGAGTACCCTTACCGCATTGTTCAAGAGTACAGCATTCGTTTTGTCAAGTAAATGATTGTTGATATAAAGGGTGCGGGCGGGAACGACCTTGCCTCATTGCAGGCTTTACTCTGCAGTCGGAATTATTCACTTCATTAATCAATGAAGTAATTCATACTGTAGTATGCGCAGTGTACACATTGTGCGCAATTATTTTCATATTTAACATAAATTTAATTACATATGATTTATATTGTTATGTCGACGAAAGAGTACTACGGCAAAAATAATACCTAGCGTTTATAAAAATTATGTAAGGAATTTAAATAACTAAATATTTTCCGACTTGCGATAAATAAAACACATTAATTCCTTTCATTTTCTGTTTTAACAAAAAGCTTAATTGCTGCATATAAATCTATGTGTTTATATATTTTTACATATTACGTCATATATATTTTTACATATTACTTTTATTATATATATTTACACAAGCATAATTAAAAATATTTTTAACAATGTAATATTATTAACATTTATATATGTTGACAGAAAACATAATATTATACTCATTGATGACTCATAATTCGACGACCTGCGTGGCGGAGCGGTTACCATACCGGTCTGACAGGCAATGGGTTCCGGGTTCGATTCCCGGCCAGACAGGTATCTGAATGATGAGTTTAGATTCATGTTCTGGGTGTTTGTGTATTCGTCTTGTGTGTTAGGACACACAGGTATCCACGACACAGGAGAAAAACCTAGTGTGGGGCTATTATTGTAGAAAGCGTGTTTTTAAATTGATACCTGCTACTAATGTTTTATTAACAAAATATTACAAAATCTGCACAAACTCAACGCGCATTGCATCAAAAGAGAAAATTAAACGCCAGATAAAATCATAGCAGCTCGACCATTTCCAACAAATCAAAGAAAACATATCAAAGAGATCTAAAAAACTAAGTGCGACTAAACTGACGACAATAGCGAAAGTTGGTGCAGAGAGCCCTCACCTCGAGGATGTTGGAGTGTGAAGTGGGCTTCACTGACGCTGAGAACAGAATACATATAGAGTATGCTAATGTAGCCGTTTGACTCTCAAATTTTCTAAATAAAATGAATTAACACGCTTTCTACACTCATAGCCCCACATTAGGCTTTTCTCCTGTGTCGTGGGTACCATGGACAAACACAAGACGAATACATAAACACCCAGACCTAGAACAGGAATCTAAACTCATCATTCAGATACCTGTCTGGCCGGGAATCGAACCCGGGACCCTTTGCCGGTCGACCGGTATGGTAACCGCTCTGCCACGTGGGTCGTCAAATTCGCTACGCATTAGCGCATACGTTTTATATGGGTTTAATTTTAAAACATTGGCACTAAAATGGTAGACTGCATGCAAGCTATAGTCAACCATGAGTTTAAAGTGGCAAACAAAAGTGCTGGCCATCTGATGGTGATCACTGTCGCCTCTCAACATGTGAAGTTATATTTATATAGCACAGGGATTCTACCTTAAGGAAATAACAGATGCATTGTCACTCCTGAACACAAAGAAACATGTGAGTCAGCAGTAGAAGTTTAAAGATATTTTTCAAATTATTATCAAAGTATAAAAAGTATTGAAAGCATTATTTTAAATTGAAGATTATCAATTAAAAAAAAAACATTTTATTAAATTTATTAAATAATGCAAGGTCAAAATAATAAATTAGCCACCATATTTAAAATTATATCAACCAAATCACACACCTTAACATAAAAAATATATGGTGAACGTTCTTAAAAATATATAGTCGTATAGTTGACATTTATATTTTAGTACAAATTAACGAGAAAAATATTGTTTCATTTTTGGCTCTTTATTATTGTTGATGTTTTTAGGGCAAACTATGTTTTTTAGGGTTGCGTGCAAAAAAGATAAAAGCGGAACCCTATATTAAGAATCCGCTGTCTGCGTGTCTGTCTGTCAACAGGACAGCTACACCGTCTCATGAACCGGGACAGCTGCACAGTTGAAATTTTCTCAGATGATGCTTTTCTGTTGCCGCTCTAACATGTTTTTGTTTACGGTACAGATACGAAGTACTAAACACAAGATAAAATAAATAATTAAGCGGGGCTCCCGAATAAATACATATGTAAGCGAGGCTATCATACTACAAACGTGATTTTTGCCTGTTTTATAGATGGTACGGAACCCTACGTACACTGATCCGATTCGCATGTAGCCGGTTTATTTATTTTGTAATAAACAGTAACTGTATACAGTTGACAGGGTGCGGTCTGGCAAACTAATTCACATGAAAGGAGTGGTGATGCATCATGAGTCATTGACGGAGCCGTAGCACATACGTAGCATATTCGTAACATACTCGTAGCGTATTGCTACGAATACAGCTACGTGTACAATAAAATTTGAATGACATGGTTGACATACTGCGAAGAAATAAAGTTAAATTGTATTTGTATTAAAATATGTTGTTCTTAATTCTTTGAGTTATGCCCTATTTACAGGGTTCCTTATGTATTATAGGTTATATGTATTACTTTATTTTCTCGCGTTTCGGTGGAGAGGTGTGGTTACCGGCTCACGACGACCATCTTAGTTTCCCGGAGTAGCAACGTATCTGTTATTGACTTAAGAGTTGTTCCTTGTTGTGTATAAAGTTCCTTAATGATATCTAAGGACGGCAGTGAGCACTTATCATAAGGTGGACTGCATGCTCATTTGCTACTTAATATATAAAAAAAACAAACTAAAATCTTTGATACAATACACATACTACGCATTCAAGCTTCCAGTCATGCCAAAGTCATCTCCGTTTATATATGCGCTTATTATATGCTATTTTGGATTTACACAAATAACTGACACTAGAAAGTCTGTATTTCAACCGTTTAGCGTTCAAGAGAGAGTTCAAAAAGTCCGCAATGGAGTCTCGGCAGCGGAGGTGAAAATCGCCCGCCCGCCCCGGGCTGCTCGCTGGATGCAAGAAACACTGAAGACCATTGCTATGTTAATTTTTAAAATGATAGTAAAAATAAATAATAATTATCACTACTGCGAATGAATAATCGCACTATTTGCAATTCATCAATTTTAAGTCAAAGATAGTTTTATCTAAATAAAGCCTGGAATAAAAACATGGTGTTGAAAAAGCCAAAAATTATGTAGATAATTGCTAGTTTATTTCCTTAAGTTAATATGTCATTGTTCATACTTGTTTTACATACGATTTTATACTTTTTGAAGTGAAACTTCTTTATCAGGGTTGGAAAAAAATTTAGTGTAACATTTTTTCGTTACGCGCCATCTTTTACTGTTACGCGCCTTCTTTTTTTTCCGTTACGCCTCATCTCTTTCTTATCCCTACCACGCGTGATATTAGATAGATTATTATAGATTAGATTATTAGACAAAGTTTAATAAAAGCCTTTTATTAAACTTTATCTAATTTAACTTTATTTAACCAATTAACCAATTTCGGTAAAGTTGCATATAGTAAATTATTTTTTGAAAAATAACGTCATAAAGAAGTTTCACTTCTTACGAGTGTACGCTAGTACACGCACACATTTTTTTGTTATTATAATACATATAAATTCATCGTGTATTTAGTTAAATAATGAATTTCGGGTTACAAGCAAAGCCTTACTAAGTTTTGTGCGATATATTAATAGGTTATGATATACAACGTGCATTCATAATATGGACTTAACTTTATAAGCTATTTTTAATTATTAAATGTTTAAACCTCGTGGAAACTACACGGAGAGAAAGAATAAAGTAACCTTACACACATTAGCGCACAAGTAATAGTTAAGTTGGTTAACACATTTAATATTTCCAAGCTTCCTGTGTTTTACCGATGAAAACAAAAAAAGAAAAAAGGGTTTTGGTAATACACAAATATTGCACTATTTCTGCTAATTTCCGGTATAATTTTTAATTTTACCGACGTGTTTATAATTACGTTTATATAAAAGGATATCACAAGCGAAAGTTTAAGCGATATATATAAACGATTGATGGGTTTCAATTCCATATGATTGTTTTTAAGTATTCGATTTTTGTGTTGTCTTTGCAATGATGTATTTAATTTATGGCATTTTCAGATTTTGATATAAGATATTATGATATATATTATTATGTAGTATTGTAATCGTCGCTTTACTAACTGTCATTAGATATCTGTATTGTTGTGAAATTAAAAAAGGACCTCGCTTTTATCTGATCGCAGGCGCCATATTTAAAAATTATACAGCAAATGTCACACTGCCAACTGATTCCATTAATATGTCATAAGTTACAATCTGTCAAGCCATTTGAGTTGTAACGCGTTCAAAAAAGAGACACCCGGATGAAACGAAGGTATTTTATATTATTTATTATGTACAAAAAACCTGTATAAACTTAACAAAATAAAAACCAATCGTCGCGACACTAGACTGTTCAAAGCAAAATAGAAAGACGAAACGAAAATAATAATAATAATAATCGTTTATTTCCACCACAAATACATAAAGGGTTACAATACTTAGGTGCATTTATAACAAAATTAGAGTATTTGTGGAGGCTGGTCCCTATAAAAGGTTAAAAACCTGTGCCACAGGAGACCAGGCCCACTGCAACGATAGTTTTATTAGGCAAACAAACTTAAAAGTAAAAAATAATTGGCTTGCTTTCTATGAGAGAAGACACATGCGCACGCCGTACAGCTTACTACATACACTATAGTACAAAGTGTCGTGACAACTTTTCGTCTGATTTTTATTCCGTCTAGCCTCCTTCGCAACGCGCGATAAGGAACGTCGTTCCAAAAATGCACATACATACATACGCTAGAAAAACATTAACCCCCCTCTAACGTAGTCGGATAAATTATACAGCTGTGTATTCTAACTTTTATATTGCATACAAAAAAGGAAAAGGGCCTTTCTAGTATATTTGGTAGTTTGCGCGAGATTCCGCTGCGGATGTCATAAATTTGACGTATTATTATGAGCACTATAACTCTCCTCTCCACTGCTTCTCCGGGACTACGAATTTAATATCGATAGTATTTAGGAAAAAAATAGAATCGTTTGACTAATCTCATACAAAGAAGATAGTGTCAGAATCGATTCTAACAAACGTATTAAGCTTGTTTTTTTTATAAGATTGAAGTAGCAAACGAGCATGCAGTCCGCCTGATGGTAAGTAGTCACTGCCGCCCATGGACATTTGTAAGCAACTTTATACAGAACGTGGGTTCTATCTGAAGTCAATCTCAGATGCGTCGCTACTCCCGAGGACTAAGATCGTCGCCTCATAAAAAGTGTGCCGGCAACCACACCCTTCTATCGAAACGCAAGAAATGCTTCACGCTAGAAATAGGTGTGGCGGTGGTACTTCCCCGGTCGAACTACACTGGTTCTACCACTGTTCTGTCAAAATGTCGTGACAACTTTTGGTCCGATTTTTTTCCGTCTAGCCTCCTTCGCAACGCTTCTTTGAAACTTCGTTCCAAAAAACAGCAATATTTGCATACAGTACCAAGATTTATCTTACTATAAATCCTATTCTAAGCGTTATATTAAGGTAGATATGAATCGGGTTTTTGTAGACAAAGGGGCAACCCTTCTTGACCATTCCTTAACTAAACATGGCTCATACGAAATTCCATAAGAATTCAACTCAACCCTGCTATTCTGGGAATTTGAATATGAAACAATATTAATTATAGAATCCTCGACCCAAATGTAGGATACATAAATCTATATGCATAAAATAATTGAAGTATATACATGGAATATGTATGTTTAACTTAAAGATAAATCCCGTTATCTATGTTTAACAGTTCTATTTTCTTAATAGATGACACGAAGACATAAAGAGTAATTTAATGAACATGTTTAGATAGGCTCACAGTTCATATATTAAGTATAAATTAACATTTGACTGGCCGTTTAATGTTTGATTCGGCACACATCTAAAAGTTCTAAAAAAAGTTCTCAAACGTTTGTGAAGTGTCCCTTTGTACGCTAGGCTAGTGCAATGAACTATGGCTTGAAACTCATTTCTGAAAGAACACGTGTTCCCAGCAGATGAAAAATAATAGGCTAACAATAAATATGAAAAACGTTTAGACGCTAATGAGTAGGTACTCAAGATTACTAAAGTAAATTATATTGATTGTGAATTAAATGTGCACTGCAGTGGGCATCTGTAACTACAGAAAGCATAAACTTGTTTCCAAGATCTGTCTCCGCATAAGTGAATTTGGATCGCGACCAAGAGACTGCGGGGAACGCATATGTCGCGGCAAATTGATTCGGTACAATTAGTACAATTAGTTATTCGGTTTGTTGGCTGCGTCTTACGAGTTGTTAAGAAAATGTTATTCAATATAAACAGACAATGGTGCTTACGAGAATAAAATCACAAATGATCGTGTTGTTGTCGTCAACCCATTATTGTCCCACTGCTGGGCACGGGTCTTCTCTCAGAATGAGAGAGTTTAGGGCACAGTCCACCGCGCTGGCCAAGTGCGAATTGGTGGACTTCACACACCTCCGAGAACTTTTTTTTTTTAATGAACTCTCGGGTGTGTAGGTTTCCTCACGATGTTTTCCTTCACCGAAAAGCAGTGATAATTAATGTATAATACGCACATAAATCAGTGGTGCATGCCTGGGTTTGAACCTCGGACCTCCCGATTGAGAGGGCAAGTTTCAACCATTAGGCTATCACTGCTCACGAACGTCGACGACGACGATGAGCAGATCGTGTTGTTACTTAATGGTAAATGGTCACTGCCGCCCATGGACATATATAAGCAACTTCACATAGAACATGGGTTGTATCTGATTACAGATGCCTTGGCCACCTCATATGACGCGGTTGGGTAAATTTTAAAGATGCGTATACGAGGTTACACGCAAAATAGTCATAATTTAAATTCAATAAGTTGCATTTCAAAATCACAGATCACTTAAACTGTTCTTCAAGTTACATAAAAAATATAGATAATAATGTTGTTTCGCCCTTACAGGTTGTAGGCGTGTACACTGTCAGAGGTTGCAGTGATGGATGGCGCGGAGCCGGCGATAACAAATCGTCTGAAGCGAGATGATTTATACGAGGTGTCGCCTTCATCCGCCGGAGACAGGTCCGACGATTGCAGCTCGCGACCTTTTAATGGTCGCTAAGTGTAGCCTTCCGTTGTTCTTTATTTATCTGATTGAAGTAGCAAACGGCGCGTTCGTTTGCTACTTCAATCAGATCACTGCCGCCTATGAGCAGTCACCTTTAGTCTTGATGGTAAGTGGTCACTGCCGCCTATGAGCAGTTACCTTTAGTCTTGATGGTAAGTGGTCACTGCCGCCTATGAGCAGTTACCTTTAGTCTTGATGGTAAGTGGTCACTGCCGCTTATGAGCAGTTACCTTTAGTCTTGATGGTAAGTGGCCACTGCCGCCTATGAGCAGTTACCTTTAGTCTTGATGGTAAGTGGTCACTGCCGCTTATGAGCAGTTACCCTTAGTCTTGATGGTAAGTGGTCACTGCCACCTATGATCTGTGAGCAAACTCATATACATAGAACAGGGGTTCTATCGGACGTTAGTCACAAATGCGCTGCTACTTCTGAGGGCTAAGACGTTTGCCTCATATTAAAGTGTGCCGGCAACCACACCCTTTCATCGATACACAAAAATGCTGCACTAGAAATAAGTGTGACTTTAATACCTCTCCGGGCGAGTCCCTGTACCCTCGGGGTCAGAATAGGGTTACGGTATCCCCTGCCTGTCGTAAGAGGCGACTGAAAGTGGCTTCCGGGGTTGCAGACGGCTAGAATGGGAGCTCGAACCGTTCGGTCAGGCAATCTCGGGTAGGACGGCGGTATGTGTGGTCGCATATCGTCGTAAAGACTAGACGGAGCGGTGGGCCCAGCCGCCCATCTGGGAGGAGCCCGATGGGGCAGCGCGGTCGGAGGATTCCGGTTGAAGTCGTTTCGAGATCCCGGAGTCCTCCTTTTCAGCGCCAAGGACGGGCACCGGGGGGGTTTTAGTGCGGTAAAAACCCGACATAACCCTGCGTCGCTCCCACGGCGTCGGGTACCTTTGGAAGGTTTCCCCCTCGAAAACAAAAAAAAATCCTCTCCGGGCGAACTACAGTGGTGTCTACCTGGTACTATGTTAAAAGTAATTAAAAGAATGAAGAATAAGCGAGTAAAAGAAAACGGGTGGCTCACCGCGCCTTTGTAGATTATAATCGATGTACAAAGTTGAACAATGTGAAGTGTTGTCGGCGAATGGAGAGGCTAGAGCCCTTCTGTTTCAGAGGTCACGTTAAGCGACTGGTTTAAGCATACTTAAAACCTTGTCAAAGATCTTATCGCTTAAAAATATCTGGTATGTAGAATAAAATTGGTATAAAGAAGGTCCATTGCTACGAGAGTATACGGTCGTGGTGGGGGGCCGGCCTAACCCACTACTATCTGTCAGTGGCGGCTCAAAGGCGCCACCCAAGGATTATATGTAATGTAATAAGAATGCGATACCGATCCAATAAATTGTTATAAGGATTAACAATTCAGTAATGGTACCTAAAATACTTGTTACCAGCCGCTCATATTATAAGCCACTCATTGGTAGAATAAGAGATTGACCAAAAAATTTGACAACCAACAATAGTTATTATTTTATTTTATTTGGGAAACAAACGATAACATAGTACATAATTAAACAACACAGTAAAATTAATACTAAGATCAGTGAAGTTTCCACTGGTTACATATACATAAATAGCGTAAAACAAAGAAAGCAAACAAAAGCAGATGATAATTTTATGAATTAAATTTGAATTTTTAAATTTAGAAGCAAAAAAACAATATCAGCAATAATAAACAAACAATGTAAACCAATATACTAAACATTATACATATATAAACCTATTTAATTTCGGCTATTCCAGTCTCACTTCCCTTTTATATGTTCCTATAGGGCAGCTAAATGGATCGAGTTTCAGCAGACGTTTACTATAGAAACTACATGTACGATGTATGATGTTATGTTGCCTTATTCACAAATATTGATTCAATATGCTATATACCTATGTATAAAGTTTTTCATAGATATTATTATAAACAACCAGATGAAGATTATCAAAACTATTCCTATATTTAGACGATACTCAAGTACCTACGTCTTTTAGGAAGATTTTTTAAAAGATAAACACGACAACGTAGTATTTTTACTTTTTTTTATTAAATTAAGTATTTAAAAGTTTTGGCTTTCGAGCTCTAATTTTCCACAAAATAAACGAAAGTGATCTTCGTTCCAGTAAATTAGCTCCGTAATTCAATTAGTGGGACAGCCACGGCGCTGTTGTCCGCCGTAATGCGGCTAATTAATAAGAAATGCCAGGTGGGGTATAATACGGTACTTTCACCGGTTTTTGTCGGTTCTTAACTTCTCTTATTGTTAAATAACTGATACCGTATTAGGAAGCGGTATCGCATAAGAAACCCCTTTGAAGAAACTCATCCTTTCCCAGTTCTGCTGCGCAGGCACCACTGGCACCGATATTTCTGCACTTCGTCTGTGTGGTCCTAAAATTTATTGTGTGTTTCACATTTGATGTCACTAACGCAGTATATATTTTTCGGTGTAACGAAGTTGGTACTTCGTATTTAAATATCTTTTTATTTTTTTCCTTACAAATAAAATTAAATATTATGTTAAAATTTATTTTATCTAAAGAAAGAGTTCCCCTCTCCCACTTCAATAGTTATAAATATAATTACTTTTAAAATTTACTTGATAAAATGATAAAAAACATCAAATGATACTTAAAATTTGGTATTTTAATTTATCATTCAGTTATGAGGCCAATAATTGTGTGATGTAAGTTTTTGTTAACTACCAAATACACTCTTCTCGTGAATGTCGTAAGGTATTCAAAATGAGTAGCCCCATTAACATCAATAGTTAACTAGCAAAATATCCCATTAGAGGAGGCCTATCTTCGAATCTCGAAATGCTGACGGATAAATAGACTACAGGTAGATTTAACTAGTGATACGACATGCAAAGCAAAACAAAGGTCACCTAGAGGCCTCGCTAGCTCCAGGCATTCCAACCCCGAAATAACTCCCATTTAATTTAAGTAGTTCCAAAATAACACAAAGCAGGAAACAACCGGAGAGACGTTAAATTTTCTAGAAACATTAGAGACCGCTTTGTCATTAGCATAACCATTATGTTGGCTAGGGTTTGGTGCCATTGCTCGCGATCTAGTATACAGTTATACCTCGACTTACGCTACCCCTGACTTACGCGAAATCGGGGTTACGCGGTTTTCAAATCTCCTCAATTTGTCTTTTATTGAGTGCCAGCTGCGTCACACAATCTCTATATTATGGATTACATAGCCTTACTATTCTACACTATTCAATAAGTGTGTGGAATAGTAAGACTATGTAGGTATGACAGCTAAATTTTAATTTGTATTAAATATTTCTTATACCCCGACTTACGCAAATTCGACTTACGCGGTTATCTGTCAGTCCCACCTATTGCGTAAGTTCGGAGCATTACTGTACTTTTAAGGTCTTTTATAACAATGAAGCATTAAAGGTGCGCACGTTTACCTGATGGTAAGTAGTAAATGCTGTTCGTAAACTAATTCATGAGCGACAAGGTTTCATCTGAAATCAATCATAGTTGCATTGCTACTCACGAGGGCTAAGTTGGTTATTTTATATGACAGCCAACAACTACTTTCTAGCGAAACACTTATCAAACTTTAAAACTTAACATCTTGAAGGTGGTAGAACCAGTGTAGTTCGACCGGAGCAGTACCACCGCCACACCTATTTCTACTGTGAAGCAGTTCTTGCGTTTCGTTGGAAGGGTGTGGTTGCCGGCACACTTTTATATGAGGCAACCATCATAGTCCTCGGGAGTAGCAACGCAGCTTTGATTTATTTCAGATGGAACCCATGTTCTGTATGAAGCTGATGACGTCACAGACGTCCATTTGCGGCAGTGAACACTTACCATCAGGTGGACTGCATGCTCGTTTGCTACTTCAGTAAGATAAAAAAAATACAAAGTGGTTTTCTTTTTTATTCCCGAATTGTGTTAAGTTATTCGTAATGGACATTCCGCGAGGTGTCACGTCCTACCCAAACAAGCCTCACTAGTTCGTAACCCGAATCCAGAGCCCGCGGGTCGTCACCTGCGGTCACATGCATTATTCCTCACCTCCGAACCTAATAGTCAACTCAACTCGTAACATCTAATCCTCAGTGAATTGTGCACATTTTGATATTCAGGGCGGCAGCTCTGAAGGCTCCCTTACTTGGAGTTTGAATAAACTTATGCCAACGTTCTAGGAAATTTATTGTACCTGCAAGACGTGTTGAAGGTTGTATAAACGTGTGATTTTTGACAACGGAAATATAACCTCTAATAATACGACTTACTGTATTTATTTTTTAAGTAAGATTGCTACAAACAGTAGCACAAATCTAATATTGATCTCATGTTGGCTGTAAATGTAGATTCTTGTCTTGTTACCTATTTATTACCGCGTGTCAACGTTGTCAGTATACCGGGCTGACACACTGTAAGTTCCAGATTTAGTCAACACCCAGACCAATATCTAAATCGAGAATTTTGTAGGCCGATATGATTGAACATATATGTTCAAGCTTACACGATCCGTTGCAAGCTCGCACTATAATTGTGCTATAATCGCGCATAGCGCTTAAAGATAATATTTAGTGACCCTCAAGAGATACTCCTATATAATGCATATACCATAAAACAAAATATTGCCTGGTCTTAGCTAGTAACTCGCCTTGCAAATACACTCACAAGTTTTTTCGATAAAAAAACGTTTATTTCATAAGATATGTACTACGTTGCGTCTGTGAAATTCGCAGGCTTGTGTTTATTGTTCACAAGGGGTTTATGAGGAATATTAGCATTTTGCTTTTACTCTTGTATGTCCCGTGATACGCGCATCTCAAGCGAAATTACATTTGTCGCATTCGTTGGGAAGATTGAGTTTTACTACTGGATCAAAACGTGGTGCTACGACGATATAATCGCTATAATCAAGTCAATAGTAAAATCAACCCTTATTTTTGGTTTTGAGAGTGAAAGCTTTAAAAGGTAACCGTGACGTGGGAATTTTTAAACAATTAAACCACCCGGTGGCTGTCCGCAGTTCTACGAAGAAGTCTCTGAGATCTGGAAAGATCGGATCAGAGTCCTTTTAGAGCGTTGCCCTCGGGACTCAACCAGGTGAAAGTTTAAGCTACGCCATAAGGTATTTAGGACTGTATGCGGCCGTACCTACCGTCATCACTCCGACTAGCTTACACTTGCTGTACTCCTCCTCCTTTAGTCGCTTCTTACGACAAGCAGAAGACATCGTAGGTCTATTTTGATCGTGTCCCTGTAGTTCCGGGACCAGAATAGGGCTACGGTACCCTTTGCCTGTCGTAAGAGGCGACTAAAAGGGCTTCTGGGGTTGTGGGCGGGAAGAGTGGGAACTCGACCGTCCGGCCAAGCGACCCCGGGAAGGACGGCGGCATGTGTCGTGCATGCTGCCGTAAAGACCAGAAGGTGCGGTGAGCGGTGCACGCCCACCAGGGAAGAGCCCCATGGGGCACACGCTGAGGACACCGGCGGCGGTCCGGTGGAGTACCCGGAGTTCTCTTCGCAGCGCCGAGGTCGGCCACCGGGGGGGTTTTAGTGCGGTAAGAATCCCACATAACCCACGTCGCTCCCGCGACGTCGGGTACTTTTTGAAAGTTTCCCCCTCGAATAAAAAAAAGGTATATTTTGAACCAGGAATAAAGTACCTAAAACCAAATCTACCCCATAAAGAAAATATAAAAAATATTAAGTGAAAATTAAGCTTCATTCAATTCCTGTTTATAAAAAAGATGTTCATGTTAATATGTTGGTATTCTCTGTATCTATAGATCTCTATGAACATCGGACACAACTTCCATCAAGCTGTACTAAAGACTGTTATATATCCTTGTATAATCGAGTTAGTGCTCGATCAAACTACGTCCAAGTTAACTTTAGGCAAGATCCAAGTCCCGAAGCGAGGCTGAGTGAGGCCTAGATCGGGCGCAGCTGGGATATGAGAGGTCACTCAGCAAATGAAGCAGGCTGCGGGGAATATAAGGAACTTAGTATTTATCATGAAAACTTAGGTTTAGATGTAGGTGAACAAGTAACGTTAAATTATTTAAAAAAACCCGACTGCTTAAAGACGAAACAATTGCTCGTTTGGATTTAGTTATAATTAAAATAATTTAACAGTCTTTGGGTTTAGCGTCATAATATTAATAAAAAGTTTTATCATACACTAGTTGTGCCCGCGACTTCGTCCGCGTATTTAAAAAGTATTATTACACGACGATATAACGACCTCCTCCTTGCAGCGTCATGTTTTGCACATCATGCGGCGCGGCTGAATTTTATATCGGTGTTATTTTAAAATTGTCATATCTTCTAAGATGTTCATTGAAATTAAGTGATGTCAAAGACAATTTTGTTCACAATTAAATACTCTTTATCAACAACACATTTATTTGGACAAAGATTAATATTATTACGTTGATACAACTCTTAACTAATTTCGACCGAATTTGATTACCATGAAAACGGTTCTAGTGAGTTAATCTTAAAAGATAGACATATACTGTCACGGACATTTTTTTAGATAATTTCAAGAGAAATAATTCTTTCATACATATATTTTTGGTATCTTGAACCGTTTTCGCAGCGCACGCAACGGAAGCCTTCAAGGATGAATAATTTTCCCCGTTTTTTTCACATTTTCCATTATTTCTTCGCTCCTAATAGTTGCAGCGTGATGTTATATAGCTTAAAGCCTTCCTCGATAAATGGTCTATTCAATACAAAAATAATTTTTAAATTCGAACCAGTAGTTCCTGAGATTAGCGCGTTTAAACAAACAAACAAACAAACTCTTCAGCTTTATATATTAGTATAGATATATGTCGTAGAATCCAATGGATTGTTATCGAATGGTCGCCGTTTTCGTCTAACATATCGATATTTGTTTAAGTCCAAATAAGTGTACGTATTTATTGACAAAATATTCACAAGCACTATTGACTGATTCCCTGATATCGACAACTGACGTGGTAATATTCTTATAATATGAATGAGGTCGTACACCATGGTAAATTGATTAATTATTTCTAACATATATATTAACTAGCTGTCCCGACAAACGTTGTTTTGCCATATAAAAAATAAAAAAAATGTTAAGGGTGGACAACCCTTGAGGAGTATGAAAAATAAATGTTGGCCGAATCTCAGACCTACTGAATAAGCATATAAAATTTGGTAAAAATCGGTCAAGCCGTTTCGGAGGAGTATGGAGACTAACATTGTGACACGAGAATTTTATATATAAGATGGTCTCATAAAATCTTTCATTTGATACACATATTGTAATAATAATATAAAAAATCTTTCTCTCTAGTCTTGAATCATTACCAAGACACTAAGGGAATAATCGCTCACCCAAACTATATTACCTATGTCTTAATATCTTTTCTTGTGTGAAATAATAAAATTTTCCAATTTTCGGCCCACGTGACTAAGTGGCCACGATGCGAACCGAAAGGTCCTTGATTCCGGGTTCAAACCAGTGTCAAAAAGATCTCTAAATATACATTTATGTTCTGGGTCTGAGTCTGGCTTCGTGGCCTTCCAGACAAACTCTCCCCCTCCCCTCATATTATATTAACTCCTTTCTTCCTTTACATTTTTTAACAAATTGTAATAATGTCATTACAGTCTCCCTGGTTTTACTAAGTTTAGCTTCCCTCTACTTTTCATAAAAAATAAGATTATGGTTTGTATATTTGATATCTGGTAAATTGGGTTTACAAGATTTTTTGTACATATATGTTTTAAAAATGTGTTTTATTGTCTATAGTAATTTTCGGTAGTTTTAAGAGAAGCATTTCAATTTGTTCTTTTTGTAAGTCTGTAAGGTTAGAATAATATAAGTCAGCATCATGAATGTCTGGTGCCGTGACATTTGGCAAAAGCTGCCATTACAGGCCTATTTTCAGCAAAGACCTTAAAAGCCTGTTGGATAGATATGTATGCAAATGCTAACTCGTCTCAAAAACTCTGCAAATGTACGCAGTATTCGTTGTGACTTAATATGTGACTAAGAACATTAAAAGTACGTATATTATGAGTAATAGATTGAATTAGAATTATACATATACTAGCTTTTGCCCGCGGCTTCGCTCGCGTGGAATTTAGTCTGCCACATAAAGTTTGCAAGATGGTAGAGCAATGGTTCAACCAGGGCGTTATCACCGCCGCACCTATTTCTACCGTGAAGCAGTTCTTGTGTTTCATTAGAAGGGTGTGGCTGCCGGCTCGCTTTTATATGAGGCGATCATCAAAGTCCTCGAGAGTAGCAACGCATCTGTGATTGACTTCAGATTGAACCCTTGCCCTACTTCCTAAATCTGTGTGTTCAAATTTCAAATCACAGGCACGTATATTAATTTGAATTAGTTTTGTCGACAACGGATATTAATACTTATTCTGAAATTAAAAGTTTTAAGAAAGGGTCTCAAAACGCGTGACGGTTACCAACGCGCAGTTGGCTAGCGTGGTCAACTACGACCTAAACTACTGCTAATCTGACATATGTGCCGAGTTGTATAACATTAAAAGGTCGATGACGATTGAATGACATATCTAACCTTTTCCACTGTTTCATTCTCATTGACCTTTTTTTTGTCGTGGGGGAAACCTTCAAAAGGTACCATACGCCGTGGGAGCGACGCAGGGTTATGTGGGATTCTTATCGCACCAGGACTCCGGGATCTTCAAAGGAACGCAACTAAAGTCCTCTGAGTGCATTGCCCCATCGGGCTCCTCCCAAGTGAGCGGCTGGGCCCACCACTCCATCTAGTCTTTACCACGATATGCGACCACACGTATACCACCATCCTTCCCGGGATCGCCTGGCTGGACTGTTCAAGCTCCTTGCATCCTGGCTCTCACGACAGCATGCGACCACACATGCTGACATCTTTCCCGAAGTTGCTGACTGGGTGTTTCGAGCTCCCAGTCTAGCCGCCCGCAACCCCGAAAGCCCCCTTTTAGTCGCCTCTTACCACAGACAGGGGATACCGTAGCCTTATTCTGATCCCGGAACTACAGGGACGTCATTCACATCGACCTTTCCCATTTTGCTCCGTGATTTATAACCATTTAAATATTAATTTCATAGAACTTCGTTGTATACGGCAGCGGCGCACGGCGCGTAATGCCGGTCAATCAATTGAGTACGCAATATGTTATACTCGTAATATCTTCACAACTACTTATCCAATTTACATGGTGTAAAAAGTAGATTTAATCTGTATTAGATGCTTGATTTTTTGAAATAATTTATTTTGATAAGGATTAATATTTAGTTTGTATAAAACCCATGGAAACATCAACTTCATATTTTTTAAATTTTCAAAGTATAAAAAGAGTTATTGTGGGTTATACATAAAATATAGATATATGCTGTCGCGGACTTTTATTTAGATCTATGTGAGCCAAACAATCCCACCATACATTATATTTGGATATCTCCAACGGTTTAGGCAGCGTACGCGAAGATAGCTCTCAGAGGACAACTTTTTTTGCGACTAATCTGATATTTCTCGTTATAGTATAACCTTATTACAAAAAAATCGGTATAAATTATAGTCCATGTGTTATTCTGATGTACAACCTATACTACTGTAAAGTTTCAACCAAATCCGTTCAGTAGTTTTTGCGTGTAAGAATAACAAACACACATACATCCTCACAAACTTTCGCATTTATAATATTAGTAGGATGTAGGTATGCAGCAAGACACATCATAGCACTTTTATACTACTGATATACATTTACTAGAGTGTGCTTCAAGGCAATCATACTCTAGTAAGTACACTCCTCACCGTCCCTGTAATTTCGGGATCAAAATAGGACTACGGAATCCCCTGCCAGTCGTAAGAGAGGACTAAACGGAGCTTTCGGGGTTGCGGGCGGCTAGAGTGGAAGCTCGAACCGTTCGGTCCGGCGATCCCGGAAGTACGACGGTATGTCTGGTCGCATACCGTCGTAAAGACTAGATGGAGCGGTGGGCCCAACTGCCCATCTAGGAGGAACCCGATGGGGCAACACGCTTAGAGAATTCCGGTAGCGTTCCTTTGAAGATCCAGGAGTCCTCTATATAGCGCCGAGGACGGCCACCGGGTGGTTTTAGTACGGTAAAAATAGCACATAACCCTGCGTCGCTTCCACGGCGTCGGGTACTTTGTGGTAAAAGAAAACGAAAAATAAATATAAAAAAACACACCCCTCAATCTTGAGGCATAAAACCTCAAGTCCTGAACAACGTTTATTATCAAATAATATTAACATTGTTACACTAAAATATGTGGTTCGGAGGACAACAGATAAACTAAAATTAATTTGTATCAAATAAATTAAAAAATATATATGTGTGGTTCGAATAACAATTATCAAACTACAATTATCAAATATATAGTTTGTAGTATAGTTTGTATATAGTTTGGATTGGCTCTCATGAACTGTTTTCATTAACTCCCATAGCTCACACGATAGTAAAGCATATATGGTTTGCCCAAGGAGTTATCACCACCACACCTGTTTTATTTTTTTGAACCCCTAAACCTAACTACGCCCGTGCAAATGTGAATAAAATAACAGTACATAACCGGGGCATGACATTTTACGGAGACGCGAATAGTTGTAGGCAATATATCCGGAGCCGTTCCGTGTTCCATAAACTAAATTTATAAGGCATACCTCGCTTCGCTATAATTTCGTGAGCCTTCCCTCCTCCAATTAGAAGCCTAATTAAAATATTGATTGCATGAATAATATTACGCTTCGATAGAAATGGAAGGCGGAAGTTGCTTGCCTTTAAAATATCTTTTGGCACGTGAATATAAAGTTTTTTTTACGAAATATTGAAGCCTTTTATAACGTAGTTTATATAACAAATACGAAAAGATATATATGAGTACCTAATACTTAGTACGTACGTAGACAATATTTTTTGAACAATTGTGTAAATAATTAAACAATTCCTTATAACCTACATTCCTACATCCACTATAACCGTGCAAAGTTTCATACTAATCCATCCGCGGCAAATTAAATCCGCGGCACCTAAAAATGCTTCACAAGTTTTAGCTTCACGTATTAATATATATAGAGATTGACGTATATCCTATATCAGACTGTATCAATATAATAGTTCTTAGTTTCATAATCCTTCCCAACTCACAATACGAAAATAAACTACTTAATGGTAATTAAAAAAATACTCATATGTTCCAAAATTTAGGTCGGCAGTGTCATAACATTTGAAGGCATCAAAATACTTTTTAAATATAGAACATGTCCACTCGACCTGGATTTTAGTTATTCAACGACGGAGAGGGTTCTTGACCCCGTATAAAAAGACGAATTCATATTTTAATAGAGGTTTATTATTTACATAAAAATATCAAATTTCCTTATCATGTTAAATTATGAAATAGGTCGTTTGGATGTAATTTAAGGTTAATCTAATAAATTATCGAAGATTGTGGAAGGTCGTATTGAAAATAAATATTGTTTTATGAAGAAAATTGAAGTGTACGTATATAGGCAGGTGCCCTGTAGTTCCGAGAGTAGAATAGGGCTACGGTATCCTCTGCCTGTCGTAAGAGGCGACTAAAAGGGGTTTCTGGTGTTACGGTCGGTAAGAGTGGGAGCTTGGACCGTCCAGCCAAGTAACCCTGCGAGGGACGATGGCATGTGTGGCCGCATGCCGTCGGAAGCATTGAGAGGTACGGTGAGCATCAATCGTTCACCGGGGAAGGGCCCAAAAGGGGCATTGAGCTCGGAGGACTCTGGCTGTGTTTCGTTGGAGATTCCTTAGTCTTCCACGTAGCGCTGAGGATGGCCATCGTGGTGAGGGAGGGGGTTTAGTGAGGTAAAAATCCCGCATAATCCGGTGTTGCTCCCACGCCATTGGGTACCTCTTGAAGGTTTCCCCCTCGAAACAAAAAAAGGTATGGGTAAAAAGGTAAAAAGTAAAGGCAGGATAGCCTATCCTATATCAGTCATGGTAGCATTCACCAGTGGGCGCAGGATTTACTTATTAGGAGGCTAGAAAATACTTACGATACTGATTTATAATCAGTATCACACGTAACGTAATTAATATTCGGAATCACATAAAACTGGCATCGACAAGACCAACACTCCGCTTGCGGTGTAAGTGGCAGCACGTCCAAAAAAGTAATCCCTTGACTAATTCAGCCGATCCATTTTAGTTTTTATGCATTCCAATCGCACGATATTATCTACGCCTTTTTTTTTGTTTTCGAGGGGGAAACCTTCAAAAGGTACCCGACGCCGTGGGAGCGACGCAGGGTTATGTGGGATTTTTACCGCACTGAACCCCCCCGGTGGCCGTCCTCGGCGCTGAAAAGGAGGACTCCGGGATCTCGAAACGACTTCAACCGGAATCCTCCGAGCGCGTTGCCCCATCGGTCTCCTCCCAGATGGGCGGCTGGGCCCACCGCTCCGTCTAGTCTTTACGACGGTATGCGACCACACATACCGCCGTCCTTCCCGGGATGATATTATCTACGCCTACCCGCTCAGCGTTGCGTAAGAGAAGGTAGGTGATACCCTCACTTGTCTAGTGTGTTATTAGATTACGAACGATAAAACTAAACAACGTTAGTCATGAAATGTAGGTAGATTTCCCGTCATCCACCGACACGTACATTTATATTGATTTGTAATTTTACTAATGTTATTTTATTACTGACGGTAAAACAAACAAATGAAGTAGGCAACGGTTAGTACTTTCCATCAGTTAGCCGATTTGCCCTTTCCCCAGGTATAAGTATAAAAAAAAAAACAAATGATTACCTATAAGTTTGTCAGTTACTTTGTCCCTTAGAGATCATTTAATCTCTCATTTTCTCTCTAGTGACACTACTTGAATAAAGACATCACTAACATCACTCAATTTTGGATTACAATCGCCATTTATCTGTCCTTTGTTCTACACTGCTGCACATAGGCCTAAACTAATGTGGGTTTTTGTCAATATTCTCCGCGCTAAACGTGTGTTGTAACCGCAGTGGATGGTGATATTACGCAGAATTGAATAAAATAAACAAAGATGGTAGCAGTTCTTATCCTTCTTCGACTTATATTAAAATTGCACTGCTGTGTTGTGTTTGGCAACAAAAAAAATGTGTGCGTGTACTAGCCTACACTCGTAAGAAGTGAAACTTCTTTATGATTATTATTTTTCAAAAAATAATTTACTATATGCAACTTTACAGAAATTGGTTAAATAAAGTTAAATTAGATAAAGTTTAATAAAAAGCTTTTATTAAACTTTATCTATCTATCTTATATCACGCGTGGTAGGGATAAGAAAAAGATGGCGCGTAACGGAAAAAAAAAGATGGCGCGTAACAGAAAAAGATGGCGCGTAACGAAAAAAAAAATATGGCGCGTAACAGAAAAAGATGGCGCGTAACGAAAAAATGTTACACTAAATTTTTTTCCAACCCCGATAAAGAAGTTTCACTTCAAAAATCTTGCTAGATTGCAACGTGTGTATAAACGTGTAACAAACGTTATTAGATTTCGACACTTTAATACCTTACCTTTAGGGCCACGAAACATTCGTTTTTATTTTCGTGTTCGTATCGAAATTCCGGGGCTTTATAAGATTGGGCACTTGCGCGAGGTCCACTGTGCTGCAACATGATTATTGTGTGACTGTCTGTAAACTCCGATAGTGGTCACAGCGAAAGTTCATACCTTTTATAAGATTGGTTACTTATCAGAGGACAATTGTGCTACAACATGAGCGTCGAATGAGTACTCGCTAGTGTTCGCAGCGAATTTCATGACTTTGTTAGATCCAGTGATGAGTATAAAAACAATTGCGCCTGATCATAACAAAGGCAAAAAAATCACTCCAAATAGTAACGAAATTTGCCAAAATGTCTTAGATGTTTACAGCATTAAGCAAATATATCGTGATCCCCGTCTAAAATCGTACATATTCATTAGTTTTTAACAAGTCGAAATTCGACTGTAATTAAAATTTAAAAAATATATTTCATATTGTCCAAAGAAGCACGATTATTTCTCAAATACAAATAAATTGTAATAATTTTCAAGTCATTTTGAACGCACCCGTTAAAGATAAAAAGAGGTTTAATTAACTAAGCTGCATTTAAAAGCAAAGCGGATATTTAGACAAAGACATCTTTCGTGGCCCGATGGTTAAGCTTAACGTCAAACTTTTATCCGCTGTAGCCCGCCTGATCGCCGATAAAAATAAAAATACGGTCGAAGCAACAATTTAAACTTTAATCGAATCGGGAACCCGTTCGTAGACAATGTCTCTTTTATTGTTGGCGTTAAACTTCGCTTAGGGACGGTGGTTCACCTACTGGTTATTACCAAAGTTATATACTCGGAGAATTTGTCGTAAATATTTTTAGCGACTTAAAAAAAGAAATGAATATTACGACTTGATGCTGGTGTTTGTGTTTTGTATATGGCGCCCTGACATCGTTTACATGTATAGCAAAAAATTGACGGCCTACTCACACGTAGAACTGAGAGTTAATCAGTTCGTCCCTGTAGTTCCGGGACTAGAATAGGGTGTCATCTACCTGTCGTAAGAGGTGACTAAAAGGGGCTTCTGGGGTTGCGGGCGGTAAGAGTGAGAGCTCGGATCGTCCAGCCAAGTAACCCCGGGAAGGACGATGGCATGTGTGGCCGCATGCCGTCGTAAACACCGAGAGGCACGGTGAACATCGATCGGTCACCGGGGAAGGGCCCAAAACAGGACATTGCGCTCGTAGGACTCCGGCTGTGTTCCGTTGGAGATCCCGAAGTCCTCCATGCAGCGCTGAGGACAGCCACCGCGGGGGTTTTAGTGAAGTAAAAATCTCACATAACCCGGCGTTGCTGCCATGGCGGCGGGTACTTTTTGAAGGTTTCGCCCTCGATAACAAAGAAAAAGGGTACAATCAGACTATCCTCGCTCACTACTTGTATATTTATAAAACGATTTTGATAATCTTGTAAAGTTTGAACTAGAGAACATTAGAAATTGTACTACAATACAAACAGTATTTTTGCAATAAAATGTACATTTTTTTATTCTTTACAATGCAAGATAATTTTATTAACAGTTTGTTACTCGTTTTATGGCATTACGTTTATAGACTATTATTTATAATATAATTGTGGTTATATGACCCTAACGTTCACGTAACTGTTCCAACTTGGTCGTATTTTAACTACCCTTTCTGATCAGTGACTACATCACCCTTTAAATACACATAGCACGAAATACATTGCTACATTAGTTCTTTCACACGTCCGTAGAATCAATGCATAAAATGTAATGGACAGTACATAAGATATATGTTTCGCCTCCACTTCATTATATCGTAGTGAGTGCTTTATGTGGCACTATCCTACTCGTATAGCTCGTAAAACGTGGACAGCATATGAAGTCGCATTAATGGTGTTTCATATATGGAGCGTTCGTATAGGTATATATTATGTGACTGTAGTATATGACGAACTGGAAAAGTATAAATGTACTTACGCCTTTTTTCCATTAACAAATATCGAAATAAAAGTCGTAGTAAAAATAATACTTCTTACTGTAAGTGATTTAGTCAAAAGTCTTACCATACAAAACACACGTAATTTTTTAAAATATCCATTATTATATCATTGTTATGGTAAAATAATAATGCTGAATAAAAAAAATCTCAATAAGTCAATACAATTTTTTTATATAATTACCCGCGTGCAACACTGTATTTAGTAAAAAATATCGATATTACCCTTGAAATGATAGCTTCGTCTAACTGTTTCAGCCGTTTTCAAAAACAAACCCGCGCCGACAGAGCGATACTTTTAAGCAGGACTTTGATCACATATTTCTAGCGTGAAGCATTTCTTGCGTTTCGGTGGAAGGGTGTGGTTGCCGGTACACTTTTATATGAGACAACCATCACAGTCGTCGGGAGTAGCAACGCATCTGTGATTGACTTCAGATAGAATCCATGTTTTGTATGAAGTTTGACTACAGATGTCAAATAGCGGCAGTGACCACTTACCATCAGGTGGACTACATGCTTGTTTCAGCATGCTCGCTACTTCAGACCGATAAAAAAAAATCCTTCCAAAACGTAGGAACGTAAGTAAACATATATTTCTAACCCAAATTATATATAACCTTAAGCTGTGGCTATCGCTACCAACACTGTACAACTATAGCCACGTAGCTAAGTAGAACAAACTCCTGAAACTCCAATGTATTGTTGCATAAATAACGAGAGAGACAACGGAACTGAATACACTCTCAGAACTTGCTAACATAAATAACGATACAGAAACCAGAGTAACGGAACTTTACCCGAGCGTACTTAGTACGTGCGATGCTTACAAGGACGTTTTCCGTTACTATGTTATATGTAGATTACAATTAACCTACAAAAATACTTGATTGATTTATACAAATCAACTATTAGTCTATTAGTCATTACTCAGTCAAGTTATAGGGTATTTGTAATTTATTTGTTACAAAAAAGTATTATTCTTAATCCTAAACTTTTAAGCGGGAAAAGACAATCAAATGAATTGAAACTTAAAGAAAATACAAATATACTTAGTTAAATAAATATAGTAGTGAGTGTACGTGCATAGCGTACTTTCGTAGTATACAATTATCTGTCAACCTTTAGATATAGCCTTTGAAAGAAAATATTCAACACTACGTACGTTTTGGTGACGGGTCACGGGAACGAAGACGGTATAATTCGGATGCTTTGATGCTTTGCAATGATCCTCTCTTTCATAGCCTTAGAATTTCGTGGGTCATCGTGGGTGCCACGAATACACAATTAGCTTTATTATTTAGGTGTATGCTTGGTCTGGAATCGAACTCGGTAGCTAAGGTCGGTAATAATACAGTATAATTAAACAATTTAAATTAATTTGCTATTTATTAAGTACAACCATCGTTTTGTTTGTAAAATATACATAGCGTTTATATATTATGTAGTTTTTATGTAAACAAAATACGATTAACAACATATACTTAGAAACTGTAATAACGAAGCTTTGCCTAAACTTAATTAATATACGTGCGCAGCTTACCTACAGTGCGAGCTTTTATGTTAATTAAATAAACGTGTGTTAGCAGCACTAGGTACTCTAATAAATATATACATAACTATTTATAAGTTTTATATTTCTTATGATTTATTTCATATTTCGAGGTTTATAAAATATGATCTTTCATGTATACCTATAACACACCATTTGGATAGATTTTTGTGTAGTTTTAATGTAAAAAAATGTATATTTGTTCAGCTAATTTCTCTGATGGTTTGAGTAGGCACATTTCAATTATTCATATACTGTATTGGCAATATATGAATAATTGAAAACTATCCCAATAATTTTTCTATTTAAATTCTAATTGATAATGAAACCATTACATATGTGCTTTTGTGCTTGTGTACAGTACGAGTAGCATTATTTTGATATTCCTGTTTAGAAAACCATGTCATATGATATAGAGTTCTTTTATCTCTTGTACTATTAAAAAATATATTCGTCTATCTTTTTAGGACGTCCACCATGCTGGCTTTACGTATTGCGTTATAATCAAAGATCATATCCAAAAAGATTATAATCCAATTGAAAAGAGTGTACGAAATATCAGCACAATTGGTTGGATATGGCTTAAAATTCTGTTGCAAGAATTTACCTTATCATACTAACGAACTAACAAAGGAAGATACTTAAATAATTGTTTGTAAAATGTTGTTAGAAAATAAAAGAAAGAAGCACCGTCTGTGCGCCCTGAGCACGCCCCACGTCCTAGCTTATCGCCTGTCAGCTAGCAACACGTAATGATGTTTGCTCCATGAATTGAATTTTTCCGTTAAACTTTACGTTAAACTTTGCTGTTGCAATAAAATAGAGGGTATAAAAATACTTTTTTATTATACTTTACATTGTAAAGTTGTAAAGTTTACAAACTGTAAATTTTACAGAAAAGAAAAACATAGTAACCTGAGGATTCTCTATAAAAGTTTTCAAAGATGTGTAAAGTCTACCAAATTGAATTTTGCCAGCGCGGTCTATGGTCTAAAAATCATTATAAGAGGGAGACCTATGCCTAGCAGTTCGTCCCTGTAGTTCCGGGATTAGAATAGGGCTACGGTATTCCCTGCCTGTCGTAAGAGGTTGCGGGCAGCGAGTTTGAACCGTCCAGGCAGGCCTATCCCGGGTAGGACGGCGGTATGTGCGGTCACGTACCGTCGTACAGACTAGAAGGAGCGGTGGGCCCAGCCGTCCATCTGGGAGGAGCCCGATAGGGCAACGCGTTTAGAGGAAGTTTTACGTTAAAACCAGAAATATTCATTAGTTAATAGAAAAAATAATTTCGTATTAATATGTTTTTTTCGTGAAAAATATAATTATTTACGTTAAAATGAGAAATATTCATTAGGTAATAGAAAAATTCTGACTTAAGAGGCAGGTTCAGGCATTCTACTAAAAATCAATCAAATGGCGTTAGTCCGGCTTATCTCGTGACGGCGCCATCCCGTAATCAGGATTGCGTTGAGCATTGGATTTTCGTGTTCGACTAAAACTGCGACATTTAATTTATTATTTTATACAAATCGATTTATTATGTTATTAATTGGACTTACAAATGCATTAAATGATTTAAATTTACTTACTCGTCTAGAAGGATAACTAGGTACATATAACACTATAAGATACAATTCAACCTAAAGACTCTAA
This sequence comes from Spicauda simplicius, assembly GCA_949699795.1. Classification (NCBI taxonomy): domain Eukaryota; kingdom Metazoa; phylum Arthropoda; class Insecta; order Lepidoptera; family Hesperiidae; genus Spicauda; species Spicauda simplicius. The sequence continues at coordinate 523,721 of OX453068.1, forward strand.
AAATAAAATGCAATTTAACTACAGTATGAGACTATTATTCAACAATAGAATACCAGTACTAAAATACCAAAAGGGACAGAATATTTGAAAGTATAGCAAAAAACGTTTATGCGTATAAACCAAGTTGTAGGTATTATAAAATTACGTTCCTTAACAGGTTTTCGATTTTTTGGAAGTCAATTTAGAACCAAAAATATATTACTTAGTGTAATACAAAACCTACAGTCTGTAAGTGTCAGGCCGATGTTCTGGTGAAAATCAATCACGTGACGTAAGCCGCACGTCCCGCGGCTTATCTCGTGACGGCGCGATCCTGTAATCATGTTTGCGCCGCGCATCGGATTAGGATGTTCGGCTCCAACGCCTCGATATTTAATTTATCATTTTATACAAATTGTTATATAATACTATCTTAGTCCTACAGGAAAAAATAATTGAAATATTTATATTTGCTTCCCAGACCAAAAAAGAGAACTTCAACACTAAAATATAATTTATTCTAAAGACTAAATATATAACGTATTTTTACTACAATATATCCCTATTTATAAATAAATAACCATAAAGCAGTGACAGTTGTAAATATAATTAATAAAAAATCAAAAATGTAGTACGAAATTCAGACTGTAAGTATCAGTGCGATGTTCTGGTGAAAATCAATCACGTGACGTAAGCCGCACGTCCCGCGGCTTATCTCGTGACGGCGCGATCCTGTAATCATGTTTGCGCCGCGCATCGGATTGAGATGTTCGGCTCCAACGCCTCGATATTTAATTTATCATTTTATACAAATCGTTATATTATTATACTATCTTAATCCTACTGGAAAAAATAATTGAATGATTTATATTGCTTCCCAGACTAAAAAAGAGAACTACAACACTAAAATAAAATTTATTCTAAAGACTAAAAATACAACGTGTTTTTACTACAATATATTATTGTTTACAAATAAATAACAATAAAGCAGTGACAGTTGTAAATATAATTAATAAAGAGATGGAAATGTAGTACGAAATTCACAGCCTGTAAGTATCTGTGCGATGTTCTGGTGAAAATCAATCACGTGACGTAAGCCGCACGTCCCGCGGCTTATCTCGTGACGGCGCGATCCTGTAATCATGTTTGCGCCGCGCATCGCATTGGGATGTTCGGCTCCAACACCTCGATTTTAATATGTCCTTTTACTCAAGTGATTTATTTCTACTGGGAAATTTATTTTATGACTCAGATTTGCTTTGGTGCAATGATGTTAGTTTTTTTAGATGATAGATGATAGATGATTTTCTTCAATGTCGAAATAAGTGAAGTACTTTTTTTCTGGGACTACTTACCACTATACTACTATTATATAAGAAAAATTCTAATTCTATAATAAATGGAGACGTTCTCTTTCTAAAATTACTTTCATGGAGCATCATTATTCTTTTCTTTCATAGGATTGTAATCACATACTCATTATGTTAGTCTACTTACCAAAGGGGCATGCATTTGATTTGCAATTGAAACTACAGCGTTGAGCAAATATTGCTACAATTTGCAGCTTAAGAGCCTTATAAAATTACTATATTTTTCATTATCATAATTAGTCTTATAATATCGATTTTGTCTCAATTATATCATATTATAACATCTATTCGGTCGTAAAAGCCCTTTTTGAAATTTACTTAAGGTTATCAAGTAACTCATTTTTATAATATAAGACAGAAATCAGCAATAAATCCCACCGAAGTAAACTTGCCGAAAGACTTAATTTACCGATCGCTAATTTGATGTTTGCTACAGATATCGAATCCGGTAATTACGACTGAACTTTGCTCTTTAAAGCGATAAATGTCAGCTCCAAGTATAAAAGCCTAATCAACATCAGAATCGCAATATAAATTTTATGAAGGTTTTTGGCGTGTATTTCAGGTATAATGTTTTAATATACCTTAAATATATTTACCAAGCATTTTACATGAAATGAAATGAAATGAAATGTCTTTATTTTGCATAGGCCATCAGGGGCGCTTACAAATTGTCAGTTACATATATATTTTTTATACACTACCACCGGATCTGAAAACGACCTCAACTGAGGAGATCCGGCAAGAAACTCAGTGGGTTTGTCTTTTTTCTTTGTATATCTTTTTTTTTATTTGACATCTTGTCTTTACATGGGTAACAAAAGTTAGCTCCAGTATCCCGCCCTACATTAGGCCTAACAAGAAGCACATTCGAAAAATATCCAGGACTTATACATTTTTTTTTAAATACATGGAAATTCATTTTATACACGGCTTAACCTACTAGAGTAGAGAGGCTAGAAGAAAAGTGTAGGTTGTTACAAAAAATATTTATAAATGACCTATACAATCAAAGAGCGTTTATATTTTGTCGTACATTATAGGGTATAGATGATCAAATTAAGCTTTGTAACCTTGAGCAAAGTCAACAAGACGAATTGCTTTGTTTAATTACAAAGATGTAGCAAACGGAAATGCATTCCATTCCATGGTAAGTAGTTACTGCCGCCCATAGATATCTGTAATCCAGCCCAGGTGTAGAGAACTACCCGAGTTCGACCATTTCTCCATTGCTTGTCCTAAGAACTAAGTTTTTTTTATAATATAGAAGTAGCAAACTGACGTCCATTTAAGTCCACCAATTCGCCTTGGCCAGCGCGGTGGACTAAACTCTCTCCGAGAAGATCCGTGTCCAGCAGTGGGACAATAATGGGTTGACGAGGAAACCAAAAGAACCTCGATAAACATATTTAATAATAAAATTAGTAAATTTAAGAACTCTATAACATGTTTATTACAGGATTAATTGCATTCAATTAATTAGAATATTTTGTAATCGTTAACACATTTTTTTACTATACATATATACAAACATACCACGTTTACATATATACTATACTTAAATATTATTACTTGTACGTACAATTAAGTGTTATAAATACTTACTATTAAGTATTTAAACTCGACCACGATGCATGCCTAGGTGGCCTGTTATTAAGACAGCATTTAATTTAAGCCTAATGTAGTTTTCGTTGTAAGTGTAATGTATTGTCTTGTTGGCTGCCCTTTTTAAATAAATAAATAAACTGACATCTGACGGAAGGTCCACTATCAGAGTCGTTTTTAACTCTTAGCCCATAATTCTCATGAGTAAACATAAATTGTACGTCAAATAAAAACCTGATAAAATTGAAAGGGCCGGTGTAAAGTCAGCAATCGACAAGGTGGTGACTGGTAACAAGGTAAAAGCGATTATTCGTATGAATAAATAACGATTGTGTAACATGTAACTGCCGGTCAGTGTGTATTTTCAGTTTGTGATTCGTGAACAATTTGTTCAACACTTCATTTTTAGGGCTTGTGTATAAATAAAATAAGTCATATACGAATCGGACTGGCCCTCGAAGCGTTCCGTACCGTGTCGAAAAAACCAGCAAAAAAATACATTTGTTGTATGGGAGTTGCCCTTTTTCTAGACAACTTGGCAACACGTTTCATTAGTTTCAACGGTAATACGCTGTAGCGTGTTTTGATCGAGCAACAAAGAACATTTTGTTGTATGGGAGCCCCCTTAGAGCGCTCACACATTAGGTCGCAAGGAGCGCGACCGCAGCGCGTCAGCCACACGACTGCAGAGAATGCTTTGTTTTTTGGACTATATCCGCGGGATTTTTTTGATTAGAGTGGCGCTCTGTACTTTTACAATGGAAATAATAATAAAAAATAATAATTACTGAATAATTATTTCAATAATAAGAAAGAACCCGTTGCAATCGCGCGACTGACGCGCTGCGGCCGCGCCACTAGAGACCTAATGTGAAATCGCTCTAAATATTTACTTTGTCATGTTTCTAGTACTTAATGTTATAACGGCAAACTAAATACATCATCTGTGAAAATTTCTACTGTTTAGCTATCACGGTTTATGAGATACTGGTGACAGACAAACGGACGGACGGACAGCGAAGTCTTAGTAACCGGTTCCGATTTTTCCCCTTTGGATACGGAACCGTAATAATTAGTCATTGGATTTTTATGTTATTATAGTGTAATATTTCATTCATTTTAACACGACCGTTATGTCAAAATATGATACATATCTTGCACTTAACTGTTTCTAACTATAAGTAAACCTGACTTAGGTATTTTTATTATATTCAGAATATGAAATTCGCTCAATATTTTTATTTGTCATTATTCGGCGCTGCTTTAATATAGAAAATTCAATAAAACATATGAAATAAACAAATTTTACATAGATAACGTAACCAAATCTCTTTAGGGGTTTTTTCCTAAAATATCTTTTTGAACTTTGTATTGTTCTTTATTCATGAGGCCCGACCCCCTGACCTCGTTAGAGGCTTTATGACGGGTTGCGATACACACTTTGAATAACACTGTTCTACTTAATTGTGTGCATAAATTATAGTAATAAAATTAATTCGAAAGTTTGTATGTTTGTTACTCATTCACACAATCACTTATTGTTGGATTTCGCTGAAATTTGGCACAGGGACAGTTTATGCCCTGGTACATTCATTATCACGGTAAACGTGATCAAAACGGAGCTGCAGTAATAAGCTACCTCGGTCTTGTGCGACGTGTGCATCAGCAACTTCCGTGCCGAATGTGATGCGGATCTGGTCTGACCAGGGCATCGGACTTCTGCCTCTAGGTCTCTTGCCGTCAACCTTTCCGGTCACTATCAGCTTTTCCATCTGTTTTGCGTGCAATGTGACCGAAGAACTCGGAGATGCGGTGGAAGTATGTTTGATTGTCGAGGTTTTTTTTCTATCTGGAGCTGTTGTACCTGGTATAGATTAATTGGTACGATGCTATAAATAGACGATAATCATTAGCGTTAAACATAGACAATCCATGCTAGACACCTACCAACTAGCTTACCTAAACTAAACTACATATATATAGGTATATGAAATTTATGCTTATTCTCTTATTCTTAGAAGTGATTCAAGTTGAATTATGTTTACGTAATTAAATTGCAATAGTAACACAGCAAGTAGTATTTTTTATTTAATTTTTAATAGTTGAGATAAAAAAGACAAAATCCAAAGCAAAATTTACGACGGCAATAAATTTTATATGAATTTAAATAAAACGTCGACCATCCGCAGAATCTCACTGAAATCGCAGAATGATTGAGTAACTTTAATCGATATTGAAATGAGTTTCGCTCTCTTGTATCGGAAACGTTAAAATGTCAATGTGTAATTTTAAACGTTGCCCGTCTCAAAACTTGTTTAGATTAGCGTTTAAATTAGTGCTCTACTCTTGCCTTAATATTTTTTCTCGACTTGATTTGTTTTTATCACATATACGTTGCATTTCAGGGTATTAATAATAATATAATTTTGTCGAATTCAATTAACCTTTGTACTAAAATTCATAATTTTTTAAGCCGTCCATACTGTAATTTACTTTTATGTTAATCGATCTTACGATATTGGAGTCTATACGGATGTGAATATTAAAATCCATAGCCATATTTTTTAATTACATTTAAAGTATTACACCTATTTCTAGCGTGAAGCATTTCTTGCGTATCGATAGAAGGGTGTAGTTGCCGGCACACTTTTACACGAGGCGACCATCATATTCATATGCCCATGGGTGACAGTGACCACTTACCATCAGGTGGACCATAGGGACCAGAGGGACCGGAGGGACTGGAGGGACCGGAGGGGTCGAAGTGACCGGAGGGACAGAAGTGACCGGAGTGACCGAAGGGGCCGGAGGGACTGGAGGGACCGAAGTGACCGGAGGGACTGGAGTGACCGGAGGGAACAGAGGGACCGGAGTGACCGGAGGGACCAGAGTGACGGGAGGGACTGGAGTGACCGGAGGGAATGGACAGACCGGAGGGACCGGAATGGGCCAGTGAGACTGGAGTGACCGGAGGGGCCGGAGGGACCGGAGGGACCTGAGTGACCGTAGGGGCCGGAGGGACCGGAGTGACTGGAGTAACCGGAGGGACCGGAGGGGCCGGAAGGACTGGAGGGGCCGGAGGGACCGAGGGGACCGGAGTGCCCGGAGGGACCGGAGGGGCTGGAGGGACCGGAAGGACTTGAGAGACCGGAGGCACCAGAGGGACCGGAGAGGTAAAAGGGGTTTTATGATAAGACAAACGTAATGGGTAGGTACTCACATCACTAGAGTCCTCTTCAACAAGGTCATCTTTGGACCCAGAACCCAAAGGTTTGAAGAATGCAGCGATGTCATCGTCAGACAAAATCACATCTGAAACCACTAATAAATGGAGAATTAATTATGTATACGTTCCGCTATTCGACAAAAGATGATGGTATACATCATACTAATATTATAAAGGCGAAAGTTTGTGAGTGTGCTTGTTTGGTACTTATTCACGTGTAAATGGCTGGAGCGATTTTCATAAAATTTTGTAGGGAGTTAGCTGATACTCTGGATTAACATATAGGCTACTCTTTACTGTAGGAAAATATCTTATTCCCACGGGACAATCGATTTATGTTAACGCGGGCGAAGCTGCGGGATTCAACTAGTTATATATAAAATACGGTATGTATGGGAGCTCCCATTATATATTTATATTATTCTGTTTTTAGTATTTATTGTTATTGCGGTTTCTACATGAAATACATCATCTGTAAAAATTTCAGCCGTCTAGCTATCACGGTTCATGAGATACAAACTGGTGACAGACAGACGAACGGACGGACAGACAGCGACGTCTTAGTAATGAGATTTCATTTTTACCCCTTGGGTTCGGACCCAAAAAAAATTACGTAAAAAATCATACATGCTCATCTTCACAGAATCTCATTCAGATTCATTATGCGACAATCTTGCGGAGTAAACTGGCTATCTTGCAACTCAAACTAACGTAAAACGTGGGTTGTATTGATATAGCAGGCAGGGAACTTTGCGGACCCTCTGCAAAGGTCGTGTCTCGAGGGGAACCCTTAACCCGACCGCGGCTGGGAACTAACAACCAATTTGAAACTGAAATGGAACTTATTTCAGAACTTTCAATATGAGTACGTTTGTATATCTTCACTATATTCTATGCTTATATCTTATTCTTTAATAATACAGTTCTATTGTAATACAATGATAAATTGCAACTCAAATAAATTTAACTAGTCACCCGTCGCAACGGTCGAACTTGGACTGTAATTTTAGTCAAAAACTAAACTTCATATTTTCTAAAGAAGCAGGAATATGTCAAGAAGACGACGACAATGACGTGGAGAAGGAGTGCAGAATGTTAATATTTTTTTTCAAATAATGCATATAACAAACTCATTACACACACTACCGTGCATTTGTCACAACACAAATAATAAACGAAATTAAACATTTGAAAACATAGAACGTCAAAAATGTCAGATGTCTTTGTCAAAGTACCTGTTATTGATTTTAAATGCAGCTTTGTCACTTAAACCTCTTTTTACATTTCGGGTGTATTAAAATAACTTGAAAATGAATATAAATTAAATTTAGGAAATACTTTGGACAATATAAAGTTTAGTTTTTGAGTTGAATTACAGTCGAATTTAGATCGTTGCGACGTTCGACCATGGTGACTAGTTCGTTAATCATGAAAAATACAAAAAAGTTAAAAATAGACATAAAAGCTACAATAAATTGTACATTAAATTACAATAACTTATAATATGTTTATCAATCAACTTAAAATATGCATCCCCTGCATCAAACACAAGCTAGGTCTATTCAAGGTTCGCAGTAATAAAAGAGGACTTAAAAATAAATACGTTATAAAATAACTAAACACCCTTGTACGTAAAAATTCTACATCACTGTTACAAAAGAGTATTTTCGACTTACAAAGTCACCATTGACAGAGACCGGCGCCCGAAGCAAACAGTCCGTATAAATAGTCCGCGAGAATGGATTCACAGCTACACGACTGACGTTTCGAGCCATGGTCTCAAGACATCCAAACGCATTTGCTCTGCTTTGAAAAGACCTTTGTTATTTGCTTTTACTTAACACAGATGAAGAGCCAACTCGTTTGAGCTGTGATACCTACTGAATTCATACATGGCCCTTTGAGATACAGCGCTGAAATTGACCTTTCTTAATGAGAGTTTTTGTTACTAATTTTCTCGTCTTTTTTTAAATCTTTTTTTTAAATCTGACTGAAATAGCAAACGAGCATGCAGTCCACCTGACGGTAAGTAGTCACTGCCGCCCATAGACATCTGTAATAAACTTCATATAGAACATGGGTTCAATCTGAAGTCAATTACAGATGCGTGCTACTCCGGAGGACTATGATGGTCGCCTCATGTGAAAATGTGCCGGCAACTACACGCTTCCATCGAAGCGCAAGTAATGCTTCACGCTAGAAATAGGTGTGGCGGTGGTACTTCCCCGGTCTAACTACACTAGTTCTGCCCCTTCGTCGCGTCTGGCATGCAATTTGATGATTGCAGTAGGTGTTGAGGTTAAAAGACACTGCTGGCCATCCCCTAGACTCAGTCTCTTACTTGTTTCCTACGACATACACGAGAAGAGAGGAAGTGATGCTATTTAAGACCAAATTATTTTAAATAACAATAACTTCATAATTGGTCGAGTAAAAATAAAAATATATCTGATTCCGGTTTTTCCATAATTGCTCTTTCTTCATTATTTTTGGCACACAAAGATAGCTAATAGATATCCGTTGTTCTTTTGATACTCTTGATGTGATGCTAGCATTAAACATTAAAGGGCATAACTTGACGCTGTAAGTATAGAAAATGTTTGTTCACTGGTAAATATAAATCGAAGGAAATGAGTAAGTTTCCTATATGTTTGTAAATACATAATAAAGACACAAGAGTAATATCCAATTAGATTCAATAACGTACTGTTTGTTAGTCTCTTTTAGAGTACGTCACAGAAATCGGTGTAACGTGCAATCATAGCAAAATTTACGTTTATATGTGAACAAAGCCTTTACAAAGTTACTGGTGTCCGGATCGCGGCACCGGCGCTCGCACCAAATAAACGGAGTTCGTTTGAATAGAGCTGGAAAAGTATAGCAGCCTGGTGACCCTACTCGTTTCGGAATATTCTGGATATACTTTTTTGACCACCCGCGTGTCGCAACGGCTACCATACCGGTCTGACACGCAGTGGGTCCCGGGTTCGATTCCCGGCCAGACAAGTATCTGAATGATGACTTTAGATTCTTGTTCTGGGTCTGGGTATTTGTGTATTCGTCTTGTGTGTGTCCATGGCACCCACGACATAGGAGAAAATTCTACTGTGGGGCTATGAGTGTAGAAAGCGTTTTAAGTTTTTTAAGTTTCTATAAATATTGAAGCAATCGAAAAAGCAGTCCACTGGTAAAAGTTGATTCATATTTAGTAGTTCCAGACGTTGTTAATAGATGGCAATAATAAAATTCACTTGCAAGTTCTGAATCACGCTATCAATGCTAATGTTAATTCCCTTTGACGGTGCGGGCGAAACCGCGGGTAAGAGCTTGTATAAAAATAAAAAAATGTGTGCGTGTACTAGCGTACACACGTAAGAAGTGAAACTTCTTTATGACGTTATTTTTCAAAAAATAATTTACTATATGCAACTTTACAGAAATTGGTTAAATAAAGTTAAATTAGATAAAGTTTAATAAAAGGCTTTTATTAAACTTTATCTAATAATCTAATCTATAATAATCTATCTAATATCACGCGTGGTATGGATAAGAAAAAGATGGCGCGTAACGGAAAAAAAAGATGGCGCGTAACGGAAAAAGATGGCGCGTAACAAAAAAGAGGGCGCGTAACGAAAAAATGTTACACTAATTTTTTTTCCAACCCCGATAAAGAAGTTTCACTTCAAAAATAAAGGATAAAAAGGTATCCTGTAGATATCACCTCTCAAGATGGTAACACTAGGCTGACAGCGGCGGCGAGCGCACATCGCTGCCGGGGGGAGGGGGGGGGGACTGGCTAAATCACTCCACCCGCCTTTTCGCCCCCGACTTCAGCATCGCGCTGAATTCAGTTTTAACTTCACTTCCAGTTATTTTTGCCGCAAGCTCCGGCTAGACTTTATTTCCCAATCTAGTTTTGTTTCCAATAAGTGCACCAATCCAATCTCATTCAAAATATGGTTTGTTCAGAAAATCCGTAGAAGTAAAAGTAGAATTAGAATTACGCAAGTTTATGGTTAAATTGACTCAAGCAAAGTATTCGGTGCAAATTGAAGAAAATGATACGAATTGTATGTAATACGACCTTTTTTTTATCTGACTGAAGTAGCAAACGAACATGCAGTCCACCTGATGGTAAGTTGCCGCTGCCGCCCAAGTACATCTGTAATCAACAGAACATGGGTTCCATCTGAAGTCAATCACAGATGCGTTGCTACGCCCGAGGACTAAGATGGTCGCCTCATGTGCAAGTGTGCCGAGGTGTGCTATCATGAGGGATCAATATCAATTTATGAAATCCATCGGCATTTAAGATTAAATATAAGAAACTCCATAGTATTAGCTTAGCTTTGACGAGCGTAAAGAAACGTGTTATTGTTTCTTTATAATGTAACACCAATCTTCCACTACTAGAAAACGCCTCTACTTCGCCATGCTACTATAATGCAAATTAAAACATCTCATTAGTATTGTGTAGTATCACGCAGCTTGTTCTTTTATTTCGCTAGTTCCTGCCATAATTCTAGCTTTACGACCAAAAAAAAAGGTCTTCACATCTAGAAATCAAATACCAGTATTAATCATGATAAGTTTTTTCGTTAACAATACCTCAAATAAAACAACAATATCTCTTCTACACCAAAATATAGCAGGCTTCATCAGTAAAAAAGATATACTGCAAGTAACATTACAAGAATTACAAGAGAATAATAAATACATTGATATTTTGTGTTTAAGCGAAACTTTCATAAAAAAAGGAGAAGAGTCCAATTTAAAATTACATGGCTATAATCTTGCAACTTGTTTCTCTAGATCACTACAGAGACGGGGAGGAACTTGTATAATGTGTAGGGAAAATATAGAGTGGTATGATATTAAAATGCTAAAAAAGATGAGCCTAGAATTCTGTTTTGAGATGTGTGGAATAGAATTACCTCACATTAAATGTCTTGTAATGTGTATTTACAGGACACCAAGCAGTAATCCATATGTATTTCTAGCCCACTTCGAAAAGTTATTAATATATTGTCGCAGTAAAATAAAAAAAAGTATTATAATAACAGGGGATTTTAACATAGACATACTAAAAAGCAATAACCTGACTTCCAATTTCATAACTTTAGTAGAAAGCTATAATTACACAATCCACATAAAAAGTGCTACCCGGGGGAATGCTTGCCTAGACCAGATACTCTGTAATAAGTCAAATGCAATTGCTGAAGTCCTTAATTTAAATCTATCCGATCATAATACAGGGCAACTCCTTACTCTACCCTGTAAGAATAAGGCTCTACGCCTACAAGCTCAATTTGTAAAACGAAGGGACTATAGCATACGCAATATTCACAGGTTTTGTAGTTGCATCGAAAAATTATCATGGATTGACATTTATAACGAGACTGACATGAATAAAGCATTTAATTATTTTCATGACCTATATACACTATTTTTCAATTTATGCTTCCCTATAATGCGAATTAGACTAAATAAAACAGATAACAGAACACGCTGGATTAGCAAAGGTATTAAAATATCAACAAAAACAAAACGTAAATTGAGATTCTCATATTATAAAAATCGAAACCAAGAATCAAAGATAAAATATACTCGTTACCATAAAACTCTACAAAAGTGTATCTTCACTGCTCAAAAACTCACCAATCAAAAATACATTGAAAAATCCAAAAACAAATGTCTAGCTGCATGGCAACTAATAAAAAACGACACGTCAACACCTCATAATAATAAAATTATAACGAAAATTCAGTCTAATAATAACATATATTTAACTTCCCCTATTGACATTGCAGATAATTTCAATAAATATTTTATTCAATTGACATCTAAAAATACAATAACATCTCATTCATATAATTATAAAATTGACAACAATAATAATTCTTTATTTCTCTTTCCCACTGACATAAACGAAATATTTAAAATAATAATGAACCTTAGAAATACTAATTCAGTTGGCTATGATCAATTGCCGACAAAAATTATAAAACTGACCGCGAAGTTAATTGCACCACCCCTAAATTATTTGACAAATTTATCATTTTCATCTGGCATATTTCCTGATAAATTAAAAATGTCTGTGATTAAGCCAATATATAAAAAAGACGATAAAGCAACTATGGGAAATTATCGTCCAATTGCCCTTATCCCGATTTTATCTAAAATAATAGAGAAAGCTATGCATACGCGGATCCTTAACTTTATAGAAAAGCATGGCATATTGACCCCACAACAAAATGGTTTTCGCAGGAACAAGTCGACATCACTTGCAGCATTTAACTTGGTTAATAGAATATTAGAAAACATTGATAGGAAAAATAAAACAATAGGCATATTTTATGATATGACCAAAGCATTCGACTTTGTCTCCCATGAGTTACTCCTATGGAAATGCGAGAGGTACGGTATCCGTGGACGTCCATTAGAATGGTTAAAGAGTTATCTTTCTAACAGAAAGCAATATGTAGAAATAATAAATATAAACTCGAAGAAAGAAGAGGAATCATATAAGTCGAAACCCTTATCTACAAAAGCAGGCGTCCCCCAAGGAAGTATATTAGGACCTCTTCTATTCATAATCTACATAAATGATTTGCCAAACGTCACAAAGTATGAATGTTCTTTGTTTGCAGATGACATAGCTGTAATTGTACCAGACAAGTACTCAATAAATTTTAATGATGAAATAAATAAAACAATGGACAAAGTGGTAACATGGCTCAAAAATAATAATCTACAAATTAACAAATCAAAAACTAAGTATATACAATTCGGAAATAAAGGGTGGGAAAAACTAAACCTAAATGTACAATGTGAAGAAGAAAAAGTCGCTGAAACAAATTCAATTATACTTCTAGGTCTAGTATTAGACGACAAATGTACGTGGAATGACCACATTAATAAAGTATGTCTTAAAATAAACCGATTTATCTATCCGCTATGGCGCATTACAAAAATCAGTAATAGAGCCACAGCTCTAAAGGCATACCATGGATACGTCGTGTCCAACTTAAGATACGGTATAATAGTTTGGGGTAATTCGGTAACGATAAATAAAGCCTTCATAGCGCAGAAGCGATGTGTGCGAGCCATATGTGGTTTACGACCAGAATCAAGCTGCAAGCCTTTCTTTAAAGCATTACAACTTTTAACAGTACCTTGTCTATATTTGTACGAAGTGTCTGTATTTGTTAAATCACATATGAACCAATTTAAAAAAAAAGAACACTATAAGAACTCTGTTACTCGACGCCCTGACAAATTATGGTTACCACCTTGTAAAACCCGACAGCGACAAAATAACTCCTACCATATGTGTATTAGGATATATAATAGATTACCTGAAGACATGAAAAAATTAAATTTAAATCAATTTCGAAAATCTTTGCATGACTGGCTACTTAGTAAATGTTATTATTCTGTAAAAGAGTTCCTATTATGACATTACATTATGACTAATAATTTTAAATTGTAATAAATTTTATCGTAATTTAGATGCAGTAGTTAATGCGTACCTAGGAATTATATTAAAACATAAATTGACATGTTTATACAATTAGATACTAAGGGTGAAAATAGATACCTAGATAGAATTAAAATTGACAGGACTTTTTTAATTATATTACAATCATAGATTACAATAATAACTTGACATTATGAATAATCATTAACATAAATACTATGTACTGACATTTGCATGCCACATTATAAATGGCTAATTGTGTGATACGAAATATTTAATTTAAGATCCTAATGTAAACCGCAATTATGGCAAATAAATCATTCATTCATTCATTCATTCATAGATTTTCCGGTCTCCTATACCAAAATCTGAAAAAAAAAACGTGCAGATCTCGGGGACTGCCGCGGTAAAGCTATTGATAATAATTATAATTATTTATTTATTGATGCAGTTTTTTTTTCTTTAGTTAATTCAAGTTTTTTTCTTTGATACTTTATACTTTCTCACAAACAGCTGCTTACATATTCGTCCGATTTCCAAGCAGCTCGTCTCGATCCGTGCGAGCTTCGTACGTCGTACCAAATACGTACACGTACACGCTACATGGTAGGCGGAGTGGTGGGTGTTATTTTTTTCCGTTACAGAAAAAACGTTACAGTGCATATTTGCATGAAATTTTGATAGTGCATATAATTCAATGCCTAGTGCTGACAACGTATCGAGCCATTCTAAGCCCGAATCGCGCAAACGAAACTACAAATCAACAAGAGAACAACACAAAACAAACATCGCCCGCCCGTAAACTAAGAAAAGAATCCATCAATCGGCCGTCTTGAAGAAACAGAACTGCAAATAGAAAGTCCCATTAATAACGACCGCATACGACCACTTCGTTACTTGATGAGATAATTGTTCGAACATGTTCCGGAGCCGACAGCTAATGGAAAACTAATTGCCGGCTGACTTCTCTATACACGCTTGAAATACACCTGCATGATTATAGCTATTGATTTTAAAAAAGAAACTAATTGTAGAAGTTATTAATACATTTGACAAATGTGAAACTGATAGCTTCTCTTATCTACATATATATTAATACGTGAAGCAAAAAATTATGATTCGTTTTTAAGATAAGTATGATATTACGCACGGTGATAGTCTATGTAGAGAAGAATTGCGCAATGCTAATATTTTTTCAAATAAGGTACAAACATACATTAAATCAATTAAAAACACATTACACATACATATTAAACGAAATAGAACATTCCATGTCTTACTATGACAACACATAACGTCAAAAATTTCTGATGTCTTTTTCAAAATACCCGGTATTGCTTTTAATTGCAGCTTAGTTAATAAACGTATTTACCTTTAACGAGGGCGTTCAAAGTAACTTGAAAATTATAGCAATTTATTTAAATTAGAGAAATATTGGTGCTACTTTTGATGAGTGGTCACTGCTGCTCATCGGCATCTGTAAGCAACTTCAAATATAACATGGGCTCTATCTCAAGTCAATCACAGATGCGTTGCCATTCCCGAGGACTATGATGGTCGCCTTATATAAAAGTCTGCCGGCAACCACACCCTTCCATTTGCTACTTCAATTGAGTAACAAACCTTACAAACAATAACAAATTAACTAAACCACACCTAAATGAGTACCGAGAACGCAACGTAACCCGTACTAAATGTAAATTTGTACCACATCACAGCTACGTCATGTAGGTCACTGAAATCGACCCGAGCGTTTACTGACTTTGTTCCGAATGACTCTATCCCCTCAGCCCTCTTTGTTCAGGACGTCGTGCCGGTCAAACCCCGGTTCCACTGACTGGGTAAACACCCACTGTTTCCAACAAGAACAATAGCATTAATTTCATGCTACAAAAGACTTTACTACACTCGCTTTATTGTTTCTGTTCGTGTCTTGCTTGAGTTAGGATAATGAACGATTAATATGTTTTGTAATATTTGCTGATTATTGTGGGAGAATGTTGTTTACTTTGATCGTTGTTAACATAATACTGTTGGATATAATATATAGCGCGCTTTTTTTTATAGTTTTTATTTAACTTACAATGTTAGTATGTCATTATGTGTGTTAAGGTCAAATCTTGCAACCTTAATTCACCCACTTCTCAGTGTCTGATTGAGCTGAAATTTCATAGAAATTGTACCATGAATATATTATAAAAAATTGTACCATGCAACAAAATGGTGGGTCTGACTACTACAAAGTTTTTTTTCCTTTTCAGTCCATTGAAATAAAAGCTTGTTTTAAAAATATTTTTTAATATTAACAACAATAAAATCACGGTATCAAAAATATCACAATATCAATATCATATCTAAAAGAAAATAAAACTCAAAGCATTTTGTGTAATACGTAAAATTCTTCCGACAATAGCATCCTAAAAATCATAAACATTGAATAAGCACTATATGGCCCTGAAGTGACTCACAATCGTTCTTATTACCACAGTAGAAATATAGGGAATAATATGGAAACTGCCTACAAATATTCGAAAAGGGTACACTCACACAAACATAGCATCGACGAGGCCGCTAAGGGGTTTTCGCAGTGCTTCAGTAGTGAGTGTCACGTCGAGACGAGACGACAATCCGCGATCCTTTTTAATACGCCACGTAATCCCGTGGCTCGTGAATGATGCCGCCAAAATTTGTAAAAATTTAAGCCATAATATCATGTTAAAGATCTACAAAAAATCAATGATCTACAAATTCTATCAATATTAAATTGTTTTGCGTATTTGAAACTAAATTATCGTCATGCTGAGATTAACCGACGCTGTGAGATTACCTTCTTATATTATTTGTAAGCTGCGTAGATATTACAATTCGATCGATTGATGACTACGGGACAGTAGATGCTAAAATAAAAATTAAAAACAGTATTATTAAAAAAAAATATCGAGATAACCCTATTGCTTCAATAAGGTATAGATAATTGTTTTATCAACTAGGCTTACTTTCCATACTGTTCGATATTTGTACTGTGATATTACCATAGGTACGCATTTCCAACCC
This sequence comes from Spicauda simplicius, assembly GCA_949699795.1. Taxonomy (NCBI): domain Eukaryota; kingdom Metazoa; phylum Arthropoda; class Insecta; order Lepidoptera; family Hesperiidae; genus Spicauda; species Spicauda simplicius. The sequence goes on from OX453068.1 coordinate 540,435, forward strand.
CTTGTCAGGGCGTAACACGGCGCCAAATGTAAGCAAATGGACGTTTTGGTGTTATTACTGATAACTGGTAACCAATTGCGCAAACGGTATTCGTATTACATAAACGTATCGGTGTATGGCATAAGATACGTTAGTGTAACTCACTCGTAGAGGCGTATTTGCGAGCCGTCAAATATTCATGTGTTATCTTATACCGTTCCAAATTGCTTACGAGGTCTGAGGCCACGAATGAAATTTATTATTCCTGTAATATACTTGTCGTATGTAACATACTAAAAATAGATAATAATTAACATAACACGATAACGCATTATGTCTGTTTCAAAACATTGTTTCTAACAACTGTTTTTTTTTATATTTAACGACCCGTGTGGCGAAGCGGTTAGAATACCGGTCCATACGGTTCTGGGTTCGATTCCCGGTCAGACAGGTATCTGAATGATGAGTTTAGATTCATGTTCTGGGTCTGGGTGTTTGTGTATTCGTCTTGTGTATGTCCATGGTACCTACGACACACAAGAAAATCTTAGTGTGGGGCTATGAGTGTAGAAAGCATGTAGGTATATAATTAAAATAGCAAATGAACTTGTAATTCATTATATAAAATAGCCACTGCCGCATCTACTTTGTAATCAAGTTCATATAAAACAGAGGTTCTGTTTGAAGGCAACACAAATGCGTTGCTACTCCCGAGAGCTTAGACGTTTGCCTCATATAAATCTGAGCCGGCAAGTACTCTCGCACCGATACGCCAAAACTGGTATAAATAGGCATGTGATACCTTTTACATAAGATTGAAGTAGCAAACGAGCATGCAGTCAACCTGATAGTAGGTGGTCACTGCCGCCCATGGACATCAATAACCAACTTCGTCGCTACTCCTCAAGGACTAAGATGGTGCCTCATATAAATGTGTGCAAGCAACCAACCTTTCCATGGAAATGCAAAAACAGCTTCACGCTAGAAATATGTGTGGCGGTGGTACTTACCCGGGCGAACTATATTGGTTCTACCTACCTCCTCGTTTGAACCTCACTCATTCGTAGACTTGCTACGAAAAGCTACGATGCTACGTAGGCATTAAATATTACGCTTATACGATTATTATTAGTTTCATAATGTGTAAAGATATTATTAGTTTTTTATATACTAATATTTTGTAGTGCAGCTACACTACAAAAAGGTAAACAAACTAGACGTTGCCACCACCGCCCACGACAGTATGATGGTGACAGCGATGGCCTAACGTGGAGCTAAGAAATAAAGACTATGTTAAAAAAAGAAGAACTATTGTGACAAAAGGCACGGACGATCAGTCTGTGGAGTTTTTATGTTATAATAAAAAAAAGACGTATGGTTGATTGATTTTTCTACCCGTAGTGCTTGTTAACGGTTTCTTCTCATTCAGCTCAAAAATATCAAGAAGTACTCTTAATATTTTCTTTTTATTTATAGAGATAAATAAAGGGATATTCTAATGTACATTATATTGTAACACTGTAATTGATTCATCATCAGATAACTATGTCTACATCGGTAGGTAGTTCAGTAAATGTTTATTCAGTCAGCATTATGACGGCGAATCAATTGACCTAATGTCAATAGCTTAGCGAGATTACGTGGATCAACAGTTGTATGGATTACTTTATCCTTAAACCGCCACTTCATAATCCCTCGCTTATTAGGGTTTCGTAGGCAAAGGGTAAAAACGGATCCTATTTCTAAGACTCCGCTATCCGTCCGTCAGTCTGTTTGTCACCAAGCTGTATCTCATGAACCGTGATAGATAGGCAGTTAAAATTTTCACAAATGATATATTTTTGTTGCCACTACGAGTTTGAACACAAAAGCTTTTTTGCCGTTTTTTTATTGATAATGTACGGGACCAATCTTGCGTGATTCCAACTTGCACTTTGCCGGTTATATTTTAATACTTAATTCGATTAACATCACGTGACTGATGGAGATAAATTTCAAAATGGCGTGAGCTGCCGGTAACCGATCGGTAACATGGGCAAGCTCTAAATACTTGTATTATAATACAACATTGCATAAATTGAGTAATGTTCAAGAGTAACATTCTGAAAATATGTAGTCAATCTACCTGAAAAAAAAAAGTTACCACACAATTTGACATATGTTTATTCAATGTAGTAGCAAATAAGCACGACGTAGGTACACCGGCTTGTTGAGAGTAAGTCGGGGAAGATGCAACTGTCTATCGACATCTGAATTGATTCCCATATTAGACTAACCTCTGATAGGAGCCTAAGTAGTTGGTCACGGATGTTTTCCTTTCCCTGAGATGTAAGTTGGACCGCCGTAGTAAAGAATCTAAAATTTTTGCGCACTTACCGTACCTTATCGTTCAGACAATAACAGAGCAGCGCTTAATATTGCTGATATTAGCAAATGGTAGGTGGTGTAGGTACCATGCCTCTAGAGTGGTAATACAAGAAGTTATATCAGCTACACGTGTAAAAAATTTAAAAAATAAGTTTATATGACCCTGTTTTTTTAATATGTATAAAGCCTATTTTTAGCGAGCAGTTTTTGCGTTTTGATGGAAGGGTTGCGGGCACACTTTTCTATGAGGCGACCATCGTAGCCCTCGGGAGTAACAACTCATCTGTGATTGACTTCAAATAGAACCCCATATTCTGTATGAAGTTGCTTACAAATGTCCATGGGCGGCAGTGACCACTTACCATCAGGAGGACTGCTGGTTTGCTACTTGTATCAGATTAAATTTAAAACAATCTTATATTTAAAACATTAAAGTACCGCATGCTGTATTGATATAGTTATCAATAAAATTTCGTAATCTTGATAAAATAATAATTGAATCCAGAAAAATATTATTGTATCAAACTCTTTATGTCTTAATATGTTCTTATTCAGTTTTCGATTTATCAAAAGGCGAAAATATGTGAAGAGAATATGATGAGTACTCTTTAGGTTTGGTTTGTTGCCAAAGGTCGCGCTATGTGGCTCAAATATGAAAATGACTGTCAATGCGACAGTTTTTAGCAGTGCTGCTATTATAAAGGCGTATTAAAACCCCGCGTGGCGGAGCGGTTCCCGGAGCGAAATCCCAAATAACCCAGCGTTGCTCCCACGGCGTTGGGTACCTTTTAAAGGTTTGCCCTCGAAATAAAAAAAAGGTTCCATTCCCGGCCAGACAGGTATCTGAATGATGAGTTTAGATTCATGTTTTGTGTCTGGGTGTTTGTGTATTTTTCTTGTGTGTGTTCGTGGTACTCATAACAGAGGAGAAAATCCTAGTGTGGGGTTATGAGTGTAGAAAGCGTGTTTTTTTAAACAAATTTATAACGGACTAGATGAACTGATTTATTTAAATGTGGTATGCTCTACATCTGACTTACATTAGGTCCCCAGAACTGTCAAGACTTGTATGGTCGGCGTCAAGTACCTCTCTTGTTTAGTTTTTTTACTGATATCCAAGGGTAATGACCTGTTTTTTATTAAATGGACTATCAATATTTGCAGAGATTGAAAAACATGTTTTTACTATAATTATCACTACATAGTATGAAACAAAGTCGCTTCTCGCTGTCTGTCCCTATGTATGCTTAGATCTTTAAAGCTACGCTACGCATTTTAATGTATTTTATTTTAATTGATAGAGTGATTCAAGGCTAAGGTTTAATATAGAACGGAAACACTGATAATTTTAGATTTTTGACTTTTATAATTAAAAATTCAAGTATAATTATAAAGAATGTAACTTTCTTTGTTACGCTTTCACGCCACCCCTACTCAGCGGATTATTATGAATAGATAAATTCTTAAAAGTATTAGAGAAATATTGGATACTTTTTGTTTAATTAAGGTATGTAATTTTTAAATACTCATTTACATTGATTCAGTTCCATGGAAATGAAAATATGCATAAATAATATTAATCCAGGTAGTAGAACCATTGTAGTTCCACCGGGGAAGTACCACCACCACACCTATTTCTAGCGTGAAGCATTTCTTACGTTTCGATGGATAAGGTGTGATTGCCGGCACGCTTTTATATGAGGCGACCGTCATAGTCCTCGGGAGTAGCGACGCTTATGTGATTGACTTCGGATAGAATCCATGTTCTATTTAAAGTTGCTTATGTCAATGTGTTGTTGTCCATGGGCGGCAGTGACCACTTACTATCAGGTGAACTGTACACTCGTTTGCTACTTCGATCAAATAAAAAAAATACCTTCGTATTTATTATATTTTGCTAGTCTCATGTAGAAACTGGTTTTAATTTTGCGCACAGTTGCGGTTAGCCCTTGCATTGCCTCCTGCTTGCAATCCTTTCTGATGCTGATTGCAGATATTCATGAATTGCTAACGTTTGCTATTACAATTGAAAAAGGCTTATTTATTACGCTTGCAAGAAAGTACACAAAGTAAAAAGTTTAATAAGCAAGAGTACAAGTGGGCGACACGACTGCCACGAGCGACGCCGCTCATTTGCATCTCTGTGCAAATGAATATGAAGTCGCCACGAATTCCTTTACGAATGCCGTAAAGGAAACTCACTCAGACTGGCTCTTTCTACTAAGGATGAAATTACTGCAGAATTTGCACTTTACGGACTTAGTTTATCCGCAAAATTTATATTTTATGTATGGGTAAGATAACCGTTTTGTGGGTTTTCACTAGTATTACGGATTTTTTACAATTAAATTCTTTCATTTCATTCATTCATTTGACAGTAAGTGATCACTGCTACAGAGCAATGATAGCCTAATGGTTGAAACTTGCCCTCTCGATCGGGAGGTCCGAGGTATAAGCCAAGGCACACCACAGATTTTTCTAAAAGTATATGCGTATTACAAAATAATTACGCTTTTCGCTAAAAGAAAACATCATGAGGAAACCTACACACCCGAGAGTTCTTTAAAAAAAGTTTTCGGAGGTGAGTGAAGTCTACCAATTCGCACATGCCCACTAGTGGGATAATAATGGGTTGACGTGATCACGGCTCTACTCGTACATAAGTAATCAATTTCATAGGTTTGAAAGGTTCAAAATTTTAATCGGATAATTCGAAGGTCTAAACCGATTTTAGGCCGCCTCAAATAAATGTAAGTCGGCAACTACACCCTTTCACAGAAGTGCACGAGCAGTTCCTTTCACGCTAGAAATAGGTATTAATACCGTGAATGCCAGCTGAAATAACCCGTACTGAATTGGTGCATAAGTTATTAGTATTGTTGCATAAATATGTTTATATTAAAAGACAGGTTTAGAACGCCTCGTTTTTTTAATCGGATTGAAGTAGCAAACGAGCATGCAGTTCACCCAGTTCACCTAATGGTACGTTATCACTGCCGCCCATGGACATCTGCAAGCAAAATCAAATAGAAAGTGGTTTCTATCCGAAGTAAATCACAGAAGCATTGCTACTTCCTCGGTCAAGCTACACAAATTCTATCACCGATAAAAGTTGTTTTAAAGTATAAAAAGTTATTTACACAAACCTTAGATTTTTAGAAATTGTGATTACCAAAATACGTTATCTACCTTATACACAATACGTAAACTGAAATACAGAAGACACTTTAATTATATTCCTAGCGTTTTAGTACAATCCAAGTATTCTGTAATAAGTTCTTTATTAAATATTCTAAGTCATTCGCAACCAACAGATCTCATAAGGGTTAGTGACCTGCCCATCTGGCGAAAGTTTGTAAGTCGACCTAACCCTCTTGCGGAATGGAACCGAGGGGTACAAATGACTTAGAAATATAAGCTCATTGTGTGGTAATGTAGACCCTCAGTCACAGAACGAGCTGGAATGATAAACAAACATTTTAACATGAGTTATGTTCGGGCAATGCCCTAATGGACTGCGATTTGTCCCTTCATTTATAGAGATGTATATTTGAGGACTTAGAATTTACATACAATTATTACATGTGCCACATCTATATTTATAAAAATGTTTAGTATATTTTATAATACTTAATGGGTACCTACACACGATATGCGGATTATGAATTATAGAATTATTTTTTGTGTTCTTATAGTAAGTTATATTTTGTGAGTACCCGTTACGTATTATAATGTTTAGTATATTGTTGAATACAAAGCATTAAAATCAAAATCTTGCGTATTAAATTATAAACAAAAATTGTAAAATTTATAAAGCATAGCAAACTTAAGCTATTTCTGCTACTTATCGACAAATATAATATTAGTATTAATTGACTTACTCTTAATCACTACACAGTTTATAACAAAGTCGCTTCCCGCTGTCTGTCCCTATGTATGCTTAGATCTTTAAAACTATGCTACGGATTTTAATGCAGTTTTTACAATAGATATAGTGATTCAAGAGGAAGGTTTTTATGTATAATACAAGCATAATATCGTGTAGTAACACTGATAATTTTCGCTTTTTGACTTTTAGGCAAAACGAAGTTCGCCGGGTCAACTAGTTTATTATATAATCGATGTTTGTAATTCTCCATGATGTAATACGAAATGGATATGACTAAGTATATGTACATGTAACAAAATTTACAAGATAGTAAGGTATTGCCCCGAACGATCGCTCTACCTATTTCAAACGCAATCAATTAACTAAAGTTCAAAGCAAACATTGCAACTGACAAGCAAAAGACGACACAAACACGACTTCAATTACGGTTCCATTATTTATGAGCAGATATTATCGAAGTTTACGTGCGCAGTCAACAGATGGCGTGCGGCCGTCGCGTGACTCGGAGGTAATTTTTCCTTTCTATTTTATAATGGACCGGTTTCATATACTTCGCCATGAAAACCACGGACCGCCATGCAATTGACTCGCCACACTAAATTAATTTTAATTTATTCACAGAAATGTTTTGATTTTAAATGCTTGCACGAACTGGGAGGGATTTTTCATTAGTCAGGGCTTAGGATCGTGTATAATAATGAGGCTGAAAGCTTTGAAATTTAAAGTATCGCCTTTAATCCTACACGATCTACACATTTAATGATAATACAAGAATATGCGACGAAAATCACAAAACCATCGCTTTGAAAATATTTGACGACCCGCGTGGTGGAGCGGTTACCGTACCGGTCTGACGCGTAATGGGCCCCGGGTTCGATTCCCGGCCAGACAGGTATCTAAATGATGCGCTTACATTCATGTTCTGTTTCTGGGTGTTTGTGTATTCGTCTAGTGTGTGTCCATGGTACCCACGACACAGGAGCAAATCCTAGCGTGGGCCTATAAGTGTAGAAAGCGTGTGTGTGTGTTTGAGAAAATTTTAAGCAAGCCTCATTAAGTCTGCCTAAGAATCAGAAAATTATGTGTCATTCAATCATTGTTATTACAAAACAGAAATGAGATATCAATCTCAATCCTCGCAAGTAACAACAGAACAAACACCAAATGGTCCTTCCACTAATCTCTCCCGCGGGAACATCTACCCAGTTTATCTTTCATTATTTCAAATATAGAGATAAATTATTATTAGCCTAAAGCTAAAAAAATTCCTTCGATCTGCCAAGCATTTCCATAAGTAACTGGGAAGAGAAATGAAAAATCTTCATTAGTAATTTAAATATACCTATAGACACTGGCTTTCGCTGAGTATAAGTATAAGTAATCGTAAATTTAAAAGTATTTGACATAGAATATATTGTGTAATCAATTTGTAGATCTAAATATTAATTATGTTTTTTTTATTCAATATTGACATGTATCTTCATATTAAATTATTGTATGCCTCTGTAGGCAAAAACAGAGAGACAATAATACCAATTTGTTTACACCATTAATGTACCTGTTTTTGACAATAAACTATTACTGATTACTGATTACTGAGTTTGACCCCTTTCGCAGTTATTGCACATAAATGCAATTTAGAGTTAATACTATTTATATATATTTAATATTTTTTAAAATGGTTGAATTTCGGTCGTTCTATAACATTTCTTTTTAAAGTATAAGTTTTAATGTTTAACGATATGGTACAACGATAGCAGACTAGTTGTAGTTATCTCGAATAAACGTATTTTTCTTTCTTACTTTCTGTCTGTAACACTGCAAACTGCGTAAAGTGAGCAAACTAGCAAACTTTGGACACTCCATTTCAAATATATGGAAGGACGTACACCGATACATCTCAAATTCAGTACGCCGCTAACAGTTTGCCTACTGGGAACTCAGCCTTACTCATTAATTAAAAAATGTCTATGTGACTAATTTCGAGTATGACTACGGAAGTCCTATTCTACGCCATTTGTACCTACTGTAGATCATAGCTGTAGACAAAGGATGATAGATACAATCTGGGGATTATAGCATATCAAGAGTATAGTAATTTGCTTTCAGGTAGCAAAGAGTTTAAGATTTAACATTTAAAATTTGCACTCAACGTTAAGCGAATACATTAACCGTTTGTTTGCTCCGTTTCTTATATTAAAAAGAACAAAGAAACGCTATGTAAAATATTCCAAGACGTCATTTCAACAGAGTTACTACTATTGAACAAAGAAAAGCATACGAAACTTTGCCAGCATTATTCAGTACTGCAAATGATATTCTACTTCAATTAGCAAAGACTGTACTAGAAAGAATAGCAAATTCAAGCTGTAGACGCTATTGTGTAGTAATCGTTTTTTCCAATTAATAGTAAAGCGGTCAAGAGCTAGACAAATACTCCAAATGACTTACTCGTAAGTTCGTTCATATTAGAAGCGCTACGATGCCGTCTAATAAAGCAAGGAGCAATGTGTTGCAGCTGAATAAGTGATTAAAGAACGTCCATTAAACTTTGATTACCTAACGTATTGCGTCGTAAGGAGCCTTGAGTTCGCAGTTCATTCTCTTTTATTTTACGAGCGAAGCATCGGAAAAAGAAATGAAGCAATTAATGCAATAACGTTTGCGTAGCTCTCTCCTTTCTACGCGACGTACATCGACGCTGCCGTAAGGGCAAGATATAAAAAGGTAGGCCGAAAGTCGTTATGGAGAGGGTGCAAATCGATCGAACAGTAGGAGGATTATTAGAGGGAGCAGCGGAGACGACGGACGCCGCACGTGGCTGGAGCGCGGATCGATAGGTACGTACACGACAACTGTTGCGCTGCAATCCATCCTTTTCCCTCTTACACCGAAACCTTCAGTAGCGGGAGAGGGATGAAGGATTCTACTACGAGCGCATGGCGCAAAATTCACGCATCGCTGTTTCCGTTTCACTTGTGTATAGCGAAGTTGGGCTGGTGGGAGAGGGACGGGAGATGCGGCACCGCACGCTCCTAAAACGTCACAAAGGAGGTCGTCCGATGAATAACAATGCGGACTGCGGAATGATGTCCTTATCGACGAGCTCCGACCCCGCAGCTTGCCTCGCTTTAACTTTTAATGTTCAACCAATATTTATTTATGATAATTGGGTAAAGCCCTATTACGGAACTATGTCGAGATCAAAGCCAGTCTTGGAGCGTGGCCGCGCTGTACAAAAAAGCGTTATTCATCAATAGCAGAATGTAGCAAAAGCAAATTCTTTTGTGTAACGGATGTACTTATTACCTTTTTATATAGTTTAACATAACTATAAAACGTCGTCTATATACATTTGCAACATTAGAGGAATCTCCAATGCATAGCCAGCTTTGAAGAGAATCTCTTTTCACTGTTTTTAAATAATACAAAACAGTTGTGACCATTTTATGAGTAAGTTATTATTACCATTAAGTTTATATTTGAAAGATCATCGTTTAGACAGTTCTTCAAAGAAAATATTATTTTTTATCTCAGCGCATATTAAAAAAATAAACAGGTCATTAAACACTGTATATTAAATCACTGCCTACATAGTATAAAACAAAGTCGCTTCCCGCTGTCTGTCCCTATGTACACTTAGATCTTTAAAGCTACTCTACGGATTTTAATGCAGTTTTTTTATATAGATGGAGTGATTCAAAGGAAGGTTTTTATCTATAATACATGCATAATACAGTGGAGAAACACTGATAAATTTAGATTTTCGACTTTTAGGCGGAACGAAGTTCGCGGGGTCAATTAGTATAAATACAAAACAAATGATTAAATGAAAAGTAGAAGCATGAAATAGCTTCCGATGCAATTACTCTATTAATTAAAAAAAAAATACGTGTATATATTGTCATTTATCATCGAGCTTAGTGGAGCCGTTGCCATCAAAATATTTTCGCCTGGAGGTTATCACGGATTAATCCGAGATAGCCAGCATTAGTCCGATTCAAGGGCGGCCACGTAAACAATGCCTTCAATATTTCCGGAACTACCCTCTTAAATGTGTCTATTTTTTTGTTTTTGTATTGAAGCTTAGTTAATAAATGTAGTAGATATTTTTACTAAGTTATATACATAGATAGGTTCAATCTGAAGTCAATCACAGATGCGTTGCTACTCCCGAGGAATATGATGATGAAAGTGTCGGCAACCACACCCTTGTGTCGAAACGCAAGAAATGTTTCATGCTAGAAATTAGTGTTGCGCTGGTACTTCGCCGGTCGAACTACACTGGTTCCACCACCTTGAAGGGTTGGTATGGAGTTGATGATGCGTGTCTCCGGGCAGCAGTGGCTAGTTATCGTCAGGAAACTGCATTTTACTTAAGAGTAGCTTGGACAATTTCATAACAAAAAATGTAAAAAGATCATACCTGAGTTATAATATCCGATAACCTGAAAATTTCAATTAAGTAGCCGAAAGTAATTAACGGCAACTTTTTAATTTAATTCAGTAGCCTTATTAAAACCTTGAGGCTTTCAATTAAATAAGTTAGACGTTGGAAAGTTACAGAATTAAGAAATATTTCTCATTTATAATTTCGTTGTCTTTTCCACGAAATGATAAAGTTAAGTAAATAGTATTACAAAAACATGCCTTGCTGTGACAGAAATATTATTGAACTTTTATATATTCGTAAAATGCTTATTTAACGACGTAAAAAATATATGTTTAAGTCATGTCTAACTTAAGACATATAAATTGTAAAGAAGACACAAACCGCCACACAAATGTATATTATACTAGCATTTGCCCGCGGCTTCGCTCGCGTGGAATTTAGTCTGCCACATAAAGTTTGCAAAGTGGTAGAGCAATGGTTCAACCAGGGAGGCATCACCGCCGCACCTATTTCTACCGTGAAGCAGTTCTTGTGTTTCATTTGAAGGGTGTGCCTGCCGGCTCACTTTTGTATGAGGCGATCATCATAGTCCTCGGGAGTAGCAACGCATCTGTGATTTACTTCAGATTGAACCCTTGCCCTACTTCCTAAGGCGATTAACATACGGTACCGCTCACTGCCACGGTAGGCGGTGAAGCGGATCTCATGTTGTATTGGGGTCTAATAAATCCGTTGATGCCTCACAAACGTACACCGACTGGCCGCGCGGTCCAGCGGTGTTCTCATCACCACCGTGTCTCCGCGCGAACGACAGTGCGGGGGGTCGGCGCCTCACACACGGGCTGGCGCCTAACCGCGCGGATCATCGTTGAAGCAAAAATGCATTTCGATGTCGAAAAGTTTATTTTGATGATCGGTCCATCCGCGCGTACAGGTGCGTAAACCGCCTTAGCGCGCGGGGCACCGCTGGCGGTATTCGCGGCGGTGCGCGGTGCCGTGTGTTAGGCTACGTACTCACGGAGCGGTTTTCACCCATGGCCGCCGCGGTTGCAGGCCCGCAGCTTCTGTAGGATGCAGATATATAAGTGTAAAAAATTAAAGCAATACTCACGACGCGTTTTTCGCCCGCAAGGCGCGCGGTTGTTTGCGGCTCCCGCTGCACCGGCGGGCAATCTGTAGAACCGCGCGGGCCGCGGTCAGCCGCAGCCGTGGCGGTTTGCACCCGCGCGCTCTGCGGTCAGTTGGCGGGCGAGTGCAGTAGTCAGGACCTCAACTGATGGTAAACCGCCCGTCTTGCGGTTTTCGCCCGCCACGTTTGCGGTCGATAATCGCAACCGCGACGGCAGCGGAACCGCAAAAATAGGCGGTCTCGTGAGTTTCGCACAGAAGCTGCGGGCCCGCAACCGCGGCGGCCGCGGGTGAAAACCGCGCCGTGAGTACGTAGCCTTAATCGCCTAAATCAGTGTGTTCAAATTTCAAATCACAGGCACGTATATTAATTTGAATTAGTTTTGTCGGCAACAGATATTAATGCTTACTCTGAAATTAAAAGTTTTAAGAAAGGGTCTCAAAACCCGTGACGGTTACCAACGCGCAGTTGGCTAGCGTGGTCAACTACGACCTAAACTACTGCTAATCTGATATAATTATGTGCCGAGTTGTGTTACATTAAAAGGTCAATGACGATTGAATAACATATTTAACCTTTCCGCTGTTTCATTCTCATTGACTTTTTTTCTTTTTTGTCGAGGGAGAAACCTTCAAAAGCGACGCATGGTTATCTGGGATTCTTAAAGCACCAGGACTCCGGGATCTTCAAAGGAACGCAACTGGAGTCCTCTGAGTGCATTGCCCCATCAGGCTCCTCCAGAGTGAGCGGCTGGGCCCACCACTCCATCTGGTCTTTACCACGACATGCGACCACACGTATGCCACCGTCCTTCCCGGGATCGCCTGGCTGGACGGTTCAAGCTCCGTCCATCCTGGCTCTCACGATAGCATGCGACCACACATGCTGACATCTTTCCCGAAGTTGCTGACTGGGTGTTTGGAGCTCTCCGTCTAGCCGCCCGCAACCCCGAAAGCTCCCTTTTAGTTGCCTCTTACCACAGACAGGGGATACCGTAGCCTTATTCCCGGAACTACAGAGACGTCATTGACCTTTCACATTTTGCTCCGTGTTTTATAACCATTCAAATATGAATATCATACAACTTCGTTGTATACGGCGGCGGCGCATGGCGCTTACTGCCGGTCAATCAATTGACTACGCAATATGTTATACTCGTAATATCTTCTAAACTACTTATCCAATTTATATGGTGTAAAAGGCAGATTCAATCTTTATTAGATGCTTGATTTTTTGAAATCATTTATTTTGATAAGGATTAATATTTAGTTTGTATAAAACTCATGGAAACATCAACTTGATATTTTTAAAATTTTCAAAGTATAAAAAGAGTTATTGTGGGTTATACATAAAATATAGACATATGCTGTCGAGGACTTTTATTTAGATATATGTGAGCCAAACAATCCCATGATACATTATATTTGGATATCTCCAACGGTTTAGGCAGCGTACGCGAAGATAGCTCTCAGAGCACAACTTTTTTTCCGACTAACCTGATATTTCTCGTTATATTATAACCTTATAAATAAAAAATCATTACAAATTATAGCCCATGTGTTATTCTGATGTATAACCTATACTACTGTAAAGTTTCAACCTAATCCGTTGAGTAGTTTTTGCGTGAAAGAATAACAAATACACATACATCCTCACAAACTTTCGCATTTATAATATTAGTAGGACTTTTGTTCTCGGATATAAACATATTGTGGTTGTAAAAACATTTCCATGCTAATCGCTTCAAACATTTAGAGAACGGAAAAAGAGATTTACTGAGGATACCATACTAAGGGTAGACCAGTGTGGTTAAACGGTGGCGGTACCACACCCATCTTTCACGTGCAAAAGAGTTTTTGTGTAGCTTGAAGAGTGTGAGCATATAGCCTTATTATAACTCTATTATTATAGCTTTTTAAAGAGTATGTTCGACCAGGAAATTGCCTTTGCCACGCCTTTTTTTATCGTGAAGCAGTTCTTGCGTTTCGCTGGAAAGGTATGGTTGTCGTTTCCTATCATAAATTATTATTATTATTATTTGACTGAAGTAGCAAACGAGCATGCAGTCCACCTGATGGTAAGTGGTCACTACCGCCCATGCATAACTGTAATCAACTACATACAGAACATGGGTTCCATCTGAAGTCAATCACAGATTCGTTGCTACTCCCGAGGACTATGATGGTCGCCTCATGTGAAAGTGTGCCGAAATAAAGCGACCAGAATGAAAGTGAACCGGCAACACTGCGGTTAATGACTTTAGTTTATTTCCTACTCGTATTTTAACTTCATTTAACTTTCATTTAACATTCAAAAAACATAGTTCAATTGTTACCTGACTCACCTGTAAAATTACCCTTATTGTGTTATTATGATTCAATCCAAGCGGCTATCCATGTCTTGTGTGGCATTTCCAAAATCGTTTTATAGAGGTACGATAAAATCAACTATGTAAATGGCAAATCGACTTGCTGCAATCGTAACTTGTGACCATAGACCGACTGCGGCACAGCTAAAATCGAGCGTGAAATTGCTCGCTTGTAGCGAGCGATTACTCGCTTGTTCTACGAGCGGTTCTGGAACATTCAGAAATTATTTCAACGACAACGTAGAAACTTGTTTGACTTAATATTCTATTGCTATACGCTTTATTTTAGTAACTATGTTTTTGAAGTATAAAAGTAAAAAAGACGGATTGACGATTGACGGGTTTTAAGGATTTTTGTGCTATAACATCTTTTACTTAAATCGATAATATCTGAGTAACAAAGCATAAAGCATTATTATTGCCCTTTGACACAAATTCACCATTTTTGTCAAATGAATTGTCAATTGAATAAATCTACCCGACATTTTTCCTTATATTCAACACAAAAGAGCACGATTTCCAGTGTTATTTTTATTGAATAGATGCTGAAAAAAAATTAAGAAAGCCACCTTGAGACAAAACACTTTTTAAATTGCAAAATAAATAATGTTATTTTTGCAATCTACATTCGAACCCCTATTATATGCCATGTATAGTTGGGTACAATTACTTGGTTGGTTACATGGTAAATGCTACTAATAAGTCATTTACATAATCAAGTTTCCTTATTGCTTATCTTTCAAGGCCTTAGTGTAGTAGAATAAACATGAATATAGAATATTTGCAAGGTTAATGTTGAACATACTACAAGCCCAAGACCCCACCGATACGCAGGATAGCTTTAAAAAGAGTTGTGTTGGAAAGTACCTATTTCCTTAATAAGTGTTACCTTATCGAGGCCTTTTGACCTTTGGATCTTAAGTGCGGTTCAAGCCCTTCGAGACCGGGTTACCAGGCTAAGTACAAATAAGTTTGTACCATCACGTATATTATGCATGTACTGCGCGATCGATCGCCGCCTACGTAGCCAGCATCCGGAACCAGATGAATCATTGTCTAATAAGAGAGAACTAGCGTTATCGCGAAAATAATGGCTAGAACAATAAAATATGATGAGTTCGGAATTCCGCTTGTGATAAAATGTGTTATGAAGTTTTTTGCCGCTTTTTTCATATAATCGAATAGCCTTGGGAAGCGGTAGGTTATTGACGTTTAAAAATGATGTACATTACATCACTACGTAATATAAAACAAAGTCGCTTCCTGCTGTCTGACCCTATGTACGCTTAAATCTTTAAAACTACGCTACGGATTTTAATGCAGTTTTTTATACATAGAGTGATTCAATAGGAAGTTTCTTATATATAATACATGCATACATTATGCATGTATTATATATAAGAAATAAGTGGAGGAACACTGATAATTTTAGATTTTTGACTTTTAGGCGGAACGAAGTTTTCCGGGCCAACTAGTAGGCTATAAATTTAAATTATGATTTTATAATCGCTCTAAATAAATTGTTTTATTTTATTATTATTTTGAAGTATTAAACAAATTATACAGTCCACCTGTTGGTAAGTGTTCACTGATACCCGTGGCTATAGGCAAATAACTTTACACAGAACAAGTTTCTATCTGAATTTAATCACAGATGAGTTGAGGTACTCCGGAGGGCTAAAATAATTAATCCATATATGCAAGCTGGCATTATAAAAAGAAGTACGGGTATATTAACAGAATTATACCATATTCAAATTAATATTGAGTCTAATATAGCTTATATATGATCTAAAATTAGAAACTTTAAACTTTATAAAAATCATAATAAAGGATTTGACATGACGCATGACGACCCGTATGACGGAGCGGTTACCATACCGGTCTGACATGCACTGGGTTCCGGGTTCGATTCTCGGCCAGACAGGTATCTGAATAATGAGTTCAGATTCATGTTCTGGATCTGGGTGTTTGTGTATTCGTCTTATGTGTGTCCATGGTACCCACGACACAGGAGAAAATCCTAGTGTGGAGCTATGAATGTAGAAAGCGTGTTTTACGTTTAAACAAACATTTAATACAATTAACTCGTAAAGTCTCTATGTAAAGTTTCCAACCATTCTAACGATATGAAAATGAAGCTTTAATTAAACACATATACGATTATATATAAGTATTCCTACGTTTTATTACCGCACAGTGCGCAGTTAACCAAACTATTAATTACATGAAAACGACGACCTATAGTACATATTGGATATTTACAAGGTTTTCCACGTACGCAACTTGTTAGTTATAATTTTAATTTAGTTGAAAGCCGCCCTCGGGAGCTGTTAATCGCGAGCAAACTGCTCCATAATGAAGGCAAGTTCATTACTCACGTTCATGATTACTTGTACGTTTGATAGTTCGTAGAGGGCGCCACGCCACGCTCTGATATGTAGAGGTTGTTGCATCGAACCCCGGCCGTGAAAATATCTAATTGATTATAGATCTTTAGTATTGTGTATTGTCTGTGTCTTTGCATGTGTGGTTGCCGGCACACTTTTATATGAGGCGACCATCATAGTCCTCGGGAGTAGCAACTCATCAGTGATTGACTTCAGATAGAACCCATGTTCTGTAAGAAATTGATTATAGATGTCCATGAGCGGCAGTGACCACTTAGCGGTGGGCTGTGGCTCGTTTGCTACTTTAGTCAGATAAAAAAAGGTGTGTGTTTGTGTGAGTTTATGTTTGTGTGAAACTATTTTTCCAAGGAATCCTATGATGAAGGAATAATGTGGGGCTGAGATTGTTAAAAAACGTCACGTCACTTATCCATAAATGTGATTGGCACAATGATGTGGTGGAATCATATCCTTGTGGAACAAACATTAAACGAGAATAATAATTTCTTAAGACATTATGAAGACAACAGTAATAAATAGGCTGAATAATAATTAATTTGAACTATAATATAACTTAAACTATACTAACTTAAACTATAATTATCTTTACCCAAGAATAATGTAAAGCATCGCTACCATGTTGATCTTTTGATGGTTTCCATCTAAAAAAGAGGAAAGTAGTCGAGCCTAGCCTACAAATGTAACTGCCAACCACGCCTACGTAGCGTTTGAAAGCATTACAAAACTATTAATTATAAGCGCTGTATACATAATGAAAGGGCTTTCTACGAACGTAAAAACTAGTTATTTACAATTTTAATTAAGTTGAAAGCTGCCCTCGGGAGCTGTTAATGCGGCGTGACGTAACAGCTCCATCATAAAGGCGGTTCTCGTCTCATGATTACATGATGGGATACAGCCAACTTTACGATGTGAATAGTTTGCTGAATTTGTGAGGGACTCGCGTTATTGAGCTGTAAGCCTAAATTGTGGAAAGAAAAATAGTTAGGGCCTTAATTGAAAGTTAACATGACAGCATAAAAATTTACGAGATAGAAATTGGAGGCACTAATACTAAATAAACGAGGCACTAATGCTAAAATGATAATTATAATAATGTTTAGTCAAAGGACATGACATTTTTTGGTATGGACTTTTGCATATTTATCGAATTTATTGTACAAGCATAATTGTTGGTATTATAGATTCGTGAATGTGCCAACATTGGATTGCAATAAATAAAAAATTCGTACAACTTATTACGAAAATAGAATAGACGTAAACAGTTTCCTTGTACCTTTTGTTATATTGCTAGAAATAAGTGCACCAATAAGACATTGACGCTTTGTCAAACACATTAATACGTTCCGTTTCATGATTTTAATGCGCTAAAAAGAGGTATGATAACGAACATTAACATACTTTGCAATACATAGGTATGCATGGTGAGGAACATTCAATAATATTACGAGTATTTTGATTTCTATTGGTCCATCATGGCGGCAGTTGATAAACGATACGTTGAGTATTATTTTGAAATATGGGCTGACAAGTGTGGAGAAGATGAAAACTATGTGGTAATTATATTTTTAAATTTTTATTGTACCATATATTTTCCATGTACGTGTACGTAGAACTTTTTTGGCCAACAACCAAGAAGCAAAGGAGCATGCAGTCCACCTGAAGATAAGTTGCCACTACCGCCCATGAATACTACTAAGATTAAGTGCCTACCAAAGGTCCGCCACAAATAAGTTTATGCCCCTGAGAACTAAGTTCTAATGCCTCATATAAATCTCTCTTTTACCACAATTTCCAGGAGTACCAGAACATAGTAAGCGCTTAGCTTTTATAACAAAATATCCTACCGCATTATTTTTTTTTTGTTTTAACTTCTGAACATATAAATATATTCTATTTTGGACTAATTTTACCGCAGAATTGGAAAAAATGGAAAACTAATATTTTAATATTTATATTAACGCGAACGCACTATATACGTAAGTTTTTCATTTTAAGGTCCATTTCACAACACAACACTCTGTAATTACGCGCCATACTGTGTATTATTTTATTTTTATTTTAGTTTTACTTCATTTTATTTGGGAAACCGTCGATTACATAGTACATAATTATTTCTGATTGTCGTCAACCCATTATTGTCCCACTGCTGGGCACGGGTCTTCTCTCAGAATGAGAGAGTTTAGGCCATAGTCCACCGCGCTGGCCAAGTGCGAATTATTTCCGATTATTTATATTATTTCTGACTAATGTAAAAATAAGCCTTCTTAGATAACTAATTGTCAATTACATCAATTGCTTGAATTAGTAAACTATATTTAATTTAATATAAGAAGACGTAGCATATACAACTTCTTGCAATACATATTGGCGCTAGCATGCTGCTTGCTGGCAGACGTTACGTCGTCCCTTGCCAAGGCTCCAGCCGCCCCCTCGTCTCCGCTGGAGTCTGCCAGGATCTGCATTATACTTTGACTGTGTTAACAAAAAAATAATGTATACAATAAAATTCCTACGCGTAAGTTTTTTTTTTATAAGATTAAAGAAGCAAACAGGCATACAGTCTGGTGGTGACCTGCCGCCCATAAATATCTGTAACTAACTTCACATAGCATATGGGTTTTATCTCGAATTAGACACATATACGTTGCTTCTCCCGAGGACTAAGATGGTCGCCTCATATAAAAATGTACCGGCAACCACACTTTTTCATCGAAACGCAAAAAATGCTTCACGTTAGAAGTAGGTGTGGTGGTACTTCCCCGGTCGAACTACACTGGTTCTACCACATGTAAAATCTATCATTGTAATCGACTTCTAACATACAAATAGTATATTATTCCTACTGTCATTGATTCTGAGTAAGACCTAATTTTGAGTTAGTCGCCCTGTTTTTGTTATTTCAGTAAGTAAAAAGAAACAGCTCACACACATATACATATACATATATATATACACTCCACCGGGAACCCTTATATAGGAGGTACTAAGGTTCTATGTATTCTGAGTAACATGAGTCAGTTTATAAACACATCTATCATCATCATCAATCTTAATTCTTCATTTGGGTATCTATTATGTACTCATATTTACCAAACGATGTCAAGGAGCTCAACATATGGTAGTGATGGTCAAATCGACTTAATTCCAGTTTGGATTAACTCGAGTCAACTCGGGTTTGGATTAACTCGAGTCAACTTGAGTTTGGATTAACTCGAGTCAACTCATGTTAAATTCCTTTAAGCTCGAGATTGAATTTTTGTATAGACTGATACTTTGCAAGTTTGTTATAATTGGTAAAAATGATTTAGGAAAAATAAATCCTAAATTGTTTAAATCCTACCTAACATAATTAATTATGATTGACCCTTTTCTGCTTTTTTATAGTATTACGAAGCCAAGTTATTAAAATTGTTAACATGAAACGAATGATATACTCGGTTTCATCCAGGTAACTCGAGTTCAATTCGAGTTACACGAATTTCAAAGTGAGTAAACTCGAGTTGTGTTTATCTCGAGTTTACAGATCACTAACATATGATGATTAGATTATCAAGATTGTAGGACGTATATGATTCGACCGGGAAGATATTTTAACGTGTCGCAGTTTTTTACGTTTCAGTGGATGGGTGTGGTTGCCAGTTCAATTTTATATGAGGCGACCGTCTTACTCGGGAGTAGCAACTGATCTGTGATTAACTTCAGATAGGACCCCTGTTTATTTTATCTGACTGAAGTAGCAAACGAGCATGCAGTCCACCCGATTATAAGTGGTCACTGCCGCTCATGGACATCTGTAATCAACTTCATACAGAACATGGGTTCCATGTGAAATCAATTTCAGATGCGTTGCTACTCCCGAGGACTATAATGGTCGCCTCATGTGAAAACGTGCCAGCAACCACACCCAGGGGCATACACACATACATACACATAATGTTGTCCAGGGGCGGACACTTATTATCAGGTGGACGTTTGTCACCTCAAAGTACCTAATAAAAATGTTAATAACTCCTCGTCGTTAGAATTCTTACAAAAGAAACAAATAACTGTACGAGATAAACAGTAACTACATTCAAGTCCAAACATTTGACAAACTAAACAAAGAGTAACACGCTATTTCAGAAAGGCTTCAAAGTGTTTGCACTCGTTAATTGCTTACCTGAGAAGTAGGTTGACATCATTATCTTTTGTTGTACGAGGCCTGAAAGCTCATTAAACTCTAAACTACTAGAGTGGAGTACCTTTCGATTGCTTTGTCTACGGGACGACAATAAGAACCTATGTAGCGATTAACGACCTGACTGTGATCTGTATATGTTTGTTGTGTGTTATAAACATATTTATCACTTACATGAGAACATAGTTCATAGAAAAGATACATAAGTTCGTCGTCACACTGTACATACATTAATGTTAATCATATATAAATGTTTAAATAAATCCTATCATGAACAATATTCACAAACAATAAAATTGTAAATGCAATACATACACAAACGGCAATCATTTAACGTATTATGTTAAAATACCAATCTATTTCCAAATATTTATAGTGGTAGTACCAGTATGCTTTGACTAAAGAGATAATACACGCTTTGTACACTTATAGCCCCACACTAGAATTTTCTCCTGTGTCGTGGGTACCATGGACACAAAGGACGAATACACAAACACCCAGACCCTGAACATGAATACTAAACTCATCATACAGATACCTGTCTGGCCGGGAATCGAACCCGGAAACCATTGCGCTTCAGACCGGTATGGTAACCACTCCGCCACGCGGGTCGTCAAACCGTTTAATAAAAGGCTTTTATTAAACTTTATCTAATAGTCTAATCTATAATCTATCTAATATCACGCGTGGTAGTGATAAGAAAAAGATGGCGCGTAACGGAAAAAAAGATGGCGCGTAACACAAAAAGATGGGCGTAACAAACAAAAAAAAGATGGCGCGTAACGAAAAAATGTTACACAATTTTTTTCCAACCCCGATAAAGAAGTTTCACTTCAAAAATTATACAAATACTTTAAAGTCCAATAGCTTCACATAACGAATATTAGTAGCTTGACGAATTAAATATTTCTCTTTGTATATTTTAAGGTTGTTAGTTTTAGATTTTTATGTGCTTGAGGCAATACATACAGTTAGGATACTTTCATGTTCCGTGCACTAGTTTGACGGTCAGTCAAAAGTGATTAGTATTTCACCAACGTTCCCTAAAGGTCCCGTGACCACCACAAAATATAAAAATGTATATTCGACCTTTTTTTGTTAGGACTGTCTATTGTAGTGAGTTAAATTAAATTTTGGGTTTATCGTTGTATTCCTTTTTTATCTAACTGAAGTAGCAAACGAGCATGCCACCTGCCGAGCGTCCACCTGATGGTAAGCGGTCACTACTGACCATGGACATCAGTAATCAACTATATACAGAACATGGGTTCCATCTGAAGTCAATCACAGAAGCGTTGCTACTCCCGAGGACTATGATGGTCGCCTCATGTGAAAGTGTGCCGGTAACTACACGCTTTCGCCGAAACGCAAGAAATGCTCACGCTAGAAATAGGTATGGCGTTGGTACTTCCCCGGTCGAACTAGACTGGTTCTACCACCTTCAAATTTCTTGTATTATTTCAGCTAGTCGAAATACTGGATACTTTCATACTTTGTTATAGAGAAGATTAACGTGGCAGACGTACGGTGCAATGCTTGTACCAAACATTAATCGAAACAAATCCCATGACTCCATGGAATCAAATTGCAGAGTAACTGCCGTCGCCAGAAGCACCGCCCGCGGGCATATTAAGTGGAATCCCATCGCACGACACACGATAATGTGTAATCGAGTTTCACGGAGCTGAATTTTCAATTTCCCCGCTACGGGATATTTATTGCTGCGCGAGATGACACCGCTGCGGTCGCAACCCGTAATGTTACATTCTCGATCTATTTTAGTCTCTACTTTTCCTTACTTTTAATGGAAAAATGGATATCTCATCACTACTTAGTATAAAACAAAGTCGCTTCGCGCTGTCTGTTCCTATGTACGCTTAGATCGTTAAAACTACGCTACGGATTTTAATTCAGTTTTTTTAATAGATAGAGTGGTTCAAGAGGAAGGTTTTTATGTGTAATACATGGATACTATATAGGAGGAACACTGATAACTTTAGATTTTTTGACTTTTGGACAGAACAAAGTTCGCCGGGTTAGCTAGTTATAAACTCTATCGATTTATATTTAGCTGTTAAACAGCTAAATATAAATCGAAGAATATGGTGTAGCTATTTGAAAACAACCCAGTGGCTTCCTGGAAGTTTTCAAATAGCTATACCACATAATGTAGGTTCGTCAGTTATTTTTTGTTATGACTGTC
Source organism: Spicauda simplicius (assembly GCA_949699795.1). Lineage (NCBI taxonomy): Eukaryota > Metazoa > Arthropoda > Insecta > Lepidoptera > Hesperiidae > Spicauda > Spicauda simplicius. Next base: position 563,354 of record OX453068.1, read on the forward strand.
TCTTGTTTTTTGAGAAGAGTCTGAAACGTAAAATTTTGTATTTATCGGTCTATTTATACATATTTCGGCAAGTTTGAAATACAGAACACTGACATCATATCATATTCTGTAGAAAACCTTTAACTCAGTGTAAAACAAACCTGTGAAACAAGACTTCTTTTAAATATATATTTCAACATAAAACACACAAGATAAATGACCATAAATCACAGTATAAAGTTATAATGTAACGCTTCCCTCCCGTGGGTGAACATGATCCTGTCTCAAGATTTGCAGGCGCGAGCAAATCCTCGCCCGTCTTGCCAGAAAGGGAACATTGAAAAACGCGCTGATTTATTTGTATTTTATGTTGAGAATTATTTTACTTGTACTCGTATCAAGGGTTGATACTTTTTGATGCAACATTTGTGTCAATGTGATCTAATAATGCACAGTCTAAGAGCAATGACACATAGATCTCAATTGAGGTTCCAAGATTTTCACACTACTGGACACGAGTCTTTATTTAGAGAATAAGGTGGTAGAACCAGTGAAGATCGGCCGGGGAAGTACCACCGCTACAACTATTTCTAGCGTGAAGCATTTCTTGCTTTTCTATCGAAGAGTGTGGTTGCCGGCAAACTTTTACATGAGGCGACCATTATAATCCTCGGGAGTAGCAACGCATCCGTGATTGACTTCACATAGAACCCATGTTCTGTATGAAGTTGATTACAGATGTCCATGGGCGACAGTGACCACTTACCATCTGGTGGAGTGCATGCTCGTTTGCTACTTCAGTCAGATAAAAAATAAAAGAAGGCGGTAGCCAAGTGCGAATTAGAAGATTTCACACACCTTTTAAGACTTATTTAACGATCTCTCACATGTACGTTTACGATATATTTTTCAACATAAAGCAATGATAATACCACGTAAATATATTTATGTATATATTGTACGCATTTGTACGACGCTATAACATCGCTTGAGTAATTTGTATGGACGAACATAATGGTATTGGTTTACAGCGTTCATCCAATTACGCCTCCGTCCTACCAGCGGCGAGTAATTACGTAATTAAATACAAATAGTTACCGCCAAATGGAATTAAATGTTATTTCATACTATAGTGGGACATATTTCATTACTTGCTTTTTTTTGAAACGTTTCGAAATACTTACATTATGTTTACATCAAGTAGTCAATAGAAGAAGTAAAACACAATGGTAAATATTACATTGTAACAATATTCATGGCAATCAAGTATTGCCATGAATTTTGTCACAAAGAAAAACACCATTTGCTTATTGTACGTAACATTTAAATATATAGGTAAAGCTTATTCGATCTTCATTGGCTGCAATACATTCCTTTAAGTGTTGAGGTCAGTTATCAAAAAGTTATATTTTTTTCTGTTTGTTACACTCTACGTATGGGTGTGTTAGCTGGTTCATCTTCATACCTATAAGTCCAATCTCTACGAGTCCATCTTAGTCCGAGGACGCAACAACGGTTTTATGTTTGACTTCTTTCCTTTGTGTACTAATTCCACACAGATGTACTCCACGCACTGAACTGCACGCTCGTTAGCTTCAATCTTATATAAAAAGTTACGTAATATTTATAAGGTTTGTCACTTTCCATCTGCAGAGGAGACCACGTGAGCCGCGGTAGGGCTTCATACGGCACCCGCTGCGTACAAAGTGTACGCATTGCTGTGAACGCTAAGCTAGTGGGGAAGCGATTAAGACTTTATTTCCTAGCTCTACGACTCTTTAGGATGTGATATAACCGCTGTTTACAGTAAAATGGAACTGTATGCGCTTCTAGAAAACTCCGCATTGGATGTTTATGCACCATTTTTTATTTAGTTGCAATATAAACACGAACATTTTTCTGAAAAGTGCGATTAATGCGAGTTAATTTTAATTAATCAAATTAAATCCATATTTTTGTTACAAGATATGAATAAAACAAAAACTTAAACAAAACCTTAAACTTAAAAACGTAAACAATCATTGTTTTGAGAAAACGTATTAAACTCATGCTGAGAATACGGCAAAAAAACATCATGGACAGACCGTTATTCCTTTAAATAAATATACCAAAAGTTGGGCATTTACTACAAGTAACTTTCCAAAATTACTTTTAATTCCCCGTAATTAGCATTTAAATGTCACAAAAAGGGAATTACAGCTCAACTAAAAGCAAAAGAGGAAATAGAGCCCCAATTAAATTATATTGCCACCCTTGTTACCCGCTAATTAGACCTTTGAGGAACGACTAATTGTACCGTCTTTTGCAATTGATTTAAATATTTAACCAGCTATGAGGCATGACGGATTCTAAAAGAACATGCTTTAAAAAGTCATTAACTTACGCGTGGAATTGAAAAACTCCTTAAAAATGAAAATATTTTTATAGAAGTTGTGACTAAGATAAAGACACCCATAATATTTTGATGCAAAGAACATCGAGAAATAAGTTTTTACTGGACAATCTTGTCATCGTCGTCAACCATTATCGTCCCACTGCTGGGCACCGGTATTAAGGTTTGTGAGGACGCCGGCTACTGACCCTTGAGGCGACCATCTGAGTCCTTAGGAGTTGCAATGCATTCCTAATTGAGTAATTGACCTCAGGTGGAGCCTATGTTCTATATGATGTTCGATACAAATGCCTACGAGGGGCAGCAACACCTACCTGATGGTAGGTGTTGTCTATCTGATGATTATCTCGTCACTCTCTCATCAACCTATTATTGTTCCACAGCTGGGCACAGGTCTTCTCTCAGAATGAGAGAGTTATAGGCCATAGTCCACCGCGCTGGCCAAGTGCGAATTGGTGGACTGCGAATTGGTAGACAATGGTAATAAATCCTTTAAGAGTTGGAAATTTTGTAACAAACTTTATTATGTTTAGTCTTTAAATATATTGTTTTTACAAATAATCTTGGTTTATATGTGTAAATAATATATTGTCTAGATCGGAGGAACCTTTGTACAATAAAAAAAATATTACGATGCATTTGATCCCTAATTTTTAATGCTAGTCAATAACAGATGCGTTGCTACACCCTGGGACTATGATGGTCGGCTCATATAAAGCGAGACAACCGCACCCTTCCCCCGAGTCACGCTTCACGCAAGGAGCTGCTTCACGCCAGAAATTAGACGAGCGTTCACTTCACGCAACTAGTAGGTACAATGACTTAGCAGGTGGTAAAACCAGTGTAGTTCGCTCGGGGAAGTACCACCGCCATGCTTATTTCTGTCATCTGTGATCAACTTCAGATAGAACCACAACTTTATGATAAGTCCAATGAATAAATAAATAACTAATTTCGTTACGTTTCTCGAAAATAACGTAACGACCCACGTCTACCAGAAATAGTTGTGGCGTACCTAATAAAGACGAAATAAAGATATATCATAGAAGAAATAATAAACAAAGAGAACTAATAACTAAGACAGGAAATTATCGCCGGGACGCACGTACGTAGCACGTGATAGGAGCCGGATGTGTCTCGTAGAGTTCTAGGGTACACAATATATTATTTTCCTAATACATGTATTGAATGTCGGTGCTTATATCGCAGTATCGTTGATGAATTGAATAATAACACAACTCAAAAAGGAGAGCCAAGCTTAAAATTTATCAGTGATTTTAATGACTTTTAATTTTTTGGCTTTTAAATCTGTCACGGTGTGAGAATACCACATCAAACTCGATTCTAAGCTTTTTTTTTGATAAAGCTGTACCTAATACTTAAAATTAATGATTTGAATATAGCAATCCATATTGAATTCTTGCAGGCCTTCAAATATAATACCGTACAAAAATTGTTTGAGACAATAGTGATCCTTAGTAGAGCCATATCTGAAATGTTCAAGTAATAAATGTTTAGCTCTAAACATTGTCATCCGAAAATGGGTGTTATGAGCATTTACGCTTACGACGTTCTTATACGTAAACCGCTCTATAATCTATATTTATATAAAAAATGAATGGTTTTCGTTCACGTATGTATTAAACATTTTTCCCTACAGGTTCCGACGAACGGACGACGGATTTTCTGATATTCCATCGCCAAGGGGGCTAAATATGGGATGAAAATTTGTATGAAGGCTCGGAGTGATCGGAACGACCGGAGTGACCGGAGTGACCGGTGTGACTGGAGTGACTGGAATGACCGGAGTGATTGGAGTGAACGGAATGACCGGAGTGACCGGTGTGACTGGAGTGACTGGAATGACCGGAGTGATTGGAGTGAACGGAATGACCGGAGTGACCGGTGTGATCGGTGTAACTAAAGTGAGTGGAGTGAGCGGAATGAATGGAGTGACGGGAGTGACCGGCGTGACCAGAGTGACCTGAGTTACCGGAGTGACCGGAGTGACTGAAGTGACCGGAATGACCGGAGTGGACGGAGTCAACGGAGTGACTGGAGCGACTGGAAAGACCTGAGAGACCGTAGTGACCGGAGTGACTGGAATGAATGGAGTGAACGGTATGAACGAAGTGATCGAAGTGACTGGAGTGGCCGGAGTGACCGGAGTGACCGGAGTGAGCGCAGTGCTGGGGTAAATGGAGTGACCGGAGTGACTGGAGTGAACGGCGTGGATGGAGTGTCTGAAGTGACCGGAAAGGCTGGAGTAACCGGATTGATTGGGGTGACCGGAGCGGCCGGAGTGACCAAAGTAACTGAAGTGTATGGAATGACCGGAGTGACCGGAGTTACCGGTGTAACCGGAGAGATCAGAGTGATCGAAGTGACCGGAGTGACCGGAGTGACCGAAGAGACCGGAGTGAACGGAATACTTTTCAGATTTGACCATTAAAAAATATCATGCTTAGGCGAAGAGAAATCCTAAGAAAAGTACCAAAACAAAAAACATCCTAATTTTTTCTCGCCTAAAAAAACGTCTTGAAAATTTTTTTAATCGGTTCTTTTTCAACCTTTTTTAGAAAGTCTAATGTACTTTAATTCAACGTATTTAAAAAGTCTATACGATGATTTGTCGTGGAGTTATCGTCATTCAAAGCAAAAAAGTACTTTTTAACTGTGACAAAGTGTGAGAATTATGATCCTTTCCGATTTTCAAAGGGAAAGAAATTATCAATCGTGTAGATTTATAAGGTATTGTAGCATAATAAAAAACAAAGCAACGTAAAGTTTATACGGAAATTAAGGACGAATACACGTGCCGGCTCATGACGAAGGGCGGGCGGTTGTCGGGAACAACGCCTACCTCATTCATCATCTGCTAAGAGACTACTCTGCTGGAAATTAATTACATGTGCGAAGATTATTTTGCTTAGATCATAGGCATACTTGTAAAATACAATGTGGAACTCATCTAGCGAAAGTTGTATTAAATGAATGTAGTCTTGGAAATAAAAATTGAATTTATATTATCGAAAAGGACAGTTAAGAACAAGAAGATTAAATTACTTACAATTTCCAAATATAAACAAATATACTTATAAGTACAAATAAATAAAATTAAGAACACTTTATTTTTTCTATACCTATATTTAGTATAAAAATATACGAGTATTAGAGAAACTTACATCAATTTTGTACTTCTATTACATAAAAAAACATGATTATACCAAATTTCATGAGTATACAACAGGTGAGTCGGAGTATGTTTTAGACGGAAGTTTACCCATAAAATACTCAAGTATTTTTGTAATAATATGGAGGTAACTAGCATGCAGTACACCCAATGGTGTGTGGCCACTACCGCCTATGGACATCTGTAATCAACCCCAGATGTGATCGCGGACCTTACCAGAGATTCGCTGCAGGCGCGTTAGCTAGTAAGGATGAATATAGAACGGCTTCAATAAAAATATCTTCCTGACCAAAACCTTCCCATAAGAACATAACACTACTGTATTAGGCACAAATAAGTGTGGCGGTGGTTTTTACTGAAGCTCAAATATAGAGAGCTCTTTAAAAAGCGATCTTTGAAATGGTATTTTATACAGTAGTAACGTTGCATATTTTATAATCAAATTTAATAACCCATAACATTTTAGCAGCATAATTCTCAAATATTTTATTAAAAACTAATTAATCACGTCTTCTACTTCGCCAGTCTATTAATACAGAATACACCGAAAGATAAATAAACGTCCATTTCGAATACCAAAACAATATAATTTCATTTTTTCTGGCAATAAAATAAAATAAAATAATAATCTTAAATAAAAATAATTGTTACCGTCCCAATTTGTACAACTTATCCGGAGCGGCGAATTGCGTCCGTGCGTAGCTTTATAAATAGTGATATAAGTGAATTAAAAGTTAATTACCCGGAACGAAAGAACAAAAAGGTTGAAAAGATAAAGCGAGCGATGACAGCGCGCATGCGCGGCGCCCGGGCGGCGCCCTAATGAAATAAGCAACCTCCGTCAGCCATATATCCCAGAAACGCGGAATTTTATTAAAACGTTGTTTAGCTGACGATGAATGTATTAAACTTATTAATTTATTAAAAATCAGGGGTCTAAATAATCCCAACCTAATGTTATTCCGAAGTTCCCACTAAGATTCATCATACCTAGAATGTGGCAGCTACATCGTCCTATATATGTCGTTATTTTCAACACGTTTTTATTTATGAAAATACTAGCTGCGCCCGCGACTTCGTCCGCGTATTTAAAAAGTATTATTACACGACGATATAACGACGCAAAAACAAATAATGCTGCATACAACCACCGCCCCTCCTCCTTGCAGCGTCATGCGGCGCGGCTGAATTTTATATCGGTGTTATTTTAAAATTGTCATATCTTCTAAGATGTTCATTGAAATTAAGTGATGTCAAAGACAATTTTGTTCACAATTAAATACTCTTAATCAACAACACATTTATTTGGACAAAGATTAATATTATTACTTTGATACAACTCTTAACTAATTTCGACCGAATTGGTAATCAAATTGAAAATGAAAACGGTTCTAGTGAGTTAATCTTAAAAGATAGACATATACTGTCGCGGACATTTTTTTAGATAATTTCAAGAGAAATAATTCGTTCATACGTATATTTTTGGTATCTTGTACCGTTTTCGCAGCGCACGCAACGGAAGCCCTCAAGGATGGATAATTTTCCCCGTTTTTTCACATTTTCCATTATTTCTTCGCTCCTAATAGTTGCAGCGTGATGTTATATAGCCTAAAGCCTTCCTCGATAAATGGTCTATTCAATACAAAAATAATTTTTAAATTCGAACCAGTAGTTCCTGAGATTAGCGCGTTTAAACAAACAAACAAACAAACAAACTCTTCAGCTTTATATATTAGTATAGATTAAGTACCATACGAGCAACGCATTCTACACTCATAGCGCTACACTAGAATTTTCTTCTACATCACAGATGCCATGGACATACACAGAAAGACAACACAAACACGTAAATTCATCAGATTTCTGTCTGATGATCGAACCCGGAACGCATTATATGGCATACCGGTATGATAACCGCTCCGTCATGGTAGTCGTCGATGTTATAAATAAATATACCCGTGGTACCTAGCATGCCCAATAGTACGATTGGGCATGCTAGGTACGGTTTTACGATTGTTCCAATTTATTTATCTGCTTTTATGTTTTTCATGGTGCCAACCTATTATTATTCCACTGCTGAGAACGAGTCTTCTCTCAGAATAAGAGAGTTTTAGGCGATAGTCAAATATTAAAAGCCTTTTAACGTTTTAAAGTTTATTGCTATAAAAATGTAAAACGTTAAATACTGCTGTATAAAATAATAAAATAATACAGGTTCATGAGATACAGCCTGATGACAGACAGACGGACAGCGGAGTCTTAGTAATAGGGTTCCGTTTTTACACTTTGGGTATAGAACCCATTCAAATCAACGCTTACAAATATTCATTGTAAACTCACCGGCGCCGTGTAGATGTTTTCTTTCCATCTAATTTTATCACCATGAATTCGTTAAACCAAAACAAAGGTGAAATATAATAAAGGTGCAAATCCAAGTAAACAAAACAAACTAGCTTGCATAATAAGACTTCATCCTTGATACAGATACTACCGTTAAACCTAAACTCTTTTTCATATACCTCATTTTGATTTTCGTATAAGTTTGAACATTGATTTATTATTATAATTATTTGTATTCAACTTGAAATAATAACTAACACTTATTTTTACAGAGCCTATCAAAATAAATACACTTAGTTTCGCAAAAAAATAACGACTCCACAAAACAAATTTAATGAAAATGCCATACACAAAATATAACAGTTTGTAAGATAATTACTACCTTACTAACGATAGTACTGAGGAACGCTGGATAGCACTCTACATCTTGTCGGTATTAGATGGGATATTTGTTTAGGAACTTTGCTGAAAGACCTAAGTAAACCTAAACAGCGAGAGCTATATTACTTAATTAAAAACAAGAATGTAAGTAGGCGAACAGCTGTATGGAATTTGTAATGTTATGTAATACATATTTGCTATTTCTCGTTACCATGTTCACGTGGACATAGTACACGTGGACGAAGATTATATAACAAATCAACAGCAAACTATTTCTTTTTATAAACATTTCTTCAAATTAAAAATCTTAATAGATAATCTCTTAAACAATTTCTTAAATAAATGAAAATTCTGAGACTCACTAAATATATAGATTGCAAGCAATTATAATTAAATAACTTGCAGTACTTATTTCCTTTATGTATATCTCAGATATGTATTCTATTTCAGACTTAAACTTAACTAATCCCAGTATTTGGACGTTATTCTCCCAAACACGCTATGAAATAAAAAAATGTTTATTGTTTCAAACACCTTTATTAGATTATTTATTTATGGCAGCCTCACTTGTGCACAATTTTACAGGATCGATCGCTTAGTGTTTGGGGTCACTCAAGCTGTTTTCAATATTAAAAACATGGGAATAAGAATCGAGCACGGAATTTACCTGACGGTAAGTAGTCATGGGCGTATGTACATGAACAACTTCATAGGAAAAAATACATGATTATTCGAACTCAATCAAAGATGCGTTAATTTAATTGTCCCGAGAACTATTAAGATCGCCTCATATGGAACTAAGCCGGCTGCCACACCCTTCTATCGAAATTCGTGAACTGGTTCACGCTAAAGTTAGGTGTACTACCCCGGATGAACCATCATGCATTAAGAACGTATTTGTATTAAACTTCGAATAGAATCCACGTTCTGTAGAAAGATGCTTATAGATGTCCTTGCGCGGCAGTAAGCTCTGACGATCAAGTGGACTGCATGTTCGCTTCCTGCTTCAATCGAATAAAAAATCTTCAAATGTGCATCGAAGTTACATAAGTTCCCAGACAAAATTTAGGCGTTGCAGTTGAAAAACAGTAAAGTATTAGACCGTGACCTGGAAACAAAACCTTGCGCAATACGAGAAAACAAGACTCTTTTCTTTTCTTTGGCATCCGCTCACTGGAGCAGCGTTTACTTTAGCCACATGAAATATTTAATGCACTGACACGGGCCGTTGTTTTGCTTTGTTCGTTCCGCTCCGTTGAAGACTAACAGCTTTTTAAGATACATAAATCTGGAGTGAACACTGCGGAGTTAGGGCCTTTGCGCTTGTTTCGATGTACGTGCTCACTGCAAGCGATAAACGATGTTATCTAATACGTAAAACAAAAACTTGTGATGCGTTTCTGAGATACTTGCCGCAGGCGGAGGACTATGAAATTACACAAGGTTATAGTTGATGTAGAGAAAGATTGCGCAATTCTTACAAAACATACATGAAATCACCTAAAAACAAATTACACTCACTACCTAGTTATGGATACCCCTCAGACTTCGGCGTTAGACTAAGTTTATACATATATAATTAAATAATAATATTAAATATATTAAATATATAAAATAATATAAGTATATGTCTACTGTAATATTAGAACCGTGGCGACATTCCTGAGCTATCTCTGTAACTCGCGAACTCAGCGGATTGCGCCTGTGGGAAGATGCCACTATGGCTCCATGTAAGACATTATGGTTGAATAATAAAGTAGCCTCCAAATCGGCAACACGTATTTTAATTATTCCTCGGTAAAATCCCGAATTAAATATAAGTATTTTCAAAGTAAGGTTTCATACGCTCTCGAAACCAAAAGTGGCGCAGCCGGTGAGATTTTCTTGTGAAAGCCGTAGTTAGCTTATTTTTCGGCGTCAAAATTCGTCTAGTAAAAGCAGCATCAAATCTACGGATAAAAGAAAATCCAACGAACCAAATAAATATTCTTTTGTGTCGTCGAGTGTGAAAACCATCGAATATGGGAGTCGCAGGCGGTTGGTGAGTAAAACTTTTCGCCAATCCTTTGTTCCCCAAATCCTCCTGTATTTTTAATTAATTATTGTTTTAAAATGTTATGTTGAGATCGAATCTTGCTCATATAGCATTGTTTTAGTTAAAATAAGTCTGTATGAATTTTTATGGTCTTATCTCTAAGTAGTTCTAAGAACTAAATACAGAGTAATTGATTTCAGAGTTAATATTATATAATTGATTTATGTATCTTGCATTAATTCATTTTATCATTTAAAATTCAATGATAAAGTTATTGTAACTAATTACTTTTATACTTTTATGTGATTTTTGAAAATATTTCATACAGTTATATTTTTCTATACGACTTTTACAAATTTTGTTTAAAATTTTTACTTAACCTGTGTTTTAATTGTGATTTTATTATATTTTATGTGTGTGTATAAATTTATAGAATTTGAATTAAAGCGAGTTGCTGTCTCTGAATAGCTCACTACTCTATAATAATGACTACTACAACAATAGAACCGATTCCAAAAGAAATTATACAATTAATTCCGTTATTTAATGGTGATAGAAGACAGTTAAATCTATATTTTCGAAAATGTCAATATGTGGTTGATCGGTTTAAAGGAAGTGTGGAGCAAAATCTTTATGTTTTTAATGTTATAACGAGTAGGCTAAGAGAGGATGCAGCTGCGCTTTTATCAGAACGCGAAGATATTGTTACATGGTCTATGTTAAAAGAATTGCTAACCCAACATTTTGGAGACCCGCGTAGTGAAGCGTGTATTAATATTGAATTAGAGTCTTTAAAAATTAATTCAGGTGAAAGCTTTTTAGATTTTTGCAACAGAATTCAAGGTGTCCGTTCGTTATTAATGTCAAAGGTTAATACAATTGATAACGAGGAAATAAAACGTGCTAAATCGATAATTTACAACAATACGGCTTTGAATGTATTTTTATACAATCTTCCTGAAAATATGTTGCGTATAGTTAGGCTCAAATCGCCTGCAACCTTAGAAGCAGCCTTAAGTATTGTCCTTGAGGAAGTTAATTTCTTAGAACAATATAATACGCGTAATCGTATACATGGTTGTAACCAAATTTCGGGTTCAGGTTCACGATCATCGGTAAACAATTCAAATGGGAATAAGCCCTCGTTAACTTTTCAGCCTAAAAATAATTTTAATAATCCCGAAAATGTACAAAAATGGGTACCTCGAATTATGGGTCAACATCAAATGTCCCGACCTATATATCGCCCACAAACAGGTTTTCAGCCGTTTGGTTATAGATCACCACAACGGTTTAGTTATAGAACACCTCAACAGTTTGGTTATAGACCACCTCAACAATTTGGTTATAGACCACCTCAACAGTTTGGCCATAAGCCACCTCAACAATTTGGCTATAGACCACCCTTACAAATTGGATATAGACAACCGCAACAATTCGGATATAAACCGCTACAACAAATTCAGCCAAATATCCCTCAGGTATTAAAACACCAAAACCAAGACGTATCCATGAGAACAGCCTCATCGAAACCTGGGCTACAACAAGGCTTTGCGTTGAATGAACTTAATACGAACGATTATGACTATGAATACACTCCATACGAGTATGAACCTTATGACGAAAGTTACAATTATAATACATTTGAAAATGACTATGACTTAAATGACACTGACCATTTTAACCTACCGTATGACGAATTGGAAACACCAAATATTAGTGAAGATATGGATTTTCGGGAGGAAGCCTCGACCAAGGACAAGAAATCTTAGCATTAAATTGTGATCCCAATCTAAAACTTCCATACATTTATTTAGAAGAAATAGACGCAAAAATGATGATTGACACTGGTAGTATGAGATCTTTCATAAGTCCAAGAATAGCGTATGAATATTTCAGTGAACATATTAGAAATGAGTATTTTGTAGTAGTTAGCACTCATGCTTCTAGTACACACGACCAAGTAATTGACATTCCTCTTTTACCTACCTTTGAGACAGATACTTGGCATACATTTTACATATATGACGTTGATGCTCGATATGATGGGCTCATTGGCATTGACCTTTTACAACAATTAGATGCAGTAATTGATTTAAAGAATCAACTATTAATTACTAGCACTACTCATATTCCTATAATAAATAATAACCTAAATTATATAATTGATATACCGCCACGAACAGAACAGCGAGTTAAGTTACCTGTAGATCAGTATTCTGGTGATGCCATACTTGATTTTCATGAATTTGAGAGTGATCTGCGTATGCCTAGCGCTATAGTGAGCTGTGTAAATGGACACGCATATACAGTTATACAAAATAGTTCAAATAGTTCAAAACGACTTAATATTATAAATCCATTATCAGTAACCCAATTTGAAAATAATGAGTGTGATATAAATTTTGTTCATAATCAAATTGACTTAGAAGCAGACAAATTACTTGAATACAATTTACACAAACTTAGACTTGACCATACAAATGAAGAAGAACGTGACAAAATTTATAGACTTTGCAAAGAATACAAGGACATATTCTACTGTGACCAAATTCCCCTGACATTTACCAATTCGGTAAAACATCATATAAGAACTAAACATGACGTCCCTATCTATGTAAAACCGTACAGACAAGCTCCGTTTGTCCAGGATGAAATTAATAGACAAGTTGACCAACTATTAAAAGACAATGTAATTCAAGAGTCGCACTCCCCTTGGAATGCTCCAGTTCATCTGGTGCCAAAAAAAATGGACGCGTCTGGGGAAAGAAAATATAGAATGGTGATTGACTATAGGCGACTAAATGAAATTACAATAGACGACAAGTACCCACTGCCGAATATTACTGACCTTTTTGACAAATTAGGGAAAAGCACTTATTACACTACGCTTGATCTAGCAAGCGGATATCATCAAATTGAATTAGATGAGAATGACAGACAAAAAACAGCTTTTTCCACACAAAATGGCCATTTCGAATTTTTAAGAATGCCGTTTGGTTTAAAAACTGCTCCAGCGACATTCCAAAGAACGATGGACAACATTTTGCGTGGATTACAGGGACTGCATTGTATGGTATATTTGGATGACATTATTGTATACGGAAACAGCCTTGACCATATGATACAGAATCTGAGGACTGTTTTTGACAGACTTAGAGCCACTAACATGAAAATTCAGTTAGATAAATCAGATTTTTTACGTAAAGAAGTTTTATACCTTGGACATACAATTACTAAAGAAGGACTAAAACCAAACAACGACAAAATTACGGCTGTACTAAATTACCCTTTGCCAACAACGACGACTCAAATCAAAAGTTTCCTTGGACTGATAGGATATTACCGACGTTTCATCAAAGATTTTGCGAAAATTACTCAACCATTGACAGCCTGTTTAAAAAAGCGTAACAAAATTATAATAAACCAGAAATTCATAGATGCATTTAACAAATGTAAGGAACTCTTGACACATGCCCCTCTTTTACAATACCCTGATTATGACAAACCATTTGTATTAACGACTGATGCGTCAAATGTAGCTCTGGGCGCAGTCTTATCGCAGGGACCAATTGGCAGTGATAAACCTATTGCGTACGCTAGTCGCACCCTTAGTGATACCGAATCGCGTTATAGCATAATCGAACGCGAATTGCTTGCTATAATATGGGCAGTGAAACACTTCCGACCGTATTTGTATGGTAGGAAATTTTACACATATACTGATCATCGACCTTTAGTATGGCTTGGATCTTTGAAAGACCCTAGTAGTAAACTGACACGCTGGAGACTCCGCTTACAAGACTATGACTTTGAATTAATTTACAAAAATGGCAAACAAAACACCAATGCCGATTCTCTTTCTAGAATAAAGATAAATGCTTTAGGCACAGATGACGATAATCAATCACTTGTAGTTAATGTTGACGAGAATTGTAGAGACAGTGTAGTTACAGACAAATCCCAACCTAATGATATAATTGAACGCAGTGATGCATCGACTTTAACTATTTCAGATGTTAGTAGGACAGCAACTGCTAGTAGCGTAGAATTTACAGATATTAATGAAGACCCAGTTTTACCCGAATCTAGTAGATCACATACTGTTCATTCAGCTTTAAACGAATCTATAGGAATACCCATTTTACATGAAGCTATAGACACTAAGCCAAATCAAATATTAGTGTTCTCATGGCTTAGAAATAAAATGCAAGTTAGGGATGTTTCGCGTGACAAACAGAAAATACTAGAAGTTTTCCTGCCAACCGATAACCCGGAGTTGATAAAAGACTTTTTGAAACAACACATAAATCCAAAAATTAAATATTTCATTTATTTTGAGCAAAAAGAACATAGTAGATTATTCAGCAATGTAGTAATTGGACATTTTAAAGAAGGTATAAATCTATATGAATGCACAGAACGAGTAATATACGTTGAAGATGAAGCAGAGCAGAGAGATATAATATTTAAATACCATGAAGGAAAGACATGTCATCGTGGTATTAAAGAGACATTAGTTAGGCTTCGTAGAAATTATTATTGGGATAAAATGCAGGAAACGGTAACGGCAATTATAAATAGTTGCGAGGCATGTCGTAAAATGAAATATGATCGGAGACCAATCAAACCTGTTTTACAGTTAACACAAACTCAGAGTGCTCCGTTTCAGGAAATCTTTATAGATCTTTTTAGTATTGAAGGTAAAATTTATCTCACTCTGATAGACGCATTTAGCAAACTAGGACAGGCTATTGAAATTCCCAATAAATCTACCCCAGAAGTCGTTCGTGCGTTAATCAAATATTTTTCTTATTACGGCATTCCTAAAAAAATAAGTTCCGACCCTGGTACTGAATTCAATAATGAATTAATGAAAGAATTTTTAAGCTTACATAAGGTAGAACTTCACATTGGAACACCTAACAACCCCAATTCAATGGGCTTGATAGAGCGATTTCATTCGACCTTAATCGAAATATATAGATTGGCAAATTACGAAAAACGATGTACCGATGCGGCATCCGTAATGACGTATTCGGTTATGGCTTATAACCATACCATTCATTCCGTTACTGACCTTACTCCTTTCGAAGTTGTCTTTGGACATACCGATACAAGTAGTCCATATAGTATAGAGTTAGAGAAGCAATATTTCCAGAAAATTATTAAGGACCATGCAAAACGACTTAAAGTTGTGTATAAGCACCTGGCAGATAGGATGGTAGCTATGAAAGAAAGACTTAGGGAAAGGAGAGGAGGTGAAGTCGTTAGATTTAATGAAGGTGAAACTATCTTTGCAAAAGATGTTAATAAACGTAAAAGTAAAGACAAACCACGATATGTGAAAGCAAAAGTTGTAGGCCAAGTAAAAAAAAATGTTTTACCCATACAAATCGGAGAACGAGTGTCTAAAACCCCTATTAAAAATGTCAAACGCCCTCCGCAGGTGGTGCGGCGTCCTATTGGTAGTGATTCCCTCGCTGGCCCTTCATCTGCAAGACCTTGAAGGAAACCCAGGGATATTTCCAGTACGGGAAGGTCAAGCACATATTCAAACAGGTCATTGGACTATAGTTAAACTCGTAAGTCTGGAACAAATGTATAATGATTTAAATCACGTATCCACTAACTACCAACAAATGTGTAATCTTATAGATTGGAATGCATCATATTCTCAAGAATTCATAGACATGAAAATACATACAGAGTATATACGTGATATAACTATAGAAAAGTACCGACAACTCCTGCCGCGGAAACGATCTAAAAGAGGGTTGATAAATCCATTGGGTTCTGTTATAAAATTAATTACTGGTAACTTAGATCACAATGACGCGATTAGGTATGAGAAACTTATTTCTGAGCTAGATCATAATCAAATTATTACTTCAAAAAAATTAACAATAGTCTCCAAGATGTTTGATAGTTTTATTAATGTGACTGAAACGATAAATCAGAATACTGTAAACCTTCATAATCGCCTAACAAAGATTGAAATCCTTTTGAAAGATTTAAGTGTTAAACAAAACAATTGGACTTTCTTAACTTACCTTACAGGATTATTTTCAATATTCACGAGTAGTTTTCATACAGTCTTTGCTAGGCTAAGTGAAATCGAAACAGCATTAGCATTAAGTAAGATTTCGATATTGCACCAATCAATTGTGAACTCTACAGAATTATTGTATCACTTAAAACTGATTTCTAATTATGGAAGCTTAGTGTATTCACCACTAGAGGAAAATTTATTAAAAATTGAGGAAACTATTTGTGTAAAATCTTTTATCAAAAATAACCAAATAACATTTATAATGGAAATTCCACTTACTGATGAATCTATGTATAATTATTTTAAAATATATTCCCTACCTATCTTCCACGAATCTGAAAACAAAACCTTAGCTATAATCCCTAAATATCCTTACCTTCTGGCGAAAGGAATGAAATACTTACCGCTTGTAAAACCGTGTCGTCCTCTATCTGCTGGCGATCAGTATTTATGCTCTGAAGATAATCAAGCCTTATACTATGAACTTACCTGTGTAGAGCAACTAATGAGATTTGACAAAGATTATACATCCTGTGAACGGCGTGAAATTCAAATTGAAGAGATCAGAGCCCAACAAGTCAACGCAAACAGCTGGATCCTTTATAGTCGATTGAGATCAATACTCACGAAACAATGTGGTGAAGAGATTAGTAAGCAGCTGGTATTTGGCACTTACCTGGTTACTATGGATGAGCCTTGTGACCTGGAAATCAATGGAATCCACCTTCGTCGTCATATAATTGTAGAAATGGAATTTGTAGAAAAGATTCCTGTTGTCGTGTTACCGGAGTTGCACCTCAACGAGACTCTATCCAAAGGAAGTGTAGTTAACATGAAAGGAATAAGTTTAGACGAAGTGAAGTATATGGCCTTTTCATTAAAGCATAGTGACACGATAGAAAGTGTTTTGAATAAACGAAAGGACGTTAGCTTCAGTGAAATTTTAGGATACGTAACCTTAGGGTTATTTCTTTTCAGTTTTCTTATTTTTTTGATTTATGTAATTTGGCTAAAATCGCCGATATGTTTATTGTTCAAGAAAAATTATCGGAATAATTCTAAAATTGAACCATCCGATAATTTCTCTCTAAAGGCCGGAGGAGTTATGGATACCCCTCAGACTTCGGCGTTAGACTAAGTTTATACATATATAATTAAATAATAATATTAAATATATTAAATATATAAAATAATATAAGTATATGTCTACTGTAATATTAGAACCGTGGCGACATTCCTGAGCTATCTCTGTAACTCGCGAACTCAGCGGATTGCGCCTGTGGGAAGATGCCACTATGGCTCCATGTAAGACATTATGGTTGAATAATAAAGTAGCCTCCAAATCGGCAACACGTATTTTAATTATTCCTCGGTAAAATCCCGAATTAAATATAAGTATTTTCAAAGTAAGGTTTCATACGCTCTCGAAACCAAAAGTACCTTGCATTTGACACAAACACATACACAATAAACAAAATACAACATTCAATGTCTTACTATGAAAACACAAGGTCAAAAAATGTCAGATGTCTTTGTCAAAATACCCGCTATTGCTTTTAAATGCAGCTTAAATAATAAACCTCTTTTTACCTTTGACGGGTGCATTCAAAATAACTTGAAAATTATTACAATTTATTTAAATTAAAGAAATATTGGTGCTACTTTGGACAACATAATAATAATAATAATAAATAATAAATGTTTATTGACCATAAATGAGAGTACATTTGAAACGAAGAGCCCTGACTCCCAGAAAAGCGTGAGCTGTGGACTGGGAGACAGTTCCTTCCCGATTCTATTGTTACAGATACAGTCTTAAATCTAGGGTTATTAATCGCCTTTATACAAAGTTAACCAATGAAAAAAAAATATATAAAAGTAACGCTAATATTAAACATTAGATAGTTATACAGTAGTACCTATGTAAGTTGTGTGTGTGTGTGTGTGTGTGTGTGTGTGTGTGTGTGCGTGTGTGTGGATATATGTGCTTGCGTATAAGGATTAATATGTGTAATACAATAAATTTTCAGCTTCGTCGTAATTAAAAGTATGCAACCATTCTATGATTTTACCTTTGATTTTATAATTTGATAGACTATTACAATTGTACAGGCTGTTAAATTTGTTATATAATTTAGGGGCTAAGTAAGTAAAGTTTTGTCTAGCTATTTTACTTTTATATGGTGGTACTGGATAAAGTTGTCTCCGTTTGTTTGGTAATTTTATATTCGGGACATAAAGTTTGTGGTATCTGCGTAGACTATGGAAAATGAATAATTTGCGTATTGAGAGGACGCCAGCTTTTTCGTACACTGCTTGTGTTGGGTGCCGAAAAGGTAGGTAAAACATAACTTTTAATATAGCTCTCTGCGCTCTTTCCAAGTCTAGAAGATATGTCTTAGCTGCTGATCCCCAGGAGCAAATGCAGTAAGCAGCTATACATTCAGCGAGGGCCTTGTATGTTTGTATGAGCAAGCTATGGTCAGCAACAGTTCGTAGTTCTTTAAATATATATATCAATTTCCTCAATCGAGTGGATGTGTACAAGATGTGTTTGCGCCAGTTTAATTTATCGTCAATTATAACACCCAGATACTTAATTTCGGATTCTCTTAATAATGCCGGACAACCACATGCCGTCTGTGTTGCAATTGATTGCTTAATGCAGGAGGAAGTATGAATGTACAGATCAATAGATCTTGGAGACGACACAGTAGTTCTATGGAAGCACAGGAATTTTGTCTTACTAACATTCAATGAGAGCAAACTACCATCTAACCATGCAGCCACAGTACGCATTCCTCTCTCAGCCAAATCATGCACTTCATTCCATGATTTCCCATGAAATAGTATGACTGTGTCATCTGCAAATAATTGAACGTCAGCGCCGTCTATCTCTATATCACACAGCTCATTGATATATGTTAGGAACAAGGAAGGGCCTAAGGTACTTCCTTGTGGTACACCATAAGTGATGGAAGACTTGTCACTAGTGTGATTGTTGACTTTAACGCACTGGTCTCTATTGGTAAGATAGTCTTGGAACCACTGTAATGCAGTTCCTCTGATACCTAAGTTCTCTAAACGGGTGAGTAGAACAGGAATGGATACAGTGTCAAAGGCTTTTTGTAAATCCAAAAATACCCCAATGCATTTTTCATTGTTCTCCAGGTAAGTAGAGATATTGCTAGTTAACCGTAGCACAGCGTCTTCTGTTGATTTTGAGGAGCGAAAGCCGAATTGCCTATTACTAAGGAGACCATTTAGTTCCAAATATTTAGTTAGTCTTTTATTTGTAATTTTTTCAATGACTTTAGAAATTACGCTAAGTAGGGAAATTGGTCTATAGTTTGTTAAAAGATTTTTTTCACCTGCTTTAAATATTGGACAAACGATT
This sequence comes from Spicauda simplicius, assembly GCA_949699795.1. Taxonomy (NCBI): domain Eukaryota; kingdom Metazoa; phylum Arthropoda; class Insecta; order Lepidoptera; family Hesperiidae; genus Spicauda; species Spicauda simplicius. Next base: position 583,123 of record OX453068.1, read on the forward strand.
GCACTTTTATAGATTTTAGGGAAACAGCCATGTTCAAAACTAAGGTTTATAAGGTATGCAAGTGGTTTAGAAAGAGAATGGCTGTTATTTTTTAGAATTTTTGTGGAAATTTTATCAATTCCTGGTGCACTGTTAGTATTTAAACTAGAAATAATTTGCGCAACTTCACTTTCGTCAGTAAAATGCAGTGTCATTGATTGCAATGGACCATTATATCTCTTTGCATTTTTGGTTAGGGTATCTAAACATGAAGTTTAGTTTTTTAAATTTAAATTACGGTCGAATTTCGACCGTTGCGACGGGTGACTAGTTAACAATTAAAGTTTCAAACTGAATTTTGAAGATGAATCATTCATTCATACGGATTAATACTTAGTTATTAATTGACCTTTTATTTATATAGTTTTTATGTAACTTATAATAATGTAGCTCAAACACGGACTTTACCCTATAAGGCTGCCAACCCACCTTCAGGCAGTCAGAAACACAAATATCACGACACTCTGTTATCTCAAAATTATAGGAAAAGTTTTAAGTGACAATTTTAAAGGTTTTCTGATAATAAAAATAATATTTAAATGCTGTCTATATACGTAGAGTTATTAGGCAAATAATATTAAGTTAGAGCCCTGCCCAGAATTTGAATAAAGTATCCTATTACGTTTACAAATCGGGTAAATGAAGATCTGTTAAATGTGTGAATACTCACGCGTGGAGTAGGTGAGTCCATATTACATCCTGTCCTTGATTGTTTATCGATATTAATTTAAGCTTTTATTAGACCAGATAGCATAATGGTTGAAACCTGCCATCTCGATCGGGGTTCAAACCCATGCGTATAAGAAATTAATTATCACTGCTTTTTGGTGAACCGAGAGCTTTTGGTGAACCGAAGTGTGTGAACTTCACCAATTCGCACTTGGTCAGCGCGGTGGACTATGGCCTGAACTCTCTTATTCTGAAAGAAGACTTGTGCCCAGCAGTGGGACAATAATGGGTTGACGAGATTAAATTAAGTAATGTTTTCTGTAATACCTAGTGATTATTTTCATCAATTCTAAACGTTAGTTGTAATTTAACTGAACCAATCAGCTCTAATAAATAATAATGGCATGTGTCTGTGTGTCATTTCTTATTTTCAAAAGCAACAAATGTGTTGCTTTTGAAAATAAGAAACGACATTTCCAGTTTATTATTCCACCAAATCTATCTTTCTTCACAAAATATATTCTGACGTTTTAAAATTTTGACAGACATGTCAAATTAAAAAAAGAACTAAATAATTAAAGAAAACCTATTTTCTTTATACGCAAATAAAAATCATGCCCTAAATGGAAAAACTCCAAGAGGAAAAATGTAATTCCTTTCAAAACATAGTACTAAAACTTCGTAGCAGTTAAAAAAGCTTTAAAAGTCGATAACCAATGTTCGGGTGGCGCAGTTGTAGCAACGATGGGGTACCGGAATTGGATCGGAGTATAAAGGGGTCCTCGACGGCGCCGCTCGCCAAATTGAATAATATTCCCGGGCATAACGGGAGGAATATTTGGGACTTCGGAGTGCTGCCACTCACTTCTGTCTTTGTGGTGCAAGATATAGCCGACAGAGTTTTTTTTTTTTTTATCTGACTGAAGTAGCAAACGAGCATGCAGTTCACCTGATGGTAAGTGGTCACTGCCGCCCATGGAAACTGTAATCAACTACATACAGAACATCGGTTCTATCTGAAGTCAATCACAGATGCGTTACTGCCCCGAGGACTATGATGGTCGCTTCATATGAAAGTGTGCCGGCAACCATACCCTTAATTGGAATTGACATTGTGTAGTTATTTACGTTCATGTTTTTAAAAATATTCAAATTGATAATTCGAATCTGCTTTTTGTTCGATTTTGATGACAGTGAAACAAATTTTTATCAATATACTCTGTCATTATAATGTCATCAATTTTCGTTGTAGAAAAATCGGTAATTCCTCTAATGTATAATTCTTTGAACTACAAAGTTTCGTCAGTATGTTAACTACAAAGTAGCTGAATTCAAAAATGCTTTTAAAGATAATAGAATAATTTCTGCCTAATGAAAGCAATGCTTAGCTCTTTGTTATTCTGATTTGAAGATCGTGGTCAGAAAAAAATTTCATCCTACGCATTACATATTTTTCCTCGAAGCTGGCAGTGCCTCTGCGGCCAAACTCAAAAATGTCTATGGGCGGTACAGACTTAATATCAGATGGATGTTGGTGAATGTTTGGTTGTTTCTACAATTATTATAAAATCTATTACTTATACTATAAATTAATACGTGAAGCAAAAATTTGTTACGTGTTTTTAAGATACTTGCCGCAGGCGGAGGAGTATGGAATTACGCTCGGTTATGGTTGATGTAATGAATGCACAATATTAATATTTTTTTTCAAATAATGCATAAAACGTACATAAAATCAACTAAAACACATTACACTCACTACCTTGCATTTGACACTAACACATTCATAAGAAACGAAATAGAACATTCAATGTCTTGCTACGAGACACATAACAACACAATATCCACCAATTCGCACTGTCCACCAATTCGCACTTGGCCAGCGCGGTGGACTATGGCCAAAACACTCTCATTCTGAGAGAAAACCCGTGCGCAGCAGTGGGACAGTAATGGGTTGACGACAAGGTTTAGTTTTTTCATGTAAATTAGGGTCGAATTTCGACCATTGTGACGGGTGACTAGTATATTTTAGTATATTTTAAAACCTCAAACCCTTACCTAAAATCAGTCAAGCTGCCACTCATTTAACTGGAGTGGAAGTATTACTACAATATTTTTCAATACACTTGCACCAATCTTTTATCCGACATCGAACGCTCTCGACTGTAGCGTCGCTCAGAGACTCGTGCAAGTAAAGGCGGAGTCCACAAACTTTTCCTCCTTTTGCGCTAATACTATGGAAATTAGCCTCGCCTTGTACCCGATGAATATTAACTGGACAGCACGGGACGCTTATACTGTAGTGTAAAGTTGGAACTTGAATAAACATGAAGTCAATAATGTAATGTTAATGTTGAGTTTTTTATTAGGTATTTAAGAGACTTAATGGATAGAGGAAATCTGAAAGAAATCTGTTTCTTGTGGCGGCGGTCATCCTTTGTGCCCATGAATATCGTTGAAGACGATTCAGGGAAGAAATAGCCAGAATATAGTCAGCAGCCTCTTTCTATATAAAAATAGAAAAAAGATTATTGAGAATCTCAAATCTGAAGCACCGGAAAAGACAAAAAAGATGTACCAAAGGACTAAAACACAAATTACTCTAAGACGCTTATCTTATAAAAGGATTGTTATGCATTGACAATAATATTTATACACAAATATTGTAAATTTTAACACAAATAATACTTAAAATATTCAATTTAATGTACAGAGCTTAGATTTACTAAAAAACCGTACCTTCTTTATGACGCATTCAAAACAAAGAAAAAGACGTAAAAAGCGACGTAAAATTCTATATTTAACATAAATTTCAGTTTGTTGTAATAAATACATTTTGGTATGTATATACGGGTGCTTAGTTAGGTTTCTCCAAGAAATAAAAACTCTTTTAACTCCGATATTTTATTACGGCCTTAAAAAGTTATGTGCATATAATAAAATATAATTTTCTTGAGATATCCAATGTAATTTGTCGATTCACTGAACATAAGAAAAGACGATGAATCTTTAATGTTGCAAATAAAAATGTGATTAAAACATAAAGAAACAATTTTCCAGTCACCATAAAACTGTGTCAAAACCCATTGTAATCATAGATTTATGTATATTAAATTTTGACTTCATACAGTAAGTTTATAAGAATTCGAAAAAGTAGAAGACGATACAACCCTTAGCGCTTTTTTTATTTTCGAGGAGAAAACCTTCAAAATGTACCCGATGTCGTGGGAGCAGCGCCGGGTCATGTTTTCACCTCACTAAAACCCCCTGGAGGCCATCCTTAGCGCTGCGTGGCGGACTGCGTGATCTCCAGTGGAAGACTACCGGAGTTCTCCGAGCGCGATGCCCCATCCGGGATCTTCCCAGTGAGCAGCATAGTACAAATGTACTCACTGTGCCTCCTGGGGTTGACGACGGCGTGCGGCCACGCATACCGTCGTCCTACCCAGGGTCGCTTGGCTAGACGGTTCGAGCTCCCACTCTTACCGTTCGCAACCCCAAAAGCCCCTTTTAGTCGCCTCTTACGACAGGCAGGGGTTACCGTAGCCCTATTCTGGTCCCGGAACTAAAAGGACAAGCAGCTTAAACCTAGGAACATCACCACCATAGCTAAATGCTGCTCAATAACAGAAAGTATTAAGCGCTGCTGTGCTCTGGTTTGATAGGTATAAAAAGGAAGATAAATTTATTTAAGACATTCCAACTTAGTCCACAACAGTAGCATATGTGATTAATCTCAGGTAGGCTTCCGATCCTACCTGGGGTCGTTGACCAATATCCATGGGCGACAGTAGCTACATACCATCAAGTGGACGTAGGCTCGTTTGCTAATTCCATATTATAAAAATGAAACCAATCAAGGGTCGGACTCGCGCACGAAGGGTTCCATTGTCTATAAAAACGCAAAAAAATACACGTTTGTTGTATGGGAGCCATTTTATTCTTTGTTTGTTGTTACAGCAGCAATAAAAATATATCATCTGTGAAAATTTCAACTGTTTCCTATCACGGTTTATGAGATATAGTCTGACAGACAGACGACAGACGGACAACGGATTCTCGTAATGGGGTTCACTTCATGCCCTTTAGTTAGAGAACCATAAATATAGCGTGACTATATTTATTACCAGGCGGGACTTGCCCGCGGGGAACCATTACACCTATCTGGTTTTAATTAACATGAAAATAATTAATATTCAAAACGTGTGCAGCTATTACATGAGCTCATTTACATAGCTCGGTGGAAGTGGCGAATGGGTAGTGAACAGTGGGTGTAATGGCGACCGCAGCACGACCTGGCTGTCCGCAACAAAACCGCAATCGATCCTGAAATAATGTAATTTAAAATATGGGTAACGTGTAATGGACGTGACGGGATTTCGATTAAAATCGATATACTTATGATTTATTTACTTATTACCTTAAAGGTGTTAAATTTTTTATGTTTTTGCGGGCGTATTTTCTCGGTCGATTTGACTTATCACTAAGTTGTTGAAAAAAAAAGGTTAAAAATATTTTTATTCTTTTAACAGTTGTACGACGTTATCTGTGTTTATTGTACTAACTTTTAGAACAAAATAATAGATATCAATTCGTTTTTCCATCAGTTGCAATGGAATTAGAAGGAACAAGAAGGAAAATCGACTGTCAATGTATCTACATATATTAAACGACTCCTTGAAGGAGGTTGAAAAGATTTACGGGTAAATCCGTACACGTGACTTTTTTCAGAAAATTTCATGCATGAAAAAACCCCTTTTTTGTATATTACCTAATTTGTAAACATGAGCACATGACGGATTTATAGAGAGCGGTAAATCAATTCGCCTAAGCCTCACCTGTTTGATTTACATAATATATTAGCGTCCACAATGCGCAACGTTGCAGTAAGATATTTATTGCATACCGCATAATAGCCGGAGTGTATTTTTGCGATGATTGTAATAACGAGACCGTGCCCGCACTGCGCTTTGCGTTCTGTATGCAGGTATATACTGAAATACAGATATTTCTCAGTTGCCGAAACTCGGTTTGTAAATGGATACCCCATTTTGAAGTACAGTCAAAGCTCCTTCATGGTTTCCGCGTTTCCTGCGTTTTCAAGTATTCGTGAGTAAAAATATTGTGCCCGTTTTTTGTATTCGTGACTGAAAATGTCTTTATTCAAGGATGTAGTCGGTTCTTGTAAAAGGGTTCGGCGCCCTCTCTTTGCAAGTCAGCTTTCTTTGACTACTAGTCATTCGTGATTCTGTATTTGAACAAAACGAAAACTCCGCAAATAAGGATTTTCTACTGTACCTACCGTAAAAACTCGCCCCGATTGGTATCGAGGTGGGGGTACTTCCTTTGACTACCTAGGACTGGTGTCGTAGGTAGTCAAAGGAAGTAACTACCTCAAACGTACCAACAGAAACGAAATAACTTGAAAACGTAAGCAGTGACTATTTTTAGAAAACATATTAAGCTCCTGCTAAACGTACATCTTGTCAAATCGACGAGGGGTGAAAAGTGAAAACGACAATGTTAGGCACTATTTAATACCACCAAATCAGTAACATATATACTGATACCCAGAACTAAAAAATAGTATTGTTACGAGTAGGTTTTTTTTATAATAATGAAATAGCAAACGAGCATTCAGTCCACCTGATGGTAAGAGTTCACCGCCGCCCATAGATATCTGTAATCAACTTCATATAGAACATAGGTTCTATCTTTTTTTTTTTATTTGACTGAAGTAACAAACGAGCATGCAGTCCACCTGATGGTAAGAGTTCACCGCCGCCCATGTACATCTGTAATCAACTTCATACAGAACATGGCTTCCATATAAAGTCAATCACAGATGCGTTGTTACTCCCGAGGACTAGGTAGGTAAAAGTATGCCGGCAACCACACCCTTCTATCGAAACGCAATGAATGCTTCGCGTTAGAAATAGGTGTGGCGGTGGTACCCGGTTGAACTACACTAGTTCTACCACTTTTGAATTTACCTTAGTAACGTTAAAAAAATATAACAAATAAACACGCATTGTAATTTAATTATTAGCTGCAAATATTTAGCCACAGACCGCGGTACAATCCTGCTAAGCCGAGCACTTAATTAAGGCGGGTTATTACAGTGCTATAAAGTCATAATAAGTATATTGCTGGAGGCTCACTGCCAAGCTTACTTACCGACGCCAACGTAATTGCTTAGCTTGTTTACTTGGCAGTGCATTTAAACACAATAAATAATAAAATAATTAACACTATTACTAATAAAATAATTACTCTACCGGACAGCCACCGCGACACACTTTGCTAGCTTAAATCAGTTCTTGCGTTTTGGAGAGTGTGGTTACCGGCTGTCTCAATTTTATTTAAAGCGACCATTGTAGTACTCGTTAGCAGCAATTATTTTGAACTTGACTTCAGGGAAACCAGCGTGACCGCTTGGTTTGCTATTTAATAATTAATAAATATAATCAAAGCAGTGATAGCCTAATGGTTGAAACTTGCCATCTCAATCGGGAGGTCCGAAGTTAAAACCCAGGCATGCAACACTGATTTTTTAAATTTGTGCGTATTAGAAATTGATTATCACTGCTTTTCGGTGAAGGAAAAGATCGTGAGGAAACCTACACACCCGAAAGTTCTTTAAAAAAAAATAAGTTTTCTGAGGTGTGTAAAGTCCACCAATTCGCACTTGGCCAGCGCGGCGGACCACGGCCGAAACTCTTTCATCCTGAGAGAACACCTGTGTCCAGCAGTGGGACGATAATGGATTGACGAGGACTCAGATGGTCGCCTCAAGCATCAATAGCCGGCATCCTCACAAACCTTAATACCTCTCTGGCCAAACTAGACTGGTACTCATATTTAAACAAAAGAGAATTAACATTGTTTCCTCAATACTCATTTTCCGTTATGCATAATATATTTTAGAATATGGACATTTTCTCGTTATGATCCCGCGTTCTACAGCCAACCTATTAATTCATACGGGTTATTACACTCAGTAAAATCATACGCTAAAGGTTTTTGCTTCGGAACGGCTGCCAAGCCGACGTTGCCAATGCGTCCTGCCAAATGGTCAAACTTGGCATGCGCGTGACAACTTAATTTAACATTGTATACTGTGGCCAACATAGGCCTATGGATTAAATATTGTAAATTCGTTTGTGCTATTTTGTCTCTGTTTAGTCATTTTCAGTATTGAAGCCGTAAAGTATTTATATTTTAGACCGATAAGTGTCCGAATAGATTGGACATGAGCGTGTCTAAGTACTACATGTAAAGAACATAGAACCGATCTAAATCACTACATAGTATAAAACAAAGTCGCTTCTCTCTGTCTGTCCGTGTGTTTGCTTAGATGTTTAAAACTCCGCTACGAATTTTAACGCATTTTTTTAGAAGATAGAGTGATTCAAGAGAAAGATTTTTATGTATAAACATGCATAATATAGGGACACTGCTAATTTACGATTTTTGACTTTGACTTGGCGTAAGGAAGTTCGCCGGGTCAACTTCAACCGGATCGAATTGACGGGTAATGTTGCATACGGTAATATGAGTAGATTTTTTTGTTGTTTATATATATCTGTGGCCATCGGCCATCGGCCATCATTGGCCTACGGGGGGCACTTACTAATTATCAGTAACAATTATTTTTATGACACTAACACCGGATCAGTACAAAAATGACCAATACAACATATTAGAGATACTATGAAATATTATACGTTAAGACTTCAATATATTTGATCATTTATTCTGTATGAATAACTAGACTTATCGGTATCTATATCAGATGCCACGAGTTATGTATTATTTGTATTATGTATTATTATTATTCATTACATTATGCCAAGGGACTGGCTGCCAGGCTTGCTGCTACTAAGCTTGTCCATTTGGCAAATACACTGGCAACGTCGCAATGCAAATTCACAACTTAATTTAAGGCTTTGTGCAAACAAAGGATCAAATGCATAAGGATTAATTTATTTTTATTTGCCTCTTACATATGCAGCAAATTTTATACTACTAAGAGATATATACCTAAATAACATAGGAAGACATATATGACTAAGTGAACGTGACGTCAGAAAGATCAGAGTCATTATTACTATCCATTCTTGAAGGTTCCAAGTAAAACGCATTATTACGAGTTATTATTCTTCGATTTATTCAAAGTTGAGGAGGTCCGATCGCTTCGACGGTTGAACAAGAATCTTTTTTTATACCGACAGTCGCTCGCCCTTTTATAAAAAAGTTGGTTGAGGTGACCAAAACAAATTTATGGAGGGTAGACTAAATAAACATCTCTAGAAAAAAATATTGCAAATTTAATAAACAAACATTTTTCGATCTTTAAACTAAAATAATTATTTTGGGCTACGTGTTTTTTATAAATATGAGGTGTCCCGCCGACATATATGAATTATCTATAAAAATATAAACGGAGTAAATAAATACGTATGAAAACAACTATGATTCTGCTATTAACATATTTTAATATACAGCCATCGCAAACTTACACATTTACTATTGCTTAACCTTAAACGAACAAAACAAATAAACCTTAAAGCTTTTAATCCACCGTCGCGCCATGTTATGAAGGCAAGTTATAAGTTTTGTCGTAATCAATTATTACACGCGAAACAAAACCTTGGCACAAAAACCACTGAAACTTTCGAACATTTGAACAAAGAACCAAATTAATAAGTTCGCTCTTTGTTTGTGGGGAATTAATTTCACCGTGGACTTGCTGAAACTACAATTACGACATTTATTTTAAGTGACCCGTTTAATTTACTTACCTATTGTTGGGTACGAATATGTACCAAGTTAGTTAGTAGTTCATTTTTTTTTGTTAGTTTTATTTGAAATAGATTCCGTGTTTAATTAATGTTCGTTATTTTCTTAAATCTCAACACTAAATTTACCCTTGTTGCTTGCTTGTAACAGTAAATTTAAACACTAAATTGGCTTGCCTTGTAACAACTTATTGCCATATTCTGGGGTAAAAGGTAAGGGAAGGTGTGGTAACGGATACATAACCGAAGCGTACCATGAATATTCTCGAGAGTAAATAACTCACCCGCATATTAATTTGTAAATAAATTAGGTATATCATTCAAATCAGCATTAAAGGAGAGGAGGAGCAGTCTTGATTTGTTATCCACAAATTATTAGTTTTAATAATAATAGTGCTTATATAAATGTTCTTGAGGCCTATAATTGACTCTAAGACAAAGCTAAGTCTAAACTCTAAGCTCTCACTTTTAGCAGACTTGTATTTATAAAAGCTTTACTATTAAATATATTGTAAATACTGCGGTTGGCATGTAAATAAATAAATGAAGGATTTTCAAAATTTGCTTTTTTGTATTTATGTGTATTGATACATAAATATATTACACGTTTCTAACGCCAAACTTTTAAATAGTGTTCAATTCTTGCCCCGCAATGAATTATATTTTCTTCGAAAAGATAATAGCCTAGCTAAAACCCTACCCTCTCTTGGGTACAAATACAACTAAAACCCTACCCAAGAGAGGGTAGGGTTTTAGTTGTATTTGTTATATTTATCTTTCTGTCAGTCTAAGGTTGTCTGGAAGAGATGGCTATTTTAGTCATAAGACGGCCTGTTGTACCTTACATTTTATCTTAGTCTTTTAATTTAATTTATTATATTAAATTGTGTTTGGTGTACAATAAAGATGTTTATGTATTGTATTGTATTGTAAAATGTACAACATGCATTTAGTAGTACCTTGACTTTGTACTTGTAGAATATTATTCTCTCTAAGCTCTTACCATTACCCTGTTAGGGATGTAATATCAATAACTCACGTATTAGTGCATGCCTACATAAAACACTGTGTCCAATAGTATTGAGCATAATTTCCCTTTTATATACATTTATAGTAATAAATGATAAATGATAGAAAATCGGACTCAGATCACTGATTTTCACTTTAAATAGTATAAAACAAAGTCGCTTCCTACTGTCTGTCCCTATGTATGCTTAGATCTTTAAAACTGCACTACGGATTTTAATGCAGTTTTTTTAATAGATAGAGTGATTCAAGACGATAGTTTTTATGTATAATACATGCATAATATAGTGGAGGAACTCTGATAATATTAAATTTTTGACTTTTAGGCAGAACAAAGTTCACGGGGTCAGCAAGTTAGATATAAGTTAATTATAACTAATTTACGCTGAAGAAAATGAGGAAACCCTACACACCCGAGAGCGTTCTAAAAAAGTTCTCAAATGTAGTAAGTATGAACGCCAACATCTTGCATTTAGATTCTCATTCTCATTCTCATTCTGAAAAAGACCCATGCCCAGCAGTGAGACCATAATAGCTTTAGGAAATGATGGTAGAACCAGCGTAGTTCGTCCGAGGAAGTACCACCGCCACACCTATTTCTAGCTTGAAGCAGTTCTTGCGTTTCGATAGAAGGGTGTGGTTGCCGGCACCCTTTCACATGAGGCGACCATCATAGAAATGAAATGAAATGAAATGTCTTTATTTTGTATAGGCCTGCGGGGGCACTTACAAATTGTCAGTTACATTTTTTTTTCTTACACTACCACCGGATCGGAATACGACCTCAACTGAGAAGATCCGGCAAGAAACTCAGCGGGTTTGTCTTTTTTTCTTATTTATAGGCATTTTTTTTAATATTATTACAATCATGTTTCTTTACATGGTAATGAAAGTTAGCTCCAGTATCTTGCCTTACAGTTCAGTAAAAGAGAGCTCTGTTTGGTAAGATACGCTACACTTTGACATTTAATAAATATACTATAGTAATGCATATTATTGCTCAGTATAGTATTCGGGAGCAGCAACGCATCTGTGATTTACTTCAGATGGAACCCATGTTCTATATGAAGTTGATTACAAATGTCCATGGGCGGCAGTGGCCACCTACCATCAGGTGGACTGCATGTTCGTTTGCTACTTCAGTCAGATAAAAAAAAAAGTTCATCGCGAAGAAAAAAAGGACAATTAGTAAATCGCACTAGAAAAGGTTTTTACTAATGTTAATGATGCAACGGAGCGTTATCCGAGGATGTGCTGTTGGCGCGGTGCCCGCAGGCTTAGCGATGATATACATACACACATCTAATGATCCATTCACGGATTTGCTAGGCTTTGTCATTGAGTCAATTAAGCCACAAAAAATACATGAGTTTGCAATTTTATTTTGGAAGTAAAGTAAAGTTAATCTATCACTAGTGTTTATCAACGGTTTCTCCCCGCTACCGCGGTTTCGCCGTGACCACGATCCATGCAACTGGGTCGAAATATCGGCAAAAAGAATTGTATAAGAATTTAAAAAAACAACGTGTACATAAACAAAAGGCGTCTTTAATGTGAACACAGATATATGTCGGCGCGACACCGCGTATTTATGAAAAACACGACGCCGATAATAATTATTTTAGTTAGTTATTTTAGAAAATTGTTTGTTTATTAAATTAGCAATATTAATGATTTTTAGAATTGTAATATAATTATAATTTACCCTCCATAAATTTGATATTGTCACCTCACCAAACATTGTTATAAAAAGGCGAGCGAACGCCGGTAGAAGGAAATTCTTGTTTAACTGTCGAAGCGATCGGACCTCCTCAATGTGAATAAATCGAAGAAGTTTACTTCCTGTGTTTTACTTGAAATCTTCAAGAATGGAAACTCCTGGCCTTCGTAACATCAATCGTCACGCTATCACTTCGTTATATATATTGTAGTTAAATAAACGATTACAATCATAAAATACAATCATAAAATATTAAATTGGTAAATAAAATACTTGTTGTATTTTATTTACCAATTTAATAAAACGCTTTATATCTTTAAGAATGCCTATCTTTGCTAAACTCATACAAGGGCACAAAAATTGATTAGCAAGCATGACGTAGCATTTGCTACGATTATCCCGCTACGTGCGACGAGCTACGGCTACGGGCTACGTCTCATGCTACGAGAGTATCCATGGTATAAGTTTGACAAGAAACATTTTTTGTTTCCGTTTTATCTATGCATTTTTATCTATATTGTATGAGTACTTTCGTTTTAAGCTATACCATGCAATGTACTTTACAATGACAGGCAAAAATATAATGAACAGAAGACAAATCCGTTGAATTTCTTGTCTGATCTTTTCGATTGAGGTAGTGTTCCGATGCGCTGGCAATGTACGAAAAAATATTATGATAGTCTGTAAATGCCTGTTAATCTGTATATACAAAACTAGCAGTACCCGCGGTTTCACCCGCGTAAAAAAAGATACCTAATATGTGATCTAGGAAATTGTAAGTTTTCTTTCACATTGACCTACTCTTCCCATTTTGCTCCTGTGTCTTGTAAAAAACATATAACAATTTTTATTGCACTTCATCGTATACGACGGCGCATGCGGCATATACTGCGGGTGGATCAACATGAGGTTAATATTTTGCTCTAAAATATGTCTAACCAATACATATAATTGTATAGTCTAAAGCCTTCCTCGATAAACAAACAAACAAACAAACTCTTCAGCTTTATAATATTAGTATAGATGAAGGCATTTCAAAAAACAATTATTTCAGTAGAAATAAAGCAATGAATTCGTACCAAGGTCTCAGAATGACAATTGAATGTACATGTGGTGACAGTTATTTATTTAAAAGGTAGTGCTGTAATAGATCAATTTTCCTTGAATTCTACCCACGCTTGATCATTTAGAATTCTATTTATTTTCTTTGTTTGTCATGTCTCAGACAGTGCTTAGTATTTATTACGATAAACGAAATAATATGGTACGGTCTACAAACATACTTAATGTCATGTGAAAATAAACATTTATAGGGCACATAATAATTAGTCCCAAAATAAAAATTATAGGCTTCCAAGCAATTAAAAATACATTATGATAAAAGCAGTCGCTTCGGTATGTAAATCACTGTCAATGTTTTACAACTTTTATAATATTAAGAACTCCAACTAAACTTTAGACACAATAATTAACCTTTACCTAGAATAATAAAGCTGATAGCTTAATGGTTGAAACTTGGCCGCTCGATCGGGAGGTCAGAGGTTCAAACCCAGGCATGCACCACTGATTTTTCTAAAATTATGTGCGTATTAGAAATTAATCAATTATCTGCTTTTCGGTGAAGGTAAACATCGTGAAGAAACTTACACATCCGAGAGTTCTTTAAAAAAAAGTTCTAAGAGATGTGTGAAGTCAACCAATTTGCACTTGGCCAGCGCGGTGGAATATAGCCTAAACTCTCTCATTCTGAGAGAAGACAAGTGCCCAGCAGTGGGACAATAATGGGTTGACGAGAATTAACCTTTACCATTTTGAAGTTTTATATATCGTACTCGTACTTTATATCGTTATTAACGAGTATAGTTTTTTTTATAATGTCGCTGCCTTTAATCTTAATAGTATTGTAAAGAAACAATACTTACAGGAGGCATCATTTACTCTTCCGCAACCACTCATCTGTATTCGATTGTAGATAGAACATTGGTAGAAAAATTGCATGCGATCATATTGTAGGACATAAAATACTAAAGTTAAATTTCAGTAAGTCAGTGCCTTTAGTACAAGTTTATAATGTTTTTGCAAAACGATCAACGTTTACGTTTTTATCCATGTACATCGGAATTGCAAGGATTTATCTGGAGACGAACTTGTAAAAGTATAACGTCCCTTGCAAGCTTTGAACAAACGTAAGCAATTTACTTTATAATTAAACGTAACATTAAAGTATGTCGTAATATTTTGTCTTTTTTGGGATACTGAAGTATCAGCCCATGAACATCTGTAATCAACCCCAAATAAAATATTTTGACGTTAACCACAGTTTTATTGCTGCTGTATTCAGACCAAAACATAGGAGACCATAACATGGCTGTTACTAGACACTAACAGTTGTGGCGGTGATACTTCGGAGTAGAGCCACAAAGAGTTAAAAAAATATTTTGTTTTATGTATAAACTTAACAAAATGAAAGTAATCGTCGCGGCACTGTACTGTTTAAAGCAAAATAGAAAGACGAAACGAAAATAATTGGCTTACTGGCAGATAGTGTCGTGACAACTTTTCGTCTGAGTTTTTTTAGGTCTAGCCTCCTTCGCAACGCGCGATAAGGAGCTTCGTTCCATAAATTCTGCCATCTTCACTTAAAACAGAATAGAAAATTAAATTAAAACAATCAATCATTTAAGGTAAGAACGATGGTTGGAGCGGAGCGTACCACCGTCACTCCTATTTCTAGCGTGAACTAATTCTTGCGTGTCGATGGAACCATGTGGTTGATGGTTCACTTATATATTACACGACCATCTCAGTCCTCGGGAGTAGCAACGCATCTGTTATTGACTACCGATTGAGCTCTTGTACTATATGAAGTTGTTTTTCTATTCTATATGAATCTATGGGACTGCATGCTTTCCAGGTGGTAGAACTAGTGTAGTTCGACCGTGGAAGTACCACCGCCACACCTATTTCTCGCGTGAAGCATTTCTTGCGTTTCAATGGAAGGGTCTGTTTGCCGGCACACTTTTATATGAGGCGACCATCATAGTCCTCGGGAGTAGCAAAGCGTCTGTGATTGACTTCAGATAGAACCCATTTTCTATTTGAAGTTGCTTACAGGTGTCCATGGGAGGCAATGGCTGCTTACCATCAGGTAAACTGCATGCTCGTTTGCTAGTTTGCTACAGTCAGATAAAAAAATGCTAGTTAGCAACTTCAATCTTATAAAAAAATATAAAATAGCGTCGACAGCAACTCCACAAATAAAATACACTTACGTTCCAATTCGCAGTAACAGTTGAGCTCTCGAACAAGTGCCACATAAGGCCCTCGTGATTTTTGCCTCTCCACAACTAGGTCGCCACTCCGCTACACTTGTAACGAACACGACTTAGCATATAACTGACATTCAACTTCGTAGATGCCTACTTAGCCTTTGATATTCAAACATCGCTTGAAACAAGAAATTATTGTGAAAACAAAACCGACTGCTAAATCTGAAAGCTGTCGGGTATTTATTTATTGATAAATCATTTTTTTATTTATTTTTTTATAATAATGAAGTAGCAAACGAGCACGCAGTCCACCCGATAGTAAGTGGTCGCTGCTGCCCATGGACATCTGTAAGCAACTTTATATAGAACATAGGTTCTATCTTAAGTCAATCACAGATGTGTTGCTACTCCCGAGGACTAGGATGGTCGCCTCATATAAAAGTGTGCCGGCAACTACACCCTTCCATCGAAACGCAATGAATGCTTCACGTTAGAAATAGGTGTGGCGGTGGTACCTCCCCGGTCGAACTACACTGGTTCTACCACCTTTTAAATTTACCGTTTTTTAACAGTTTGTGTCAAAATAATAACATAAAGATGTTATAACATATTACATACATAAATATATGTAATGACTTATAAACTATTTGCTACCTTTAATTTGAAACTCATATAATAATGATAATTAGAAAAAAGAAAGTGTGTGTGTCCGGTGTGTGTACACGCGCTACAAGTTATATGGCGTAACAAGATAAATAATATTATCTTTCGCCCTTTTCCACGTTTGTAGAAAGACGACACTAACAATAGCAAAAACTAAAATGTTGTCTATAACTTCAGGGTGTCGGGTTTTCGTAACGGTGTGCGCGCAAATAAATAAAAAAATCTCGTATTTTTTCCCTAATGCGCCAAAAGAAGTACCTAACTTCAAAATCCATCCACTCTAATAAAAGTTATTACAGCATCCTAAAACTTCCCGCGACACAAAAATAAATAGGAAAAAATGTCGTATAGTGGACGTAGATAAGGAGTGCAGAATGTTAATATTTATATCAAATAATGCCTAAAACATACATAAAATCAACTAAAATCACATTGCACACACTACCGTGAATTTGTCTCAAACACATAAATAAACGAAATAGAACATTCAATGTCTTACTATGAAAACACATAACGTTAGAAAAGTCTTTGTCAAAATACCCGCTATTATTTTAATTGCGGTTTAGCTAATTAAACCTCTTTTTATATTTAACGGGTGAGTTTAAAATTACTTGAAAATTCTAACATTTTATTTGAATTTGAGAAATATTCATACTACTTTGGACAATATGAAGTTTAATTTTTTAATTTAAATTACGATCGAATTTCGACCGATGTGACGGGTGACTAGCGTACTTTAATGGCTGAAAAAAGGTGACAACCCTAGTTGCAAACAATAGACGAGGCGACGCGGCAACGATTCGCTGTCGCCATGTTTACAGGAATGTTCCGACGTTGGCGTTCATTCGCGACTTACCGCTTTTTGTAGCATATCCACTACGGATGATATTTGGAAAACAAATAAAATACTCGTAAAAGGAATACAGTTTACATAACTGTGTTATATTTTTATTTATTTGTAGTCGCTTACTTGTTAGGTATCTAAGAAGACGGTCTATATACGAAACAATGTAATACATACTACTGAAAATGCATTGGTACATGAAAACAATAAAATAAATGAAAACATATAAAAACTTACGAATCAACTATTGTAAATAATAGTTGTGTTGATTGATTCGTTAGTTTTATTGGTTCTTTTGTTGATAATAAGTATTGATTTATTACGTTGGTAAGGTTTTGTTAAAATTTAATCGAAACAAAAATTAATGACATTCGATTTATAACTTCAGTTTATTTATGACATATAAATTGAAACAGATATTAAGTCTGTATGTAAAATTACATTTAAATGGAGGCCATACAATTTAGAACCTCAAGATTCTATAATGAATATTAAATATGATATATTAGTAATTAAACATTTATTTGCAATTTTATATTTACAATCATACTTGTGATATAATAAAGGCGAAACTTTGTGAGTGTGTATGTTTGTTACTTCTTCACGTGTAAACGGCTGAAGCGATTTTCATAAAATTTAGTAGGGAGTTAGCTGATACTCTGGATTAACATAATTATAGGCTATTTTTTACTGTGGGTAAATATTTTATTTCTGCGGGACAATCCATTTTTCTTAACGCGATCGAAGCTGCGGGACTCAACTAGTAAAAATAAAGTAACTAGCCAACTTTAATTTTTGATCGTATTAGGGCGTAAAGTTAAATAATACATTACCTTTACATTTGAGATAATGCGATCAAAACTGATTCAATTTACCAACTTTCAACGTAGATTTTATAAGAACTGAAAACTGTATACATAATAAATCCAAAAGAAAAAGAAACAGTAGGTATTAATACATAAATATTTCTGGCAAAAAATGTATATAAGGTTTTCTTTGAAACTCTCATGTTTTCTTAGGCATAAAATCAATATTTTCTTATTAATGTTATACTTTATTTAATATTAAAGAAAATGTGAAAGTACGCACGCTTTCTACGCTCATAGCCACTTTAGGATTTTCTCCTGTGTCGTGGGTGGGACGAATACACAAACACCCAGACCCAGAACATGAATCTAAACTCATCGTTCAGATACCTGTCGGGAGTCGAACCCGAGACCCATTGCGCGTATGGTAACCGCTACGCCACGCGGGTCGTCAAAATGACGTGTGTTTGTTCTCTTTCACGCAAAACGTACATAATGAATTTTGCTGAAATTTGGTTCATAGATAGTTTATTGCCCGGAATATAGGATCTCATAATGAACCAATCAATGTCTACAAAATCGTGATCAAAATAAACCTACATACAAACGAAACCGTATATGCATATTGACCATCATTTACCGGGTGGTGAAACCAGTGTATTTCGACGATGGGTGTGGTTGCCGGCACACTTATAAGTGAGGCGACCATCTTTGTTCTCGGAAGTAGCAACGCATCTGTGATTGACTTCAGAGAGAACTCATGTTCTATGCGGAGTTGCTTACTTATCATCAGGTGGACTGCATGCTCGTTTGCTACAAGAATGTTATAAAGAAAAATTAAATAGCCGATAAATTTATTGTGGATCGTCGATATTGTCTATATAGGGTCTTTAAATTTTTGAAATAGATCATTTTACATCTATCTATACTTATAATAAATCTGTAGAGAGGTCAATTGTGTACATGAAATATATTTCCAAAATAACTATCAGGGAGTGATTAGGGATCGATACTGATGCCAAAAATGCAATCAGTAAAATTTTTGTCTGTCTGTCTGTCTGTCCGTCTGTCTGTCTGTCTGTATAACAATTATAGAAACAAAGTAGTTTTTAACGAAACTTGGTACGATTATTCTTCATACTCCTGAGCTGGTTATAGTATACATTTCATCACGCTACAATTAATAGGAACAGAGCAGTAAAGGGAAATGTTGGGAAAACGGGAGAAGTTACTCCATTTTTTAAGCTTCCGTCGCGTGTGCAACCTTAATGGTTAAAGCTACACAGAAACCATGTTTGACGGAAATATTCTCTATAAAATTATATAAAAAATATTTCACGAAAGCATATGTCTATCTTTTATGGTTGAATGTGTAACTCCCGATAGCTTAGCAGTAGCCGAAGCTTTTTGATCATATTTGTCTACTCTTACGTTTATAACACTCTCAGTCATCCCTAATTAAAAAAGTTAATAATATTTAGGTGGCCTACCAAAAGTTCGGCAGCTCAACTAATATTAAATAAAATAGATCAATTCCACGATAAGAATAGTTCAAAATCATATAACTGTCGAGACTTGGATTTTAGTTCGTCGGACGCCCATTTTATTACACTCAGCGATGAATTAGCTTCTAGCGAGCAGCAAGCCACCACTATAAACATCGTTTCATTGCACAAATTACCTGTCTAGACTACATTTTATGCTTGCCAAGAAAACGAATGATCCTTGCATCAAATTTAAAATGAAAATTGTTTAAATTCTGTCTGTCGGTGAAGGTTTTGAGAAATTGATTAAGTAAAATAAAGGCAAATTAAACGTCATACCTCTACCTATATTAGAGGAAAACGCAACGAAACGAAAGGATAAACGAAAAGGATTTTACGAAAACAAAATAAAAACGGTTAATTGCGAGTCAGTCTCACGCATACTAAAGGGTTCCGTAACATTATCTAGAAAAAACAGAAAAAAACCCCGTTTATTGTAGTCAGTATAGGAGCCAATCCTACATATTCATTTTATTCTGTTTTTAATATTTATTGTTATAGCGGCAACAGAAATACCTACACCAACCGTGAAAATTTTGAACCGTCTAGCTATCACGGTTCACTGAGGACAAACAGACGGACAACGGATGCTTGTTTTACAACGGTTTCTACTCTTTGGATACGGAATCCTAAAAATGTAACTTAAAGGTGATGGAACCGTTTATAATCCGACTTCGTAATATTTATTACTATAAATGCTACCTAATAACAGCACAGTTATCGATTCTGTATACTTGTATCAAGTTTCAAAGTTGAAGTAAAGACATACCGATAACATTTCAACTTAACTAATCTTCTGTATTTAACCTCGGATGGGATTCTAATGTTAGCTGGGGTAGAATACAGCTGTCCATGGGTGTCAGTAGACGCTGAACACCAGGATAAGTGATTGTTTTTTGATTCTCCTATGATACCTACATATAATACACACACACATATAATAAAAACGTGTGCGTGTACTAGCGTACACTCGTAAGAAGTGAAACTTCTTTATGACGTTATTTTTCAAAAAATAATTTACTATATGCAACTTTACAGAAATTGGTTAAATAAAGTTAAATTAGATAAAGTATAATAAAAGGCTTTTATTAAACTTTATCTAATAATATAATCTATAATAATCTATCTAATATCACGCGTGGTAGGGATAAGAAAAAGATGGCGCGTAACGGAAAAAGATGGCGCGTAACGAAAAAATGTTACACTAAATTTTTTCCAACCCCGATAAAGAAGTTTCACTTCAATATACATAAAAATACGACATGTTCCTCATCAGAACATAAATGTAAAAAATAATGTTTGTAACAAATCGACATAAAAAACAATTCAATTTGTTACATTGTCACAAATTTACTCGTGGGAACCG
Organism: Spicauda simplicius; assembly: GCA_949699795.1. NCBI lineage: Eukaryota > Metazoa > Arthropoda > Insecta > Lepidoptera > Hesperiidae > Spicauda > Spicauda simplicius. Next base: position 603,870 of record OX453068.1, read on the forward strand.
ATTGTCCCGGCAACAATAGCGCGCACAACGGCATCAAAGTACCCGTATTCGGGGCAAATCTCTTGAAATATTCATGCCGTCTCAATGTTTGCTGTTTCCATTTGATGTCATTAGTAAATCTGACATGTATGGTATTAAAATAATAATAGACGCTATAAATATATAGGGGTTTTAAATACATTTTTTAATTTACTATGTCAGTCAAAACTGCCTTTACTTTAGGCATGTGGTCGACACATTCATGACCTTGATGTATTTATGCAATAATGATAAAGTCTTGGACACCATAATAAAGACTTAGATAATGAATATTGAGTCCATCTCGTGGTCAGTTTTCAGCGCCATACATGAAGTCTGTAAGCTACTCAAAATAGGATTTGCCTCACTTTTGGTAGGCCGGATTATATTTGTCTAAATATCTGTAGAAAACTCGAGATAGGATTGGAATTCTACCTGTGATCGACCTGGGACACATCGCTATCTCTGATCACTAAGATAGAACACCTCGAATAAATTGTCTCTCTTACGACACCCTTCAAACCAGAATACAAGCGGATTAAAAATGCTATTGCAACAGTGATAGCATAATGGAGAGCAGTGATAGCCTAATGGTTGAAACTTGCCCTCTCAATCGGGAGCTCCAAGGTTCAAACCCAGACACGCACCACTGATTTATGTGCGTATTAGATATTAATCATCACTGGTTTTCGGTGAAGGAATACATGGTGAGGAAACCTACACACCCGAGACTTCTTGGAGGTCTTGGCCAGCGCGATGGACTATGTCCTAACTCTCTCATTCTGAGAGAAGACCCGTGCCCACCAGTGGGACAATAATGGGTTGAAGAGTGCAACAGTGTCTCTGTAGTTGCAGGATCAGAATAGGGCTACAGTATCTCCTGCCTGTCAGAAGAGGCGACTTTAAGGGGGCTTCAGAAGGTTGCAGATGATAAGAGTATGTTTGCGTAAAGATCAGACTGTGAGTTGGGCCGCTCACCGAAAGAGCAATGCGCTCAGAGGACTTTGGTTGCGTTCTTTCGGAGATGCCGGAGTTCTCTTCGCAGCGCCACGGAGGTCACTAGAAGCGGGGGGAGTTAGTGTGGTAAGTCTCACATAACCAGGCGTCTAAGCATCGCTTATTTTTTGAAGGTTTCCCCCTCGAGAAAAATCAATAAAAACTAAAAATAATTTATGCAACTGTCCAATATAACTAATTCTCTAACCAATAGATTATAGTGAACGTTTCATGTTAAATGCCTGTGCGATTGTCATTTACATATAGTACGATGTACATTGTGTACAAGAGACAGGATTTCCGATAGTACAACAATGCCCGTTTACTACAAGCAGTGAGCTAAACGCTTCCGATGCTATCCATTGTGGTGTCGATCACTCATCACTCAACTTAGAACTTAAATCCATTTCAGATCGGCCTACGATGGCGATAAGGTTTGCTTTTACTATAAAAGTATGTCCAATAAAAGTCGATAAACAACTATGTAGTACTTTAATACACTTAAAAACACCCATGCAACTTCCATAATGTTAGGTCTTCCCGCCCAAACGCCATCTTCCATTTTTTTCTTTTTATTTAAGTTTTTTTTTTAATTTACAGTCAAATAATTTTATGAACAAAAATAATATAATATAAAGGTCTTACGAATTCTCTTAAAATCCAAATTGTTTAATATGTACAAAAAATATCTAAATCAATGGCGAGTGCCTAGTACAAATTATTAAAATAAAAAGCAACAGTAGGATTTGCTTTAAATAATTATGTAGGCGCTGATAACTTTCATATATAATCCAAGTTCATAAATTATGTATTTTAATTTAAATTCATTTAAATTAAAGGTTGATATAAATCACTATTTATATATTTTTTTCATAGAAAACTTTTTGAACCCACACCTTTCAATATTTTCATTTAAAGAACTGTTATCGCAATGTCAATCAAAAGGCATGTACAGATAAAATATTGAGGAAACAAAACAAACTAATACTTGCCATTAATCGGTATCGATTTTTCAGGTAAATCTTAATCGATTAAAATACAAGGTTGGAATAAATTCTCGTTGTATTTTATATTTCTAGGACTGTGTTAGAAACCTAGTTAAAATTAAAATGATAAACTTTGATATTTTGTTTCGGGTAAACAACGATAAATTGAACTATTTACATAGTAGGTTATATGCCTAGGAGCAATGTTATTATTATAATGATGCTCCTAATTCTACACATCTCTTTGATATTATGTATTCAATATTCAATACAGTGTCATACACAAATGTATTCCATTAAAGTTTGTTTTTAAGTCATAATGCGTGTTAGGCATGTATGAGGTGGCGGCGGGAAGCCTGCGCACAGTGCGCACTCTGCGCTGTTATCTCGTTAGGCAGCTGGCAATGCGGCGCGCCCCGCGCCCGCGAAGTAGGGCACCGGGGTGACGGTGATCGGGCCCGAAGCGCCGGCCGGCGCGCGGCCGCCGCCAGCGCCCCGCGGCCCGCAGTGACGCATTGCAGGTGCGCGGTGGCCAATCGGCGCGCGCCGACCGACGCTCGACGCCGCCGCACCCGCCCGATATAAAACCGACTATCCTTTGCGGATCAAATCTAATCCCGTGCTGTGCGTCCCGAGACATGGACTTGGACGTTCGCGAAACGCACGCCTAAAACGAACGATACGCGAACGAAAACGAGAACCGGCAACCGGAGAACGGATATGAGAATACGTCTATTCGAGTGAACGATTCTGAACGATTCGCGCGCATCGAGTGAATCGCGGTCGCGAGTTTCTCGGCGCGGCCGCTCGCGCGAGTGAGGGCGGCAGTATCGTTTCAACCGTCGGTCCGTGCGGTCGCTTTTGCGGCTTAGTCTGTGATTTTTTTAGTGTAGCTCCAGATAATCCAAGTTAATCTACGATGGTGAGTGTTCCTTTTTCGAAAAGAAGCCATGAGTGCCTCCGGGGGATTGCCCCCGACCCGTCGCCAGGAATATTTCGGGAATTTAGTGCATCGGTGTTTATAGTGATGACGGCCTCCATTATATTATTGTGATGGCCGTTTTTTACCGCAATGCGGATCGACGACGTCGCCAAAGTCGGGACGAGGATGCGAGCGAGGCCGGGGAGGAAGCGACGACAACGATGCGGCGGTCGGGGATCCGGGCCGTCGTCGAGCCGACCGTTATGATGTGTCGAGAGTCGTCGGTCGCCATAGTCGTTAGGTGTTGCCGGTGAAGTGACGTTTCCCGGGGCTGCGCCGGCCGGGCGGAGCGCCGGTGCCGGTGCAGCGGGCTCACGCCGCGCTCCGCCATCGATCGCCGGCCGCACCTGTCAGGCCCGTTGACTCATCGTAGCTGCCTAATATTTTTCATACGCAATTCGTCAAACGGGTTCTGTTAGCTTTCTTTGCCGGTCCAAGGTTGCGATGTCCATGGTATTAGCGATGTGTTTGCACACGTTGGATGGTAATCTTCTCAGTCGGGCCGCCTGTAGCTCGTCCTATGCGATTGTTTTCTCTATGTAGTTCTATAGCTGTCGATAGCAGATGTTCCTATTCTCAGGCATCGAAGTTATTCGCCAAACGTTATTTGTAAGCTTAAGGGTCTCTGGTAAGTAATGTGAGCCATTCCAGTGAAAGTATGTATTTCATTCTAATGTTTTCACTTGCTCGCCTCTTATCTGAATAACTTTAAAAGTAGTGTAAACATTTTCTTATTGGAATTATGTTTGCACTGAAACATCACTCCATTATGATTGCTAAGTTAATCTCTTGTAACTCAATAGTGAAGTATTATGTAGTTGTGCAATATGAGTATTTTACTGCATTATAATCAATGCAGGTTATCAAGACTGATACTGTAATAGACAATTGACAGAAACAATCGAAGATTTATATTACTCATTGATATATAGATCACATTCTTTCGTCCCTGATGATACAGTGACATTATTACTTTAAATTGTCAGTCATTTTCCATATAAAATGTTTTTTACTACCTATTATAAGTAAGGTTGTATTTAAAAGTTTTGTAAAACCCAATTGTAGGCAATACATTTTTATTTACAGTTGTTCCCTTTAAAATCTGTAGCTTATTGCTATACAGGAGCACAGATGGTAACTTTTGCTGTAAAGGTATGATTACAGCAAAAGTTATCATTAGTACATCTAACACATAATTTAATTAAGATTTCGAAAATCCTTCCACACTTTTCTGTTTTATCTTGGTACTATGAGCTTTAACTTTATAATCATAATATTGAAATTATGAGTTCCAAACACTCATATAATATATTTAATTACATTTCTAGATCTGTATATATTTTAGTGAATTTTATTGTTATCTGTACCCATTAAGGCAGTTCACAAGTCATTAGTAAGAACAATGAAATAGTTTTATCATTGAGCTATATTTAATTTCCTTTATTGCCTCTAGTATTAACACTATAATTGTTTAAACAATTAATGAGATAATGTTAGATACTTAAATTTAAGAGGCACAAGTGTTGACTGACAAAATAACTTAGACACAAAATAAAATAAAAGATGTAACCATTAAAGTACTTTACAGTATCCAAGAGAGTAGCAATATCCGGAAAAAAAAATTGCTGTGATGAAATTTATTATCATCATTTGATTTCACCATGCTAGAAAAATGGACAAACATCTTTATATCTTTAACTACATTTCTTAATAGTTGGGCCCATTATATATATTACAAAAGTGTGTAGGGCTATCAACAATGAAAATTACATTTATTTCAAAACCGCACTAAATACTTTAAAGAAATTTCAATTACTGAGTAAGTTAGCAAGAATCTGATTGTCCTATGTCCGTTAACTCCGCTATTATATACAAAAAATAATAATGTATCTATTAAGCATTGTTATTGGCTATTCCCACTGCCAACACAATGCCACGTCTCATTTGTGATAATTGCACATGCCTGATACCCTCCGTACTATTAGACTTGTCAACTCTATTATTAGCTCAACAGCTATTTGTAAAGATTTAATCGTGACGGAAACTGGCAACTATAGAAATCACACTTTCTCAATGTGAAATTTATTTGGCCGTGATCTTGATTTTGTAAATTGGTTATAAAAATAAACCTTTCAAGTTAAAATATGGCTTCCACATTGAGATTATAATTTACTTTTTGTGTCCGTTCAATTATTTATTAGACAAAAGGTTTGTTTAAGACAGTTCATAATTGGCTATCATTATAACAATTAAAACCCATTGAATTAAAATGAATAATTTTATCATAACTTGCCTTGACTTAATGTGATGATTTATATTAAAATCTTTTTCTTATAATTGAATAGGACGTAAAAAGTAAAATAAGCTGGAAATCTCATTAGTCATTGATTTTCTCAGTATTATAACATTATTTTATTATCTTTAAAAATGCCTACAAATAGAATTGCTGATAAAAAATGATATAAAACGGTATCATTGCTTTATCAGCCACATTACTATTCTAATAGTGGATTTGAAAATTATAAAGGAAACTTCAAAGTCAAGAATGCATTTATGTTAATAGTTTTACATTGATTCGTAGAATAGTACTATTTCATATTATTTTTAAGCTTCTAAGTTCTACAGAGATTGTTTGTTTATTGAGTAACCTAAAAGATTTAGTAATGGGTTTGATAAGAAGAAGATATTTAAGGAATTTAATTGTTTAGTAAGACATGATTTAGTCAATTGACAAAGACAGGAAATACTGCAGTCATTTCAAAACATAGAGATCAGATAAGGTCATCACTTGACATTGAATAAAACTCAATAATATGCAATACAACAACAATAATGCCAAACGAAACAGTATTGTTTGCCGCTAGGAGTTTGCTGGCTCGGCAAGTTGTGTCGAAAAGAATAGAATAACAAAAAATATCATGAAATATGATTGTAGTTATTTGCTACACTAAATATCATTGAAACCTAACATTTTGTGAAATTACAATAAATGACATACCTAATTTTGATGCTATATTTAATGTTGAGTAATTTTCAAATTGAGGAAATAATTATAAACCCAAATTAAAAGTATTTATTTTAAAATCCTTGTTAAGCTGATACAAGGTTACATCATTTGATAATTATCGTGATATAATATCTGATAACATATAATAATATATTTCTCCTTTCTAATATTCTAAAGCTTTAATAAGTACATAATTATAAATTATATTTGTTACCAATACATAACAGTAACACTAGAAACGTGGAATGTTTGACACTCCTAGAAGTGTGGATGTTTTAGGTAAAAAAATGTGTATTGCATTTACGTGGTTGCAGTCCTGTGCACATAATATAATCATATTCAATGAAAAGTCGTAAGACTATTATATGCATAAAATATTAACTAGAGCAGGGAGAACATTGAAGTGGGTCAAATTTGGAACGCCCACACTTCTAGCCTTAAATAAAGTGGTCATTATGTGCTTCATAAATGAGGTTCATCAAAACCTTAAAATATTATTTGAAAAGATTTTGCACATGATATAAGAATTGATAAAGCGATTGCTTTTCCTCAAACAAATCAGTCTGATAATATTTCTTTGAATCAATTGCTTAATCTTGTATTAAAATCCCTAAATATATATGTAATTTTTTATTTGTTACACTAATTTTATTCAGAAGGTAGAACTAATACAACCAAGAATATCTCTGGTTATTTACAATTTACACCAACTGACAGGCTTCAGGGGTGTATTCAGAGTAGCTGGACTATAATACATTATCTTTAACATTTACAAGGTGATAGAAAACTTTGTGCTTCTACACCACAGGTACCATTATACATGCCTATTTCTGCTATTTTTTTTTATCTGACTGAAGTAGCAAACGAGTATGCAGTCCACCTGATCGTAAGTGGTCCCTTCAATCAACTTCATACAGAACATGGGTTCCATCTTATATGAGGTGTTCCACTCTAGTCCTCGGAGGTAAATCTTGAGCCAATCACACATAAGACAAATTTGATTAATTACATCTATTGAGGCACTGGCTACATGCTAGTTTTCTACTATTATATTATAAAAAAGTGTATTAGAAATTACGTAAATTTACCTAAATAAGTATATCATTTTACTGAGTGAAAAAGTAACCATATTAGGTATATTACTTAACCTAACCTAACCTAACCATATTAGGTATATTACTTACAAAAAATTGTGCATAGAATTACAATAAAAGAAGTAGTTATTGCAAATGATAAGGAATAAGCTTCCTTCTGAGGTATTACCGGAGCGTTTTGACATGCTCTTCAAAAAAGGTGTAAAAAGCACTTCTTCAAAGTCGCCGATGCATTGGCGACTCCTCTGTTGTTGCAAATGTCTATAACTTATCCTTATCGTTAGGTTTAAGTATAAAAAAATACCATGAAAAACAAATATGTATGTCGTCTTTTAAAAAATTTACTGATTAACATTAATTAGTGTAATAAATAAAAATATTTCTATATTCCTTGATAATCACCAACCTCGCCTGTGATAAGCCATACTCAAACAATCCACGACAAGTAACCATTCACACTTTAAATTGTTAAGTTTATTGTAATGCAGTACTTGATACCGTATCTCGAGTGTGGCGCAGTATGACGTGTTACAATAATTATAATCTTATCACTATCGCAATGTCTTAGTCATTTACCTGCCAGTCTCAATTTTAGTGGTGCTCGGTACGCCTAACAAAATGGTGGTCACAGCAGTACGTATTATATACATATATAGTATTCAATTTATTAAATTAACTTCCCGTTTAGTCACGATGCTAATTATTTTAGTCATTTACGGACAAAACAGTTTAATTAGAATATAAATAAATTCCTGCGTAGAATGAGGATATTGTTGTAATGTTTTTAATCCTAATTAAGTACATTGCGTCATTTTACACGCTTACAGATAACGTTTTGGCTGTTATATCATATTATTGAAAGGAACTATTAATTTTGAATTATACTTACGACAAGGACTTGTTGATCTCGATTTATTACTAATAAATCCATTATTTCAACTTAGAAGTCTAAAAGTTTTCCCTAATCGTGTTTACTCGTTTAAATGCTTTTCTGTTTCTATTTCTACATCGTCAACTCGTTTCTCTTTATCGCCGATTATCGATCCATCCGATTTGATATTGATGTCCCAAAATATTCTATTGAATACAGTGGAATAATCGCAACGTGTATGTTTCAGGCCGATCAACTAACAGAGGAACAGATCGCCGAGTTCAAGGAGGCGTTCTCACTGTTCGACAAAGATGGCGACGGCACCATCACCACCAAAGAGCTGGGCACCGTCATGCGCTCGTTAGGACAGAACCCCACAGAGGCCGAACTGCAAGACATGATCAACGAGGTTGACGCGGACGGTGAGTGACCATTACCACCTTTTCACCCTTTTTGATCCTCGCAAAAGACTACCGTTAGTGTGTGTAGTGTGTATCTTCAAAAACTGTGCGAAAAGAGCTCTCCTTCAAAGCCGGCGATGCATTGGAGAGTCCATGTTGCAAGTGTCCATAGGCGACGGTGACTACTTTCCATCAGGTAGCCTATCTACCTTATCGTCAGGTTTAATACAAAAAAGGGTCAATTCGTTGCATTGTAGATCTTAATGTAATTTAATATTTGGATTATTTTTTGGGTTGACATTAGCGGGCATGCCTGATATGGTGATCTGACCTGATGCGAGAAAAATATGTAATAATAATTATAATCTATTAAAATAAGGAACGAATGACAAGTTTAATGAAAATATACGTGACGAATAGATCGCTTTGGGAAGGTATTTCATAAACACGAGATCAGAATAGGTGCTCTTTTTTGGGTTTTACCAATAAAGATCGACAAAAAGTTCCAACACCATTTTTACACAGCACAAGTTGATACCAAACATTTCATCTTTCAAGACATATGCAAATAGTTTTACCGGTTTAATCTGTCGATAATCATAATCGTTCCGTTATCGATGGATTGATGTAAATAGTGAGATAACAACTCGCGGTTATCACTTTATACTACATACCTACTTAGCGTTTCATTTATTGTAGGCGGCTTTATATTTATCGGTGTTTCAATGATAAACGTCATAGTACTGCCGTGCTGTTTGGCATAGGACTATCAGGCTGAAAGAATTTTAAGGCTATAGTCCTCAATGACCAACGGCATGTTGATAGACTAAAAATATCCTTCAAATTTTTTGGGGCTTCAAATACTTTCGGCGGGTTCGCGGATGACTCCGAATGCTTTCCCGTGTTCCTGTCGTACGGTGCGACGAGAAAACAGTGGGGGTTTCGCCGGTAAGAGTCCGGCATAACCCAGCTGCTTCCCGGGCGGCTGGGTATCCATGAGGATTACCCACTATAAAAAAAGGGCTTCAAATACTTTAGTAATCGGGTTCACGATAGCGATGTTTGAAAATAGACCGTCTTTGTGGCTAAAGTGTTTGCGCATTTCTTTGTACAATAAATAAGTTATTCCATTTAATAGTGAATTTAACGGATTATAATTTACTTTATACAATTGACGGCATAGTTGTGAGATTGTGAACGAAAGCGTTGATTGCATATACTGAGCCAATGAGCGTAACCGTTTACGTTATTACGTTTTGCACGGAGACTCGATGTGAGGTCGCGTATTATTCATTGTATATAGTATTGTATATGAATAAATTATGTATGTGTTGTACATAGTTTACCTGTTTTCAGATAAAATACCCGTAATAACACAAGACGGTGAATGTAAATATATACCCGCGCAGTTGTATTGAATATAACCAATCTATAAAGTAGGAAATATTGGCCGTAGTCCGCATTTGAATGGGGACCGCGTGTAGCTTAATTTCGCACTTCGACTGGGCGTTCCAGCGCCCTCTGTCTTATTTAGCGTCAGTCAGGAAGGTTGATCACCGATGCTTCCACGACTCTGCATCGAAACAGAACTTAAGTTTCTCCAGTTGTAAAAGGACGATGGGGTATAGTTGAGTTCTTGTTCTTAAAGACATTCTCTCTACACAAAATTACCAAAATCTTGTATGTAATCTGCTATAGACAATATAAGTTGCAAACAAAATCTGGGGGAATAAAAATCAGTAATATTTTTATAGCAATTTATCATTTTTGTGTAGGTCCTTGAAATCGCTTAAACCAAAACCTTTGACTTAAATTTCAAGTATTGAAATATATTCTATGAAAAGTTATTACAATTCAATGTTTTTTCTTCAAACTCGGTGTTACCGCGGTGCACATTTAGTCTAGAATCTAGGTAATAGAAAATATTATCGGTGGCGACGCGATAAGCAATCGATGTCAGCAACTTGGCTTACCCTTGTACTTGCGCAGTGGGCGTGACCGCAACTCATTATGCTCAATCGTTATTTATGTTTATTTAAGGTACTTATTCCTCACGAAGTTACAGAAGCAAACTGATTTTCAGTCAATTCGGTCAAAGCCTCTTTCAAGTTATTCGATTTTACTAAATAAGTAGGATGAAAATTTATCGCAAATGTTATTGAACTTTGGTCCCAAATATCATTGAGCAAAGTTTTAAAAGGCATCTGTTATGAATATCCGGATATGCTTTTATCTTCGCGGCCTTTGAGAGCCTTTTACTAATATCCTCATACGAGTATTTCATATTATAGTGCGGACAGCAATAAAGGCTTAACTCATGTGAAAATATGGTTCGCGATGATGGACTTATTTCAAAAGGTGTACATTTCTACTTCGGCGTAAGTTACATCGTTCAACGAAATAATGATCGATTGTTAATGCTATCTTAGGAACCTCATCAGAGTACCCTGAAACAGTTGGCGCTGTGAGGCTTAGCATTGCGTGATTTCTAACAATTTGCAAGGTAATTGCGCAAAGGCAATATTCGGACAGGATCAGGCACATACACTTGTTTATAACGCTTTGACTTGCCGCTTACAGCATAGACCGATTTACGCTTGAATTTATTGTGTTGTGACCCTCGATTTATAAACAGTTAATAGATTATGAACGTAGAGAATTCGAATACAGATCAGGTGCCAATTATTTAATGAATCTTTCGATGGCTTCATGCGGCCGTAGTACCCATTCTGCCGGAACGTGAAGTAACGTGGGCGACGAGATACATTATTGGGGTAGTTACGTAGGCTGCAGTTTACACCGAGCTTTATCTAATTGTAAATATTTTTCATGTTCCGCTAAATGCGAGCGGCGTAATTGAGGCAGCCGCTTAGCCGCGATAATTATGTTTCCTCCAGGTAGAACCAGTGTAGTACGACCGGTGAGTTTCTAGCGTGAAGCAGTTCTTGCGATTTGGTGGAAGGGTGTGGTTGCTGGCTTAATTTATTATGAAGCGACCATCTTGGTCCTCGCGAGAAGCAACGCATCTGTGATTAACTTAAGATAGAACTCTTGTTCTATATAAAGTTGCTTACAGCTGTCGGGTTGCGTGCTCGTTTGCTACTTCAATCGGATAAAAAAAACAATAGCCGGTAGTCAGCGTGACGCAGCGAGAAGAACCAAGGGTCGCTTAGACCATATGTGGAGCGCTGATTTATTACCTGTCGATTTACGACTGCGAAATGTTGATATACAACTCAAGCGTTAAGCGTGACGCTTATGTATCTCAATCAACGAGCATAATAGTTTATAATGGCGTCAGATTGTACTGCGTAATACGCATTCCGCTCGGTTGATACGCGATACACACTTTTTTACAGGACAAATCTAATAGACTAAATAGTAGCGCATGCATTGTGTATAGTATCGTTCACACGGCGATTGTACTGCAAAAAAAATAATGTGTGCGTGTACTAGCGTACACTCGTAAAAAGTGAAACTTCTATATGACGTTATTTGTAAAAAAATAATTTATTATACATGCAACTTTACAGAAATTGGTTAAATAAAGTTAAATTAGATAAAGTTTAATAATAAGCTTTTATTAAACTTTATCTAATAATCTAATCTATAATAATCTATCTAATATCACGCGTGGTAGGGATAAGAAAAAGATGGCGCGTAACAGAAAAAGATGGCGCGTAACGAAAAAATGTTACACTAAATTTTTTTCCAACCCCGATAAAGAAGTTTCACTTCAAAAATCTAGAGATTTGTCAAATAAATGGTGCAAATTTAACCTATTCAGTTAGTAATTGTGTAATGAATAAAACTCACTTTCACGCTACGTGAATACGTCAGTAAACATGCATACATAATACACACTAACTTATGATTATGCGTCTGAAATCGAATCTGACAATGCCGTACAATTCCGGGTGAAACCAGGCTTAGATGGGTGCACCGCTCTTCTATGTACATATAAATCGTTTGAGGCAACTGGCATGAAGTAAGCGACAGATCTAATTCAACATACCCGACCAGCGGTGACGTTTGCTGAATAATAAATTGGTAGACAGCGAGGGAAAAGCGCTGCAACGTCAACTTGAGTACAGTTACATTTTAACTTATTTTTGTAAATTAATTAACTTATTTTTTTTTGTGTGTGTTTACTGTATAATTCAATAAGGGCATTTGTACATTGTGAATTTTCATGTCATTTCCAAGATGTTAGAGCGAGTATTTTTCGACTGGTGTCGTACCGCATATTTCGAGTTTTTGTGTTTCGGTTTCACGCTCATTTTCTCATGACCATCCCTTTTTTGAAAGTAGCAACGTATCTGTAATTGACTTTTCGTAATCCATTTGCGGCAGTTACCACTTACCATCAGATGGTCATGGCCTCATTGACAAATATGAGATTTTAAGCACATTTCTATTCCATCTGAACATGTTTGTAACGATTTTATTTTTGATATCATATTTGTATCTAGATTTCCTAATAAAAGATAAAATTAGAGAACACTTTACTGTGTCAATATTTGTTATAGTAAGGAGATGACGGAACGTCACGTGGTCTGCAGCGTGCCGCTCTTCTCGTCGTACCTTTGCTTGTTCTCAGCTTATCTGATATAAAAGTGCTAACAAACCTTTTGGTCCGGGAGCCGGCAAATATTTGCTCTCATTTTAATTCAAACAGCAAACATGTGACTGTCGGAGTTTAAGCAAAGTTTAATCATACGAAATTAGTGTAACTGCCATGGGGCAGTGAGTCGAAATTAGAATAACAGCTGTATACCGCTGCTACTCGGCAGAAATTGTCTTAATGGTTCCGTATAGGAATCAATAGCGATGTTTAATGTAACCAGCACCTGAGAGCAGTGATAGCCTAATGGTTGAAACTTGCCCTCTCGATATGAGGTCCGAGGTTCAAACCCAGGCACGCACCACTGATTTATGAGCGTATTAGAAATTAATTATCACTGCTTTTCGGTGAAGGAAAACATCGTGAGGAAACCTACACACCCGAGAGTTCTTAAGAAAAAGCTCTCGGAGGTGCGTGAAGTCCACCGATTCGCACTTGGCCAGCGCGGTTGACTATGGCCTATAATAACTTTCTTATTCTGAGAGAAGACCCGTGCCCAACAGTGAGACTTTAATGGGTTGACGACAATGTAACCCGCACTGCAGAAGCCTCAATCGTCGTAGTAATAATAAACAAGTTAGTCGCTACCAATTAACCTTGTTCTATTGTTAATGTAGATTTAAATATGTCTCCTAAAAGTTTATTTGAATTTAATGATAACATTAACGAGAAAATGTTAAAGATACTGCAACGCTTACTCAAATATTTTCCAAACATTAAAAAAAATACTAGAGTGGATACGTTACGATTTGAGTACAGCATATATTTATATAGTAGCTACAATGACATTCAAAATTCACCCTGAAAAGATAGTGAATGGTGTTGATGAAATAAACATAATGTAAATAGACTTAGCCGTATCCATGTTACATATACGATAAATGTATCGTATTCTAATGAGAATAGGTCCATAGTATTTCCATATATCAAAAGTATCGTGTTTATATCGAAACAAAATCACCAGATTGAAACATGTTGCCAATTGTGGAGCTAGTTCGTTGTATCCCCTCCACAGCTCGGTCGGTTATCAGTCCGCCGAGTCACATGCAGCATGTCTCCGAGAGTCATGGAGCTGGTGGTGGGAGGGATGCTATTTTCGGTCTTTGTTTACAATATATTTGTAGGATCGCGGTCCGACCCTGACATTACACGTTATCATCGTGGCGTCAAGTCGATGCAATATTTATAGCTGATACGCACTCACCTGTGCGAGACGTCTTGGCGGGAATGGGGAATTCTGATGGCCACAAGAGTTATTATCGCGGAAGTGATTGGATTAGCGCGAAATGAACTGACTCGATGAAGGTGGAAAGTGTTGTAGTTGCGGATAGACGACTAGTGATTCATCGCACTTCTTGGAGAGCCCAGCGGGAAAAAACACAGTTTACAGCAAATATTTGAAGCCTGAATCAAATGTTTTTCATCTAATTGCATCTTGGAAACAGGCATTTTGACTGGACATCGCACAAGATTATGAGATCATAATACGTTCAAAACGAACGAAGGATATAAAAAAAAACTTAGTTAACGGCAATTTATACAAATTATTTTAAATGATGCCTTTATTCTTAAATATGTTAAGAGTAAAAACAGGTGTTATGAGTGATCAAACTTATTTACTCTAGGATCTGACTTCCACAAAACTTAAAGTCTGCACTAAACTATATCTTTTCAAGTTATCATTTGGTATAATTTGTTTGTATTTCTTTTTTAACTGACTTTGCAAAGCAAATTATTATTTTATTATTTTTTTCGTTGTGCGAAAAAATCTCAGAACCTACATGGCCTTTGTTTTTTCTATATACTTGCACCTTTTTATTGCCTTTTATTGGTGTGCAATGAGAAAGGTATACGTCATTCTTGTTGTGTTTGTCGAAAGGAAGCACTAGTCTAGTAAAATGTATGATTTGTGCTGACGGCAAACATCGAGCAGATACTGGGAAATGTTGGTTCTGATTTGGGTGGTACGTTCAAACTCTATGCAAAGTATCAGGAACCAAATTGATTTCCAACGTCAATATTATTCGACATCACGGTAATCAAGTCAATGAAGTTGCAGGATGACCTCATTTTGTGGTAGTTTGTAAGGTGGTAGAATTTGTATGGTTCGATCGAGGAGGTCCCACCACCTCACTTCTAGCCTGGTGCAATTCTTGCGTTTCCGTTCATGGGCTTCTGACTCGCATTCCTATAAGGTGACGATCTCGAATACATCATTAAAGTTCTTTTAAAACTTTAAATTTGTAATGCAATAATAAAGTCTTTTTATATGAGGCGACCATCTTAGTCCTCAGAAGTAGCAAGGCAATTGTGATTGACTTCAAATAGAACACTGTTCTGTATGAAGTTCTCCAGGGAGTAGAACTGGGGGTTCGTCCAGGGAAGTACCACCACCACACCTATTTTTAACGTAAAACATTTTTTTGCGTTTCGATGGAAGAGTGGGGTTGCCGGCACACTTTTATATGAGGCGACCATCCTAGTCCTCGGAAGTAGCATCAGTGGCCACTTACCATCAGGTGTGCTCGTTTTCTACTTCAATCTTATAGAAAAGATAACCTCATTTTTGCGATACAAGTTCCTTGGCAGCGAATGTATAATTAGCTTAAGTTTCGCTACGTCTGACGCCTTCGACGCGTACCTTGGTGTACTTGACGGAGCTTAGCCTGAAGCCGTATCAATGTAGACTGTTTATGAGATTGACCCAAATGTCCCGTAAGTATCTTCTAACCGGGTAATATCAATTTTACTGTTGGACTTTTCTTCGCATGTAATAAAAAAATATTAAGTATAAATTTGGCAGAGATTTTGATGAGGAATAAGTAACCCAAGAAATGTACAGCTATATTCGCACAGTTAACGTCATAAGGAATATCGGTTTCTTTGAAAGTATGTTATTATATAAAGGTATCTATAAAAATAGAAAAAAATTAAGTTGGTAATAAGAGTTGTAGTACCAACAATACATTCTTTTGTGGACAGTACACCGAGCAAATATTTTTTTTACTTTGATCTTTTACTCACTATATATTCAATCGCAAACCAGAACGACAACGAACGGGACATATTTATGAATGTACACAATGAAATCTTATTGAAAAAATCAAACGAGTTTCGTCAATTGGACGCACCCTTATTCTCGAAACCCCCAAACAGCTGAGCTCAAAAAGTGGGATACGACAACAAAAAGCCAAACACATTGCGATGCAGCTGTCGTCCTCGCGTTGTTTATTGTTACAGGGCATCCTTGCTCCGGGCGTGAGATCGCAATTAACATAACAATTGCCTACATCGGGGATGTGTAACGCAATAGTCATTAGCGTTTGCGGAACAAGCTATACTTGTGTAACCAAACACGTTTTTGTTTTATCTGAGAGAAATAGCAAACGAACATGCAGTTCACCTGATGATATGTAAAAAATATGCGAAAGGACCTTTTGGTCACTGCCGCCTATTGACATCTGTAACCAACTTCATAAAGAACATGGATTATGTCAGAACTCAACCACAGATGCGTTGCTAGTCCCGAGGACTAAGATGGTCGCCTCATATAAAAAGTGTACCGGCAATCGCATCCTTCCCTCTAAACGCAAGATATGCTTAAACTTAGAAATAGGCGGGGCGGTGGTTTCATTTCATTTCATTTCACTTCTCTAGTCGAACTACACTGGTTCTACCACCTGGTAAACAATATACCAACAGATATTAATCCGAATCGACGTGCCCACACAGATAATGAAGCTCGTGAGTTGGTCACGTGAGGTTTCATGAAAATCAGAATTCGGAATATGCTTTCAAGATAAAACGTTTATTAGAAAGTAAGCGTTTTAAATTGTAGGTGAATTGGCTCGTGGCTCGGTTTGAACGATTCTATTGCAACTAGACGAAATTCTGATGGCGTGCTATTGATTACTGTTTTTACTTTATTTCCGCAATAAAATTCTTCGCTGCCAGATAATTTTCATTGTAGGTAGATTACAGTCTTACATTGTGATATTGATAATTTTAGTTTCTGAGTACTGGTGATAACAGTTGGTGTTCCGGGTAGAGACAATTATTTATTATTAAAACTTCGGAGGACATTAATGCTGGATATCACAACACCGATACACCATTAAAATTTATAATGCAATAGTATTATATTAAGTCCTTTTATATGAGGCGACAATGTTAGTCCTCGGGAGTAGCGACGCATCTGTGGATTGACTTCAGATAGAATCTAATGTTCTGTATGAAGTTGGTTACAGATGTCAATAGGCGGCTGTGACCACTTACCATCAGATGGACTGCATGCTCGTTTGCTACTTCAATCTTATAAAAAAGGTCCTTTCCATTTTTTATAAATTTAATTATGATATACTCCTTATGATTGTTAAACATCGTAAAGAATATAGAAACTATGTAAAAAAAATATTCATATACTCTGACGATTCGTAAAGAATTCAACGATAGCTGTTGATCCGAAACACGCCGTTTTTGCGGTTGGCACCATGACACCACGTCTATATTGGGATTGAAGCTAACAATACTATATTGTCACATCCGCTCATAACGGCCGCACTGCAAATTAATTTACCACCAGCAGGAAAGCGCACGCGATAAACAGTCGTCGTTTTCCTGCAACAGATAACGCATATGTTATTCCACACAAATGTGCCAGAATACGAGCGAGTTTGGTCCCTCGACGAAGCCAGATTGGTTTGAAACCCACTGATTCTATCCCGCTAATGCAACCGCTTTTGTATAGTGCTAAATATTTTCATGTTGCGGTAAGCAAAATTTCGGAAAAAATTCCAATTAACATTAATGGACCAATTGAACCTATATATAAAGCGACCATCATAGTCCTTAGAATTGACGTATCTCTTGATAGGCTCCATGTGGAACTCCTTTTATATGGAATTGATTACAGATATTCATGAGCGACAGAACATTTACAACCAGGTAGACTGCACGCTCGTTAGCTGCTTGAATCTTTTGCCCCGTCAATAGTTAATACTCAATCGTTATAGATCCGTTTGATCGGGATCGATAATAAATTCGCTGGGCAAGTTTCCATTTGTAATGAATGTCCGTCTAACCGGTGTACAATAATTATTTAGATGCACCATTTACGTACTACCTACTGATTGTGTGAATCACGACCACGTCCCCGATCTCTGAAATTCGAGACCGTTGCAAAATGTATACGTGACAATTTATCGCCTAGAAAAAAACGTGTAAATAAAATACTTTGCTATCCGATGAGTAGAAATAAATTTATGATGAAAATCCGTAAACAAACACGATCACTCTTATAATTCACCCGTGTTCGCGCCTTGTACATTCTTATATACCATTACTCTTGCCGAAGTAATTTTTAAAGTGTATGCGAATCACTTAAAATAATCCGTACAGTAGCTACATTGAGAATTTGAGGAGGCGTATTGTTTGATACGGGGAATATTTTATCTAACGTGTACAAATACTTCAAAACTGATCGGATATGTGTATCAAGTTCGAGTGGGCGAGACAACCGGCAATAACGACTTATTTTATGACACAAATGTAAATGTGATTAACTCAATTATGAAATTAGTCCATGTCCTGAATATTCTACATTGTAAATGAACATGCAGCTTTGACAAATTGCTTAACACGCGTTACATTCTGGCGACCCATCTTTCAATGTTCACAGCGGTCCTCTAAGACGCAGCTAGAGAGAATTGAAAACATTTTGCGCCAGACACAGCTATTTTTTCCGAGGAATAGAAAAAGTGTCCGCAAGTGAGGAGTAATCGTGGCTTAATTCGTGGTCGACAGACGGTCGCGTGGGCGCGACGCCAGCAGCGCCTCCGGTGGCCGCAACCGGAGGCCGAGTTGCACCGACCGAGATTCATTGACCTCCTCTTCAATCCTGAGAGCAAATTTTATAGCATTTTCATTGGTCTTTAATGCAGTAGAAGCTACACTATACAGCGCACTCGGACTCGTTGTTGACTATCCGTGTGTAGAGTACACGGAAAAGCGAATTTATGTACAGGAAGTAGAATGACCAACTTTCTCTAAACAGCGCGTGCTTTCGAATTCTCATTTACGACAAAAATCGCTTCTACATCAGAAGAGATATTTTAAAATTAAATAACCTTCTCGAACAAAAGACATTGGATATTTATAGAATGTAGTGTGTATCGAAAACGGTTTATTACGACGTCCGTACGAATAGGTGACCTCCTCATATTGTTTATAAATCAATTTTGCTCGGAATGTGTAAACAATTTGTCCAAAACTAAAACGAGACCTTAATTTTTACTGAACGATAAGAGTTCCAATGTTTACGCATCTCCTGTGATTTAACGTCGATGTGACATTCCACGATAAGAAGTCGTTCACTCGTCAGAGGGAGATAGCCTCCCATCGGCCGTGCGTACTCGTGCCTAATGCTATTTGCGGAACAATTCTCTTGCTACTAACCGAGAACTAGTTTGGCTCTGGCTATTAATTGCTGGTCACATCACCGGCCACCTCTTCCTTACTGATCATGATGCTTCCTACGTATAATTTCGACGCATACAAAAAAATAATTAATAAGTCATCTCCTAACGATTGAATAAAATACTTATTACAATAGTTAATTTGTAATTAAGTTCATGAATAATTCCATTTACATAAAAAACAAAATGTTCCACGCGCAACTAAAAGTGTCTTGACTGATTTATCTAAGGCTAAACTCAGTTATCGTAACAAGTTACTTCGTTGCGAGACAGTCTCATGGGGCCTCATCAAAGTAACGAGCAGTCTGCGTGTCAATAACTTTTAATGAGGTGATACGGCACGATGTAGCTACGCTAAACTTTTCTAGATCACCCTTGGGCACTGTGAAATGAAAGTAGGAGACGGGAGGGAGTCAGCTGTGGCGGGGGACGCGCGCGATCGATACAGCCACGTGATGCGGGGGTGAACGGGCGGTAACCCTCGACGATCGGCTTGCACGCCCGCTAGCTGAAAATCCCTTTCGTGCGACCTCCGTCGATGTAATCCCTTGTGTACCTATCTACTAAATTCAACGTAGATTTTTAAATTCTCTTTTACACCCGAAGCTCACCGAGAAAACCTTTTACGGTACATACGATCTCCGTGAATATACTGAGACAGATTATACTTTAAACGAATAGGTTTTATATAGTTTTGCGCGCTGTCCTGTGTAATTTGCAGTATAGGACGGAACGCGTTCAATTAGTTTCATTTGTTGCGGCGGCGCGGTTTGTACCTCTCGTCGACTGATTGACCCGTTTCAGACGATGCAATTGCGTTCATTCTGTCCTGCATTGATTTAGTCCTAAATTGTTTATCTAAATATATTGGCGACCGTTGATAATCACGAAAGCAACCAAAGATTGTTAATCGTCATCTTAATTGCGGTAACTGGTGCACACTCGATACAATCAGTTCAAGTGCAAGTCGTAATGTTGTCCAGCGTAATTGCAATCTCTGCCAATTCCCCCCTGTGACAGGAATAATTGACAACAAGATATCCGTGACATGTACTCATCGGATCGTTTATGATTTATCGTGCGCGTTCAGCGCATGTCGGACGCATATTGCTCGTCAGCTCCGGGATAACAATAAAAATAGGCCAAAAGCCGGTCATGCAACTTTGCCATCGATAGTGTTCGCTCGTATGTTGATCGGTCCATCAGCGTATATTTTAACAAGTATATCCGCCTCTATTGTTATACTAGTTCTAAAGTAATGATTACATGAATTGTTTCCTGCCATTATTTTGACATTGGCATTAACTCGCTATACGCAATACGATGCTTGGCAAACAAATATTCATCTAAATTCAAATCTGCTCATTGTTTAACTAGTATCAAACGTAATGGATATTTATTATGAAATGTAATGCATATTTCATAAATTCTATATTGTACCAAAGAAATTGTCTAAGGAAAAAAGAAGTAAAATAGTCCGTAACAAGGTTACGAAGAAAATTGATGGAGCTAATACATCGTGTGCTGACCTTTCCTGGCCCATTATTATGTAGTTCACGCCTCGCGCCGTCGTTTATTGTCCTTCTGAGGCAGTTTCCTGGAAAGGTCATTTATTTTCCTCGTGTTTTTCGGTTTTCATCGTTTCCAGAGCTCATTAATTTGGCTAGCCGCTTTAAGGCTGTGCTAAATTATGATGCGCATATGCTACCGAGCGACATTTAACGCCTCCTTTATTTTCTTAATTCATAACCCTTAAAATGTACTTGTCCCGACTGCAAGAATTTATTTTTAAATAATTACTTCTGGTTTGTGATATAAGTAATTACCTAGCCCGCAATAAATCAGACGAGATGGCTAGTAATAAATGAAAGGGGACCGACGACATCGTTCATTCGATCGTTTATTTGAAGCAATGTATATTCCATTTTTTTTGCGCTGTAATATACTCTTGGTTCATTTACGTTTTTATACTTAACGAGATGTTATCTATAACGTTTAATAGGTAGAAGGGTTCTACCTATCCACACTTGATCAATGAGGTGGAATATAAAGCTAACCTTCAAAGAGACATAGATCCGTGATCAGCAGCGGAACCGTAATGGGTTGATGATTTAACTCCAAATGTTATATCATCAACTCATTACTATTCCGCTGCTGTTCAATTCACTATTATCGATTGTTCGTTTACTATTATTACTTTTTGTTAAACTAGTTATCCTTGAGGGTTGCTGATCTGTACTGGCCGTGTGTTATCGTATTTTAACGAACTAGACCAGATTTAGCTGCAGCTATTACGAACCAGTTTGCGGTATCAGCTTTGATTACAACTTGAACTAGTATTGTATCGTCAATGATTCTGACCCGTCGTATTACGTGAGCCGCAATATCAGAACCACTATTTAGTCTCTGAGTTTATTGTTCTGTTGATACGGTGTTTGTTTTGAGTATTCTATTTTCGATCTACAGATATCTTACTACTGTAGGTATTGTATTTCAATACTTACGGCACACTTAGACGGGCCGCTTATCTCAGTGAAACAATCTCAATATCAAATGTTGACACGGGGATAGGGTGAGAGTCAGTTGGAGCGGCGCCAAGCTATCTCCCGGCCCATCGGCGTCCTATCAGGAACACCCGGACATTGTCCAAATAGCTGAGCCATTGTCGTCCTAATTGCTCCGCCGGTGCCCTATTCGATTCTGATTCACGGACTGGTTCACGCATCTATTTTAGATCTAATATCATCTGCCGTCGCGTGTATTAATCAGGTTAACTGACAGCGACATTTAATGAAACGCATTGCCTTTCAACATTTGTTTGATCGATGGGCGGTATCATGCTCCTTGTCACTATTATAACATTCTTCAACCTAGTTAATGTAAATCATATGGATATTTGCAATCTTAATGTTATTTGGAGAATAGATATTCCAGAATATAACAAAATTGTAATTTCCTCTCTTTCCATGAATATCGTAGGAAAACTTTATGCTATTGAATCGAAGAAAACAACAGCAACTTTCTACAAGTTTATTGAAGATACAGTCAAGGGCAGTGACTGCAGCAGTAAACTGGAAATATATTCTAGAGTTGGCTAACAGTGAGCTGAAAATGGAATAGGAAAAACTTAGTCCAAAAAGAACATTAACAAATAATATAACCCACAACATTTCTGTAGTTGTTATTTTCCATATGTTTATTCTTAAAACGCCCACGTATTTGTTTTCTCCGTTCCTGAACATGTAAACGTAACGATACGAAATGGAGACTAATAGATCGGATTATGGGTGTTAATGCATATTGGGTTGGATATAAAAAATAGTTTAGGTAATGTGCCAAGCTCGCAAGTGAGCTTGTTGACATCGTACTTATCTGGGGAGTCTTGTCAAGAATGGTGGCGTATTGCAAATGAATTTGCATATTGGGTTGGCGGAGGGCCAGCGCTGACGCTGGTCGCGATTAGCGGCGGGACCGCTCGCGTGCCCGCGTCTACGACCAGCCTTAGCGCACGACTTAGCGCACCAGAGCTGCGCATTATAGATGGATGTCTTTGAAATGTAGTGTAATTTATAAAATATTTACAATTTTTCTTTTTGTTGAGCAGGTGTAAAATATGACTTGTACGATTTCTGGTAAATTATTGCACATATAACGTGTAAACATCAATATACAAATCATCAAGATTTTTACAATCAGAATTAGACTATATTGTAGGGACATGTGGAAAAATAAAGTGCTTTACGATCGAGTATTTTATTATTATCATGTAACATTGACGATCGTAGCCTCAAGGTGATTAAAATATATTAGTAAAAGGAGACTGTTAAAAGCGAACAAGCAAATATGACTGCAAGGAAAGATACGAATCCGCATTCTTCGTTACAATTGTAACAATTCTAGACATAACTAGTACCTGAGTACATTTACGATACGGTAGAAACCCGCGACCCGCCGTCCGAGTCCGCCTGGCACGCTGACAAAACGCTGATTAGCCATCGCACATTTATTTACATTTTTTCTTTATGTTTACTATATGACGAGTGTTGCTTGTTCAGTGGAAATTAAGTATTATTCGATCGACTTACGTAACTGCGGTGTGAGTTATGATTGCTGAAATATAGCTTATTTTAGTAATTAGCTATTCTATACGAACGTTACAATATTTCGTCATCACAAACAAGTAGCGAAATTGTATCGTTTTTTTTACAAGATTAAAGTAGCAAACGAGCATGCAGTCCAACTGATGTTACCGGTGCTCATGTATGAAGTTGCTTACAGATGTCCGTAAGCAACTTCATACAAAACCAGGAATATATATGATTTTAATCCAAGATGCGTCTGGTTCACGCTCGAAATAAGTGGCTGTGGTGCCGAACCATATACGCTCTAATATCTTTTGGTTTTGTACATTTTATACAATTAAAATTTACTTTACTTTTTATGTGATCTATTAAAATAAAATAAAATCCACGTATTGTCATCATACATGTCCCGGCAACACATTTGCTAAGACAATCCCTATAAATACCGTCTTAATAGCTTTCTATTAAATGTTGCTGTCACAATTATTTCTAACAAACATGTTCGTGTGACAGGAGAGATGATACATGGGATAGCTAACGTGCAACATTCAGCCATTGTATTTAACTGATCATCAAAACCAATATTAACATGTTCTGTGATAACAAGAATTTTTGTTTACTTACTCGTTTTTGACGCGACAAAATTAAATTACAAAACACTTAACTTCATATAGCAGTCTAGTCTTTTCGTGCTATTTCTTTAATTAATTTTAATCTTTAGCCCGACATTGGATGACATACCCTGCTACGTAGGCATGAATGAGCAATTTTAGATTACGCATCTAAAATGGAATGTACGGGCACCTATGTATCGGTTGTTCGCTAAACGGTCGCCTCTGACGCCATGTTGACTCACTCGTCCTTGCGCCTTCGTAAGGCTTCGTCTATTTGCGAGTCTGTCGAGCCCAAACTTATCTGATTACCAGTCAAGGCCCCCACGCCTCATTACACTTTTATGTTTCGATTCTACCAATCGACCGTGGAAGTCTTAGAACTGCCTCTATTTCCAGCTATGTCTTTATCTAGTTTTGTTATTACAACTTCGTCCTTACTTGCAAGATCAATTACAGTTTCTTCATACAGAAACAAAATTACGACGATTATCTCCAAAATTGCATTGACATCCTTGAACTTTTCTAGTTGCGTGACTCAACATGCGAATTGTATATTTTTTCCGTTCACACTATTTCATGGCTGCGACTAATTTGGACAATGTGTTAAAATGATCTCATACCCATCAACCTAACAGTTGGTCATATTTCTTTGCCATGAATTGAATATATAATGAACTGAGTTGTTCATTATATATATTACTCATTGCTACAAACTATTTTACGGTCTAGGGTTTGCTTTACTACATTACTACATAGTCAATTAGCTGCAAGCGTTCTAAGAAGTTGTTATATCTACTAATGTTTGAAGTCATCTTCTGGTCATTTCCTATTGCACGCAAGATAATTAGTTACTATTATATATTTGCTGGTTCACGTCAAATGTTCCAGGGTACATGCATAATAATTGTTCCGATTTAGAATTATCAAGGTTCCTTCTTGACAGAGATTTTATCGTTTTTTTTTATTATTGTCGATAAGACGCAGAAGATTAACATGTTAAAGAGCAGAACAATCGATAATTGTATCGTCGCGGTAATCGCTTTTGATGTAAAAAATGAGTTTGTACGAACAGATATTATAAAAGGCGAGTAAGTATACGATAAGGTGAAATGTGTTCATATAATTTTACGAATGTAAAAGCACAATTCGTATTTCACTTAACATAAACGCGTATAGGAACCTCTGAATGATGAAATAATACCTTCTTATGTTGCATTTTGACGTGGTCTTGGAACGTGGTGGAGTGTTACTTATTTCCGCAGAAGTAATCAGTGTCCACCAATTCACAATTTGCCAGCTCAGTGGTCTATAGCCTAAAACTCTCATTCTGATAGAAGAACCGTGCCCAGTAGTGGGGCAGTGATGGGTTGTACCCAACCCCAATCATATCCAGGGTTTTGCCTTAGAAACGTGTCTGTTGACTCCGATCTCAAATCACTGAATGGACTTCTCCCGAAAATTTGTTTTTGCATTTTGCTTTTAGATTGCCGGTTTGATTGCACGCCGCTCTATTGTATTTTTATGTTGTACTTACCACCATGATTTAGAGATACGTATTCGTATCAGGTATTGATTAAGTTATATCTGAATGTTAATGTCGCAGTATTTAAAACAGGTTGCTATGAAAGAACAAATATTTTAATTACTTTTATAAATTATAGTTATTTTACAATAAAAAAGATTCATCTTCAGATTCATCAGTTAGTATAGTTTAAAGGTAATAGGTACAGATCATTGCAAATGTTTCATATCAATGAATTAGGGTAATATTAGGCCAAGAAGTATTAAGTTTCTTTAAATTCAAATAACCTAGCAGTTATGCAGAGAATATTAATAACATAATTGTGGTACATGCTCATATTGCAAGTAGCGGTCGAGCGCAAACCCACCAAGACAACCGCAGACCGCTCTAAACTCATTCCAACGAATATTTCCTTTTCCACAATTCATTCCGACATCCTCTAGTCTTGTTATTTGATGCTTGTAAACAAATACCTATGACGCATTTAAATATCGACCAACTTTATCATTCTTGTTCCCTCGGCTTATTAATTGAGCTATTTAAATGCGATTGCTATTCAAATCGATACAATTTTATGTCGTTATATAATACTAGGCTACTACCGTGGCTTCGTCAACTTCGGTCTCATTTACCACCGTAATGAGTATCCTGTCTTAATCAAGATCATGAACAATGTGTGGGCCCAATTTTAGCAAAATTCAACCAGTAGATTTAGCTTGAAAGAGTAACACAAACATACATCTTCAAATAATTCCCATTTATTTATAACTAGCTGTACCCGCGGCTTTGCCCGCGTGCAAATCAACGTGTCACAAAGTTTTTCCCGCGCACATCTCGACACCATGGGAATTCTATGATAAAAAGTAGTAACATTAAAATCGGTTTGGCCGCTCAAGGATTATCTGGTCAAACACAGACTGAAAAAACGAATTTAAAGTGTGTATTTGTGGGTAGGGACGTATTGTTATGTATTTTTTTTTTAAATTAGACGAATTCTAATGTTGTAAACCGCTTTTTTGAACTAATTTACATTCTTAGTGGTCTGATTCACAATATCGGGATACTTTTTTCAATCAACTCCTCCACATTTGAACCAAAACGTATCGATTATAAAGATTGATTTGAACTTTTCCGAATTGGAAAATACTATTTAAAGTAATTTTGGCGGATTCAAATTTCTAAGTAAGATTATAGGTAAACCTACTTTTAATATTAATTTGTGTTCAGGAGTTCCGGAAGGCATTAAGGAATTCAAAAATTCTGTTGGATAATGTACTGCTTCCTCCATCTCAATGACTGTGTCTACCGAATAGTAGATCTGTGACGCTGCTTTAAATTTTGAAAAAAAAAAATCATTTATTTTATCGACACGTTCCTTTGGTGGGTGGGTATATAGCCGTCTTTTGGAACCAATTTATAGTGTTATTGGTTGTATTAACAATATTAGGATATACTTTTTCAACCAACTCCTCCACATTTAAACGAAGACGTATCGATATAAAGATTGATTTTAACTTTTCCGGATAATAGTGCTTTGTAGCACTATTATCTACTTGAAGTAAATCATTAGAAAATTGGAATATCACTGAACAGCGACATATATTCTAAGTTCATATTTTGTTTCATGAGGCCAGAGCTAAGATCTTTTAAGAGGTGTATCGGGCTATTTGTGTGCGTAAATCCCGCATTGTTCTTTGTAAAGCAGAAGACATAATCAAAACACTTTTACAATTCATACGAACAGGGCGCACCCGCTCGCAGGGCGCTGCCGCACCCTGCTCGCTTATTTTTTATGTTTTCTTTTATGTTCCAACCTAACCTAACCCATCCTGTTTAAAAAGCTACAGCTAAATCCAACTCTTAACAATAACATGACAATACTCCTGCATTTTTAGGATTTAGGTATTCAAAGTGACACTTTTCATCATAATGGTCTCTCAGGAACGGGTTGTAATGTATTGTAATCAATAAGTACCAAACTCATACGGCTTAAGTAGGTTGTGTACTTAGATTATCAGGGTTGATGAATTGAAGTTTAATTTATTAATCACATTTCAGTTTAATGAGCTGTCATTAAACTTATAATGTATACTAAAAACAACTGTAAGCATTATGTGACTACCTTTTTTAATTTAGGCTTGCACTATCCCGCATCATCAAGGAGGAGTTGAAGGTAAAAAAAATATCCCGTGTCTTTGCTTAGTATTCTTATTAGTATTCTTATTACTTATACGTAAGCACTTGCGAGCCAACTTCTATAGCTTGGGCTTGCAGTACCCTGCATCATCAGGGCTGAGGAGTTTAAGATCGAAATTTTCATCATGTGTCTTTGCTGAGTAATTATATTACATACTCGAAAGCATTAAATGGCCAACTCCTATGGCTTAGGCTTGCAGTAACCTGCATCATCAGGCTTGAGGAGTTGAAGATCGAAATTTTCATCTTGTGTCTTTGCTTAGTAATTATATTACATACCCGAAAGCACTAAATACCTAACTTCAATGGCTTAGGCTTGAAGCACCCCTGTATCATCAGGGTTGAGGAGATGATGGTCAAAATTTTCATCTTGTGTCTTTGCTTAGTAATTATATTACATACCCGAAAGCATTAAATGACCAACTCCTATGGCATAAGCTTGCAGTACCCTGCATCATCAGGCTTGAGGAGTTGAAGATCGAAATTTTCATCATGTGTCTTTGCTTAGTAATTATATTACATACCCGAAAGCACTAAATAGCTAACTTCAATGGCTTAGGCTTGAAGCACCCCTGCATCATCAGGGTTGAGGAGTTAAAGGTCAACATTTTCATCATGTGTCTTTGCTTAGTAATTATATTACAAACCTGAAAGCACTAAATAGCTAACTTCTATGGCTTAGGCTTGAAGTACCCCTGCATCATCAGGGTTGAGGAGTTGAAGATCAAATTTTTGTCCCATGAATTTGTTTAACAATCTTATTATATATCCATAAAAACAAATTGACTTACTTCTACGGTTCAGGCTAGCATTACTCCTGCATCATCAGGATTGAAGAGTTGAAGGTCAATTTTTTTAGGAAATATCTGCTTAGTAATCTCATTCTACATTCAACCCAATTGGACTCCTACACCATAGGTTTGGCCGAGTATCGCTAATTTCGTTAATTTGCTTCAAAGAAATGGATCCTATGATCAGAACCGTATCAAACTTATCAGAGTACCCTTGAAGTACATTCTTTCAAATAAAAGAAAAATCATCAAAATCGGTTGGCGGGAAATTGAGTTATTCATCTATTTATCGCGCACATCGTTAATGCAAATATCAGACTTATGCGCTTTTCTTATGGATGCCACTGTCAAAAGTGAACTAAGAATTAATGGGACCCCATGACACGCACTACCTTTCAAATGAAAAAAAAAATCATCCAAATCCGTTCACCCAGTGCGGAGAAATCGAGTAACAAATATAAAATTAAAAAAAAAAAAATACAGACGAATTGATAACCTTCTCCTTTTTGAAAGTCGGTTTAAAACTATGTTTTAACATAAAAATCAAAGCGAAATACTAAATTTTATTGAGGTGGCCTCAAAAT
The DNA here is from genome assembly GCA_949699795.1 of Spicauda simplicius. Lineage (NCBI taxonomy): Eukaryota > Metazoa > Arthropoda > Insecta > Lepidoptera > Hesperiidae > Spicauda > Spicauda simplicius. The sequence goes on from OX453068.1 coordinate 633,111, forward strand.
TGACTGACTTTCATACAAACTTACATCTCCTATTTGGGTTAAATTGGGGGGGGGGGGACAGAAAATTCATTCATAATTGACGTCTACGTCATAAAAAGAACCCCTAGTAAAAATCATATTCGTATCTTTAGCAGTTTAGGCTCTACGATGTTTATTCAATAGATGAGTGAGAGAGCATCCTTTCGTTTTCATAATAAGTATATATCTATCTATAGAGATATAGATGTGTATAGTATCAAACAACATAGGTACACACTTAACCAATAAAAATACATAACAAAGGAATACATTTTACAGACCATAACATGTTTAGTTTCAACCAATTCAACTATGCAGTTACTTATCTTATTAACACTTATCGAACACAGAATAAATACTGCGTAGTTTAAAATTGACATAACTTTTTTATTTATAAACCGATTTACATAAAATAAACACTAAATGTTAAGTGAAGTTTCCCACAACATAGCAGTGAAAATTATTTTCAAATTGGATAAGCCGTTTCTGAGATTAGCGTTTTCAAACACACAGACAAACAGACAAACAGACAAACAGACAAACAGACAAGATTTCTAAAAACCATTATTTCGGGTTCTATATCGTATTAAAGACCTCTAGAAATGGTTTTCACCTAAATTTATTCCATGTACAGACAGCGACCTCTTACAGATTTATTATAGTATAGATATTAAATGGATTACTGGTACTTTCGATCAATTTAATTGCGCCCTACCTTTCCGAGTAGATTCCTCGTCGTCATGCATAATGCATTCCTAAAGCGGTATCATCCACAAGGACTCGCCCATCCCGGCGGGCGCTGACGCAAGGCGCGCTGTGTGTGGACACCGTGTATCGCGAAACGAGCGCGAGCCGTGGGTTCAAGGCGACGCCGGCCCATTGTTGTTCTCGGAACACAATGCCCCGTTCACGCTCCGCGAATGACTCTTGTCTTGAATATTCTGCGACGTGCCGCAAATATGTTTTAAACGTTTGTTGCGAGACGAGACCGGTTGGAGAATGCAAGAGGATTTGCTAAAAATTACAACTTGACGTTTGCTGTGTTTCACGTATCTTTTTTGGATTCCATTCATTCATTACACTTGTCCAACAAGACAGCCTTAATCTATTAGTGGAAAAAAGGAGCAAACTAAATGGGCAATCAATCGTAGTTGGATAGTGGGAACCAGGTGCGCCCTAGAAGCTTGAGGCAGTGGGAATGCGACGTGCATTCTCGAAGCTCGGTTCACGCGGCCCGGTTATATTTAGGCCGCGAACCACCTCGGAAAGGTTAATCCCAGAATTAGACGGCCAAACTTAACTCTCACTTATTTTCGCGACGTCTCGCCCGGCGTTCACCCTCCCCACATTTACCTGATTGACGGCGCAAATTATCCTTTCGTCACCCTCGTCCGACGAATCTGCAATGTCGCGTAGAATTCGGTGGCGCAGAGTTTCGCTCGGAATAGTGAGTTTTATTGCCGCATCTGATAACTGTAGACAAATCGTAGAGAATAGTTTATTTCTTACACGTTTAATATACACTGCCAGACTATAAATTATGCAAGAAATGCATTCGCCGATAGACGATTTAACTTTTGGCTCAATTTATATTGTTTGTTACGCGCAAAATATTGATGTTTCCGCGGCTATAATGTTTATTGTCGCATTGTTTGTAATTCTCGTGTTTGCAACGTTGTAGGCTTTACAATGTTGACACTGAATAAACACAAATCGTAAATATACATTCGTCATCGAATTCATTTATGAGTATTTATTTTCTGACCGTGTCGCAGCGTTGAGGAATTCTGTGTGCGTTCCATATAAAGACACTTGCTGAACCGTTCGTTTTATGGAAGTGTTAAAACGGAGAACTCACAAATAACTGGTAATGAACGTTTGAGTTCAGTCATACAAATTATCTATATTTGGATAATGTTTACGTCGAGAAAAAAACCTTTTAATTTTTTCTTATCGTTAAATCGGGATCGTGTTTGTTATTGTATACGAATTTATTATCGCCCGTAACCGATTTTGTACATTCTTAAAATGTCTTGTGAAGTTTTTATCGATATCCAGAAATAGGATGAATTGTTTATTGTCTCTAAATTCGCGGAAACGCCAACACTTGCCGATGAGGCGTGCAGCGGGCCCGGGCGAGCCGCGCCCGGCATACAATGTTCGCTTTTATAATTTACGGCACATTAATGGCTCATATGCAGATACGCCTTCATTAAGTTATTATGTGTCGTAAACAATAGGATTCCTGGTGAAGCGCTGGTAGTCGGATCTAGACTAAGACTTGATAGAGAACAGCTGGACGTAAATCATGATTTTCCTAACATTGCTGAGTAGTGATTCATAATTATTTACCGTTACCTGAACAAAGTTTTTAGGATTGTAACGATCTAAATGTCTGTTAACGATTAATAGGTGGAAGTTATTAAACCGGATTTATATTTTATTATATTTATCTTACTAATACTTATCAATGGCTAAATTTCTATTAACTCCATTTCAATATTTTAAATCATCTGCATAGTTTGCTATCCAATACGCGTTCAACGAAAATCACTTCGCAGTTTAATAGTTTCGTGAGCGCATCACGTAAACACGAGCGTTTCTTTTGATCAGCTTCATTAATTTCAAAAATAATATTTGCTACACCTGGTAATCATTCCATTATACGTTCTGTGATTTTATAATTCAGAAGTTTCTAGTCTAGTTTACATTTAAAAAATATGTAATTTACAGATTACAGTTAGCAAACGTCGCATTTTATGATATGAATCTTTATGTTCTCGATATTAAGTTAGTCATCGTATCAATCGATATAATGTTATTGGACTATGGTATAAGTATAATACTAAAAAAAAATATCAAATTTTGAACGATCATAACACACTTGCATTTTTCTATTCCAGGCAACGGCACGATAGACTTCCCCGAGTTCCTCACGATGATGGCGCGCAAGATGAAGGACACAGACAGTGAGGAGGAGATCCGCGAGGCGTTCCGCGTCTTCGACAAGGACGGCAACGGGTTCATATCGGCTGCCGAGCTGCGCCACGTGATGACCAACCTCGGCGAGAAGCTCACGGACGAGGAGGTAGACGAGATGATCCGCGAGGCGGACATCGACGGCGACGGACAGGTCAATTATGAGGGTGAGTACGTCTGGACTATCTTCCGATGCGATGGCGGTGGCGTCCGCACGGGTGACGATGCATGTCGTTTCGACGATTTGCGGTCAAACGCGACGGGCAAATGGAATTTTGTGATGCAATTTGGAATTGATCGAACGCTTTGGACAAATCCAATTATTTGTCGATTTTGCAGTTGATTTGATCACGGTTGAATGCTTTCGACAAATCCGAATACTGGTTTCGTTGATTGACTACAAGTTTTAATTTTTTTTTTAGCATATTTGTTTTGAATCGTTATGCCTGGAGACGCCACTGTCGGTTAACACCACTGCTATTCTATCTGATCTTAGATTGAATTTGCATAGTTCAGAATTTAAAGATTTCTGCTCGCTTATGTATGTAGAGTATCAAGAACAGTTTTTATTAAGTTTACTTTTTTAGTGCGACCATTTTTAACATTACTTTTGAACAACGAAACAGTTTTTAATTGTGCTGTAATTTCATTCAAATTGAAGGAATCTAATTGCTTTTATAACTTTGTTAGAAAGTACATTTATGCGTGAAAACAATTAGGGGGAAAATTTTTCTTATTGGATATAAAAGAAAAGTTGGGTAATTAAATTCCAAATTTATCTTGGACTGTATTTTGAGCAATATCATTTTTGTTAAGTACTTAAATAAAATTTGTAGTAGACGTAGTGTAGTATGGTAAAATATTTAGAGTTGAAAACTACGTATAGAATGGGTAGCCCCTTTAGTTGTAATAATACAGTAATCAAAACCTGTTCTTGTTGATATAAATGTAATTATAAAACACTTAAGATAGTCTTAATGACATTACCATTCGTTGCGGTATTACCAGTACAACATATATATGTTTGTATCATGCGTTGTTAAAGTTCAGTTGTACTAAGATGTCACGTACAAGGGGGTTCTTAACTCATTAGACACGTAGAGATTATTAAAACAAGTGTACAAAGATTATGTGGTATCACCCTCGTGACGTCACTTCATGCAAATTGTAGATACGTGACAAATAAACTATGGCTTAAACAAATGTTATATTTCACACGGGCAACACTACCGCCCTCGTTTATTGCCGTAATGCCCACTCTTTTTAAATCTGGCTCGTGATGGAATTTTTCGCCATAAAAATGATGTTTGCTCTCTCCAGTCTACACTGTTTATGTTGCTCATGATTTACGAACACCCTGATTTTATGCAGTGAATGATACATTATGCTTCGTTAGATAAAGAACTGTTTCAGGATTAACCAATAAATAGCAATAAGTAAGATCATTCTGAGTTGTTTATGCCAGTGGGACAAAATACACATGATGTATAATAACCTAATATTTTACAATGGAATTTTTAGTCGTTGCCACGTAATAAAGTCCAAGGTTGACGCTATTTCAATACATAATTGCCTAAAATCGTTGATAGCGCGAGATTACCTGCTGATAGTGGAACGCGGCCGACGCGTTGTTGCGCTGTATGAAATGACTGTCGGGTATTATGCTATGCTATACCAAAATTCCGATAGTTGCTAATAAACTGCAATAAAAGGGGCTATTAAATGAGCTAGTATTGATAGAAAACAAGTCCTTAGAAATTTGTATCTGACGCTCATAAAATGTTGAAAATGAATGTGTCCCGAATATTAAGTTTGAGTTTAAATTCTCTTATCGTGTTTACCTTTACGAGACTTGGGCTCGTAACTCGACAGCAACATGTTTGCGTCGACCGAGAGACGTAGAGATTCGATTTCGTAGTATTTTGCATAGGACAGGAGTAATGTTACTTGAATAAAAAATATGTTTTGGGTGATCGCCAACCGGTGGCGCCGCGCCGCGTCGCCGAGCAAACAACATGATTGTAATGGCGAGCGCCGCGTACACAAACAATGGCCGCGCCCACCACCCCCTGTTCGCTCTCGAGCCATGCGTGAACTTGAATTGTTGGCATCGCGTTGCGAGATATCGATCGATTATAAATATTGTGCAATCTACACCTATTCTAACTTTTCGGTGGTGGCAACGATGAGAACCCTGAATGTTTAAACTGAACTTAACTTGCATGAATCCTCAATCACGATGCAACTCCTGTCGAGGATAGGACACGTTCGCAATGATAAGGTTTCCCGTAACGTGTGCATGCAGGTGCAGGTACCACTAGACTAACTTGACTAACCGCGACGCGTGTGAGTGCAGTCTCAACCGACCGAGCGTTCTCTCTCTTGCAGACTTCCATGCGCTCGCGCAAATCATATTCGCGCGCGGCGACGGCAGCCGCTAGCGCGCGGCCCCGCCCCCTTGTGATATTGTTACCTTAACTAACCATAAGAACGGACTCCGCAATAGCGCTGTGATCTCGAACCGATTTCCTCTTGTAGTGTGTAGCGAGGGCTCCGAGCGCGCCGCGCCTCTAGGTACTGACAGTGTTATCTCAATGGTTTGCTGCTCGTTATTAACTGTTCCTCCTACCTTTGATATGTTAGCTGTCCCGCCCACCGCCCCTCACCCCCCCTGGGATCTCACACTCGACTCTGTTGTGTCTCTCTAACTCACCGCGGAGCGCTCGCAACCCCGCGTTGCGTCCGCTCCGAGCAGGGGCAGCCCCTGTAGATTGGTTTGCATGTGTCTAATATCTGTATAGAGTTTCTCGTAGAAATACCACCTGGCGCCCCGCTTGCGCGCTGTACATAGCTTGCACACCCTCCGACAACGAGCAGCAAACTCGCGGCACACTCGGCCGTGTCGTGTCCGTATCCAGAGGGTGGTATTTCACATAATCCCCTAGTAGTGGCATGACGAGGTACGATCGTTTCTATGGTTTATTTATGTTCTGGCACCATCAAGTACATGCCTTGCCGCGCTCCCATCGGACGATCGATAAGGCATATGTTTGGTGTTACGTTATGAGTTTCGTTTATCTCGTAATGAGTCTAGTGGTTTATCTTGTCTAACAGGTTACTTGTTTGATAGTGCATCTCTACTTCTGTCGGTTACTACTCTGTGTTAATATTGTGTTTATGTTTCCTTCTGAAGTTGGTACAAGAAACGGATTTTATATTTGAAAGGAACTACCGTAAAATTTCACATGCTTTCATTATTTGAATAAGATAAATCTTAAGTCGTGTGCCAGCTTTGGAATACGTTTTCTCGAAGGGTTATGTGAATATTTTTCTGGATCTGTAGCTGGCTTAGCTACGAGGCCTCCCCGATGACGAGTTCTAATGTACGTTTTCGTTTGCTTTCAGAATTCGTCACCATGATGACGTCGAAGTGAGCCGCCGGCTAGTGTGTGTGTAAAAAGCAGAGAATTTAAATATACATTTTGTTTCATGACACACAATATTACCATCGTATTGGACCTGCATTTCTCTAGTGTTTGCGATAAATTAAATATTGTCATCGTTTCAGTTTAATGGTATAATTGTATATCGGCGGGTCGCGGCCCTCCCGCGTCCTCTCCTTATTTAGACTTTAAAGTATTCCGTTAATTTTACTACGTAAGGATTAAATTTTAACTGTAGCGGTACAATGGCGAACGAGTAGGTGTGCGTCGCGATGCGATGGTCCGGCGGAGCGGCGGCGGCTCCGAGCTAAGCACCGGTACATTTAATGTAAATTTTTTTCAAGTATGAGATATTTATAAAGTACGTGAGAATTAAAATTTAAAAAAATCCCAAAAAAAAAATAGTGCGGCCGTAGGTCGGCGGGGCTGCTCGCGCCGCTCTACCTTTACGATCGTATCTATGTTTACATTTAACTAACTCTGTAAACGAATAAATTAGATTTATTGGTACTGCATTGTAATTGTATCTGTAAATTACTTGATAAATATTATATTTCTATTGTTGGTGAAACTAATTCTATCGAATGGAAAGTACTCCGCTCTGTTATTCTCTTACCACATTTGATTCATTCTGTTATTAAATTTTACAAAAGACATACTGAAAATAAATGTTTCTTCATTTTTAGGTCAATAAGGATCGGTGTTTTATTTGTCGCCCGTTTAGTTTGTATCCTTTTAGTTATTGTAACCTCTTAGAGAACACTTAAGATCATGAATCATTTGAAATGAAATGTTAATATGTTATAAGTTTAATTATTATTAATTAATTGGAATTAAGATACCTATGTCTACTTGATACGCTCATCTGTCTGAAATGTGGACAAATGGAGCGCAACATACTTATAAAATAATTTAATCATAATTAAAAATGTGTTTTTCTAATAATCAAATGACCTAAATTATCCAGTCTATAGAAATATATCATACCCTACTACTTCAAATCAAAGAGAATCACATTTTGCAAGCTGTCACTCTTACAAATAATTTTGCAATATGGTTTATATATATTATGTGGAATGGAATATGGTTTATGTGACTTAAGATCTGTTGTATATCTTATCATGAATTTTTACTTTCTAAGAAAACAGTTAATAAATAGCCTTCAGAGAAACTAATAGAACTTACCTAAACACTAGTTTCAATAGTGCACAAGATTTAATAAAAGTGGGTAGATGCAGAAAGTAGTTGCAGATTTTTGGAAATGTAGATTATAGTCTTGCTCCATGCAAAGTGATATAAATAAATGAATTAGCATTTTGGTAAAGACACGATAAGTGTGCAAAGAACCGTGGGGATTACAAATAAAAAGTACACATGTGTATACTTTTTTTTTAATAATAAATCTTTAATGGCTCTTCTCAATACAGAGATCCATATGACAGTTGAAAAAAATGTAAACGAAACGTTTCCTAACATTTGGAAATTTGGAATGGTGTGGAAAGTCATTCCCATTCACAGCTGTCTGTCAAATCAAAATCACACGCGTCTAAAGCCGTTGCATTCGCTAAGACCTTTTTATTTTATAGAACTTTTATTTTTAAAGTTTTATAGAACTAGCGTACATTTACTATAACTACTAGCTTATAGTTTATACTATCGATCCATCTGATCGAAGTGGCAGTAGACTTCGGCAGACAAAGCGGCAAGTTACGGAACAGTATAATCGTATGATTAGTGCTACTCGAGCGTAGTGAAATTGACACGTGTAGTTACGGGTGATTACTCGGCGATTAGTCTACTTGACACTACTCGAGGCTGGTGAAAGAGGCTCGTATACATCTAGTAAATCAAACCACGATAGAACCGTAGGATAGAGGTCTACCACAGATGTGTTACTATAATTGTAAAGAAACTTGAAACGCCTCTGGTGTCTTCGTCACCACTACTTATCAACCAGAATACAACATACTCTGCTGTTAATAGGTGCCTGGAAGCCACGAAGAATCAAGTCAAGGAATCGGATAAGTTTATATATAAAATCAATTACTCTAGAATGGTTTTGTAGATTTGTTTACAAGTTTTTAGTTATAAATTTAACATTTACAAAATAATGTACCTATTATTATACTAATTTAAAACATATTTTTTATGAATGATACAATTTAGACAAGTTGTGGGTTTGTACGATTTCATGACGATCGAACAGTTTAGTCGACGTTGTGCGTAAGTAATTAATGTTTGGCCATTGAATAGTTGTGGATAAATTGTAGACGAGATAATATACATTAACTGTTGGTTGATAGTTGTACAACAATTTTACAAAACAGGATCGACGTTATTTTTTACTGAGCATCTTGGTTATCTAGTTGTTCTCGTGCGGATCTATATACATCCCTATATACTTTATCGTACAACTAAATAGTTGATGATTTAAAATTTTATATATACGCTAGGACTCAAATTTACATTTACTTAGTGAGCCTAGTAAGCTTGTCGGCGTTGCGCCGTACTGATAATCATAAGCAATAGTTCGCTTTTAACCGCCGTTAGTAAATCCATATAGCTTACTAAAAAAAACATTGTTATAATAATTAATTCACACATTCACATGAGGCGACCATCATAGTCCTCGGGAACAGCAACGCATCTGTGATTGACTTCAGATGGAACCCATGTTCTGTATGTAGTTGATTACAGATGTCCGTGGACGGCAGTGGCCACTTACAATCAGGTGGATTGCATGCTCGTTTGCTACTTCAGTCAGATAAAAAAAATGAATTTTGGCATCATTGCGGTGTCGTGTAGATTTTGAATAGTACCAGTCCATCTCGTTCCGTGGAAGACTTGGGAGGTTAAGTAGTAGCTTTACGCAGAGAAACTAATATAATAAGTACCTATTCATTCGTTATCCCAAACCTTTATAATAGTTATAATAGTAGTTCTGTAGTAAAAAATAACACGTCACTGAGCATCGGTGTTGACGTGTAATGTGTTTTGAAGCCGTTTACACGAGCTCATTACAAGTAACCACCCACATGCCAAATGCTGGCCAAATATCAGTACTACGGTAAACGGCAGTCCTCAGTCATTCATACGAAATAATTCATGCCCACTCAATATTATTTTTGCGCGCATTAGCAGCTATTCCGTTGTAAATAGACTTATTGTTGGGAGTACAATCGAGACTCGAAGATTTAAAATCGCTAAGAAAGCGAATGGTAGGCGAAGCCGGCGCGTCCCTGATAAAGATATATATGATTGAGCTCTGCTTCATCAAGGATATCATGGGGATTTTTATGATGTAGGTACTTGACAGCCCAGACTTCTTAACTATCAAAACGCATCCCATCAAACTAAATACTACTACAAACATTAAACAACACATTTCCCACTAACGTATTTTTAATAATTAACCGATTTATATTGGTATTGTTAACGACCTATTTCTAGCGTGAAGCTGTTCTTGCGTTTCGATAAAAGGGTGCCGGCACTTTTTTAAGAGGCGAACTGCTTAGTCCTCGGGAGTAGCAATGCATCTGTAATTGACTTTAGATAGTACCCCATATTTTATAAGTTGCTTGCAGTAGTTCATGGAGGGCATTGAACACTTACTATCAGGTGGACTGCATATTTGTTTGCTACTTTAATCTTATAAAAATATTATAATAGATTTTAGAAAAATAAAAAAAAAATAGGAAAAATTAATAAAATTATATATTTCATTTTAGGAATAAATATCAATGTCGTTATACTAAACAGTCTTAACAGCAATAAAGAGTAGTTTTAAACAATCGCATCAAGGCTAAGGTTATGTGTACTTGAAACATCCTTCATTCTCTTATCAAATACATACAATTCACTATAAATAATGCTGTTTTCTAAATGGCAAGCTGCACGTCTAAATTATGAAACTTAACGAGTAACATAGGTAGGTGGATGAAATCCGTCTCGAAGGACCAAATAACTACCATTCACAAGTTTTGGGGATTAAGAAGACAGTTTTAGAAGTAATGTAGCTTAAAAAAATGTGTGCGTGTACTAGCGTACACTCGTAAGAAGTGAAACTTATTTATAACGTTATTTTTCAAAAAATAATTTACTATATGCAACTACAGAAATTGGTTAAATAAAGTTAAATTAGATAAAGATTAATAAAAGGCTTATTAAACTTTATCTAATAATCTAATCTATAATAATCTATCTAATATCACGCGTGGTAGGGATAAGAAAAAGATGGCGCGTAACGGAAAAAAAAGATGGCGCGTAACTGAAAAAGATGGCGCGTAACGAAAAAATGTTACATTAATTTTTTTTCCAACCCCGATAAAGAAGTTTCACTTCAAAAATCCCAAACCCGATGAGTAGAGGTTTAACACAGATTTATGACACTGAAAAATGATTAGTGTGAAATTATTGAAGTAACGTGTACGTTTGTGTACGCATTAATAACATTTGTTAAGTATGTATTTTAAATAAATGGCATCTCAGAAAATTCTTAAGACGACTAAATGAAACAATGTATGGGTTAAATATATTATATTTGCATACAATTTTAGACAAAACAGTAATAAATATATACTCCATGTAGGATGTATTTATGTTATATGAGGCTATATTTTTATGCTAACAATAAAATGGTTTTATTAGTATGCGACACAAAAAAAAATTCAGACAAGAATAATAAGAATATGATTTTACATGCTGCAGAGATAAATGTTGCCAGATATATATCGTCGCTTAAGTTCTAACACCGCGTATTTCAAAAATGCCCATTTTGAGATAATGAAATTATGCTATCTCAAAATAATACAGGAACATGTTACATTTTAATAAAAAAATATTATTTTAATATGAGTATATTAATATTTTAAACGCAATATATTTATTTGGTAGTACAATTAAAAACAAATATTTGAGACAGTTTATTTGCTCTCCTGAAAAGTTGTTAATTTCGAGATCCGCGGTGTTAGAACTTAAGCGACGATATGTCGCGAGCAATGGTAGGTAGCGGTGTTATGGCTCGCGTCTATCGAGTGCGGAGATGGTCGCGTCGTCATAACCCGTACGCATAGCCTCACCGATGCAAGATGTCGGTGGCATTGGCGATAGTCTTAGCATCACAATCTGCGTCTATGCGGGCGGTTGCACCCATCGGCGATGGAGTAGGCGGTGGCAGTAGCGGTAGTAGCAACCTACAGCTACGCATGCGGCGCACACTCCTCAGTGAGGTGAGCGTTGGTGGCGGCGTCCCTCAAGAGCGTGGCGAGCGTGCGCGCGGGGCGGCCCGCCATGCGGCGCGGCGGCAGGTAGGGCGGCGCGGCGCGCGCCAGCTTGCCCACGCCCGTGATGTCCAGGTGCAGCCACGGACCGCACACGAACTGCTGCGTAATACATACTCTATTGGGTAACCTAACTATTTATGACTAACTCGCTTCACTTCAGATTGAGCTGCTGCATATAACATATTCTATTGGGTACGCTAACTATTTATGACTAACTCGCTTCAGTTTCGGAGACGGAGTCTCTAACCTTTTGGCAGAAGTAAATAGAATTGCTGCCTAAAAGAATGTACGTATTCCTTTCGAATTATTATTTTTCAAGTAAGTACTTTCAAAATAATAATTCAAAGTGTGTAATAAAAAAAAATAATTAAAGCAGTGATAGCCTATGGTTGAAAGTTGCCCTCTCGATCGGGAGGTCCGAGGCTCAAACTCAGGCACGTCACAGACTTTTCTAAAATTATGTTCATATTAGAAATTAATTATCACTACTTTTCAGCGAAAAAAAACATCGTGAGGAAACCTAGGAACCGGGGAGTTCTTTAAAAAAAATTCGGAGGTGTGTAAGGTCCACCAATTCGCACTTGGCCAGCGCGGTGGACTATGACCTATAACTCTCTCATCCCAAGAGAAGACCCGTGCCCAGCAGTCCAAGTGAAACTTCATTAAAAATTTTATGCAGGATAACAGAATAAAGACCCTATACACTTCTCTTTAGTACCAACAAAATACTAAAAGATTAATTACACTTATTATTTTCTTAATTTAAGTTATTATAAACATAAAATTAATTATAATATTAATTTATTTTATACCTTCAGAAATGCAGCTCCTAAACATGGAGTAGCAGTTCCTGAACCTTTATTCCTTAAATCAACTGATGGATCGTCTGTAAAATAAACATATTTTATTTAAAAAAATGTGAAGAAAATTCATGGTGGTCCCTGCTATTTATGGACATCTGTAACCAAGTTTACATAGCTGAATAGAGAGAATATACCTAATAGACCAAAGGTTTTATCTGCAGTCAGTCACAGATGCATTACTACTCCTGACGATTAAGATGGTCATAATAAATTTCTAATATAAATGAGCTTAAAACCACACACTTCTTTAAAAATACAATAGTTACAGTGACAGACAAAGGTTTATTGCTAATTAGTGCCATTATTTATTAAACTGTATTTAAGTAGCTTGATGAAGCCTCTAGCTCCCTAGAATTGTGTAAGGAAACCTATGGCCAATTCCCGAAACGTGTTGGAGCAACTGAACGTTTTTTTTTTATATGACTGAAGTAGCAAACGAACATGCAGTACACCTGATGTTAAGTGGCCACTGCCGCCAATGGACATCTGTAATCAACTTCATACAGAACATGGGTTCCATCTGAAGTCAATCACAGCTGCGTTGCTACTTCCGAGGACTATGATGGTCGCGTCATGTGAAAGTGTGCCGGTAACCGCACTCTTCTATCGAGACGCAAGAAATGATCCACGCTTGAAATAGGTGCGGTGGTATTTCCCCGGTTGAACTATACTGGTTCTACCACCTTGACGCGAGTATGTAGCGTCAAGGTGGTAGAACCAGCCTGGCGAGTATGTCCCTCTGCCGGCCACGTTTTGGTCACTATCGAGCATGCATTTCATTGCACATTCAAATTCAAATTCATTTTATTGCAAGAACATAGTAATATACAATAGGTCTTAATTAACAATATTTTTCCTTGTGTTCTACCCGTTCAGATGTGCAAATAAGGTTTTTTATTCCATTTAAATTGTACAAAAAATAAATTAAACATTTTAATACATTGTTCTATTGCAAAAATGTCATTAATAATAAATGGAATACATGAAAATTATAAAATGTCAATTTAAAATATATTTTATTATTTAATTCTATAAATGCAGATGTAAAACTTAGTCAAAATTGCTGTTAAAATAATCACATATATAAAAGTTCCAATCTAGAAGTCACACTTGTAGTTTTTTTTTAAATGTATAAAATGGCAACTCTTTAAAACTGTTTGGTAATTTGTTGTATATTTTAATGACAGAATTATGTTGAAAGGCTATCGCTGCAACAGCCTCGTACCGGTGAGCTGCGCGGTGTAGTAGTCCCACAGCGGGAAGCGCCAGGCGCGGTCGCCGCAGCGCGCGCCGGCCCGCCGCAGCGCGCGCCACGCGCCAGAACTGTTGCTGAAGCACCCGAACGCGCCCCCGCCCGTGGCTAGCAGGACGCCGCCTAAAACATTCTTACAATCGGACTTGCCCCTATTAGGCCTACGCATACATGCAATTGCATGATATGCAATTGATTGATGCAGTGATAGCCTAATGGTTGAAACTTGCCCTCTCGTTCGGGAGGTCCGAGGTTCAAACCCAGGCAACCCAACCAATGATTTATGTGCGTTTTAGAAATTAATTATCACTGCTTTTCGGTGAAAACATCGTGAGGAAACCTACACACCCGAGAGTTCTTAAAAAAAAAGTTCTCGGAGGTGTGTGAAGTCCACCAATTCACACTTGGCCAGCGCGGTGGACTATGGCCTAAACTCTCTCATTCTGGGAGAAGACCCGTACCCAGCAGTGTGCCAGTAAAGGGTTGATGCGATACATGCAATTGTAACATAACGATCGAACAGTTAAGTCGACGGTAATACAGTTACGAGCAATCCAATCGTTATTGACGAATCTTTTTTTATCTGATTGAAGTAGCAAACGAACATGAAAACCACCTGGTGGTAAGTGGTCACTGCCGCCTATGTATATCTGTAACTAGCAACTTCAAATAGAACATGGATTCCATCGGTAGTCAATCACAGATGCGTTGTTCCCCCAGTCCCCGGCAGCCCCGCTATTTCTGACTAATAACAGACACAGTTACGGCGGTGCAGGGGGTGCTAAGAATCTCTGGCAGAGATCGAGCTTCCACAGCCCACGATTCCTGCACCTGGCAATTTAACACCAGGACTGAGGTACGATGAGAAAATGTATGGAATAGAAGAGGTAAACAAATTAAACAGAACTATTATAGGGTGATCTGAAATCCGAAGACAGGAGTGAACAAGATAATTGTAAGATCTGGTAACTTGTTCTTCCACCAGTAGGACGAACATCCGTCCCAAGGCGGTGTCGGGTTTTTCGTGTACAGGTCCCTTTCAACAACATTGTGGCGATCAAGTGTGTATTGCTCAGGATTGTCGCAGAGTATCCAAGAGGTACTCGTTAAAGGTATATTTGCCGACATCGATGCACTCTGATGACGAGGTATGAGAACACTCGTAGAATCCAACTCGGCTGAGCAGCGTTCGGGAAACTGCCATATCTTCACATCCAATATATACTTAGTAGAAGAGCTACTGAACCATCCGAGTAACCCAGCTCCCACAAAGGTAGATTTTTTAAAAAATAAGTATTTATTATCTTTTAATTTAGAAAATAACATTCTGGCAGGCTCTTGGCTTCACTGCGGTGCTCCAAGCCACGGTTACTAAGCCCCCCCACCACGACAAGATGGAGGTCCCTTCGAGGGGGCTACTTTAAATACCTAGTGACGACGCTATTAGCCGGGCCAATAACGCCTACGCCTACTCTTCAACTTAAAAACGAGACCAGGGTGCCATTTGCAGTTGAAAGCCTTCTCGGTATGGAGGAAGACGCCGGTGTCGTCCGTAATTGAACGCGCTTGTGGATCACCCTATCAGCTGCAGCGTGGTCGAGTGACCTTCGCGGAAGCCGAAAGGCTTGTCCCTTAAAATAAGTGAAGGTTTCAGTCACTTAAGCGCCAGCCTCTCGAAAAGATTTGCTATGGTTGGGCCGGAGGACGGCGGCCTCTTCTCGGTTTCGGGAGAACTGTCACTTTCCCTAACTTCCAAATGGTCGGGAAGTAGCCCGTGCATAGGATACCATTAAAAAGCCTACTCAGTACGACTTTTGTTACCCATGTAAAAACAAGATGGAAAATAAAAAAAATAAAATATTTTTTTTTTTTCAACGTGCAAGTGTGCTCGCTCCGTGCTGCGTTTGATAACGCGTTTAGTAAATTAATAAATAATAAAATAAATTTAATAAACGTGAAATACTATGTCGCAACCTAAAACAAAGTATGGCTGTTGCGAACGATTGACATCGTCACCACATAAGTTAAGCTGTAAATTATGCAAATACAAATTCCATTTAAGCTGTGTAAATTTACAAAAGCCATTCAAGGACCTGTCCGAAGAGTTTAAGTGGAATTGGATGTGCCCCAGCTGTCGTAGTAAGGTGCCTAAATCTGATAATACCAACACACCAGTCAGAGTAACCTATCAGCATTCAGCAAGCCACGAGCAGGACGAATTATCACGAAACGTCACCACAAGGAGAGGGGGACAATCAGGCAAAAGCATTACATCGGAGGAACCGTTAGATGACATTCGAAGTATAGTCAGAGAAGAATTAGAAAGCATACTTGATAATTTTAAGAGCAGCATATTGAAACAATTTGACTTCAGGGTACAAGAAATTTTATACAGTTTTAAGCAATTATCTGGCTCCTTATCTGTAATAAAGGAGCAGCAAGAAGTTATAAGAGAAGAAGTGACGTCAAATACATTACAAATCAATAGATTAGAGTCTGAAAACGCATCCTTGCGATCTTCACTTGCAGACCTTAACTCCAGATTAGCCCGTGCAGAACAGCATTCTCGAGCCAATAATTTGGAAATACAGAATATTCCAGAAAATAGATCTGAAAATCTTATCTCTATTATAAAACAAGTAGCTTCCTCTATAAATTTTAAATTAAATGAGTCAGATATTCATGTATGCACTAGAGTAGCTAAAATAAACCGAGATAGCAAACGCCCGAGACCAGTCATTGCAAAATTTAGCTCACCAAGAG
Source organism: Spicauda simplicius (assembly GCA_949699795.1). NCBI lineage: Eukaryota > Metazoa > Arthropoda > Insecta > Lepidoptera > Hesperiidae > Spicauda > Spicauda simplicius. The sequence continues at coordinate 649,711 of OX453068.1, forward strand.
TCAGGGATGAATTTTTAGCAGCCACTTTTAGATTTAATAAAAGAGCCAAAAGTGTATCCGAAAAGCTTAACACAACTCATCTTGGGATAAACGGTGAAGAAAAGCCAGTTTATATCGTCGAACATCTTTCGCCAGCGCAGAAAGCTGTCCATGCAGCTGCTCGTATCAAAGCTAAGGAGTTGAGCTACAAATTCGTCTGGGTCAAAGGTGGAAAAGTGTATATGCGTAAGACAGAAACGTCCGATTATAAACTGATTAAAAGTGTTGAAGAACTATCGCAACTTTATTAATATTAACGGTCATTTATTCTTATTTTATACACTTTTTCTTTAGTTTTATAGTCTTAATTGTTAAACTTAAAACAATTTCAAATGTTAAATTGCTTAAAAATTTATTATCAAAACGTAAGGGGTCTCAATACTAACTTAATAGGGGTACGTCAACAAATAATAAATAATGATTATGATATCTATATATTTACAGAGACATGGCTTAACGGGGGTTGTTTTGATTCCGAAATTTTTGAAAACGGATATGAAGTATATAGGCGAGACCGTGAAACATCATCGATTTCTAAAGGTAGAAGGGGAGGAGGCGTTTTGATAGCGGTGTCGAAACGGCTGGTATCAAGGAGAATCCTGGAATGGGAAAGCGACTGCGAAGATTTGTGGGTATCAGTTGATGCATTGGACCAGACTTCTGCAAGCGCAAGATTATGTGCTGTGTACCTACCACCACCTGTAACGGATAAAGCATTAAAAACTTTCATAAACAAAGTAACTTGCAATCTAGAATCACGCGATGACTTTAACTATACTGTGATTGTTGGGGACTTCAATATGAGTAATATAACGTGGACAGCTAATAATGACTGTGACAACTATGCAACGCCTACTGGTTATAGTAATAGAGAACTTTTATGTAGCTTCATAGATTTCATTACACTAAACGGTATGAAACAATACAATTGTGTGAAAAACACTCAGGATAAAATACTGGATTTAGTTCTTTGTGATGATGAGGTCTTACATGTTTCTGAATGCATGTATCCTGTAAGAAATATAGATATGTATCATCCACCATTAGAGATTATAATGAAAATAAGCTATGCAAGTAAAAAGAATGTGCTTTCTTCTCGGCCAAATTTCTACAAGGGCGATTATGAGTCTATACGGAAATATCTCACTTCGGTATCCTGGGAAAGAGAATTAAGTTCTTTTAAAAACGTCAATGACATGGTTGCAAGATTTTACGATATATTACACAACGCAATTAAATTACACATACCTATGACTGTACCTAAAAATAATTTATATCCTATCTGGTTTTCACATCATTTACTGCATTTACTTAAACAGAAAAACAAATAACCTCGATTTGGGTAACACTGAACATTTTTTACAATATTTGTGATATTATAATCTGTTTTATATTTATTGCACCTTGTTTTTACTAAATGAATAGTGTCCTTTTTAGCTGGTTTATTAATCTTACACAATAAATTTACGGAGAAAACAATTAAACTATCCACAATTACCCCTAAAACTCAAATTCAAAGTTATCCTTAGTTTTGGGTAACTTTGAATATAATTTTTTGAGGATATAAAATCCGTCATTAATCGAATATTTTAAGGTCTGAGTAAAATTAATTAACATATTTTTGTTAATTAAAACCAAATCTATATAAAATACATTTATTTTGATATATAAATACAATAGACAACTTGGTCTTGCCATATGAATCAAGGTCGATCAATTTGGTGGTAAAATAAGATACTAGTTTTTTTTTGATTATTTATTCCATCCATCCATAGGATGGACGGAACATCGGGTACCTTTGGAAGGTTTCCCCCTCGAAAACAAAAAAAAAAAAAGGATGGACGGAACATGGACATAACATAGGCCTCCCCTAAATGGCGCCACTCCAACCGGTCCTGTGTCCTCTGAATCCAACGGTTTCCCGCTGTCTTCTTCAGGTCACCGGTCCATCTAGTAGGGGGGCGACCGATACTCCTTTTGCCTAAACATGGTCGCCACTCGAGGACCTTTCTTCCCCATCGGTTATCGGTCCTACGAGCGATGTGGCGGCCCATTGCCACTTCAGCCTGCTAATTTTGAGAGCTATGTCGGTAAGCTTCGTTCGTCTACGGATTTCATCGTTGCGAATCATGTCTCGTAGCGAAATTCCGAGCATAACCCTCTCCATAGCACGCTGAGCGACCCTGAGCCTCCGAAAAAAATATTTTTTTATGATACAGGTAACTTTGAACCGTTCAAAGTTACCCATTTAACATCCAATTTCGACGTCGTCAAAAGTTTAACAGTTTTACGCAATATTCAACACGGGATACGAATAGTACAGTTTCAAAATAAATATACATTTTAAAGATAAACACCAAAACACACCTGTTTACGGTAAGTTTTATATTATAATTGCTATTTCAAAATGAAGCATTAAACACTTGCAACAACTTCACTACGGAAAAGGCGGTATTTTTTAAAATTATGACATTGACAGGTACCTTTTTTTGCTTTCATTGCTATTACAACATTTTGGCAAACCATTTTACGCAGGTACGATATTGAAACAACAAGAAGTTTCCATGTAATAAATTAATATATTTTTTTCACAACTTTGTTCAAAGTTACACCGCTGTTCAATGTTACCCAAATTGATTGTATCACAAAAAATATAAGAAATATAAGAATCCATTGGATCAAATCGAATTTAATTATTTAAGAAACGATTGCAACATACTTATGAAAGAGTGCTATAATAAGTACATTGATGGTATAGAGAGTAGCCTTTTTAGAAATACAAAACATTTTTGGACATACGTAAAAAACCTTAGACGTAATTGCTCTTCATTCCCAACCACTATGATCTTAAATAATAAGGAGGCGTCAGATATAGAAGATATTTCTAACATGTTTGCGAGTCATTTCTCCTCAGTATATGAGGATGAAAAGGAAGATGGAAACTGTATTGCTAGTGACATGCCATCGGTCTTTGAATACAGCACCGACATAATAAATTCTATTCAGTTAAAATCCGAAGATGTGAAGAAAAAGCTGAAGAACTTAGACAGCAATAAAGGCATGGGACCTGATAATATACACCCACTACTCCTTAAGCAATGTTTCGATATATTGGCTTCACCAATTACTACTTTATTTAACCACTCTCTTCAAACCGGCGTATTCCCCGATAAATGGAAAGAAGCCAGGGTGATACCGTTATACAAATCTGGTAAAAGAGAGTTAATATCAAATTATCGACCTATATCTATTTTATCCGCTTTATCTAAACTATTTGAGTCTTTAGTACACCCCATCTTGTACGGTCACATACATAAAAATATCACTTTGGACCAGCATGGTTTCATTTCTAGAAGATCAACTAATACAAACATGGTACTTTTTTCATCTGATTTAAGGGAAGCGCTTGATCATAATATTCAGGTCGATGTAATATATACTGACTTTTCTAAAGCCTTCGACAAAGTCAACCACAATATCCTCATTAAAAAATTACTCGCATTTGGAATATCCAATAAAATGCTAGAATGGTGTGCATCCTATATTAAAAATCGCGTGTCTAGAGTGGCAGTTTTGGGTAAGCAATCGAATTATTTCTCTGCAACATCTGGTATCCCCCAAGGATCTACACTCGGGCCTCTATTCTTTAATGTGTTCATTAATGACATTTCGCATATTATAAAACACAGTAAAATATATCTCTTCGCGGATGATCTTAAATTGTTCAAACATATAATTGATACACACGACGCAAAACTCCTTCAAGCTGACATGGACTCGATTTATAAGTGGTGCATAAATAATAAAATGTACCTGAATGCTTCTAAATGCCAGTATATACGATTTACAAGAAAACGTCATGCATTGCAAATGAATTATTGTATTGCCAGTAACCAACTTAATCATGTTAGTCCAATTCGAGATCTGGGAGTATTAATGGACAGCAAGCTAAGTTTTCATGACCACATAGATAGAATCGTAACGGATGCAAATAAAGCATTAGGCTTTATTCTTAGATGCACCAGAGGCTTTAAAAAACCAGCTTCGGTAATTCACCTGTACAATACTTACGTTAGGAGTAAATTGGAATATTGTAGCAACGTTTGGAGTCCGAACTATAAAGTCCATAGCGATAGAATCGAACTAATCCAAAAACATTTTGTTCGTAGCCTGGCATATAGATATAATGCACCAAAAAATCTCAAATCATACGCAGATAGAACCGAATACTTCAATTTTGTAAAACTATCGGACCGTCGAGCCTATCTAGATTTAAAATTTCTCCATAAGCTAATTCATGGATGTATCGATTGTGAACCACTATTAAGCAAACTGAACTATAATGTTCCCTCTAGAACACCAAGAGCACCGTGCAAGTTGTTTGAGCCAGGTCTTTCCAGAACAAAATTGGGTCGTTTCTCTCCCATAGTTCGCGCTTCTCGCTTATATAATGAATGTGCTAAAAGAAATTCTGAAATTGACATTCACTTCAATAATATGTCCATTTTTATGAATAATTTAAAAAAAATTGACGTCCCTTTATTAAGTTTATTGTAAATTATGAAATAATAAAAATGTTAGTAAAAAGTATGAATGTTAGTAAATAATAACAATGTTGATAAATAATAAGAAAATTGGTAAATTCAGATTTAGTAAGCACTGTTAAAATTAGTAATTTAGTAAACAATAAAATGTTAGTAAATAGTAAACAATATAAATGTTAGTAAATTTAAATTTAGTAAAAATTGTTAGAAATTTAAAAAACTTTGTAATTTTTAAAAGTAAATATATTATAATTTATATTATTTTGTAATATAACAAATTAAGGCATAGGGCAAATTTCTAGTGCATGCTGTGATTACTTGTAATTGTAAGATCAGTTAGCAATAGTCCTTAAAGGACATTCTGTATTTAAAGATTGTATCTGCTGACTCTTGCGTTAGTAATCCAATAAATAAATAAATAAAAAAAAAGATATACAAAGAAAAAAGACAAACCCACTGATTTTCTTGCCGGATCTTCTCAGTTGAGGTCGTGTTCCGATCAGGTGGTAGTGTAAAAAAAAATATATAAATGTAACTGACAATTTGTAAGCGCCCCCGAAGGCCTATGCAAAATAAAGACATTTCCTTTCATTTCATTTCATAAGGCTCTCATTGGCACTAGTGACAATGCCAAATTCAAATTTTCTTCAAGAAAGATGCGAAAAGAGGTCTTCTTCAAAGCCGGCGATGTATTGACGACTCCTCTGTCGCCTCTGCGTTTCGGTTAGCGCAGTACGGCCTTCCGCATCTCTGAGGGCGAGATGAACGCCGCGGCAGTGACCACTTACCATCAGGTGGACTGCATGCTCGTTTGCTTCAGTCATATAAAAAAAATGTTTGTCTATTTATACTCGTAATAATATACCCTCATTTTAACATCGTACGATCATATTGCCAAATTGTTAATGAAGTCATTTGTTGTCATCCAATACTCCAACGCCTGAGTTTTTGGATATCCCTAAAAGTATAGTAAAGTTCGTGTATTAAAAGTGAACTGCACTGACGAGTGAGCGTGGCGACGTCGACGACGAGCGCGGGGCGGAAGGCGCTCTGCCCGTACACCAGCGCGTCCGCCAGCAGCAGCCGGCCCTCCAGGTCCGTGTCCTCTATCTGCGGTACAGACGTTATCATTGCACAATTATTTGCAACTGTGACGTGGTAATAGTTGTGACGGGGTGACAAGGGCGGGTGCGGTGTGGTGACAAGAGCGGGTGACGTGTGGTGACAATGGGGGTGTGGTGACTGAGGTGATGAGTTGTAGTGACAAAGCAAGAGGTGTAAGAACAAGGGAAGAGAAGATTGATAACAAGTGGGATGATGTGTGAAGACTAAAGGGTGAGATGTAGTAACAAGGAGATGTTTGAACACAAGGGGTGCGAGGTGTGGTGACAAGGGAGTTAGGTGTGATTGCAAGGAGGGTGAATCTCGGTGCCAAGAGAGGTGATGTGTGGTGATAAGGGAAATGAGATGTGATGACGAGGAAGAGAGGTGTGGTAACTAGGGGGGTGAGGTGTGATGACTATCGGTAAAAAATGAGTTGGATTAAAGAAATATAATAGTATAAGGAATCAGAAGTGAAATTCGATTAAAAAATAACAAAAATAATCTAGTACTTGATTACATTTTTTAAAATTTATAGATAATTATGATGTTGATGGAAAGGTCACTAAATTTTATGAAATTATACAAAATGGAATCGCAAAGTTTGTCCCTATATCTGTACCGCGTAAACATAATTTTTCTCCATGGATAAGTTCGGCGTTGCGCAAGCGTTTACGTGAAAAAAACAAACGTATATAAATAGCATAACGTAATAAAACGTTATGCTATTTATAATAATCCTATAGATAAAATTTCTTTAGAAATACTCAGTAAACGCTGTAAAAACATGGCTGTTGATAATTACAACAAGTATATTAATAACATTGAAAATGATCTTATAAGAACCCTAAAAAATTTTTTACTTTTGTTAAAACTAAGCGCTGCAATAGAAGCACTTATCCCGCTGTTATGAGCGATGGAAACACTACTGCAGATAAGGAGATTGATATATGCAATCTCATTTGTAAACATATCACTTCAGTAAACAATGATTTTGAGATTTCACTTCTGAATCAGGAATACAAATTTTTTTCTCTAATGTACTAAATAGTTGCGATAACTTTTTTTCTCTATTTCTATCAATTGGCAATATTGTTAAAAAAATAAAAATCTCTGGACAAAAACAAAGGAAAGGGTGCTGATGAGATTCCTGTATTATTCATTGTTTCATGTGCTGAAACTCTTTCACAGCCTCTGTTGATTATCTTTAATGCATCTTTGCGACAAGGTATTTTCCCTGATATGTGGAAAACAACTAAAATTGTGCCAATTCTAAAAAGTGGAAATAACAGTCTAGTTGATAACTACCGGCCAATTTCTGTTTTGTCCACTTTTGCAAAAGTATTTGAATCCCTGGTGTATCCTTACATTCTAAATCACTTCAAAAAGTATCTTACTACCTATCAGCATGGCTTTGTTAGCGGTCGATCTACGACAACTAATATGGTAACTTTTGGCGACTTATTGACGGAGTCTCTGGATGCTCATTGTCAAGTGGATGCAATATACACAGATTTTACCAAACCTTTCGATCGAATTCCTCATAACATACTTTTGCAAAAGCTTGGACTCTACGGATTCTGCGGTTCATTTATAAAGTTGTTGGAATCATATTTGAGTAATCGTCATTGTAATGTTGTGATTAATGGATACATCTCGGTTCGCTTCCAAGTCACTTCTGGAGTTCAACAAGGATCGCTCTTGGGACCCTTATTGTTTAACATATTCATTAATGATATTACACACTGTTTTGAAAATTCCATTCCTTTTCTATATGCTGATGATCTAAAATTTGTCAGAACTATTAAATCAGTGACAGATCGAAAGGCTACAAACAGATTTAGATAATTTATTTAATTGGTGTAAAGCAAACAGAATGTAACTCAACTCTAAGAAATGTCTTCATATAAAAAACACGCGTAAACGAAAATTGTACCAATCTTTTATTCGATTAATAATAATAAACTTCTTGAGGTTAATACTGTAAAGGACTTACGAATCATTTTGGACAGCAAGTTAACTTTTAGTAATCATTTAATTATGTTATAGGCAAAGCCACTAAAATGCTAGGATTAGTAATGACTAATCCGAAGACTAAAATACTTATATACAATTCTCTTGTTCGAAATATATAAGAATATAGTTGACCAAAGAATCCCTAAAGAATAATCCCTGAAAATCGCTAATGCTCGTCTATTTACTCAAAGGGTATCCCCCATTTTACTGTCGTAAGATCATATCTCCAGGTAATGATGACGCCATTTCATGTCGTTCCTAACAATAGTCATTACATTACAATTTATTCACTCAGAACTAATGAATAAATAAATTACCTGGATAGAAAGTCCGTTGAGCGTGTGGACCACATCGCCCACCTTCATACACTGGCCGCTGATCATGTTCTCACACAGCGGGATCACTGCGCACACGTTGATGCCCACCTGCGAGGGTATAAACTGATCTATGTAAAATAGATATTCCACCATATATATCACTTGCTACTGACTATAATGACACTAATTGGTCGTGTTGGTTTTCCTGGTCATTGGTCATATTTTTGTGGTCATACCAATGACCACAAAAACAGATTTTTATTAAGATTTCACTATTAATTAAGTCATTGATAAGTGTTAAGGTAAGGTCATTATGGGCAGCAGATAGCCTAATGGTTGAAACTTGCCCTCTCAATCGGGAGGTCCGAGGTTCAAACCCAGGCACGCACCACTGATTTATGTGCGTATTATACATTAATTATCACTGCTTTTCGGTGAAGGAAAACATCATGAGGAAACCTACACACCCGAGAGTTCTTTAAAAAAAAAAAGTTCTCGGAGGTGTGTAAAGTCCACTATGGGCTATGATATAGAGCTCTTCAAGAAAGGTGCGAAAAGAGCTCTCTTTCAAAGCGATGCATTGGCCACTTCTCTGGTGTTGCAAATGTCCATAGACGACGGTGACTACTTTCTATTAGGTAGCCTGTCTGTCTTATTGTTAGGTTAAAGTATAAAAAATATAGGAATAATTCACCGGGTTTTTGAGTTTCGGTTGAAGGGTGTGGTTGCTGGCTTGCTTTCAAACAAGGCGACTATCTTAGCCCTCGAGAGGAGCAACCATTTAATTTGAAAGAGACTGGCCTTGATGGAGTTGGATGGCTTGTTTGTTACTTTAATGTTATACAGAAGTAAGTTAAGTGAAAAACATATCGAAATAGATATCGTCATAGATTGTCAAACATTTCCTTTAAGCTTTTATGTACAAAAATGCTTCTATTTTGGTCATTCCAACTGAATTAACTAAGCACGGAACTGCTTAAGTATTTAAAATAAATAAAAAAAATAGTAAGACGCTCAAAGTCAAGTCGATTTCTCCTGTAATACAGGTATTACTCAGCATTAATTCATTAATTTATTATACATCCTTATTTTTAAGTATGTTCTTGTTGTGTGACGAATAAAATAAATAAATAAATTGTGTAGGTGTCTAAAGGTGCTGCCACACTGCAATTAAAAATGTTTACAAACTATTTCCAACACTAATACATTTATTAACAAACGTTAGGAATTGTTACATTCTGTTAATTGTTAAATGTTTTAAGTGCTCTTACACTGTTTACTAATGTTTGTAAACATTTTTAAACAGCAGTGTGGTAGCACCATAACGATAACACATGCGTTTACATATCAGAGCGTACTCAGTTTTGAGCGCGAAAGAGCTCTTTTATAATGAAATACGAGTTACAATATAACCTTAAGTTCAGCGAGCGCCTTGAGGGCGGCGAGCGCGACGGCGGCGCCCGCCATGCTGCCGCGGTTCTCCTCCATGAGCGGCGCGGGCTTCAGGCACAGCCCGCCGCTGAAACATACCACCTATATTCATACATCACACCAAGGGCTGGTGCGTATTTTGGCCAAAAAATCAGGTTAGCGATACAAAGAGGCACCGCCAGCATTCTTGGGACTCTACCCAGGAAGCAGCGATATGGACTTTTTGTTTTATTTATACTTTTCTGATAATATTTAAAAAAAAATGTTTTTTTTTAATTTTGTTTTGTATATGCTGTAAATAGATTAATAATTATGAATAAACATAATTGTTATACATCTTTTTTTTTTTAAGTTTACGGAGGTGTGTTAAGTCCACCAATTCGCGCTTGGCCAGCGCGGCGGACTATGGCCGAAAACTCTCATTCTGAGAGAAAACCCGTGCTCAGCAGTGGGACAATAATGGGTTGTACCTAACTTCATTTTTTTTTATCTGACTGAAGTAGCAAACGAAAATGCAGTCCACCTGTGCAGTGGTCGCTGCCGCTGTGAGCAACTTCATACAGAACATAGGTTCCATCTGAAGTCAATCACAGATGCGTTGCTGCAAGGACCACACTTTTCCATCTCGCGTAAGAAATGCTTTAATGGGCGGCCCTTGCATTATTTTTTGTCATGCCTGCTACCGACTGCCCGTATGCATCTATTAAATTAGAAATAGGTGTGGCGGTGGTACTTCCCCGGTCGAACTTCACTGATTCTACCTGTATATTAGCAACGCTTACCTGTCGAAGGTGACCCCCTTAGCAGCCAGCAACACAGGCTGCGTATCCGCAGCGTGGTAGTGGCACTCCAGCAGCACGGGCGCGGCGCACGAGCCGCGCGCCACGGCCAGGATGCCCTCCATGTGCTGCGCTTGCAGCCAGGACAGGTCCCGCACCGTCACTGACACTCCCAGGGGACACAGCGTGTCTAGCGCTGCCTGGACGGAGAGTTTTAACGTTATTCGGAGTAACGTTACAAAGGTTGTAACGTTATTTGGCGTTACATTATAACGTTATTTGGCGTTACATTATAACGTTACTCAGAGAAATAATATTTTTTCATTTTTTTTTCATTTTCACGTATATAGAGATTCATGTTATTAACATTTTTTTGACTACTATTTTCACTTCTGTGAACGAACAGTCGTCACGACTGCCTTTTTAAAAGTTTTTAATTATATATAAATGAAGTACCAAATTATATTTACTTTTGCAATTCAAAAGCGCCTCCTGGTATTCTACGCGAAATCAATTACAACTTCGTTCCTACTCCCGATGACAACCAACATGCGACAACCAACGCCTTTCACCGAAATGCAAGAATATCTTTACAATAGGTTTGAACAATAGGTTTTGCGGAACTACCTTCCCGGTCGAATCATATAAGTTTCACCTCTTTTTTATTCTCAAAATATTATTCTCCACCCTGCATTTAAAATGTTACTTAAGCTTCAGTACAATTATATATTAATCAACTATGACCTGCGCCAAGTCGACAGGCGTCATCCTATTAGCGGGCATGTCGGACAGGTAGCGAGCCCAGTTCTGTGCGTTGCCCATTATCGCGCCTTCTTCCCACTGTTGGGCGCCTTCTGACCCATATAGCGACAGTGTAGCTGTAGGAGGCTGGACAGACTTGAACTCTGAAAAGCTGAGAACGTAATGTCAACATAACTTCTGTATTTCTATTGGGATATAATCAAGGTATATCAAAGAAATCGATGCAGTTTTATCTTGTCTTTTTAAAATGTATTTTGGACGCGACAGGTGTGTTGCTGGCACCACGATTAAAATTTATATTAACACGCCCTGCGTGTTCCTGTAAATATATACGTATTAGTGACGTAAGGAATATTCGGATTTACGCATATTTGCAAAGCGCTGCAATAATGAATTGTAGTGCTTTGTAAAAAAAAGTCGTCAAAGCTATAAAAAAAATAATCGAACTATAGTTTATTAACAATAAAAGATTGCCAAATCTACATTCCGGCCCCCTATACCAAAATTGTTAACACTGAAAATAAAAAAAAATTAGCATTTGCATTCACGAATGTTCAAATAATGACATTTGTTACATCATTAATACGTATACATAAACGAACGTTCAAAATTATGATATTACCAATATTTCAAGCCAATTATAGGAAAGGGATTGGCTCACAGGACGTGTTAGATATAGTTTTATTTTCAAAAGTAGTCATAAGCGAAATCTTAAGCAACTGTTTCGTTAACCTAATAATTAGAAAATAAAATCTTTCAATATTTTTATAAACTAGAGTTGAAATAAGAGAACCGGTCATTCAGTGAAAAAAACTCTACCCTTTATCATTACACAATTTAGAGCAAAGTCGCTTCTCGCTATCACTATGTATGCTTAGATCTTTAAAACTACGCTACAAATTTTGATGCAGTTTTTTTAAGAGATAGAGTGATTCAAGAGGAATATTTCTATGTATAATACATGCATAATATTTTGGAGAAACACTGATACACACTGATCTTTAAAACTACGATATGGATTTTAATGCGGTTTTTTCATAGATACAGTGATTCAAGAGGACGATTTTGATGTATAATAAAGTAGAGAAACACCGATAATTTTAGAGCTCTGACTTTTAGGAAAAACGAAGTTAGCTAGCTAGTTTATGATTGCAGCTTGCAAGTACCTCCAGGCAGCGAGATGCGCGGCCTCCGCCGCGGCGTCGGGCGCGGCGCCGCCGGACACGTCGATGTGGGAGACGCCCCGCGCGCGGAGGACGGACACGCCCGCGCCTACGCCCCAGCGGACGTTCTCCTGTATTACAAAATAATCATACATCGATTATAATGTACAACTGGTTTTTAATAATTCTCCAATACAGTAGGGAAAAACTTTGCTACTGACCTACTGCTGTACAATATTAGACCCATACGGTCAATTTATACTAGCGCAGAGTCGAAGCGCATCGAAGCGTCAAATTCTTTACAACTAAAGCGAAGCCGCCCACTTATTGTCCCACTGCTGGCTGTCCATCTTCTCTTCAGAATGAGAGAGTATTAGGCCATATTACACCGCGCTCGCCAAGTGCGGATTGGTAGACTTCACACACCTCCGAGAACTTTTTTTTAAAGAAGTCTCGGGTGTGTAGGTTTCCTCACGTTGTTTTCCGTCACCGAAAATCAGTGATAATTTTTTTCTAATAAGCACATAATTTTAGAAAATGATGCTTCTTTGTAAGTTGCAGTATGTTATTGAAGCCTTAAAAAAATTTGAGAAAGATTTTTCTTTAAAAAAATGAGGAAATTTTAATTATAAATGACGAAGGAAGATATAATAATGCAATACATAATAGATTTGAATACAAGATAATGTATGAGAAACGATGCAATTGAAATATGTGTACATAGAGAGAAAACATTTTATTTTTTATTTTATTTATTTAAGGTCACTAACGCACTGTACACCATTACGTTGGTTAACATTAAACATAATATTGCTTATAATTCTAGGCGCCAGTACAATTACTAGTGACGACGACATGCAATACAACATTATTATAAATTTTGTAATAATCGGAATTAAATGACAATAAATTAAATAAAATTGAAAAGTTTGAATAAAATTAACTAGGCAGTTACATTAGGTACATGACTCAAGATAGTGATAACAATAATAGATAATATTTATAATTATAAAACGGATCGAATTAATATAATGTAGTATGTCAAAAATAGTATAAATAACGGATCAAATCAAATAAATGGATATCAAATCACATTAAATAAAAGGAAATAATTATTTTAGCAAATAGTTATGAATGTGACAATTTTTCTTTCAGATTTTTTATGTTGTCTGAAAACAAATCGAGGTCTTGAATTTTAGAGATCGAATTATAATTTTTGATCATTCTGTTTACAGGAGCGTTTTGACCAAGGTTAGATTTACATGTTTTTGAGTAGAACAGCTTATATCTGGACATTCTTGAATGCTTCGATGGAATGGAAAAATTTAATGTTGACAATAGTTCAGGTACATCTAAAAAACCATTTGTAAGTTTAGCGAGAAACACAGTGTCAAGCATACGTCTTCGGTTCGCTAATGATTCTATTTCAAAATAAGCTAGTCGATCGCTATAAGAAGTAAGATATTTTGCTAAATTGTATGAATATGATAAATGATGCAGAAATCGCTTTTGTACACTTTCTAGTCTTTTAATATAAACGTCATAGTAGGGGTTCCACGCTACACTGCAATATTCTAACAGGCTTCGAACCAGAGAGTTGTATAAAATGATTTTAGTTTCGGGAGAATTGAAATCTTTGGCATTCCGTAAAATAAAGCCTAAGGTTTTAAAGGCTCTAGAGCATATATTGTCAACGTGAATGTTGAAACGTAGTTTACTGTCTAGTGATATTCCTAAGTCCTTGATGCTATCGACTGCAACCAACTCTGTGTTATTTATCGTGTATTTTTGATGGTGCCCAAGTTTTTTACGCGTAAATCTTATTGAATGACATTTTGAAATGTTTAGATTCATTCCGTTGTTCCCACACCATGCAACAAGTCTGTTTAGATCTTCTTGAAGCAACACAGTATCCGAGGGCGATTTTACTGCCCTAAAGAATTTAAGGTCGTCAGCAAATAGGTAGTATTTGGACTGGGCGAAACAGTTACCAATGTCATTAATAAATACATTAAATAGCAAAGGCCCAAGATGTGAACCCTGGGGTACACCGGACAGTGCTGCAAACGATTGAGATGTGAAGCCGTTTAAAATGACTCTTGATTGTCTATTTGCCAAATACGATTCACACCAACCCAGCAAGGGTTCTGCAATCCCGTGGCCTGAAAGTTTTTGCAGTAATGTCGCGTGTTCAACTCGATCATTAACCATTTCAGTACAACTCGAATAGTAAACAATATTTTAATATAAATTTGGAGTCCGCAATACCCTAGCCTCGTCGAGTTCTTCCAACTTGTTGTAGCCGGCGTCCTTGGGACCCAGAGATGCCAGCGCCACGACGCTGTACTCAGGAACCAGGTCCGTCACCGCGAAAGCCTTCCCCAGCCGCAATTCAGAGGACAATCTGAAATGCAGACAATATTAACTAACAAACACTGATGATCTCTGGTAATTTGCGAATCTCGATTAAATATAGATAAAGGGTCATATTTGATTTTGTGTAATGTGTTATAATTCAATTATTCTTTGGCAAAATGCTTTTGTTTTTAACTGATAGCAGATATTCGTTGATGGGGCTACTCCTAGTTAATTGTATCCTAGAGATATGACCGCAATTAAAATGAACGATACCATAAACATATATTTTCACATCATCGTCAACACATTATTGTCCCACTGCTGGGCACGGGTCTTCTCTCGGAATGAGAGAGTTTTAGGCCATAGTCCACTGCGCTGGCCAAGTGTGAATTGATGGTATTTTCACATATCATCGACTAATCAGCATAAAACCTAAAATACTTAAGCTAGAACCACTAAAATTTGGACGATAGGTTCATTTTATACCCACCCACTAAGAAAGGCTTTTTAATACACCTATATCCTTTAAAATTATAACATTAAATACCTGCATTGTTACAATAATATAAACTATTTACTCATTCAAGTGTCGACAGAGCTTCCCTCCACTCTTCTGATCTAATTCCTCCGCAGCTGGCGTCAGCTCGAACTTGCCTTTTACCTCATACACTCCTAGCACCAAGCCTTTCTGAAAGAATGGACATCCAATTTAATATCAGGTGCTGTCTTTTAAGCAATAATTACCGCAGTGCAAATTAATATTATGTATTATTATTATGTATGTACTAGCTTTTACGCGCGGCTTCGCCCGCACAGTAAAAGGGAATTAACGTTAGCATTTGATAGCGTGATTCGGAACTTGGAAATGAATTTTACTAACGCCATCTATTAAAAACGCCTGGAACTAATAAATATGTATCAACTAACAAAAACATCGATATTCTCATGGGAATGAGAGAGCGCGGTATTAAGTAGCCTACGTCACTCTCCGCCCTCCTAACTATCTCCCAGCATATAAACTATATCATATAATAGCTATGAGGCGACGTGAAAGAGGAACAAACACACTTTCACATCATTTATAATATTAGTATAGAAGTATGGATAATATGCAAGTAGGTACCTATATAAGATTTATGACATATAACATGTTAAAGCTGCTGTGATCTAGAATTAAGGATGACATGCGATTTAAGGACATTATGGCATTAGTCATGGTAAAAAGATCAAATTTAGAGTAGAAATAGAGATGCACCTGAGGTATACCACAATAGTCCTCATATATCAAAACGTCTGGGGACACGACAGTGCGCCCCGCCAAGTCGAGCAAAAAAGCGGCGCGGCCATATCATACTTTTCTCGAAGCAGTTCACGCCATTTATGATTAACTTCATACCAGTCGGAAACAAATGTGCAGTTGTACAAAAAATCCTAAAATTATTCTGCATTCTTGTTTAATGCTTTCATTACACGAAATAAAAATAAAGAATGCTGCCAATACATTAATATATAGAGGTATCGAAGAGAAGAAAAAATACCAATTTACCGTATAAAGCTTAGAAGTTTTTATATACAAACATTTATTACTTATGCCAAGAAATACGATCTATGTAAAATCACTTTATTACTTACAACTTATTAAATAAGTTCCTAAATAGCTATTACAATGAACAAAGCTTCTTACTGTAAATTGGTAATTTTTCATTTACGATTTTGTTCTAGGGGGTTCGTCGATATTACAAAATAGTACCTTGCTTCCATCAGATATGGCATCACACCCTGCAGTAGCAGCCTCCTGGCTCCCAGAGACTTCAGCACTGTGATCATCACCATAATACCTACTTGATACCCTACCAAAATTTTTACCTAAATTAAAAAATCTTTTAAGACAAAATAATTTTGATAAACCCATTGTAAATTAATGTAACAAAATCAATCCAACATGATCACATAATAGCCTACTAGATTTATTTTCTAATGTCTAAAAATACATTTTGAATGTAGAATGTGAAAATAATCATTAATATTGAAATTTTCAGGTATTTCCAAAACCCAGAATCTGTTTTAAACAGTTTAAAATTATTAGTTACAGTAAAAAAGTTAGAATATGGGTTAGAAATTTCATATCTTTACCGTTTACATATCATCATAATCTTCCTTACTTTTGCTCATTAGGGTACTTTTCTATAAAAAAAAAACTGGCTGCATTAATTAATTTTGTACATCGTCAGAAATAGGTTGAAGTTAAATAAAAATAAAAAAGAGTTTCCATATCATCTTTTATTTCCGATATTAATTTTAAAAGTGGTTGTTTTTGGTACATGTCTTATTGTTAACGACACTCTTGTGTCTCTCTTCATTGTTGTACCTTTAATGTACCTATTTGAACACATATGTAAATTAATGATAGAATCATCTAGAACATCTTCCCGTATCTCTTCAATACAATGAAGGTAGTGACTAAAAAGTTTATCTTGTAACACTAGCAAGCTTCTTGGTTCCAATAAGAAAGAGAATACTGGCTTTAGAGACATATTTTCTTCAGTGGAAGGTTCTAGAAACTTTAGTACAATGTGTGAACCAACAGAAATTGTTGTTATTGTTGGGTAGAACAGTGAACCATCCAGATGGGGGAGTATACCCTGCCCAGGCAAGTACTCATTGACCAATACATGGTTGGGTTTATTCCCACCCATTAAGTTTAGACCACATATCTTATTCAAATAGGTGTCAAGCCATGGGGGTATTGCCTCTGCTATCATCCCTTTGCTATGGGGTATTCCACCCCAGTTTTGAAGTCTCCTGTTTGATAATTGTGTCCATTTTGGCTTAGGAGCAGCATAAATATTTGATAATATCTGGCTTTCCTCGTTTACTGATACAAACTCTGATATGTAGTATGCTGTAGGCTCTGCCTGAAAACAAAATGTACCTAAAGTGAGCTCCGACAATTTCATCATAAAACATTTTTGTACACATAATCTGACGAACTAAAATGGGTTTTCATGCAGGACTTTATGGTATGTGTACATTAAATGTCTATAATATTTCAACTAGCATTTAGGTAATACTAGATGAACCCCGCAGCTTCGCTCGCGTTAAAAAAATCGATGTATCGATTGTCTCGTGGGAATAAGATATTTTCACACACTAAAAAGTAGCCTGTATGTTAATCCAGAGTGTTAGGTAACTCCCAACCAATTTTTATGAAAATCGCTCCAGCCGTTTAGACGTGAAGAAGTAACAAACATACACACTCACAAACTTTCGCCTTTATAATATTAGTATGAAGTATTTAATATAAAAGGACTACTTACAGTATTTACTTCAGAATTATTAATAGAAAACTCGTTATTCGGCATTTTTGAAGAATTTCGAATAATAAGAGTGTGTTGATGTGTTCACTTAAAATCACATTCAATTGTTGATAATTCTAAGATATGATCCGCAAATTTTTTTTAGATAATACTAATTACTATTGAAACTTCCCAAAATAAAATTAAAAATAAAAAAGAATTCAGTGGAATTATTGTTGAATATTTATTAATTGCTTTCTCATAATTACTAAAGTTAATTTTGCTCCGATTAGACATTTATGACAAATGTTGACATTGTTGACAATGCCATTTTGTGACAATATTTTTTTATTAAAGTTCCGGCGTCCGGGATAGGCGGAACTTAGGACCCTAACACACTAGACCTGCCCAATACACATGGTCACGTTCGCCGACTACCAGAGCTTACAGAAGTTGCAACCTTGGATAGCGTGGTGAACTTTGGCCTAAAACTCTCTCACACTGAGAGAAGACCCATGTTTAGCAATGGAATAAATAATGCTGAAGACATGGTGCAACTTAAACTAAAAAATTAATTAAATGTATAATATACATTTAATTATTTTATTTTTCTGGCAGGTTACATTGTCAAGATATAAAATGACAATTGTAGATTATCGGACCATCCCAAATTTTAGGGCGTTTGTGGGATTTACGGTTTTTTGCAATTACAATTACCAAAGAGTAGTTAATAAACTTAGTAACATTAACGTTTCGTTTTGCACGCTAGTTCCGATAGTACTGATTGGAGCTAAAGTTCTAAAATAAAGGTTATTTATTTTTTAGACTTTACCAAGTCAATTTTAATGTGTTATTTTTTCCGGGTCACAATTTTTGAAAAAATCGAGTAATATCCTTTTTTAATATAACATTTTTCTTTATTCACTCAATGACGTTTTCATACTAGTACCAACCACGACCGAAACCAGAAACGAAACATGTACAGCTATCTTTTGACAGGAGTGGACAGGCGATAAAATGTTATTTGTTAATATTTTTTTGTAAATATCCAATAATTGGGTGATCATAGAATGTGATCAGGATGGGCGGTTGCATAGGAATAACTAGGAGTAGAAGCGGACCTATCGATGAGTCTTCTGGGACGGTGTCACGTCCGAATTCCGGTGGGTCCTGTCGCCGTGGATACCAGAGCACCAGAATACCGAATTGACCGAATCGTTAACTTTTTGCCGATTTATTTCAGGAGGGCTGAGGAAGAACCAATCGTTGTGCCATGAGACGATAAGGTGGAAATCTGATGTGCCACTTACCGAAGGACAGTTGCGAAGTAAGAGGGATGAGTTTTGGGACACGGCGCCGGCCTTCGAGGGCCGAAAAGAGATCTGGGACGCGCTCAGAGCGGCCGCGGTCGCTGCTGAGGCCATGGACTTCCAGTTAGCGCAGGCTATCCTGGACGGAGCTAGTGTTTCGGTGCCCAATGGATACCTCACTGAGTGCTACGATGAATGGGGAACTAGATACCAGGTAAGATATTTTGGAACTTGCTGGAAGAGCCATCCATAATTGGTTGACAAATCGTAGAGACACCTAAAGTGTCAAATACTATGTAGATTTATTTAGATACCCTTTTGTTTAAAGATCAAAGTCAAGAGTCATCAGTGTGAAAGACTATTTACATTTTTTTTATCTGGCTGAAATAGCAAACAAGCATGCAGTCCACCTGATTGTAAGTGGTCACTGCTGCCTTCATATTAAACATGGGTTCTATCGGAAGTCAATCACAGATGCGTTGCTACTCCCAAGGACTATGATGGTCTCCTCATATAAAAGTGTGCCGGCAATCACACCCTTCCAACAATATGCAAGTAATGCTTCACCTTAGAAATAAGGGAGGCGGTGGTACTTCCCAGGTCAAACAACACTGGTTCTAGCACCTTCAAAATTTGGTTTACATTTGATTAAATGCGTATAAAGTTGAATGTTAACTGATCTTTAAGTTGTTCATATAACTGTAAACAAAGAAAAAAACTGTAATCCGTTTCTACTGCAATAAAAATGAGCATATTTGAACTTTGGCACTATGTAACTAACATGTTTTTCTATTTAGCACAAAAACAATTACATCAAAGATTCTAGATAGTTAAAATCTAAGGTCAAATTCCCACCAATTTATACTCTACTTATTCACTTTAAGTTGTGGTAGTTTGTTAAAATTTAAATTAAATTGGTTGTCATGAGAAGAGTGCTGTTAAAAAAAAGACATTCAAAGTGGTTCATAAGTGTCAAAATACTTGGGGGACAAACATAAAAGAAAATACAGCAAGCTAAAAATGGTACTGACTTTCTAATTTAATATAGTTTCACCTATTTGTAGCATGAAGCTTTTTATAGAAGGGTGTGGTTGCCGGCACACTTTCACATGAGGCAACCACCATACTCCTCAGGAGTAGCAACACATCGGTGATTGTCTTCAGATGGAACCATATTCTGTATGTAGTTGATTACAGATGTCCATGGGCGGCAGTGACCACTTACCATTAGATGGACTGCATGTTTGTTTGCTGCTTCAATTAGATAAAAAAAAAGTTAATATTAATATAAAAAAAATTCCAGGTGCCAATCTACTGTCTATCAGCGCCAATAAACATGGTGAAGGAGGCCAGTGGGCGGGACTCCCCGGCGGAGTGCTCGGAGCCGGCGGAGGGCGGCGCGGCGGCCGTGCTGCGGCTGCGGCTGTCCACCACCTGCAAGGACGTGGAGCTGGCCGTGTGCGCCCGCCACACTATAGCACATTGCAAGGCTAAGCTACAAGTGAGTATACTTTTGATGATAATATATCGCTGCGTGCGTGAATATTCCAGATTAAAGTTCATCAATTTTAAATTAACAGTAGTGATGTGCCGGAGATCCGTATCCGCGGATATCTACGGCAGTAGAGAGATCCGTATCCGGATCCAGTACTTTTTAGACTGATCTCAAATGGATCTTTTATTAGATATAGATTTTTATTAGACAGATTTACTCAGATCTAGGTCTGTGGTTTTCTGAACTATTCACGTGACAAGCTTTTATATTACAGAGAATTGTATGATGCAAAAAATGTACTTGATAACTACAAATTTTATTTTTTTCTCTTCTTTCAACACACATACTTACATATTTATCCACAAACATTTCAAGATAAATAA
This sequence comes from Spicauda simplicius, assembly GCA_949699795.1. Lineage (NCBI taxonomy): Eukaryota > Metazoa > Arthropoda > Insecta > Lepidoptera > Hesperiidae > Spicauda > Spicauda simplicius. The sequence continues at coordinate 670,705 of OX453068.1, forward strand.
AAAGTTTTAATTTCAAAAATCATAATCATTAATTGTTTTGAAGCAAGATAATAAACTCGTAATAAGGGTACAGATCAAAACATGTTAATAAAACTGTCACTTCAAGGACACATGCATTGTACATGTAAATTTGTAAGAAAGTTGAAATCCGTATCTGCACAAATCTTGATACTTTAAGTACACTGTATACACTTTAACAATCTTTTGATATATATATTTATTGGGGTATTTCTTTGGCCTTACCTGCATTGGTCTATTTCAGTAATGAATTTCCTATGTGCTATTTAAGGTTATGTCATGTGTCTGCAAAATTTCAGTCAAATCCGACAGTAGTTTATATGAGAAAGAGTTACAACAAACACATGATGTATGTGTTTGTCATTTGTCACAAACTGTTGCATTTATGATATTAATAAAAAAAAGATAACTTCATTAAAGAAAACTAAAAGCACTGTTTAATGTTTGCCTGGTGCTTCTGTAAAATTTGCATTTTTGCTTGGTGAATTTAGCAGAGCTCCTTGCATTTTAATTGTCGAGGCATCTCTACAATATTTCGGTTTTATAACAGTTGTGTTGCTTTGTTCAGGTTGGAAAAGTGTGGTAAAAGAGAATGATTTATGCAAGATACTCTAGCTTAGTTCCTATGGGGATGTATGTATCTTTGGTCGATCTCAAGACTCGAATTGATTACAGTCCATGGATTACAACTGCAATTTGTACAAGTATTGTAGGGTTGTGTGCTATTTTTTAATAACAATTATTTTAACGATTGTATATAGTTGAAATATTAGGTTGAGGAGATTCTTATTTTCAGTTTTTTAACACTTTTATAACATATTATTTTACGTTCATTTAGTTAGTTGACAAAGGGTGAAACTAAACGAGCGTAATTTTGTTAGGCGTGAGTCGCAGAAATTCTGTCCGGCAGAAATTCTGTTTGGATGCCAGACGAACGCATTTATTTAGTTAGTATTCTTCAAGCAATCTGTATTTGACTGACGCTCTGCTTGGCCCGCATCGGTTCCGTCTCTCTCGCAAACTCAATACGGTCCGAATAACCCGCGTGAGTCGGCAGACAACTCTTTTTGCGTCGCCGTGTGAATGAAATGAAATGAAAATTATTTATTGCAATGAATCAAATAGGACTTTCTTAACCGACTTCCAAAAAGGAGGAGGTTCTCAATTCGTCTGTATTTTTTTTATGAAACCGAATGCATTACAATTTCTACGACTAAAATTCTACGACTCACCTCTCACAAAATTACGCTCGTTTGACCTTACCCTAAAGAGTAAGTACCCATTGCATATTAAAAGCACAATCGTGAAGGATTGATATGTGTCTTGCAGGCACAAGAGAATATCGAGGCGTGGCGACAGCGTTGGTTCTATGGTGGCAAGCTGCTAGGTGACCGTCTCCTGGTGGAGGAGGCGCGCGTGGCGCCCGGCTACGTCGTGCAGGTCATCGTCAGCACCGAGCCGCCGCCGCCCAGCTAGTGAGCGGTCAGTCACCACCGTACCCACCACCCACCACCCACACTATTAGCGCGGGACAACATCGAGGGTGGCGCCCGGCTACGTCGTGCAGGTCATCGTCAGCACCGAGCCGCCGCCGCCCAGCTAGTGAGCGGTCAGTCACCACCGTACCCACCACCCACCACCCACACTATTAGCGCGGGACAACATCGAGGGTGGCGCCCGGCTACGTCGTGCAGGTCATCGTCAGCACCGAGCCGCCGCCGCCCAGCTAGTGAGCGGTCAGTCACCACCGTACCCACCACCCACCACCCACACTATTAGCGCGGGACAACATCGAGGGTGGCGCCCGGCTACGTCGTGCAGGTCATCGTCAGCACCGAGCCGCCGCCGCCCAGCTAGTGAGCGGTCAGTCACCACCGTACCCACCACCCACCACCCACACTATTAGCGCGGGACAACATCGAGGGTGGCGCCCGGCTACGTCGTGCAGGTCATCGTCAGCACCGAGCCGCCGCCGCCCAGCTAGTGAGCGGTCAGTCACCACCGTACCCACCACCCACCACCCACACTATTAGCGCGGGACAACATCGAGGGTGGCGCCCGGCTACGTCGTGCAGGTCATCGTCAGCACCGAGCCGCCGCCGCCCAGCTAGTGAGCGGTCAGTCACCACCGTACCCACCACCCACCACCCACACTATTAGCGCGGGACAACATCGAGGGTGGCGCCCGGCTACGTCGTGCAGGTCATCGTCAGCACCGAGCCGCCGCCGCCCAGCTAGTGAGCGGTCAGTCACCACCGTACCCACCACCCACCACCCACACGGTTAGCGCGGGACAACATCGAGGGTGGCGCCCGGCTACGTCGTGCAGGTCATCGTCAGCACCGAGCCGCCGCCGCCCAGCTAGTGAGCGGTCAGTCACCACCGTACCCACCACCCACCACCCACACGGTTAGCGCGGGACAACATCGAGGGTGGCGCCCGGCTACGTCGTGCAGGTCATCGTCAGCACCGAGCCGCCGCCGCCCAGCTAGTGAGCGGTCAGTCACCACCGTACCCACCACCCACCACCCACACTGTTAGCGCGGGACAACATCGAGGGTGGCGCCCGGCTACGTCGTGCAGGTCATCGTCAGCACCGAGCCGCCGCCGCCCAGCTAGTGAGCGGTCAGTCACCACCGTACCCACCACCCACCACCCACACGGTTAGCGCGGGACAACATCGAGGGTGGCGCCCGGCTACGTCGTGCAGGTCATCGTCAGCACCGAGCCGCCGCCGCCCAGCTAGTGAGCGGTCAGTCACCACCGTACCCACCACCCACCACCCACACGGTTAGCGCGGGACAACATCGAGGGTGGCGCCCGGCTACGTCGTGCAGGTCATCGTCAGCACCGAGCCGCCGCCGCCCAGCTAGTGAGCGGTCAGTCACCACCGTACCCACCACCCACCACCCACACGGTTAGCGCGGGACAACATCGAGGGTGGCGCCCGGCTACGTCGTGCAGGTCATCGTCAGCACCGAGCCGCCGCCGCCCAGCTAGTGAGCGGTCAGTCACCACTCGGTTCCAATTCCAACAAGCCCAAAACACAGCTGGTATCTTATTCTGATCTGTGGTGACTAAGGCCTATCGGGTTTGTCTCTGTAGTTCTGGGATCAGAATTGGGCTACGGTATCCCCTGCCTGTCGCAAGGGGCGACAAAAAGTGGCATCCGGGATCCGGGGTTGCGGTCGAAAAGAGTGAGGAGCTCGAACCATTCGGTCAGGCGACCCGGGGAAAGACGGCGGTATGTGTGATCGCATAACGTCGTAAAGAGCAGACTGAGCGGTAACCCCAAACACTCGCCTGGGAGTAGCTTGATGGGGCAAGCCACCGATCATAACAAATGTAAAGAGATTATTCAACTTAGAAATCACTAAAGCCTAATTCATGGTAAACATTTGTTTAGCAACGTGGTTGCATTAACATGTTGCCGAGTTGCTGTCAACACGTGTGTTGCGAAGTTAATTACGCTTTGTTGCAGTGTTGACGCCCGACGAGCGAGAACATCTGTTTATCAACAAATATTGACATGTGTGGACGTGTTTGCAACTATTTATAAGGATAGCGGTAGTGTCGAACTGTGGAGTTATGGTATCACTTTTTGACATTCTCCTCGTGCAACATTTCAATGCATGTAGACAACTTATATTGATTTAAACAAAGTTTCCAGCAATATTTACGGCGTTCATCAACAATTTTGATCAACTGTTGCTAAGCAAATGTTTACCATGAATACTAAGCTTTAGAGCCGATTTAATAGAGAGAGAATTAATTTAACGGCGTTTATTTAATTTCAGGATGTCACCACTATCCCGATGTTTCCGAACATCAAGTGTGAGACGGCATCGTCAAGCAAGCGACAAACAAACCGACTGTGAGAAGTAACCTACGTATGTATAACCAATGCTAAGTGATGATAAATTGTAGTAGTAACATTATCCATACCAGTCGCTATTATATGGGATCTGATAGATATAGTTTACAGTGGCACAATAATACATAATACTTCAAGAGTTTTAACTATACGACATGTAGGTACTTTAAAATAGTAATGACTATATGAGGCATTTCTTTGTGATAATTTTTCAAGTGTGTGAATGTGACATGTCTCAAATGTATACCCATAGGGGTATGCTAGCTATTGGCATAAGTTTTTCTTTAGTAACCCTCAAAACGACTTTATGTTCATTAAATGGAAGTGGCAAATAAGCACTCCACTTGATGATAAGTGCTCACGGCGGTTCTTGGACATCCTTATTCACCTCCAGATAAGTTCAGTCATCTTTGGTTGACGACCCGCGTGGCGCAGCGGTTACCATACCGGTTTGACGCGCAATGGGTCCCGGGTTCGATTCCCGGCCAAACAGGTATCTGGAATATGAGTTTAGATTCCTGTTCTGGGTCTGGGTGTTTGTGTGTTCGTCTTGTGTGTGTCCATGGTACCCACGACACAGGAGAAAATCCTACTGTGGGGCTATGAGTGTAGAAAGCGTGCATATATATATATATATATATATTTGGTTGGCCGCAGATGCGCTACTACTCCTGAGGACTAAAGTGAAATGCCTTGAATTAGTTTGGCTGCCTTTAAAACACCCTTTAAATCAAAACACCGCAGAACTAAACAATTCTATTAGTTTTCGGTAATATGTGTTGTAGTGGACAAATATGTCGCCAGAGTGCAAACATTTTAAGTATTTGTTAAATTATTTTATATTAATAAATCAATAATGATTCATATAGTCTATTATTATATTTATATTTCATATACAGATTATGGCCGCTATTATAAAATTATTCATATAAAATCCACTTAAAAACTTATCTATTTTGATCCCAAAGTTTAATGGGCAATTTGTGTACATACTATAGACTGCCGCGTGTTAATAATGTTTCTGATATTCTAAAAAGTTGTGAGAAGTGTATGAATTTTATACTATTATCATGTGTCATTATTAAATTGTTATTACTTTCAAGGATATTTGGTAAAATAACCTTGAAATTAATAATTAGTTATTTTTTTACAATTTCTTTTAACATTTAGATATATAATGTGACACATAATTTGTTTAAATTAGTTAATTAAGTACATGCATATAATTTTATGTGTTTTCATCGTGTCGCTATGTATATAATGTCACAAAATCTACTTAGAATCGCTATAAATTTTAAACCTCAAAATAGAAATTCTAAAATAATGTTATACCTTTAATATATGTTAGTACCTAAAATAAATGCCCCAAAGTTTAAAGTCTGCTTTTAAAATATATTTACATTCATATCTCAAGCATTGTGCCCACATTACTTTTTGTAAGTATTTATTTTTGTATAATATGCAGAAGATAGATATTTATATTAATGCTCGTTTAACTGTGTCTAACTCAATTCTTTTTTATTCTCTATATAAAAACGTATTATTTTAAACGCTACCTTTTATTTTCAAAACAAGATATATACGTTTTACGACATTTGTATATATTATAATGACATTTAGCCAAAGTTATATCCTGGCCAATGGGAAGCCTGTAAATATAAGCACTTTGATTGGATAACCTCGATGAGAAAATCCCCACTGAGTGTTGTTTCTTTTAAGTGCCAAAACTTTGCTTCTGTGAGCTGGGCTTACGCACTCAATTAGCGAATTACATCTTTTTTCTATACAGTTAGTACTTTATTATACCATACCGTGATACGTTCCTTTTTGTTTTTATAATCAACATGATGACCATATGATGAATACCCGTCGTACAGTATTTATCGTCGCTTAAGTTCTAACACCGCGTAACTCAAAAAATGCCCATTTTGAGTTAATGAAATAATGGTATCTCAAAATAATATAAGAACATGGTACATTTTCATAAAAAATATTATTTTAATATGAGTATACTAATATTTTAAATGCAATATATTATTTGGTAGTTATAGAATTAAAAAATAACTATTTGAGACAGTTTATTTGCTCTCTTGAAAAGTTGCTAAATTTGAGATCCGTGGTGTTAGAACTTAAGCGACGTTATATCTACTGTATTTAAAAATAACGTTATTTCAACAATGAATTTGGTTTCCACGTAAATAAGGGAATTCCAGCCCATATTTTAAATACACTGGTAACTGTCATGGCGCTAGTGACGTCATACCTTAACATTGTATAAAAAAGTTAATGTGTTATATGTTATTCCAATTTTGTAATTTTTTAAGTAAAAATAGTAACTTTTATTCAGTGTGCGGTGAAAACTAGAAGTAATAAAACATTTCATAACTAAGCTGCTTTAAATATCTATATACATTTCGTACCAAGAAGTAGGCAGCATTGACACATTAAGTTATTCCTCTGAGGTTTTTTAGTACCATCACGTGTTGCAGGGAACACCTCGCCCATTGGCCCCGCCAGTATGTAAATACGCATAAATTTTGACTGCCATGTATTGTGATGTGAGAATTTTGTTTATTTACTTATTTTAAAGTATTTTATTTTTAGTGTTAATATGAAGCTGGACGTTACTTTGCATGTTATTTTGAGGTGTAGCTATGTATCGTCACATATATGGGAGATTAAAATTATAAGTAATTCTGTAACAGCCAAAATATTCGTTTATGGCTGTACCATGTACATTATATGTTTATACATAAATCCTTATGTGTGGACGCTAGTGTCGTTATATTCGCAGCTTGTGTCAAATGTTTGTGTCACCGTGTGGGTGTCTGAGTATTTACTACAAAACTATTTTATTGCGCCCTAATTATTAAAAAACTATAATACCATCTGCACTTGTAATATTTTTAAAGTATCGCGAGAATCATCATTACGTATATCATTTATCGGAATTGAATTATGAATGTTGACTGAGTACAAGATAAGAAATAATTTTTTTATAAATTTGAGATATTTTTCCATACAATTGGCGTATGTGTTGTGTGTTGTTGCCTTTTTTATTTATGCTCTTCCAGCAGTCGAAACTCGACAATAGTCGTATATTTTATATTTTTTTTTTATTTTTTTTTAGACTTTTTATCGAAAACAGGATAGGGAGCTAAAAAAAGCAAATTAGTTGATAAAAAACATAACGGTACTAAGTTGTATGTGTTCGAATGTTTATATTTATATTTAAATTGCACCCGTGAAATAAATTATGAAACTGTTGTCATTTAAAATTTTTAATAATATATGATAATTTCTCTCAATCAATTCAAGAAAATTAATTACTTATTCCTGAAAGCCTCATCATTATTTATCATTAATTGGAATGTATTTATTTCATCATCAGAGTTATTTGAAAGATTGATGCAAAATATTTTGTGTCATTTTATTGTTGTATGTATTAATTTTAATGTTCAAACATACATTTCGTTAAGCCACTATAAATAAATTAGTTTCTCGATTTCAGTACTTTTTTATATTATATTGAAATGTAATAAGAAATTTAAGGCAAAAAACTGAAAATTTAAATTAACTGTTTAGTGCTCAAAATCATGTGAATTAATTGTAGTTCTCTCACTCGGAAAATATTTTAAGATCGCTTATTTGTGTCTAACAGTTTTCATAGATCATATTATAACTAATAAAAAAATGGAATAATCAATTTAACTTATGAATAAACTCTGACTTATGTATACATTATTCAAAATTGCATGAATCGTGGTTACGGTCCAACGTTTAGCAGTGACCACGATCTAAGCAATCCGACTGAGTTATTGGTAAATATTTAAAGCATATCGTGAGAACCTGTTAAATATTAAAATGTATAAATTTCGCAATAATCCAGTACAGTATTTATTATTTAATTATTATCTTTCAGTTTATGACAAATCAGTCTGAAAATAAATCGTGGCCACGGGATTACAAAAAAAAAAACAGAACTTTAGGCTTTTTTTATCTAACTGAAGTAGCAAACGAGCATGCAGTCCACCTGATGGTAAGTGGTCACCGCCGCACGTGGACATCTGTAATCAACTTCATACAGAACATGGGTTCTATCAGAAGTCAATCACAGATGCGTTGCTACTCCCGAGGACTATGATGGTCGCCTCATATAAAAGTGTGCCGGCAACCACACCCTTCCATCTAAACGCAAGAAATGCTTCACGCTAAGTGTGGCGGTGGTACTTCCCCAGTCGAGCTACACTGGTTCTACCACCTTTAACAAATACAGGCTGATACAGATATTGTACTTAAGTCAGAGACCGTTGGGCGGCTTTTATGGTCGTAGTTTAATAATTTTAGATCAAATGCCTGTCATCCGTGTCGGAAACAAAATTTAATTGAAGTTCTCGATTTTATCCGGCGACTTATTTTCGTGTGGAGGAATCAATCTCACTCTACCAGTGGTTGCCATTTTACACACTTATATAAGGCGAACATCATAGTCCTCGGGAGTAGTAACGCATCTGTGAATGACTTCAGATTGAACCCATGTTCTGTATGAAGTTGATTACAGGTGTCCATGAGCGCCAGTGACCACTTACCATCAGGCGGATTGCATGCTCGTTTGCTACTTCAGACCGATAAAAAAAACCTCTGATTCGGATAGGGAACCGATATACTCATGTGACAGCTTTCAAGTACCTAACTCATGTGGTTGAAAGCAAAATCTATTAGAACAAGCATTACCGAAGATTGCTATATCTCGTCTTATATCTAACAAAAGCTTTATTGGTCTTTATGAAAATTCTTAATTACTGCGCTGTATTCGGAGTTTTGAATATTGTTCGAACGATTTTAGGTGACAGGCTCACAGATTTGTATATTGCAATCCGTTTAAGGATACATTCAATTTTCAATATTTGTATTCGATTAAAATTTTATAGTTGCTGCTCCAATCTCAAATAAATTTAAAATTAAACGTATTTGTATTGATTCACCTCTGATATGAACACTAACTTATAAGAAAGTCGATAGTTTCCTCTTTTTTTTTGGGAAATGTACTGTATTACTACAATTTTTAATACTTGTATTATGTTGACATATAAAAATATTTATTTTTTTCCCCCGAAAACTTAACGTAAAAAGAGGCAAGTCGAATTGATTCAGTTTATATATGTTATTATGTTATTTATATATATAATACGGGCCGTACCGCGATATTTGTATACTAATTTCATTCATACAGTTTATTCACGCAAATGTTATGTACAAGTTATAAAAATGGGTTTATATATAAAATTAATAATATGGTAGCTGGTTAGTTAAGATATGTATAATTCAGAAGAGGCTTTATTTCCTGTGAATTAATCAAGAAGTTATCCGAATAAAATAAATCACTAAAGTAAATATTATATCTTGAAGCATGCGACGGAGTGGAATTGTAAATACCTGTATATTATAACCGCCCTTTTTTAAATTACTTTGTGACTATTTATTAACAATGAAATTTGAACTGGTAATAACCAATATAAAATAAAGGTATACTTTAAAAATATGTATAGTTTAAATATAATATTACCATGACTAAGTTACTGAAGACGTTTTTATCCGGCCATTTTTATATTTTATATTTCGATCAGAAAAACTGTTTCGAGTCGGTTACCATAGATTAAAATCGCCTAAAAGTAGACTTTGAAATTTCTTTACAAAGCCAACGCCTAAACAGAGATTAGCTATTATTAATAAGTTGTGTTTTCTGATTGATGACAGACATGAAATCCGACCAATCAGAGGACACTTTTCATTAAATTAGGTTATAATTTTATTGTGAAAATTAATATGCCATATGATATAAAATACGGTGATATGCTTATAACTGGTAGCTAATAGAGTGACTCAAGTCTAGAAATTCCCTATATCAAAATATATTTAAGAAATACTTATCGGTGGATTTTTCGTAATATTACAACTCAACATAGACAGTAATATTTTGTTAAAGATTGAAGAGAAGAGTCTCTCGATTGAAGAGTCCAAGATTCCAATCATATAATACTTTTGATATATCAACGTTATCTCTTATTTATTAGGGTCACAATTTTTCAATCAATTTAAAATGAAATCGTTTAATTGTTTAATAATTGAAATTTAAGGCAACATATTACATTATAGAATTATGATAGATGTTTTTAAAATAATTTGCGGGAATTTAGACTTAAGTCACTTTATTAGCAAAAATACGTTGTGGATAAATTTTCATTTTTGAACTAAGGAATTATAGTACGGTGCTAACACATTTACTGCTCGTTGGTACCCATTTCATAAATATATGTATGTAACTGATATAAAGATTTGTTTAATATAAATAATATGTTACTATAAAATGATACAATAATTTATTAATATTCCAATGTGTATGAGAAAAGTAAAACATTTAAATGTATATGTTTCAAACCATCTTTTATACAATTGAAGTAGCAAACGAACATGCAGTCCATCTGATAGTAAGTGTTCACTTTATATAAAAAAGGGTTTTATTTAAAGTCAGTTATAGGTGCTTTCTAGTCCTATGTCTTTGATTGCCTAGTATGGTAGCCAGCAGGTACACTCTTCTACCTCACGCAAGAACGGACACTAGACATACATGTGACCATGTGACCATTCTCATTCTACCTCCTTGCAAAGTTAACATATTCCAAATAAAAAATGTGTGCGTGTACTATCGTACACTCGTAAGAAGTGAAACTTCTTTATGACTTTATTTTTCAAAAAATAATTTACTACATGCAACTTTACAGAAATTGGTTAAATAAAGTTAAATTAGTTAAAGTTTAATAAAAGGCTTTTATTAAACTTTATCTAATAATCTAATCTATAATAATCTATCTAATATCACGCGTGGTAGGGATAAGAAAAAGATGGCGCGTAACGAAATAATGTTACAGTATTTTTTTTTCCAACCCCGATAAAGAAGTTTCACTTCAATTAAATAATACGCTCACTTTTATATGAGCCGACCATCTTAGTCCTCCACACCATGGAAACATTTTCTTTATGAAGTTACTTACAGGTATCCATGGGCGGCAATAATCACTTACCATCATAAAAATAGGATGGATATTGGATTCCACATATTATTGGAATATGTATGTTTCATATTTTTAAATATGTTTTTGGAGGTGGTAGAACCAGTGTAATTCCCGGGGAAGTACCACCGCCACACCTATTTCTAGCGTAAAGCATTTATTGCGGTGTGGTTGCCGGCACACTTTTATATGAGGCGAACATCTTAGTCATCGGGAGTAGCAACGCATCTGAATTGACTTAAGATAGACTTCATGTTCTATATGAAGTTGCTTACAGGAGTCTATGGGCGGCAGTGACCACTTACCATCAGGTGGACTGTATGCTCGTTTGCTACTTCAATCTTATAAAAAAATACATTTATATTTTACTTGAGAAGCTAACCATACCATAACAAGGCCTTAATGTACGTTGTGTTAAAATGTAACTTTTATTACTGCCATAAACTCCGCTTGTTTTGCGGACGTTACCAAATAAGCATTTGTACAGACTGACGGTTTCATTTCGATTTTGATATTGCATTTTGAAGTCAAACATGTTCTAAAGTTATAATGGAATCAAGCGACTCGAATCACTTAATGTTTTTCTTAATATGCACTAAGTCTACCATTAAACTTTTCCCTAGAACTACAGGAAAATTTATAAAGAAAATGACTTAGAATGTTTTAGAACTACAAAAAAAATGGATAATAATGTATTGATTATAATAATAATGTAACCGAGTCGTTTGAATTCAATTTTAGTCCATATTTCTCGTTTCACCATACCTATTGGAATACACAGATACGGGTAAATCCAAAATTGTTTATAAATTCCTCATCATATTTTTGTTAGCAGGGCCTACATATTTTTTGAAGTTACATTTCTTTTGAAGCTTTGAAAATAATAAATTCGCAGCGTGGGACGAATATAAACTAACGTAACACATCATTTGTTTACAGTATTTATTGTGTACTTTCGTCTAATGGTGTATTTATTTCGTCCTTCGCTTGATTAAGATGAAATACATTAAAATATTTTATTATTAGGCCACAGAAGTACAACTGCTTTGTACTTTCCGCAGTAAATACAAATCTATCCCTTGAATATAGTATAAAAAATAGTTATGGTATGTTTAGTTCTTTACTTTTCATGTGATTATTGTATAATAAATCTCAAATATTTACATTAAGGATTTGTATAATCAATTCGTTTGATATTGTGTTAGTTAATTGATTGGATTTTAGCTAACTGTATAAAATTCATTTAAAATTAAGAATTATTTTTTACTAACAATATGTATATCAAATTTTAGTATATTTTGTCTGTCTATATAGTTTATTGTCGTCTAACATGTGAATTCTCATTATTTAAGTCATAATATATATCAAATGATATGTTTTCGGAATAATTGTCTGAATTGTGAGTATGTGATTTTTATATGATTTGGTTACTCCAGCATATGCGTCTTGTGTATAACTTAAGTCGGCCTGTCAACTATTGTATAATATATGAAAATATAAGGTGTAATGAACTTTCAATCTTATTAAATCCCATACCCGTATAGGTTTTTATATGATTTAGTTTTATTCTTATATGCATTTACTCAGAGAATGTGAGTAGTGGTTTGTTGATAGGTAAAGTGCGAATATTATAATTTGGCTGTATAATTCAAAATATATATTTACGCGTGGGCAATGTCTGTGTATTTAGTGAAAACCGGTATAAGTCTAATTTTATCAAATAAAAATGGTATACCAAGATTATTAGAACAACGGAGATCTTTCTGAGACCATCTATCTGAGATCTGTCTATTCATCTATCTGAGACCATAATTTTGGTACAAAAATAAATGACATCCATCATTCCATCAGCCATTTGATGTCCAGTGCTGGACGCAGGTCTCCCCTAAATGGCGCCACTCCAACCAGTCCTGTGCCCTCTGAATTTAACGGTTTCCTGCTGTCTTCTTCAGGTCATCGGTCCACCTGGTGGGGGGGGGGGGGGGGCGCAACCTATGATCCTTTTGCCTAAACGTGGGGTCGCCACTCGAGGACCTTTCTTCCCCATTGGTTATCGGTCCTTCGAGCGATGTAGCCGGCTTATTGCCACTTCAGCTTGCTAATTTTGAGAGCTATGTCGGTAATCTTCGTTCGTCTATAGATTTCATAATTGCGAATCATGACATACCTCATGCTTATACTCGTTTTCACCAGGCATTTTATAATGTTATACGATAATTATCTAAGTTATATTACAGTTCAATCTATTATGCGAAGTTTTTATCCCAGAAGAAATATAATATTCGCATTACGTGTAATCTATATATTTCAGTTCGAAAACGTTAAAGTTGTAGAAAAAAAACAAGCATAAAACGAGTAAATTATCTTTTACCATCATACAATCCACGATGTTGAACATAACATTTCCAAGATATTTTCTCTGTACCTTATAACTCCGCAGCAAATGTGGCTTTTGGTGTGTTTATTGGAATAAAAAGCGCACACCTGTATCGTGTAGCCAATGTGTCTCGCGTCTAAGATGTAGATAGATAGGCAGTAATGTAATAACAAATTCACAGCGTGTCGTAAGGAGCTTTTATTTTGAACCGAATATAACATCGATGGTTTCATTACCAGAGTTTCGTCGATAGTTGGCGTTAGTGACTCAAAGATTTTGAAATTGATTTAAACATTCGCAGGATTAAAAATACTAACAGATTTTGTCTCACGAAAAATATAAATTGTTCTCACTAATATAGCATTATAATTTTACTAAGAATGAAATTATATTATTTTATCTATTATTCTATAGTTTATCTACAGTAATATTTGGGTCAGTAATGTCATCTATAAACGATTCCTAGACCTCAGTACATAGGAGACTATTACACCGAATAAAATTTATTACTAATACTTATTATTATGATTGCTTTAACAAATTTAGCTGTAATTTTATGTCATAGAACAACAAATTCTGATAATATATTGATACGTTTCGTTCCCATAATTGTTGCGACTTAGGGGGCTTGCAAATATTACGTAAGCAGATTTATTACAATTATTTACCTCCCATGTCACCAAAAGAGAGCAAAGCTTCAGAGCTTTGCTTACTTTTGGTGAGAGAGAGGGTTAGCCCTCTCTCCCCATGCTTACGTAAACATTTCTCAATTATACATGTATTTTTTGTACAGTTTTGTAAAAAAGTAAATAACTAGTGATGACGTAATCAACATCTAGACCCCCTCCCCCCATGTCACCCAAAATAAGCAAAACAAAACCACCCCCAGTAGTGCTTACGTAATACTTGAACGGCCCCTTAAAGATTGGTCATGTTTCCTTACCTACCACCGATTATAGTCACAAATTATATTTACCATAGCCAGAAGTGATGAAGTTCGTGAATGAAGTCAATAATGTTTGTTTGATTTGAGATTTGCCTGTTATTTATGTTGAGTAGATTTGATTCGGTGTAATTACCGGCTCAGCAGAGGTCTGCATTTTGTACATAAACAATAGTTTGAGTGTGTAAGCAATATTAGCGTTTTAAATTTTCAAATAAAATCACTTTGTGAATAACATTCTCGATTGTTTCATTGACTACAACTCCTTTTAGATATTTTTGAAGACACAAATAAATTTTGTAGCGCAAACAAATTAGTGTATTTTATTTTGTGTGGGACGAAGTTACGCCAGTCCATGTAAATCATATTTATCCCTACTTCCATACTATAATATTGTAAGGGCCCGGATCCACCGCACCGCACGCTGTGCACGGCCACACGGCGCACGGATTCGTTTATTCGGAAACATGGATCAACGTTTCCACTGCAGCACACGCTATGCACGAATATTAACTCACGGCTCCACGTTCGACCCCCCATCCGATCCCGCTTCCGTGTATCGCGTGTATGCCGTGCGTGGCGTTGCCAACGTTGAGCTACGTGCGCGCATATCCGAGCTAGCCACGAGTGTCAATTCTGTAGCGTGTCCGTGGCTTGCAGTGGACACAATCACATACATTTTCTTGCAAAGCAAAGCTTGACGCACGAACGTAGACACTCCGTGCGTTGCGGTGGGTCCGCGCCTTAAATGTGAAAGTGTGTTTGTTTGTTACTCTTTCACGTCGGCACATAGTTATTATATGATATGGTTTATACTGGGAGATAGGAGGACGCAGTGACGTAGGCTACTTTTTACCACACTCTCATTCCCTTAAGAATGTCGCTGTTTTGTTAGTTGATACATATTAATAGTTTCAGACGTTAATAGATGACGTTAGTAAAATTCATTTGCAAGTTCTGAATCACGCTATCAAATGTTAATTCCCTCTGACCGTGCGGGCGAAGCGGCGGGTAAGAGCTAGTTGGAGTATAAAATTTAGTATAATAACTGTTTACTAAGCTAAAAATTGTGTAATATATAAAAAAATAGTTACATTAAAGTAGAATAACATCTTACGAAGGATAATTCTTCATGTGCACATCGGTGCATACATTCTATGTAAAAATGGTTCAAATAAAAAATTCCAATACTTTCATCTATATTTATTATTAATAGTTAACACTTTACAGTTTCATTAAGATATTTCATAATATGAACAAAATATCTTAAGTTTAATTTCAGAAGGACGTTATTTTTATATGCTGCTTTATATTTACTTCTTAAAACTATCTTCAAATCACTCATCTATCAGTCGAAATGCATTTACTACATAGCTTAAATACTAACTTAAGTAATGACTACCTCAATGCGTGTTCTTAAAATTGCTGGTTATATGATAAATATGCCAAGAACCAAATATATACCAAGAAATAAAAAAAACAATGAAATTGAACAGTGAATGGTGAATTTAATGAGACACACAAATTGATATAATTTGTATACATTTTTATTACTTCTTTTTTTTTGCAATAAGTTCTAATTACTATTTTAAATGCTATTTTATGTTGCACGACTTGCTTGTATCTTAATGTTTTACAATACTGTCAAAATGAAATCATACTGAATGAAGGTTGCCAGCCACACTTTCACATGAGGCGACCATCACAGTCCTCGGGAGTAGCAACGCATCTGTGATTGACTTCAGATGGAACCAATGTTCTTTATGCAGTTGCTTACAGGTATATGGGTGGCAGTGACCACTTACCATCAGGTGGACAGCATGATCGTTTGCTACTTCAGTCAGATAAAAAAAAGTAGAATACACAAAAAGCTAAAGCTCTCAAATTTTGGATATAAAGGTACCGTATATTTAATACGGACTTATTTTATTTTATTCCTAATATGTAATAAGCATTTTGCAAAAAAATGTTCGCGTTTTGTGAAGGACGTGGTTATAAAAGGGTTATATTTAGGAATTGCAATCCGGAAAATCGGATCCGGTAATCCGGCGGATCCGGCACAAATTTACACAAACCGGATCCGGTACCAATTTACCACCGGATCCGGACCTACACCGGATCCGGTGATTGTATATTTTGACAAAGATTTCACATTACAAAAATAATTACCGTTAGAAATCGATCCTTTTTTACACTGTTTTAACCGTTCTATTAATGCCACCGGATCCGGTCGGATCGGAGACCGGATTGCAATCCCTAGTTATATTCTCATTTGTCCCTTTCTAGTACTAGGTCATTCTTAATTCGCTAGACCATTTACTTAATACGTTATTAAAAGATTCGTCACAAACTCAATCGGAGTTCGGTCCCTTTCTTCCGCACTGTGCGATATCGATGTCATATATTTATTCCAACAATATAGAAATACCCTAGATACACAGTCTCGAACAAAAATCACCCCTAAAACTGTCGTCAAATGTACGTTTTTTTTTATGACTGAAGTAGCAAACGAACAAACAGTCCACCTGATGGTAAGTGGCCACTGCCGCCCTGCGACATCTGTAATCAACTACATACAGAACATGGGTTCTATCTGAAGTCAATCACAGATGCGTTGCTACTTCCGAGGACTATGATAGTCGCCTCATGTGAAAGTTTGCCGGCAACCACATCTATCGAAACGCAAGAAATGCTTCATGCTAGTAATAGGTGTGGCGGTGGTACTTCCCCGGTCGAACTACACTGGTTCTACCACCTTGAGTACGTAGTTATTTATAGTCATAAAGATTGTTATAGTCATAACGACTTTTTTGCAATTCAACCAATTTTGTAATTGAGCGATCTTTTTCACCGGATAGTTTTGAGATGTTGTGTATCTTGGGTTTTTCTATATCGATGATTTATCCACGAGGTTACATCTATCCGGTGGACTGTACTTAGCTTTCCCTCACTTGGGTATGTACTTGAGCAGCTTAATCTCGTGTGTGAGCCAGATGGCCAGGGTCAGTAGCATCAAGGAGCCAGACTGGTGCGCGGCGGCCAGCGGGGTCGGCACGTAGTGCAGCAGGGTCAGTAGACCCAGACCCACCTGAAATTAAATGAAATGTCTTTATTTTGTATAGGACAGTGGTTCTCAAACTTTTTGAATGACGGAACCCTTTTGGGAAGCAAAATACTTGATGGAACCCTAAAATAAAACCTATTGTTTTTATGAGTGTATTTTTTATTAATTAGCATAATAAAAGTACAATGTAACAGTTACTAATTATTATTTACTTCACCACTCGGCAAGGACAATATTAGAAAAACATTAAAAAAGAAAAAAAACAAACTAGTGGGTAGTATTAAACTTTTATTTTCTAAATTCTTGCGGAACCCCGACAGAGGTATCACGGAACCCTAGGGTTCCGCGGAACACACTTAGAGTATAGCTGGTATAGGCCTACGAGCACTTACAAATTGTCGGTTACATTTTTTTTCTTACACTACCACCGGATCGGAATACGACCTCAACTGAGAAGATCCGGCAAGAAACTCAGCGGGTTTGTCTTTTTTCTTATTTTTTTTTTTTTTATATAATTACAATCATGTTAGCTCCAGTATCTCGCCTGACAAAAAACTATATTAACCAACGTAAAACTTGAATCGGGTATTTCAGAAACCCCATTCTCTTGAGTCGTACAATGGTCGCGGCATAATGATGACTGGCCAGTCGTCACAGCTGTCTTTGCGAAGCTTTTGCGATTCTCCGCCACCGGCTTCTATTAATGGCATTGCGGCTACACGGAAACCACATTATTTTTTGCAAAATAATAAAAAATCCAAGTGCCAGTCGGGTTTGCGTGCGAAGGAAGCCTCCGCTTAAATTCCTGTGTTATTCTATTTTGAGTATTTGTTATTATAGCGGTAACAGAAATAAGTCATCTGTATAAATTTCAATAGTTTAGGCTTTAGGAGATAGGTCTATTCATAGACGGACAACAGAATTACAGTAATAGAATCCAGTCTTTAGCTTTTGGGTATGAAAATCTAAAAAACATAATAAAACCGTATTATCAAAGGAATAGCATCGAGTCAAATATAGCAATATAGCACATATTAGAACAATTTTATGTACCGCAACGGTTTTGCTTCTCTTGAAGAATTAACTTCGGTTGACTTATGGGGTTTCTGAAATATGCGATTCACTTAGGCGTTCAAGATCAAAATGCTCCTTTAGTCGTTCTACTTGACGACCGAGGTTGTTGTAGTCGCAGCGAATACGTCATTCGTGACGTCTTGACTTACGCTCACGCGAAGCTCACGGCGTTCCATCTAATAAAGTGGGTTGAAGTGATCGTTGATCATCCAGTCCACTAGAGATTACGATAATAACGCTCAGAAACAAGTAGAATGGAAAAAAATGCGGTCGTGAGCGTTAACGTTGTGAAAGCTTAGTGGAAAGCAAATATTTTTTTTATCTGATTATAGCAGCAAACAAGCCTTGAGCAACGAGCAGTCCCCTGATGGTAACTGGTCACTGTCGCCCATCTGTAATCAACTTCATATAGTACATGGGTTCTATCTGAAGTCAATCACAGATGCGTTGCTTCTCCCGAGGATGGTCGCCTCATATTAAGTGTGCCTTGATTATTTGAATTTTTTGATTAGTAATTATTGATAGTGATGTGACATCATCGACTCTATCGTGTTGGTGTAAAACAAGTATTTAATTTTATTAATAAATAAATTATTAGAATTGTACAAGTTGATAAAAATGCTATGCAACAGCTTTACCGCGGCAGTTTCCGAGTGCCGCATGTTTTTTCATATGGAATGTGTCGGAACTCCAGCAGCTGAATAATACTCATGTATCTAAATCAGTTGTTCCCAACCTTTTGGCGACGAAGGACCATTTGGCAAAATATCTGTTAACCCATGGACCACCGGTATGAATGCGTAATTTAAGACAAAATAAATCTGAAAAAAATATGGAATTATTATCTTTTTAATAAAAATAACCCGTACATTGTTGTTCAAAGCAAAAACAACTTATGCGCTTTCTGTATACTCTTTACTAAATTTCCGATCCTTGGTTCAGTTGCGACTGTCCGCTACTTGACTGTCATTGTGTTGACTTCTTATATTACAATATTTTTTTTAGTGGTCCGCGAACCACCGGTTGGGAAACACAGATCTAGACCCTAAAAAGTATTATGCAATATACGAACCTGCAACCAGGCCATAGCCCCAACACCGTGTGCAACCCCCCTCGCCACCGGGGACAGTGGCTTCTTCCTGGCCAGCAGCCACAGCGTGGTGGCTATCGCCAGGGTGGTGGTCCCCAATACTCGGTGGTCGAACTGCACGGTGGTGGGGTTCTCCGTGAAGTTGCGCAGGGTGGGCGAGAAGGCAAGGATGTCGTCCGGGATCCAACGGTCACCCATCTTCGGGAACGAGTTGTATACTAGCCCAGCGTCGAGGCCCGCTACGAAGGCGCCTGGAAATTGGTATGCAATTTAAGTATAACAATATGAATCGTTTTTTATTTAATAGTGTCAGTATACAAACATTTGATAGTAAATGATTATTGTCGTCAGTGGTCATAAGTGGTAGATGTTTTGCTTCCCCATAGAGGGTCTGAGATGCAAACCCAAATGATTATTCTAACATGATGTATATATCAGAATTAATCATCATTGCTATACAATGAAAAAAAAATTCGTGACAAAATCCACATATCTGAGAGTTTTCTTTTTCTGGTTTTCTCACTATGTTTTCCTTCACCGAAATGCCGCAGTTTTTAATAAGCACATAATTTTAGAAAAATCAGTAGTGCGTGCCTGGGTTTGAACCTCGGACCTCCAGATTGAGAGGGCAAGTTTCAACCATTATGCTATCATTGCTCTAAAAGTTGTTTGAAGTATACCACTTCGCACTTAGCCAATGTGGTGTACTAATGCCTTAGTCAAAAATGGGTTGCCTTTAATCTAAAAAAGATTTAATGATATTTCCATCATACCAGACACAGCAGTAAAGAACGCCATCGCCTTAACCCCATGCGCGAACGCCGTCACACTCTTCAGCTCGCGGATCCGTTGGAAGGTCGCGGCCGCGGGGAAGGGGCGGAGCACCCGCAGGGCTCCGGCCAGCAGCCCCGAGTACAGCACGAAGGCGAGGCTGAGGTGCGCCGCCAGCCGGTACTGGGACACGCGGGGCACGTCTGATGGACCTTGGAATCTGTCTTCCAGGCCCGACTTTACCATGTACCAGCCCATTAGACCCTGGAGACAAATATTATTGCATCGAAAGGTCGATAACCAAATAGACATATATCAAATTGAGATCGATGTAGATTTTTCAATTTTTTTACTTAAACAAAAATTTTGTTTATTTTAGCTAAATAATAATTGATTATTAAAATTAGTACATAATTAATATTGTTCAGCTAAATAATTATTGAACTAAAGTATGTATATATATGTTAGGCTTTAAGTAGGAGCTAATTAAACATATGCTTTTAATCGGGTGACGAATGATCACATGTATTTAGATTTTGATAAACGACTTGAACTTCTTAGTTGTGTTATTGTTCATTTACTCTTCATATTTTGGCAAATATATTTATTTTGAGTTTACTTTTATACATCTTACTACTAGTAAGGGGACATTCGTTAATACCGTGACATTTAAGGATCTGGTCGAACCTCGTTAAATGTCACGTGGGGACGAGGGGGTACTCGGCATATTATAACGATTACCGATTTTTTGACAAGAACCGCAAAATTCCGAGAAACCTAAATTAAGTAAAGCATGTATTTCGTGGGGTAGGGGGATAGTGGGGTATATGAGAAATTTTGCTACATCTTACCAATGTGGAAGGGGGAGCCAAAAAATGCCAAATTAACTCTACATAGTTAATGGACGGCACCTAATTGATGTACTTTACTTAACCGATTCATCGTCACTTTCATTTTCATAAACATCATGCCATATACATTAGTTGATGACGCGCCACGTGCGTCATGGGCCTGGCTCACAAGGATGACGCATCTGTTCCGCTATGAGCCTCTTGTAATGTTTTATGCATATTTTGTAGTTTTATTTTAAAATTGTGATAAATTTACTTTTCCTGCGATATGAAATATAATTGTCAAATTACGGGCCAAGCGTGTTATTGACATAAGTGTTTATTTTAGGATCATAATATACATGTTTTAGTTTTTTGACCTGTTTTAAGTCTATTTTGATATGACTCACCAGGCGCGTCACGGGCATCTAATAATCTTTCCTTACAACGCGCCTGGCGCGTCGTTGGCAATGAATCTGTTAAGACTAGGTCATTACTGTGCGGCTTACCTGTGCAGCGACCAGCGTACAGTACACCGCCACGCGGACCTTCATGCCCCTATCGAAGTACCCCTTCAACCAGAAGGCCGCAGCGGGGAGGAAGACCGCAGCCCCGATGGCCCTGCCCCAGGTCCTGTGCGCGTACTCCATCCACCAGATCCATTTGAACTCCGACAGCGTTATGCTCTGGTTCTTGCTGGGGTCAATGTTTGTGGTTTTGATTATACTATGCAACGTATTTCAGAAAATTATGCGAGTGTATATTTTTTGAGTGTGTGTTAATTTTTGTTTTCATTATTATACTTGTATTTTGGTTTAGGTAATTAAAATATATTTTGATATAACACCCATTATTTATTTTCTTATATTTATTTCTCCCATTGTTTCCAGCATTAATTCTGTAGAAGATGATGTTGTTGACTCACTTTTATACAAGGCGAGCATCTTAGGCGTCACGAGAAGCAACGCTTGTAATTTTCTCTAAGTTGTTCTATACCTATGTCTAAGAGAAATGCAAAATGAGATGTATATAGTATACATCTATTCCTCGACAGATGTATACTATGTACATCTATATTTGGAGTGTCCCCAAGATTTATTACAAATAAGCAACTATTATATCCCATTTAAAGGATAATACAGATGATCTTCCAGTAGAAATCAAACCCCAAATCCTGTGTGCAAAGTGGTTCTCTTCACATTTTTTCATATCATCATATAATGTAATTGTATCAATGATGCTACTGATACCATTATCAATAATTAATATCTCATTGCATTTGAAGCATCAATTATGCATTTTAGGTTCAAAATCTGAAAGCTTCAAACGTTAAATACTTAAATATCCTCTACCTCCTAAAAATATAGTTCTATGCTTGTTACAAATGATTATAAGTAATGAGATTTCTACTAACTATTTAAATTCGGGGAATTGCTTGTATTTTTCGAACTCATGCTGCCATTCCTCCTCACTTCTGGGCAGCTTTTCGCCCAAGAGTTTCCAGGTCACCATGGACAGACCTGACTCTGTGAGTCGTGTCACCCCACCTAGACAAACATACAATAATTTAATTTATTTATATTAGAAATTCATTTTTCAAACTGATATATGACAATCGTATTTTGAATTATTTTAGAAAATGGTGTGGTGTGTTATTTGATTGACTATTTCTATCGGTAGGTTTTTGATTTAAAGACTGATTTGGTGGCATTTTTTATTAATAGGATTAAATAGAAATTACTACCCAACACTAACTTATAAACTAAACCTTAGATCGACTAGTAGTTTCATATAAGTAAATGTTTACTTACACTTTTGGTATATAACTTATAGTAATTTACTTATGGTTATAATCATTGTTATAAAAAACATTGTTACAATGCAAAGTGCATACAATGTATTGTTAACTTGTAACACAATTTATTTTACTATTCGGAAAGAAAACGAATGCTTACAATAGTTTTACTTTATTAACACAATTATTCTGTAGTATAAAAACCACAGAGCATTTTGGCAAATTTTCAATTAATAAAATTTCCTTCTTATATCAGAATCGAAATCCTAATTATTGTAAAATACACATATCACAAAAATGTCTTATTATAACATCTATAAAATAAACTGTATTAATTTTCTACACATATAAAATGATTAACTGAAATTAAAAAACGTAAGATTATATTTACTTGGTATTGAATATAATCCATATTTCATTATAATTATTGTATTAAGCATATTTTACTGTATTTTATATG
This sequence comes from Spicauda simplicius, assembly GCA_949699795.1. NCBI lineage: Eukaryota > Metazoa > Arthropoda > Insecta > Lepidoptera > Hesperiidae > Spicauda > Spicauda simplicius. The sequence goes on from OX453068.1 coordinate 694,071, forward strand.
CTTTACAGTGAATATTTAATTTAAATTATTATATGTGACCTGTTTCTCATTGTTACCCATGTAAAAACAAGATGGCAAATAAAAAAAAGATATACAAAGAAAAAGGACAAACCCACTGAGTTTCTTGCCGGATCTTCTCAGTAGAGGTAGTGTAAAAACCTGTGTACTCACCGATCCGGTGGTAGTGTAAAAAAAAATATGTAACTGACAATTTGTAAGCGCCCCCGAAGGCCTATGCAAAATAAAGACATTTCATTTCATTTCAATCATACAAAAATGGTTCAGATCTACTTTTTAATGTATTATCATAAGTAAAACAAAGCTAGCACGACTTGTTTTATTTCATCAGTTGTTATTCATTAATGAAATGCCCCCATAATTGGATATATACATGTATACATATCTTATATTAAAATAATATCACAATTATTTTGAAGTAATGGCTATCATTGAGCCATAAACAATTTTGTAGCTTTCTATATATAGGGAACTTACAAAATCAATACCAATTTTACATTTCAATTAAAACTAAAACAATATCTAATATCATTGCCATATACTTTATGTCTTAAAATATTCTGTCATATCAATTACCTATTACCTATTTATATATAACCTTAGTCAAAAATGTTCATTATAAGAATTATTTAAAGAAATAAATATTTTTACTGTTGTATCCCAATTTATATATGAGAATTCGATGTATGTTAAGAAATGCTAAAAATTGTGATACACATAACATAAACACAAGTAACAAGCACAATCTCTCTGCATATGTTACTCATCTTCACAAAATTAATAATTCTTTTATGGGTCAATGTATACGCTTTTATAATAAACTTCCTGTTAAAATCAGAAATTTGTCAATGAATAAGTTCAAAGCATTGATTAAGATTAAACTCTGCCGTAAAGCGTATTATAAAAATTCTGATTACATAATTTAATTAATTGATTAATTAAATTAATTAATCAATTAAATTAATAATATTATTATTAATTATTTTATTATTTCATTAATTTAATTTATTTAATTTCTGAAGACAAAACAGCTTGGGACTGAGTAATAATATGCATTACTATAGTATATTTAATAAATGTCAAAATGCAGCGTATCTTGCCAAATAGGGCTCTCTTTTACTGAACTGTAAGGCAAGATACTGGAGCTGACTTTCATTACCATGTAAAAAAACATGATTGTAATTATATTTTAAAAAATGTGCGTAAATAAGAAGAAAGACAACCCCGCTGAGTTTCTTGCCGGAAATAAAGACATTTCATTTACCATTTTACTTACTGAATTCCCATAATGACTTCCTATTTACTCCCATTAGTACTATTGAGGATCACATTAACGACATAGTAGACGCTGTACAGCAGAACCAAGTAGCCACCGACCATACCTAGGACCACGGCGGTGAACACCATGCCGCTGCAGCCCAGCAGCCAGTAGCCCACCGCCTTCGGGGGCTTTGGACTTGGCTTCGGAGCGCTGGCGCAGAACCTCGCGATGATACCATTCGATTTCACCAGGTCTCGTATCTAGAAAAATGTTTTATAAGTTATCTTGAGAAATATAGCACATAGAGATGCGGCAAATATTGGTTTCACCGAATAACTAAGCACCAAATACTATTCGGTTTAACTTTTACCGAACCGGATATTTGGCCGAATTATTCGGTTTACCATTTCCTAATAAGAAACAACTGTGGAAGTGTGTTTATAAAAAAATAAAATGTTTTTTGGCATTAAAAAATTAATGCTGATATAAAAGTTTAGAAAAATGCGAATTTGATTGTGTTTTCAAAAATGTTGATTTGAAGTCTAGTCGCTTTATACTATTAGCTTTATTTAACACACTCTTCATAGGATTTCTTTGACTTATAACATGAATCTTATGTAAAAAGTTTTGTCTTTTTGTTTTATACCATGACGTGTAGCAAAGAAAATAGAAAAACTCGAACCAAATATATTCGGCACTAAAACCGAATAATTCGGCCGAATACGATGAATACCGAATAATAACCGAATATTCGGCCGAATACGATGAATACCGAATAATAACCGAATATTCGGCACATCTCCAATAATGTATAAAAAGGATTCTTGAATTTAGTAGGTAATTTTACCGGTGCCTATGACAGTGGCGTAGTGTGTCCCCAGGTGGTAAATTTTTTGGATGGCAAACTTTCATTTTTGTAAATTAGATAATGTAATTTTTTACGAATTAACTCTACTATGGCATGGTATGGCAAAATCGGGGGATTAACAGAGACATGGATGTCAAAAAATAATTACAGTTAGTAACATTATAGTTCATTTTGCTGACATAAAATTGTAATTGGCTGGGCAGAAAATGCTACTTCCACCTCCCAAGCTAAGTGTATGAACATCTGTATCCATCCCCAAATAAGACTAGACTCTTAACTGAGAGTGGCCACTAAGTTGAAATGTGTCAGATAAGTATGTCTTCTTTTTTATACCCTTAAGAATTAAACTTAAGACCAGAAAACACAAACATTGTTTTTTTTTATCGAATTGAAGTGGCAAACAATCATGCAGTCCAGCTAATAGTAAGCTGCCACCCTTGGACATCTGTAAACAACTTCATATAGAATAAGGGTTCTATCTGAATTAACAAAACAAATGCTTTACTACTTCTAAGGACCGAGGTGGTCACCTTATACAAAAGTGAGGCATTATTAGGCCATGTGGTAAAGCAAACACCATACAGGTCTGACAATGGGTCATATAGTTATATGAGCAATAAATTTTGATTACTTTTCAGGGCCTGGGTGATTGTGAATTTGATAGGAGAAAATTCTTGTGTGAAGCTATGAGCATAGAAAGCGTTGATGATGCAGGATGTGAGACTACTTCCCAAAAATATGAATTTGAATAAATCTTTTTTTAATGTAACTTAAGATATTACTAATATTATATGTATCTTGAGTTAAATTAAAACATTACATTAAGTAACATACCTTCAATCCTCTACTGGAAATGCCAAAGCCATTGCTGTGCTTGGCAGGTGTGATCAACTCCCGCGCTATAACTCTGGTCTGTGCCCCATTGACCAACAGTCTACTGGGAGCCACTCGAAGAGGTTGTGAACAACGGCATAGCAACGCCACACTCAACATGGTTTCTGTAATAAATAAAAAAGTAATTATATATATTTTTTTAGATTTTATTAGCCAGAAAGGTGTCAGGTCTTTTATAAGGCTCAAGTAGCAAGCAAGCATGCAGTCCACCTGATGGTAAGCAGCAACAGCTACTCATGGACAACTGTAAGAGATTTCATACAACATTTCTATGTATGTTCATACAAGTTGTCTATGTAACATCAATCATCAATGCATTGCTACTCAATTGACTTGCATGCATAATTATATTGAGAAATGGTGTATGGTAAATGACAAATTAATATATTCAATTTAAGGTAATATATATAAAACTACATAAATTAAATTAAATATAATACATTCACGCCACTATGGCAAATGCATGTTCCAATAATTTAAAATGTACCAACATTAATTGTTAACCACATTTATGCAAATAAAGCTATTATCAATTAAGTCGTATATTATTAAAACATTATCAAAAGATTTCAATACCTATCTATTTATTTACATACCTATTTTATAGTAAATTTTTTTTATTACTTTGGGTATTGAGTGGGGCAGTAATGGGTGGACAGTGAAGCAATATGTCGGCGCGACACCGCGTATTTATAAAAACATGTTGCCGAAATTAATTATTTTAGTTAGTTTAAAGATTGAAAATTGTTTGTTTATTAAATTAGCAATATTTAGTGATATTTAGAATTGTAATTTAGTCTACCCTCCATAAAATTGTTATTGTCACCTCATGCAATTTTATTATAAAAGGCAAGCGAATGCCGGTATTAAAAGATTCTTGTTTAACCACCGAAGCATCGGACCTCCTAAACTGAATGAATCAAAGAAGTTTACTTCTGTGTTTTACTTGAAATCTTCAGAAAAGAAAATTAATGAAGACATTCCTGACCTTCCTGACTTCACATTTCACCGCTCACTTCGTTATATATATTATATATTATATTATATTATTCTAAATAAAATTTATAGAAATCTTTTGCAAATAATCAAATATTAGTATAACTTGTTATACTTCAAATATCAATCCTTTAAGGTAAAATGTTTGTCAAAAACAACCCGAAGCGCAATCCGAATGCACCGACAATATGTATAAATAATTGTGTAATACGTACTAATGCAACTTATAACAGAATGTGATAAAATTGATGACCTGATTGTATTATAGAGTATCACTAATCACATATGATATTGCCAGGAGGTATGTGTGATTTATCAGACCTTTATTGATAAGTGTAAATAAAATATAATGTGATATCGCTCACGTATTACCTGTTAAATTAATGTATCCAAATGCACTGAATTTGTAATATACCTACATTAATTATATACGCAAATTAATCATCTGTTAAATATTCGGCTCAAGCACATCACATATATCAACATTTAAAATTAAGTTATTGTATTTCTTCGCGTGTATTTTTTGAGTAGATCAATTCAATACAATATGAGAAATCTGACGTATGACGTCTATCAATGTCAAAATTCAAAATAAATTATCTGTAATCTGTATGCTGAGTGCGTTCCATTAGATATTCACAAACTTCATGCTCACGACTGCTTTTTCCGTTCCACTAGCTTGTGAGCGATACTGAAATAATATCCAGTGGAACGATCCCTTTGACCCACCATATTAGATGGGTCGTCGTGAGCTGCATGTGGGCGTTAGTCATGACGTCATGAGTGACGTATTCGCCGCGACCACAACGACCGCGGTCGTCTTGTTGAACGACGTTATGGGCATTTAGGGCTTTGTGAGCGTCTTCTGGAACGTGCCCTTCACACGTCACATATCATTTTTAATAGTTTTCAAAATAAAAGTTAAAATTATAGAGTTGCCATTAATTTAAAGCCTTGTTAAGTTTAATTTGATATTATATTCTATTAAATAAGAAATATATCACAGGTTTTAGGACATAATGATAAGTGTTTTGTGTGAAAATAAAAATACAAATTATTTGCGCATGATCATGAATTTATTTATTTTGTTACACAAAAAGTTACATTTCACTGTACTTACATAATTATTAAGTTGTAAAATTATGTTTCTAATTCTCTGTAATCGTTTGATAGTGCCTTTACATTCTGAAGAGCGTTTTGTAATTCTCCCTCTTCCAATCCTTCTCCAACAAAATGGTGTACGAACGCACGTTTGGAGTATAACAAAGAAAATTTCTTACAAAGGCGCTCCCAGGCGACGCGAACTGCAGAAGAATTAGATACCATCGCAACTGCCCTTTGTAAAGCGGCTAAGTCTCCTCCAGGGACAGTTGTTGGCGGTTGAAAGTTTATCCCAATCTGTTAATCCGTTAAAATATCTTGTAATAATAGAATCTGTTAATCCGTTAAAATATCTTGTAATAATAGATATAATGTATTCACCACGTGGAATAAATGATGTTGTGGTATACAATAAATTATGTAGGTACCTTAAATCCTGTAGGCGACCAAGGAACGAATTTGATCGATCTCATGCTTTTAATCTGATTTATGGCCGCGTTAATATCATTTGGATTTACATCCCCTCTAAATAGTAAACAGCAAGACATGTAATTGCCTCGACGTGGATCGCATTTCACCATTTGATTAGAAGGTTCAAAGCAGGACATCATTAATTGGTGCGTGGTCATTGTTTCGTGGGCAGCTCTCGAAGCTGGCACGAACGGGGCAAAAGTTACTAAAGGATAGTGTATTCGAGGGTACGGCACTAAATTTGTTCTGAATTCCACTAGTTCCACGTTGAGCGATCCTTCAAATCTTAAAGATGCCGTCATACATGATATTACCTGAAAATAGCAATTCTCGTCACTCATTCTGTAATTTTAACTGGATATGTAAAAACACAATTTAAGTTAATGATTTTTGGTTCGAGTTGTGGTTAGACGTAATATACATATACCTGAGCAATAAGCCTGTTTAAGTTGGTATAAGTAGGTCTTGGAACATCCAGAAGTCTAGCCAAAATATCATATAGAGCTTCGTTATCGAAGATAAAGCACACGTCTTCGGTATCCATGCAAGCATGTGAGGTGAGTACAGCATTGTAAGGCTCCACGATTATCGGAGATATTTTAGGAGCAGGATATATTGCGAACTCAATCTTTGAAAGCTTTCCATAATCCTTAGATAAGCCTTCGAGTAAAAGAGCAGTAAAGCCAGAGCCACTGCCTCCTCCAAAGGATCGAACGATAATAAAGCCTTGAAGATGACTGCAATCTTCAGCAACAATTCGAATGCGATTTAAAGCCAAGTCTATCATCTCTCGGCCTACACCAAAGTATCCACGAGCAAAATTACTCGCTGCATCTTCTTTTCCGGTGATCAGCGATGTAGGGTGAAAGAGTTGTCGATACGCGCCAGTCCTTATTTCATCTGCACTAATAAAATTAATTAAACAATAGAAAAGATAAATAATATGTAGTCATAATATGCATGGTATACTCTCGCTATGCGAACACTTATGGTAAACGCTTTACAATGCGAGCCGTGAGTAGGTTGGCAAAATTTATAGCTGCTTTTAAAATACTAAGAGCATTTTTTGAACCTGACCTGGGATCTGTAGCTTAATGAGAAGAAAATATTATGAGTCAAGCTCATTGACTAATTTATGAAATGCTAACCAATAGGAGTAGGTTCTAAGTCAATCATAACAACTCTTGGCACGAGTTTCCCAGCGCCTGTGTGATTGAAGAATGTTCCGCAACTTCTCTCATTGTCATAATACTGAAGTATACCATCGTGTCTGATACCGTGTTCAAGGCAATATAATTCCCAACAAGCATTTGCAACCTGAACTCCTGCTTGACCTATGTGAATGTGAATTACTTCTTTCTGCAACGATTAGTTTAATTACATGGAGAAGAGTGACACTAACGAAGAAATATTCTTTATTATTTTAAAGGTTCGCCACTCACTACAGCCATTTCGAAAACAAAAGTAGTGATGAAACGGAAAATTTTAATAATTTTTTCCTAATGTTTTTTATGATACTGTAAATTTTACTTACGCCATCATGAAACGTTGACACATGACATCGTTATTTTAGTTTGATTTAAATTTGGCGTACCAACATGTAATATTTTTTGATTGAATCTATTTGGCTTTGGCTTTATGTCATATTTTCCTTAGATACATTATGTCGTCAACCTATTATTGTTCCACTGCTAGGCACGGGTCTTCCCTCAGAGTTATTGGGCATAGTCCACCGCACTGGCCAAGTGCGAATTAGTATAGATATTTGATTGGTAATAGATACAATAAGACTCTTGGTCTTGAAAATACTTAAAAAAAATGTTTATAATGATTACGATTAATTCACAAAACAATTCGCGAGGGCCCCAGTACTGGGTTTACAGCCTGTATTACTGGGTGCCCCGCTCATCACGACGAAATTATTTAATCACAAAAACGAACTTTAAAGTTACAAATAGACGACCATGCAAAAACATTGGACTTAGTAGTTTTGGTATATTATAGCTTGTTCCCGATATTTATTCACTAACAATTTTATATAATAGGCTATTTGCGAAAAATTAAGTGTCGATTACTGTTATCAGTATATATTAAGAGTTTAAGAATGGTTATTTATTAACATAAGTTGAAAATAATAATTAAATTTATTTAAAAATCCTTAAATAAAAATGCATTTTTTTAAACGTTTGTCACGTGACACAAAATGCTCCTGATTTGGCGGGTTTATGATGACGTCACTTGCTTGTAAACTTTCGTTTTTTGTTTACAACAAATGTATGTGGATGACATGAGCCACAGATGACAATACAGGCAGGTGACGTCACCAACCCGCCATATGTCAAAGTAGCGTTTTTGCGCGCTATTTAAATATTGAATTTTTAATTTGATATTTTTCAGCAAATATGTACCAAAATTAAAAAAAACAACTTTTACTGGGTTCCATAACCTCTGCTAGACAATATAAAATGGATTTTAAAAACCTGTCAAATAGCCCATTGAGGATGGATTTAAAAAAAAACAGGGAAATGGGTATGTGCAATAATTATTCGTAATCAGACAGACAAATATCAATTTTTCCCTTATATATATGGTATGATATCCCCATCATACCTAACGTAATCAAAAGTTTCATTCTTTTCTCAGAACATCAGATTATACTAGAAAAAAAACATGTTAATGTCATTAATTCAAACAAATCCCACGCGCAATTAGTTGATTAAGACAAATCTCATTTTCGTTATAATCATTGAAAGTTTATTTTTCATTTTCCTATAGATATGTCATGTGTATACAAAGCTATGACATAGATAATAAAATTCAATTATGTATAATCGTCTGCTTAAGCGTAAAATGAAGTTAAAATGAGTAGGTAATGGCATTTTCTGTTTTCTTTCAGCAGCTGGTTTTGACGTTGACATTGACATATCATTCGCTCGTTTTTGTTTTCAGTTTTTCTAAAATAGCAATTTATAAATAAAGTTAAAAACCAGTATTATCAATCACATTTCTAAAAATAATTAAATTTGATTGTTATGAAAAAGAAACCGAAATAACAAAGCATTACATAAGCGTCATTGTCATTCTACAAATATTTTTTTAATTCTTTCAGGTTTCACTTTTAATCCATAATTTGTAAACGAAAACACATATATACAACCAAAGTAATTATGATAGAATTACGTACTTAGTTATATTAGATATACATTTATAGTAATGTGTAGGTGATATTTGTTTGTTGTAATATTTTTGGCTGTTATCTATTAATATTCGTGATAAGATTACACCAGTAAAAGTTCGCCGGTCGGTCTTTCTAGAGATACTCTGTACCAGATAATTTTATAAGATGAATTTTGCTGGAAAAGTGGTGATAGTGACCGGTGCTAGTTCGGGAATCGGCGCCGCTACAGCCGTATTTCTGTCAAAACTGGGCGCTAAGTTGTCGCTGACCGGCAGAAACGTAGATAACCTACAGAAGGTCAATAAGGATTGCGAGAAATCGACATCAACGTTCGTTGTAGCCGCTGATTTGACGAAAGAGGCGGATATTGAGAGGATCGTGAAGAGCACCGTAGACCACTATGGCCAAATCGACGTTCTGGTTAACAACGCGGGCATTATTGAGACAGGAACGATCGAGAACACTTCTTTGGCTCAATACGATCGGCTCATGAACACGAACGTTCGATCCATCTATTACTTAACGATGCTGGCTGTTCCACATCTCCTTAAAACCAAAGGAAACATCGTCAACGTCTCAAGCGTGAATGGTATCCGGTCGTTCCCGGGTGTGCTAGCCTATAACATATCGAAGGCATCAGTAGATCAGTTTACAAGATGCGTCGCTTTAGAATTAGCATCAAAGGGTGTTAGAGTCAACTGTGTCAACCCAGGGGTCATATTAACAGAGCTTCAGAAGAGAGGCGGTCTGAATGATGAGCAGTATGCAGCATTTTTAGAAAGAACAAAAGAAACTCATGCTTTGGGTCGTCCCGGCAAGCCAGATGAGGTGGCAGCCACCATTGCCTTCTTGGCTAGTGAGTTGGCAAGCAATATCACCGGGGCAAGTGTTCCCGTTGATGGTGGACGTCATGCTATGTGCCCTCGTTAATCAATAATACAAGAATATTATACATGATTACATTGATCATTCATAAATGTGTTTAAATACATAATCTGCTATATTGTTGTAACATAAATATTCTGCATAAATGTGGTGGAATATCAATTATCTTAAATTTACAAACAAAAACTCTAAAATATGATGGATTTAAAGTCATCTTGGTGTAACATTCACTAATTTTATAAGTTGAAATTTTTTCTAAAACCTTGTAAAAAGATTTGTGTAATAGTGTCATAATGCCTAGCATTTTTGCAATGTGCTAAGTCAAGTGCCTTATTTTCTGAATAAATTTAATTAGCATATAAGCGCAACAAACTCAAAGTGTAATTTACTTAATGTGCATTTACAATTGTTATTTTTTTTCTTGGTATACATTAAATTGTTTCATGAAGTATGTGTTTTTATTTTTTGATAAAGACAATCTTTAATTATTTTAGTTATATAGGATGATTTTCTTCTTTTTCATAATAATTCTTTTATTTTGGACTAGGTATAATATCTATATATTCTATTGTGTTTAGCATTACTGGATTTACTGGTGTCAACCCACCATTGTCCCACTGCTGGGTATGGGTCTTCTCTCAGAATGAGAGAGTCGTTTAGGCCATAGTCTACCTGGCCAAGTGTGAAATGGTGGACTTCACACACCTCAGAAACATTTTTTTAAGAACTCTCGGATGAATAGGTTTCTTCATGATGTTTTCCTTAATGCTTAGTGATAATTAATTTCTAATACGCACATAAATAAGAAAAATCAGAGGTGCGTGCCTGGGTTTGAACCTCGGACCTTAATATTACTATTGTAGGTTTAATAGATACCTGTCTTTTAAATTATGCATACGTATAAATTTGTATTTTTTTTTCATGTTAAATATTTTTCTTACACCATGTCTTTAAAATAATGGATGTGTTTGGTGTTGCCAGTAATAAAACACTTAAGAGTGTTTTATTTGATTTGTACATTAATGTCCTTGAACTACGTTACAACTTTTTCTTTTGAAGTCCAGGAAGGGGGCATCATAAATAATACAAGTTATGTTTAAAATTATTATATTCCCATGGAATAAAAACAATCTCCCATCACTTAATTATTGTAAATCAAAACTTAATAACGATTATCACATTACCTCTATCAGTATCACTGATAGGGTAGCTTAATTAATATAATCTAGAAGTTGGTTTAGCAACTATTGAAAAAGTCTATTACTTTGTAAGTAGCCTTAATGTTTGTAATATTTTCTTTGATTATATATTTTTAACATGAAGTCGCCGAAAACCTTGCCGTTAGTTACTCAGTGTAGATACCCAACAAAAATGAATATTGCATCGATCGAAGATAGGTCAATTAGTACATGAATACTTAAATCTTTCATACTTAATTTCACGTGGTAATAAATTCTATTTAGTTCATGATATTTACTAAACTTAACCCACCTCACCCATATAAATAACTGTAGGTATACACTAAGATTCTTATCCAAATATAATATTACCGACAAAAAGAGTTTCGAATTCAGATATCAATTAAATATATATAATAACAATGTACCCACGTATGTGGTTTCATATGTAGATATGAAACCACATACGTGGCGGCCATTTAATTTAGCTGTAGGCTATTTTAAGTAAATGGCCGTTTGTAACACTAATTACAGTGTTGCTGGTAAACCTTATACATTTTAGGAAGAATACCTTATAATAACTTATTGCATATATTCGTTAATTTTGTTCACCTATCCATCTGTAGGTTATTGTCTGAAACAGAAGGACACTAAATATATCATCATGTAATATGTAAGACTACGTTTTAAATTTGCCCATTCCTATGTTAGTAGCTGATTGGCCGGCACTGCGGCAAAGAGTTTTTTGGCTTCATTGACACAGGCTCTGATGATGGAATCAAAGGCTGTGGGCGCGATGTCGCGGATCACTGGCTCCCAGTTCTCGTTGATCACCGTGTGAATGGTATCTCCTGGAAAGGTAAGATTTATGTTAAGCAGAAGAACTTACTCTAAACAACTTTTTCAAGGTGGTAGAACCAGTGTAGTTCGACCGGGGAAGTACCACCGCCAGACCTATTTCTAGCGTGAAGCATTTCTTGCGTTTCGATAGAAGGGTGTGGTTGCCGGCACACTTTCACATGAGGCGACCATCATAGTCCTCGGGAGTAGCAACGCATCTGTGATTGACTTCAGATGGAATCCATGTTCTGTATGAAGTTGATTACAGATGTTCATGGGCGGCAGTGACCACTTACCATCAGGTGGACTGCATGCTCGTTTGCCACTTCAGTCAAATAAAAAAAAAAAAAAACTTGTATTTTGGCTCCTTAGGCTGATTACTAAGCTAAAGACTTTAGCTTACTTTAGATTACTTGGTAATCAGCCTGTTAAAAAAACAAGTTGTTTGGTACCAGAAATTTAGATCGGAACCGAATAAGCTGATTTATGTTAGTGTTATTGCGAATAGATGTGTCTATATTATGTTAAGAAATACCTCTGTAAGATGTTTTTAGCTTTGTTAGTTAAGTGTTATGAGATGCAAATGATTGAACAATAGACTAAGATATTAACATAATTAAAGAAACACTAATTTCCTCTCGCATTTATCTAGATATGATTAACTGCTTGACACCATTATACTGTTGCAACATTGCTATTTCGTCCGGCTTAAAGAAATGGAAACATTACACACAATGACGAAACGTAACGTTCATATGAGGTTGCATAGTAAATCGATCGATAGTGCCTATGGGTTGCAAAAACAATGCAGAAGTCATTCGTCCATAAAATGCTCGTGACGTCCGCCAGTTGCCAGTAATTGCGTACAGTAAAGTAGCTTCCTGTCCATTTCGTCAACTTATACTTACTACTAACTATTGCAACCTTATCGAACAGTAGAAGCTAGAACTAACGCTATTAGGCCACGAAGATTACGTTATGTAGACAGTATTGCATACATTGAATTAATAGAAAAAATAATACATTAAAAGCAACAAGTATGAAAAGAGGTTAGTTAGAAATAAGATGAATTAATTCTGCTGAAGACCAGTTGAGAGATGCAGTAATCACCATTCAAGCCGTCAAGAGCTCAGCGGCGGGGACGGCGCCGAAGAATTTTTTGACCTCGTCTATACATTTTTGGATGATCTGGTCGAGAGCTGGTGGAGCGATCTCTTGGATGATAACGTGCCAGTTCTCGTTCAAGAATTTACCTGTGGTGTCGGCTGTAATAGACGAATGTGTTGTTGTTATAGTTTTATCATTGTAAAGTGATTATGGGGTTGACTTCAGTTTTACTAAGGTGTTACTGAGCAGTGAGCAGAGCAAATATAAAAAGGCTGGTTAGTTTCTGGATCTTTTCTTCTTCTCTGCTAAGGTCAACTTCGTCAAATTTGACGAAAACAAATGTCCTCTGGTGAACGTTCCTGCTCCTCCTTATATTTGCAGTTTGATCAAAGTCAGTGAGTAGGTAACTCTGTGAATATTCAGAAGATGTTTGTTTGCGTACTTTAATTCTAATCCTAACATGTTTTGCTTAATTTAATAATGTAATAATTCAGTGACTAATGATTTCTCTACTTTTTCTATGAAACTAGAGAAAGTAATCACCTACTGTGTAAAAATTTAGGTAAATGTATTTGGTTAGGATTTTTGTGTGTTCAATTGTGTAAGTGGTAAAAGTTGTTTTAAGGTTCAGTGCCGAAGCATGGCGTAACTCTCTGTTACATTAACATATAGATAACATGTTTTAAATACCGTCAAAGGGCGACTTGGTTTTAAACCTTTAGAAAAGAAATATTTTTAGAGTTATCTATTAGAGATCTCTTAGGTATATGTGGAACGGTTGTTCCAAATTGTTTGTGCGCTCTACTTTTATTGTTAGCTTGTTTTCTAATCTTACTCAATCAATATTTACATCTGATACATGGTGTACATCAGGTATAAGTAGATTAAGTACATATAGCAAGTGTCATCGGAGTAATGCTGATTAGGTGGTCTGGATTATCGTTTGTTATTTTTATATTATAAAAAATAACATAGATTCGACACAGTACTCCTGTCTCGAATTGATGTTACTTTTTTATAATAGACTCCATGGATAAATTTGTCGACTAAAAAAACATAAAGGTCGTCCTGTTGAAATAAATTTTCTTTTTTGGACTAAGTTCCGGTAAGAGTTTTAACTGTTTTCCCTGTCCTTATATACCACCCGTGTAAGACAAGAGACGACTGAGTAAGTACACACGCTTTCTACGCTCATAGCCCCACACTAGGTTTTTTCATGTATCGTGGGTACCATGGACACACACAAGACGACACACAAACAGCCAGACCCAAAACATCATTCAGATACCTGTCTGGCCGGGAATCGAACCCGGGACTCATTGCGCGTTAGACAGGTATGGTAACCGCTCCGCCACGCGGGTCGTCAAATATACGTCAAAGGTACAGTAATCTCTGTTCGTCGAATTTGCGAAAAAGACGTATTAAGGAAATAAGTAAAAGTGGTAATAGAAGCACGTTCTGGTAACCTGTAAAATTAATCTTATTTTACCTAATTCCTTGTTTCCACCGAAGAGGTTGTTGAATTTGAACTGGGCGCGGTCCATTTTGTAGCTGTCCTTGTAGCTAGGGACAACCCAGTGGCCATCCACTGTCTTGTAGTCGTATTTAATGATGATGTTCAGGTTAGCTGCACAACCACGAAAAGGTTGATTATTAAACATAAAGACTATTAAAGCTCACTTTCATATGAGGCGACTATCTCAGTCCTTGGGAGTAGCAACGCACCTGTGATTGACTTTAATTAGAATCTCGTTCTTTATGAAATTAGTTTCTGTCCATGGTGAGCTAGTGTCCATGGTCAGTTAGTATCCATGGCCAGCAGTGACCTTACCTTCAAGTCGACTGCATGTTCGTTTGCTATTCCAATTTTAGAAAAAAAAAACACACTTATTTTACTCAAAAAATATATAAGTGATGTACATTGCAAAAATGCGTTAAACTCAGGAATGCCGAATTGCGAACTTGTTAGTCAGGTCAAACAACTAATATTTCAAGATAGTTTTAATTTTCTAGTTTTATAATTTACCATAACAATTTGTTGACTCTACATTTTTCAGAGACGTACAGTAGGAGTTAGACTGATCGTTTTTGTGTTCTAATAACTTCTTATCACTAGCTTTTGTTTTTATAGTTGTGGTGTACTTACTGATTTTAATTTTAGCCTGGCCATTTCCTTTGATTGGCAGAATAAGCACTTGTCCGTCCATGTCATAATGTGCCTTCAAGGTGACGTTTGCGGTAAAGTCTATCACGGACTTGCCCTTGCTGGTGTTGATTCTGAAGACAAAGTTGGTTAATCATTAACAAATTAAATAAAAGTCAAACCTAATTTTAAATTATCGACAGTACCCATAGAAAAGAAAAAAAATCTGGTAATTTCTCTCTTTATTACGACAAATTTGATCCGTAGGTATCTTTATAAATGCTTTCCACTCAAAAAGCTCATTTGGATTTCTTTATGAAAAATATAAACAATCTAGACCCAGAACAAAGAACTTAAGTCATCGTTCAAATTCTTATGTGACCGGGGATTGCATCCGGAACCGTCTTAAAAATAATACTTCTCAAGATTAACTATTTTTAATGTGAGAATCCTTCGTGATTCAATTTCATTTACTTGGACATGTTTGCTGTTGCAATATTCTTAAAAACAGTTGTTCACTTAACATCATGAACATCATGAACCACTTACTTATAAGAATTAACAACAAAATCTCCTAATCCGGTGAGAATAGTGTCAGTAAAAGTGATTTTCAGCGCGGGGTTGTTGACGACAATCTTGCCCAGCTCTACAGGATCTAGAGGCGCGATGCCCAACTCTGGGATCCCCTTCGCGAACTTGGGACCGATTGCAGTTATCACTTTCTGGATGCAGTCGTTCAGGTTGGGGTCTGACGCCGAGCAGGGTTTAATGTAGGATGCTGGGGACAAAAACAGCATGTTTACTACGTTTTAGACAACCATTTAATTTAGATGGGTGCAATTTGGTCATCGTCCTGGTTTGCTTTTCAGCACTATTTGCGTTGCAGTGTCCTAACCTGATCGATGAGGTGGACCTAAGTGCATAGGACATTCTGGCTTAGTCCGCAGACGAAGCAATGCGTCTGAAATCGACTAAGTAGCATTCCTATCTGGAGTTGATCGTATTTCTACTAAGTGAGTATTTCCCTATAATATGCATGGGCGTTAGTGACTATTGCCACATAAATGTCCGTTTGTTCTGCTTTAAACAAAATGTATACACCCAAATTGAGAATGTCATCCTTTTTGTATTTTATTTTTATTTTTTTACTTGTACTTAACGATAAGGCAGACGGGTCACATGATCGAAAGTGGTCACCGTCGCCTATGGACATTTGCAACACCAGAGGACCCGCCAATGCATCGCCGGCATTGAAGGAGAGATCTTGTTAATGGACTAAAATAAAATCAATATGATCCAGCCATCCTATCGTTATCTTATAAATAATTATATATATCCATAATAAATTCATTTTTTTAACTGTATGTCAGTTAAAACAGTAATTAAAAAAATGGTCTTAATCACCTAATATTTATCAACTCTAAGACTATAAAGTAGAAAAGCATATTTCATTTCTCGTCTAATTAATCATACCGTTAGTTCCATCGATATAGAAATATCGATGGTTAGCTCTAAAATAATTATTTACGTTAAGTAAAAAGTAGATGTTTAAATCATTGGTCCCAGTAACCGTAACCAGTTTCGCGGGTCATTGCCGGTCAGGCATTAACCACATAATGACGCAGACATACAAATTATACACTAGAAAAATTATAAATCTTGATTGTTAATTTGCATAAGGTATAAGGATAATATAGAAAATAGCCATTGAGCCGTTTCTAGAACTAGTTCATTGCTTGTACTTGTTTCCGTTTTTAGGTTCCGTACGTGTCTTGTCTCGTAATTTTGATGTCACAGACAATTTACTATCTTGGGACTCTACCTAGGAGTAGCAATTTGGACGCTTTGTTTTATTTGTAACTTTTACATCTATTAAGATTTAATATATTTTCTGTACCGATTTTATTAATTTAATTGTGTTGTTTAAAATGTATATAGAATTGTTAGTTTTGTTAATACTAATGTAAATAGAAATAAAATTACGAGTTTAATAGATCGACTGAATAGAAATTAGGTATATATACGAGTTTCTGTGACTAAAACACAAACAAGTAACGCAAAATAATAATAAAAGGCTGGTTTTTAAGGTGCAAGAGTGATTATGTTTGTCAAATTGTTCGAGTGACATTCAATTAATAAATTGTATTTTTTGGAATATTTTAATATTTATTTTTAAAGTAATTTAAGAAATAAAGACACATACCTATTAACAATCTCTGCCTTATCTCCGAAAGTACTTAGCGTAAAATTGTATATATGGAACTTTTCTGTGGATTATTACTTATTTACTTATTATTTAGTTATTAAAGGAAAAACTATAAAGTATGATTTACAAGCCTGGTATCTCTTTCTCTACTCTGCCAAATCTCTTGGTGCATTTGCAACTGCATTATAAGACGTTCTATGTGTCCCTGTAGCCTCGGGGTCAGAATAGGGCTACGGTATCCCCTGCCTGTCGTAAGAGGCGACTAAAAGGGGCTTCCGGGGTTGCAGACGGCTAGAGTGGGAGCTCAAACCGTTCGGTCAGGCAATCCCGGGAAGGACGGCGGTATGTGTAGTCGCATACCGTCGTAAAGACTAGACGGAGCGGTGGGCCCAGCCGCCCATCTGGGAGGAGCCCGATGGGGCTGTGCGCTCGGAGGATTCCGGTTGAAGTCGTTTCGAGATCCCGGAGTCCTCCTTTTCAACGCCGAGGACGGCCACCGGGGGGGTTTTAGTGCGGTAAAAATCCCACATAACCCTGCGTCGCTCCCACGGCGTCGGGTACCTTTGGAAGGTTTCCCCCTCGAAAAAAAAAAGATGCTCTATGTAGGAAGATGTTATGCTCGCTATGTGGATAAATCTCAGACTGCTCATTTGAATTGAATAAGTTTCAGCATACCTATCTTTAATTTAGGTACGGAACCCACATGCTAGCGATTGCAGTATATTTTAACGGTTAGCAGAAGCATGGTAGACACTCAATGATTACTTCATTTACACAAATTAATGTCGTGATTAAATTTTAATTACTATTAATTTATGTTAAGTTAAATAACAATAATTTTCTGACTAGATTCATCTCACGGTAAACAACTTCAGATTTTTCCTCTTTTAAAATAGGTGGGAACTGAACCGGTCAATGTTTAATGTTTTTTAGAAATATGTATCCGTTGAATCCAATTCTGTCGTATTTCTAGACATAAAATATAGATTATAAGGTGTAACATTTTTTGTTATGCCCGAATTATCATAAAATATAATAGGACGGGTTCTACCTACGTCATACTGTGCTATCTATGCTAATCAACCACTGCTATCAGTAATGGGACTATTTGGAGTCTTAACACTAGAAGTCCGGGCCTCGTATAATAATAATATTTTTTTATTTCAGACAATTGGTATCCATAGGTATATGTTAGTTACATTTGCGTACAATCTATGTTAGTATAGGGATTAATATATCTTATTTATAATCATGTTAACTATAAAGTACATTTCATTCGGGTTACTATGAAATAAGCTTACAAGCATTATTTCACCATTACCCGAACGAAGCGTTTAATCAGCGGGCTATCTCACCTATAGTTGTCAGGATGATGTTGGTGCTTGCCCATATTAATATTTTATTAGCGTATAATCGTGAGTTTTATGACTTGATGAAACATGATTATATTATGTGCACAGGACTGCAACCACTTAAATGCAATACATATTTTCCGCGTTTCTGGAAGTGTCAAAATGCTCCGCCCTTCTAGTGTTAAACAGCAAATCCCAATTACTACAATTTCGCCCTGTTCGTTTTTATAGACGTTTTAATCGCCGGTTATTTTATTAGATATTTAGATATGAAATTTGAAAAAATAATATGACATGCACCTATCATTACCAACTTATTTTACGAATGCAATTGAGTAACGAAAACAATTCGAGAATATCTATACGCGTGTAAAGAATTTTTATTAGTCATATTTTAAAGCAATAGGATATATATATATATATATATATATATATAACCTTTTGTTTGTATGCCAATAGTTGTTACGATGTGGACCTCTAAAATAGTAATAATTTTGTAAGAAAGTATTTTCTAACATCCCGGCAATTAAAAATTATAAAAAAATAACTTAGGTTCTTAAATGGTTTTAATTTAAATTCAAATAATGCTGATTAAGTTTAGCATTATTTTCGATATATCGGTAATTTTTTATTGTTCATCTAATTTAAATATTGAAAAAAGTTAGAATAAGAGCTGAAAAACTTCGAAGTTCAAAGAAGACAGTGTTTAACTGTGGAATAAATAAGACAGTTTATTTTTTGCGGAAGGACGGTTTTAAAAACATTATAAATTAAATGCATAATGGCCGTTAATATCCAAGATATATAAGTTAATAGTTAAATGAGGAGGCAAACGAATAGTATAAAATAATATGATCATTTCTAAATTATCCGCATTTAAATAGATATAATTATTATAAATAATAATATATGATTAACATCAATTAAAACAATACAATGAAGAAACAGGATAACCAAATAATAATATAGTCGTGTCATGAATAATACGACTATTAATTTCAATCTCTACCTAGACTTTAGACATAAATTAATGGTTATAAGTTTTATAAGATCTTTCATCGTATAATTAAACATTTTATTATAAAATTACAGGAAAATACATATGTGGGATGGCTATTATACATCAAAGCCGATCTATAAATATGAAAAATCCCAGTAATTAACGATTCATTAGGTATTTTCTTACGTATGAGAATCATTAAAAATATATATACCTATATCACTATATAGTATAAGCAGCTTCCAGCAGTCTGACACTATATATACTAAGATCTTTAAAACTACGCTACGGATTTTTAAAAACTGCATTTTTTTAATAGATAGAAAGATTCAAGAGGAAGGTTTTTACGTTTAATACATGTTTAATATAGTGAAGTAACACTGATAATTTTCGATTTTTGTCTTTTAGGCGGAACGAAGTTCGCCGGTTCAGATACCTATGTTTACAACTGTCAGAATATAATACTTTTTATAAATTTACTTATTTCTTCATATGTAAATAGGGACTATAATATAGATATATGAGTCTCAATTTAATAGACAAAATAGTCTTTACATCTGAATTAGCAGCAAGCTAGCATCCGAGACATATTAAGGTTTGAGCTCCAAATACTTAAATAAAATATATTATCTATTTAGAGCTCATACCTTATATAGATCTTATATAAAACGTTATATTTAAAAGTCCCATACTTTTAGAAGTCAATTACACATTTTCAACTTTTCAAAGGGATTTCCTCACGTTTTCTTTTATGTACCTAGCTTACGGGTCAAATATACAACGATAAGATAGTACATGATTTATTCATAATACTTTATTATAGTTATTATAATTTATTCATAACTAAGATCATCCAGCGGCTTCGCTCGATTCGGTCATGTCTACAATGGTAATGAGTATACTCTGTGTTTATCTAACTCTTAAAAAAGCTTGTCCCTGTAGTTCCGGGACCAGAATAGAGCTACGGTATCCTCTGCCTATTGTAAGAGGCAACTTAAAGGGGCTTTTGGGGCTGCGGGCGGTAAGAGTGGGAGCTCGAACCGTCTAGCCAAGCGACTCCAGGGAGGAAACACCAGGAGGCGCAGTGTGTACAAAGCTCACTGAGAGGAGCCCGATGGGACAACGCGCTCTGAGGATTCCGGTTGCGTTCCTTTGAAGATCCCGGAGTCCTCCACACCGCGCGGAGGGTGGCCACATGGGTTAGTGAGGCAAAGTTTTATTTTTATTTTATTTTATTCGGAAAACAAACAGTGCATTAAAACTAATTATCTTACACTGTAATATTACAACACACCATTTATTATGTTATCCCACATATCCCGGCGTTGGGTATCTTTTAAAGGTTTCCCCCTCGAAAAAAGGTTCTTTTTGCGTGAAAGGATAACTATTTGTTATCCTTTATACATCCATACATCCTCACAAATTTCACATTTGTAATATTGAGAAGACGATTAATATTTGGATATAGGTACTTATGTATAGATGTAGTATAATTTTAAGTTTTTTTGTTGTGTTTAGTTGTTCTGCATTTTATGATACATTTTACGATGAATTATGTTGAGTAAAGTAACGACGGATTTAACAGAAATAGATGTATATACTCTAGAGATTAAACGTTATAGTAATGGCACCTCACTCCGGTGTCAAAGGGCGCAGGGCTGACATTGGCGTGCCAACCTTACCTAATCTTACCTAATCGACCTCTGGCCGTCTTGCCTAACATAATCGGAATTTGGCTTTACAAAATCGACTGAATTGCCAAAATCTCTCGTGAAAGGTGGTGATCATTTTTGCATTCCGACCCTGGCCTACTGGCGTTACTTTCGTTCTGGCTTTTTGACTACTTCAAAATAGTTTTGTATCATTGCATATAATAGAAGTTTCTACATTAACGATCTTCAAGTAACCGTGAAAAGTTTTAATCTCTTAAGTATGTATTTAAATGTATATCTACCTCTGACTATGTTTGCGTCTGAAATATTAAACGAAAACTTTGAAAACAAAATGAACTTATGTTTTTCTAAAAACTGTGTCATAATAAGACTATAAAATAAAATAAATGTAGGTAAAATAAAGTAAAATAAAGGTACTAATTATTTAGCACATAAGAACATTTTTTAGTATATTTATTACCAATATTAATGTAAAAAAGTGGTTTAACACGATTTTATTATTTATTTTCATCTCAAGATGTATCGACATTTGATAATAAAATATTGTTTTTACAATTTTTTTAAAATAAAATAATAAATGTTAAGTTTACTGCTCTTATCATAGTTTACAATTAATAAACTTTTGCTCTCACAAAATGTACTCTAATAGTTTTCATTTTTAATAATATTTTATTTTATTTATTTGACTTTTATTTTCACATTTAATTTAAGCTTCGTATTTTTTATTTTACCTACGTTACTACGCTTGTGATTATAATAAAATATTTACGTAGGTACTTATGTTTAAATGTATTTTTTAACATTTTTCAACCTGTATTATTACAGCAATAACAATTCATTTTAGGTAGGTATACGTATAACCTACCTACCTGAAAATGCTTCGTCAGATTTATACAGGAAATATCAAAAATGCATAAAGAAAAATAAATATTTAATGTCATAATTATTTATACCATATATGGAGTACATGTAAACATGTTATAGTGAATTGAATATACAAATTGAGTGTGCACACTCGACCACGCTTGTTTAGCAAGGTGAGTGTTGTGGTAGGAAACAAATAAAGCCTTCCTCTGTTTACTGCTGAGATACTAATATTTGTTGTTTAACTACGCATTTCTGGATTTTGTGTGACGATATATGATTTTAGGCTAATATTATCGCGGAATTGACACAACTTCTGTGACAAATATTTAGGAATATTTCCTACATTTATTTCATTCTGATTTAAAACTAAGTAAATGAACTTGCTTTGTTTTATTTTTAATCAGTTAGAGCTGTAGAATACTTGCAAGATTATAAAAAAACAATAAAGTAGGTACCTATATGGAAAAGTTTTCCAAATTTGACAGGACTTGATTTAGAAAAAAAAAGTATCTCCGCCTTATCGCACATGTTACCATATATTTCTATTTGTTTTTTTTTTATTTTTCCGGAGTCATCATTGTGTTGAAAGCACATTTTTTTAGATTTTAAATAATTATCGTAAACCCTTGTTTCTTTATCGTGTCATGTTCCTTATAATATAGATTTTTAAATTATGTGTTAAAAATAAAGCCATTAATTTTAATTTAAATTTGTTGCATACAATATGCTCAAAACTTTTTTCTATTGACCTGATTTCAGCACTAAAAAAAGGGGGAATTAATAACCTTTTCATTTTTGAAGTCGTTAAAAATAAGATTAGGACTTAAACTAAGTAAAAAAGTAAAATTATTTTTAAAGATGTTTCGAGAGAAAAAATATGCAACCCTTAGTTTAAGATTATATGCATGTCTTATGTAAATTAACGCTTATCAAATACTTACGCAGGGATCCCGCGTTTGCTGCCGAGAAAACAGCAGCTGCTGCCAAGATACACAAGTGCACACGCATTTTGAAAAATTGTTAAAAAAATACTTTTTTAATAATGGACCTCTCCCAACAGAGACGAGCTTCCGACTGTGGCGGCGTCTCACTCCACCCGCCTTATATCCATTGCGCAAAAGTTCATACACAAGTTGTTATGACGAATAGTATTCTTGAAGTTTAATAAGTGTTAAAAAGCGGTCTGGTCTAGCTTGGGTGGTAAGGAATACTTATCTCAGGCGTATCAACCTATAACTGATGGGTAGCAACAAGCATTGTGTTCGATCTAAAACTGTAATATTTAGGGGTTGATTACAGATGCCAATGGACGGCAATTGCCACTTGGGTTAACTGCTTGCTCCGCCTCTGTATCTCCGGGATCAGAAAAGGTCTACGGCATCCCCTGCCTGTCGTAAGAGGCGACTAAAAGGGGCTTCCGGGGTTGCAGACGGCTAGAGTGGGAGCTCGAACCGTTCGGTCAGGCAATTCCGGGAAGGACGGCGGTATGTGTGGTCGCATACCGTCTTAAAGACTAGACGGAGCGGGTACCTTTTGAAGGTTTCCCCCTCGAAAACAAAAAAAAAACTGCTTGCTCGTTTGTTGCTTTTATAAAACAAGTAAATGTAAATTTTTACTTAAAAAATTCTTTAATACCAAGACGTTTATTTAAAAACCAAAAAATAACAGTACTTACTAGTAAATTAATTTACTTTCGGGCAATTAAATGATTAACAAAATTAATAACAATTAAAAAGAATTATATTAACGTCAATCTTGACAGTCTAGAGAGTATAATTGTATTTTTCTTTGTAATGTTATCTACATATAACTTATCGTATATTTTGATTATAATAGATGGGCTTGTATAATTTTTTTGAGTGAAAAGTACAATATTTTCAGGGCAAGTAGCAGTTAGCTGACTAAATATTTTCATCTAATATAAATATAATATAAAAATGACTATAATTATATAAAAAAAAACAGATACAAATAACAAAAAAGACAAACCCGCTGAGTTTCTTGCCGGATCTTCTCAGTTGAGCTCGTGTTCCGATCCAGTGGTAGTGTAAGAAAAAAAATGTAACTGACAAATTGTAAGTGCCTCCGTAGGCCTATACAAAATAAAGACATATCATTTCATTTCAATAATCGATACTAAATAGACTATAATACTTGAGCATAAGAGCAGTGATAGCCTAATGGTTAAAACTTGCAATCGGGAGGTCCGAGGTCGACCGAGGTTCAGACCCAGACACGGACCACTGATTTCTGTGCGTATTATACATTAATTAGGTATCACTGCTTTTTGGTGAAGGAAAATATCGTGAGGAAACCTACACACCCGAGAGTTCTTTAAAAAAAGTTCACGCAGGTGTGTGAAGTCCACCAATTCGCACTTGGCCAGCGCGGTGGACTATGGCCTAAACTCTCTCATACTGAGAGAAGACCCGTGCCCAGCAGTGGGACAATAATGGGTTGACGACACACACACACGACGACTTGAGCATAATGATGCCGTGCAACTTGTCTCCCGCGAATGAATGGGGGCGCATCGTCAGATGCGTTGGCGGTAGGGCTGCAGAGGAAGAAGAGATGCGGTGTGTCGTTTCCGTCCTCCCTGTCCTCTTCAGCCGTTTGGTGGATTGCGGCGTTACTAAGGAGCGGATCTGCCGCTGGGTGTCGGTCAGTGTCTGTAAGGTGTAGAAGGCTTTGCGGGTGTCGGCTTGCTCATGTCTACGGCTCTTGCTATTTATATTTTATTATTTTGCTATCCTAAATATTCTAAACAGAAAGAAAATATAGAAAGTAGATATAGAAAGACTCATCTCTTATTTTTCCCAAATTATATACAGTAAAGTTTACTAGTAACAGTTTTGTTTTATTTAAGGCAAACTATGGGCCTCTGGCCAAAATTTGCTATAGGCCCCGCGCTGGCTTAATCTGGCACTGCATACGTACATGCTCTAAATAAACATCACCTTCCTTCTGCATCAGAAGTTAGGTAAAAATAATTATTGGGGACTTTAGCGTAAAGTCTTGCAAAGAGGGCGCCACTAATCTAACACTAATTAACATTGAGGAAACATTACGCTTATTCCTCTAAAGCTCATTAGTTCTAGATTGATTAATGACATTAGGAATAGATTTTAGCCATCCATCTTTCTAAAGTACTTAATGTGAGTATGATGTATTGTTCGGTAAAGTACCGCAAAGCAAAACCTAGAAAAACTATAAGCACTTTTTATTGACGTTCCATAATGGTAAATAAGTTTAAAACATTTATTAAGATCAAGCTAAGTCGTAAAGCATATTATATAATTTCTTCATAAAACAGCTTGGGACTGAACAATACGTTTCCGTAATTATTGAATGTCAAAGTGTAACCTATCCTGCCAAATATGCTTCTTGTACAGCCAAATATAAGGCAAGATACTGGAGCTAACTTTTATAAACAATGTAAAAACAATATGGCAATGAAAAAAGATATACAAAGAAAAAAGACAAACCCGCTGAGTTTCTTGCCGGATCTTCTCAGTTGAGGTCGTGATCCGTTCCGCTGGTAGTGTAAAAAAATATATATGTATCTAACAATTTATAAGTGCCTTTCTAGGCCTATGCAAAATAAAGACATTTCATTTCATTGCCATCATGTAGCTATCAACATTGCCCCTTTATTACTGTTTAGTGTCCGCTGGAATCAAAATTATTGGACACTAATCTTAGTCAGATGTAAGTTAACGTGAAAAATGATTTACAAGATATTATATGAATATCTTGTGTAAGCGACGTTATTGCACTTTTTATTTGATTGAAGTGGCAGTGGTAAGTTAGAATATGTGAAGGTAAGTGAGCATTGATGTCTATCGATATCAATAAGCAACTTCATATAGAACGGATTCATATACGAAAGGTGTACACATTGAAATGAAATGAAATGAAATGTCTTTATTTTGTGTAGGCCTACGGGGGCACTTACAAATTGTCATTTACACATTTTTTTTACAATACCACTGGATCGGAACACGACCTCAACTGAGAAGATCTGGCAAGAAACTCAGCGGGTTGATTTTTTTTATGTTGTATTTTTTTAAATCGCACTTTGCATTGCACTTTTTATCTAATTGAATTAGCAAACGAGTGCAGTGCACCTGATGTGGAAAGGTCACTGCCACCCATTTACATCTGTAAGGAATTTCATATAAAACAGGGGTTCTTTTTTGAAGTCGATCACAGCTGCGTTGCTATTTAAAGTGACTAAGATGGTCGCCTCATATACAAGTGTGCCGGCAACCACACCCTTCCATTGAAACGCAAGAATAGCTTCACGTTAGAAATAGTTGTGGCGGTGGTACTTCCCTGGTCAAACTACACTGGTTCTACCACCTGTGAATAATATGTAGGTATAGCAATTACGCAGGTAGCCGACGGTGCCACAATTCTGAGTTTTATTCACGTTCGAGGCGTGGTATCATTTTTGATATAAAATATTAATAATTGCTATACCTACATCAAAATATTAATGATCAGAAGATAGAAACCGAAACTATAAAATTGATTAGACTGGAGGAAAAATAAGGAAAATGTAGTACAAAGTAGAATACGGCGCCAGCAGTAGCTCCACAGTCGAACATGATAAACTTGCAGAAATCACTACATAGTATAAAACAAAGTCGCTTCCCGCTTTTTGTCCCTATGTATGCTTAGAGCTTTAAAACTACGTTACGGATTTTAATTTAGTTTTTTTAATAGATAGGGTTATTTCAGATGAAGGTTTTTATGTATAATACTTAATAGGTATATAGAAGGAACACTGATAATTTTAGATTTTTGACTTTTAGGCGAAACGAAGTTCGCCAGGTCAGCTAGTATAGTGAAATTCTGGTCTTTTGAAGTTGTAAGTAGATATAAAACGAGCATATATTACTTCAGATCGTAGTTACTGCTGCCTATTAATTGCGGCTGCGCCAATTAATTAGATCAACCGAAGTCCTAGCGAAACGAAGTATTCTACCAACTTTAAACTTTTTAAATTAAAAATAATCATGGCGCTGGTAGCTATACCATTAATACTGTTACTTCAGAAAACAATCGTAGTATAGGGAAAAATGGATCCATAGTATTTTGTCCAACAGCGTCGTGATGCCTTATCTTCTCATTTACATTAAAAATACGAGACAAGTTATCTTAGAAACGGAATAATAATGTTTCGACATACATATCTTCATTAGTAGTATATTCGCAAAAAAATCTTTAGTTTATTATACCTACCTATATATTTCTTTATGTATGTACATCTAATTACATATAATATGAATGACAAAGGAACAAAAAGTAAGATAATTAATTGGGGACGCGGAAGCGATGACAGAAGTTTGTCATTATGTTTTTACCGAAAACAGTAAAATCGCAGGTTTTGTATACTTGTTAACTGAGACGAATGAGCAAAATAGACATCCAATAAGTTTTTTCACATAAATAAAGAAGCCATCTTTAAGTTCAATATGATAATATAAAATAATCCGTACATTAAAATAACATATATAACGCTGTAAATTAAGACACCAGAAAAATACTTTTAACTAACATTTTATTCTCAATTCTTTTTCAATAATGACAGCTCTGCCACGTCAATCATCGCACCTCTCCTCTCCGCACCTCACCCCCTCGCCTCACCGCACCTCCTTCGTCACCGCACCACGCCACATTAAAGCATCTCATCACTGCTGCGTTACACATAGAAATCCCTTGTGTCTGTACATCGCGAATATTTGCCAAAAAATGGAAAATCGGAATAGACATACGTATCAATTACTTTAAGAGTATTTGTTTGTGTGCTTGAAATCACATTAAGCTAAAACGACTGAAAAAATGTCTTAATTTTATTAGAATTCAATGAAAAATTGTCAACTCTATTAAAAAAGTATCACAATTAATTCGTGATGGATGGATAGACATATTTCAACAATTTTATGTTATTGTTTTGACGTTAAATCTAGACAAACGTTAAATTAAAATATTAAAACATATCAGAAAATTCGACTGCTTAAAAAAATCTACGGGAGTTGTAGTCAATCAATCGTTTTTAAGAAGCCATGTTTTTTGCTTTAATAATTCAGCAATGTTACCTACTTGTTTTGCGTATCTACTTACAGATTATATGGCGGCTTCCTTTCTATCTACTTCACATGATACTACTTAATAATTAATCCGTGTCATTAAGGAACCCACTCTAATTAATGGAAATAAAAAAAATACATTTGCTGCGTTATGGAAAACATAAGTAAAACGAGTTTATTCCGTTCAGAATTTGTTTCGATGCATAAAAATAATTTTATATTTACTCCAAAGCAGTACATATATCTTATAATGTGCATATGTAAGCACTTACAAGATTTATTATGCATACTAAGCACTTACAGAACTTATTTATTTTTACACAAGTTTTATTTGACGGATGCTTACTAGTCCGGTGGTAGTGTAGGAAAAAAAAATGTAACTGACAATTTGTAAGTGCCCCCGCAGGCCTATACAAAATAAAGACATTTCATTTCATTATATTTTATGACAGTTGCAGGAATTAAAAAAACGTACAATTTTATTGTTAGTAATTCAATTTTTAACGCTATGCTTACAACATAAATACAATTAGAAGTCTATTAGTTAACGTACTCCACAGATTTAGCTAATTTTACGAGTTCTATTCTATGTATAATTTGGTTAATGACGCATCTATTCATGGCTCGTGGCGCCAACGGATTGCAAAATTATAAATAATCAGGCTTTTTGTGATCTAAGAAAAAATTGGTACAACTAATACTGAGATGTATTATAACTGCCATATACGAGCGCACACACGGACGCATACATGCACATATAAAATAAAGGGTACACGTGAAATAAAGGGTGGTAATTAGTGAAACTATTTTTAACAAACAACTATCGTAAGTGGTTACTGCCGCCCATAGACATCTGATTTGACAATAAATAAAAAAATAATTAATATTTCCCCTTTCCAGATTTTGACATTTTTTTTGACAAGTGGAAGAAAGACCGGTTCAGCGAAACTCCATGATTTATTAGTATGCGTGCATTAATTTGACATTTTATTAAGTTACTTTAATTGTATTATTTGACAAGTTAAAAAAAAGAAAATGTAACTTGATATTATTGTGTTAATTTGTATAAGTGGTATTGTATCGTTCTAAGTAACAATAAATAAATAAAACCGTTGGATTCAGATGGCAAAGGTCCGGTTGTAGTGGCGTCATGCCTATGCCCAGCAGCGGACCTCAAAGGGCTGATCGATGGATGAAATAAGTAAATAAATCTGTACGAGTAAGCAATTTTATATAGAACAGGCGCTCTATTTAAAGTCACTTACAGATGAGTAACAACTCGCGAGGACTGGGGATGCTCACCTTACAATTATTAATGAGATCCGACAGCCACACCCTTCCACCGAAATGCAAGAACTGCTTCACACTCATCTACACCTATTTCTAACGTGAAGCATTCCTTGCGTTTCGATGGAAGAGTGTGGTTGCCGGAACACTTTATATGAGGCGACCATCCTAGTCCTCGGGAGTAGCAACGCATTTGTGATTGACTTCAGATAGAACCCATGTTCCATATGAAGTTGCTTACTGATGTCACAGAGCGGCAGTGAATAGTTACCATCATGTGGACTGCATGCTCGTTTGCTACTTCATTATTATAAAAAAACACTAGAAACAGGTGTAGCGATAGTACCTTCCCGGTACTAAAATGGTTCCACTACCTCGTATAACAGTATAACTACAGTGTATTAGGGATCGCATTTCCGATATTTCACCCACGTATAGTACATCAAATTTTATCTATTAAAAACATACTAAGAGGGGTCGCACCCCTCACCCCTCCGAATGGGAGGCATTTTAAAATTTCATATCTCGTGTTTTTAGGAGTTCGTTGAAACGCTTTATTTATGACGTTATCTTCTCTAATTGAAAGTTATTGATATTTGCTACCATTTAAGTACAAATTTAGAAAAAATACCGAGTGGCATTAGTTACAACCACTCTTTAGTCTATTCTTGCCTTAGATATATCGCTACTTTATGTATTCGTATTTTTTTTTGTATTATTGGTAGGTACACTGAATTTAAATTTTTGTCGAAGATCAGTTCATCGGGGTCAAATTTTGCACGTCATTTTTTGAAACAATGATGATTGTGCAGCGCACAACATGGAATGTTTTATGAGTAATATCCTACGTCTTCGATTTTAACTGTTTATTGCTTACGTCTTTTCATAGTGATAGAACTCTTTGTTATTCGACTATGGTGTTCCTAGGACCTCCACAGCTATCGTTGTCATATCACCAGCGACTAATCAAGAATTCTGACCGCTCTAGGCTAATAAGGACACGCCCCACCAGGTGTGTTACAAAGTATTAACTATAGCTTGTCGAGCGAAAAAAAGGGCGCTAAATCTACATCCTCCGGCGTGTTAGTGTTTTGTCTCGGTCTAGTTGAAATATGTAGGGTAGATGCAATGATGATAGTTTAATAGTTCATGCGAAAATACGATATCAGCGCGCCCCCTCAATCCTCGCGCCCTAGGCCGCAGCCTACGTCCCTGTAGCCTCGGGGTCAGAATAGGGCTACGGTATCCCCTGCCTGTCGTAAGAGGCGACTAAAAGGGGCTTCCGGGGTTGCAGACGGCTAGAGTGGGAGCTCGAACCGTTCGGTCAGGCAATCCCGGGAAGGACGGCGGTATGTGTGGTCGCATACTGTCGTAAAGACTAGATGGAGCGGTGGGCCCAGCCGCCCATCTGGGAGGAGCCCGATGCGGCAGCGCGCTCGGAGGATTCCGGTTGAAGTCGTTTCGAGATCCCGGAGTCCTCCTTTTCAGCGCCGAGGACGGCCACCAGGGGGGTTTTAGTGCGGTAAAAATCCCACATAACCCTGCGTCGCTCCCACGGCGTCGAGTACCTTTGGAAGGTTTCCCCCTCGAAAACAAAAAAAAAGGCTGTAGCCTAATTAACCTAAGGTTAACCCTTAGCTGATATGCAGACCCTGCAAATCACAGCTGTGTTAAAAGCCGCTGTACTCTGGTTTAGGTAAAAGGAGCACAGGTTGCACAGGTTTCACATGCGGCGACCATCATATCTGTGATTGACTTCAGATGAAACCCATGTTCTGTATGTAGTTGATTATAGATATCCATGGATGGCAGTGGCCACTTACCATCAGGTGGACGATGCATGCTCGGTGGTGTTGGTGGTGCATGCTCGTTTGCTACTTCAGTCAGCTAAAATATAAGCGAATTCTATTGTATAATTGAAAAAGGTAAATCTACTCCATATCGTCGTCTATTTCATGGAGGTCAATGGTTAAAACTGGTTAATAAATCATGGCAAATAGATCATTAGCTTCTGGTTTATCTTTGCACATTGTTGCCGCTTTTCCTTATTGGTTACGGTTCACTATTTTATGGTCCTCCGTGGAGTTGATTGCTTAGTTAGGTATTTACTGTACAATTAAAAACAACTGCTTGGTGATGGTTTAATGTGTCTTTTAGTGGCTACAACTTAATTCAACGTGTTAAGTGATTTGCATAGGACAAGTTTTTCAAGTTATATTTCTTATGGTTCCGGGACAAAGTAGTGCGCAACAAAGTAACATTTTTAAGCGTCTAAGTCGCCTGCACCGATGTTGATATATTCTGCTTTGTGTTTGAAGAGGCAAGTCAAGGAAAAACGTTCAAAGTGTTTAAGTAAAATAAAGTGATATCATGTTAAAATGTATCGTCGTCAACCCATTATTGTCCCACTGCTGGGCACGGGTCTTCTCTCGAAATGAGAGAATTTTAGGGAATAGTCCATAGCCGAATTGGTGGACTTCACACACCTCCGAGAACTTTTTTTTAAAAGAACTCCCGGGTTTCTTCACGATGTTATCCTTCACAGAAAAGCAGTGATAATTAATTTCTAATACGCACATAAATCAGTGGTGCGTGCCTGGGTTTGAACCTCGGACCTCCCGTTCGAGAGGGCAAGTTTCAACCATTAGGCTATCACTACTCCTTGACACTTATTCAGTTATAAATCCTTATGGTCTGATCATCTCTCATTCGTATGTATAAAAATGTATAATTCTATTTAATTCTGCAAACCTGAAAAGATAAAAACTGCGTTTCATCTTTCATGAAACAAAAGGAAATAATGCTACTACTTAAATTGAAAAGACTGAATTCCTAGACATGATATAAGTGCAATGGAGTGAGATAGACGGCAGATTCGTCGTTTTTTTGGAATTTATCAATATAGGAGTATATTATGTATGTATATAATTTAGATTTTTTTATCTGATTTAAATAGCAAACGAGCATGCAGTCCATCTGATGGTAAGTGATCACTGCCGCCCATTAACATCTGTAAGTAATTTCAAATAGAATACGGGTTCTATCTAAAGTCAACCATAGATGCGTCGCATCTCCTGAGGACTAACATGGTCGCTTCATATAAAAGTGTGTCGGCAACCACCCTTCCATCGAAACGCAAGAAATGCTTCACGCTAGAAATAGATGAGGCGGTGGTACTTCCCTGGTCAAACTACATTTGTTCTACCACCTGATAAGTTAACTTAGATTTTGAAAAAAGTCTTACATACGCCTGTTTAACTATAATTTTGTCTAAGATAGATAACAAATGTTCACAGGCGGCAATGTACACAACTTGTTTATGTAACGCTAGTTGAACCGGCGAACTTCGTTCCCCCTAAAAGCAAAAATCTAAAATTATCAGTGTTCCTCCGTTATATTATGCATGTATTATAAAAACTTTCCTCTTGAATCACTCTATTTATTAAAAAACTGCATCAAAATCCAAAGCGTAGTTTTAAAGATCCAAACATACATAGGGACATACAGCGGGAAGCGACTTTGTTTTATACTATGTAGTGATGTGTAGTAATTGAAGGTAAATAGGTACATAGTACTGCTGCGAGCAACTTTTGATGTAGAGCACTGGTTCTATATGACGTCCATCATGGATGCGTTGTTACTCCCGTCGTCCAAGCAACTCAGCTCATATAAAGGGACTTCGCAATTATATCTTCCCGCCAAGACAAGGGGCGGTGGTACCTCTTTCTTACGAACCATACTTGTTCCACCAATTTGCGCTCATCATCACATGGAATTTTGCCGTATGCCGAAAAAGTAACATGTTATACTCTAATGGATCTTTAATACTCGTAAGATATTCATCTAACGTTCTAATCTAGCCAATATTATCAAAAAGCTAGCCAATAAATAATTTAAAAAGTGTCACTAAATAGTTTTGATAACATTGATCAAAGATCTTAATAGATGCCAACTGTAAAAATTGTGAAGCTTAATACCTAATACATAATACACATGTTCAAATTCTTGTGTATGTGTATAAACAAGAATTTGTCTTGTACTAATTGAGCTACCACAGTCTAATTAACAAGTGTTCTTATCATCAAATGCCGCAAATATTTTTTTCCGTAAAAAATTACCATATGACGAATGTTAATTACATCCTAATGGTCCACGTCATGCAAACATGTCAACGAGTTTTTGTTCTTGGAAATTAAATAAAAACATTACATGTACTAATTATGACCCACGTGGCGGTTACCATACCGGTCTAACGCGCAACGGCTCCCGGGTTCGATTCCCGGCCAGACAGGTATCTGAATGATGAGTTTAGATTCATGTTCGGGGTCTGGATGTTTGTGTATTCGTTGTGTGTTCATGGTACCCACGACACAGGAGGAAATCTAGTAAAATCTAGGAAATCCTAGTATGGGTATGAGAGAAGAAAGCGTTTTTAATTAAGAAAGTTATCCAAAATAGAGGCATTACTATTCGCCTCTCGCTCGTTTTTTATGAGAGTGAGTGAAATAGATACTAAAGGTG
Source organism: Spicauda simplicius (assembly GCA_949699795.1). NCBI lineage: Eukaryota > Metazoa > Arthropoda > Insecta > Lepidoptera > Hesperiidae > Spicauda > Spicauda simplicius. The sequence goes on from OX453068.1 coordinate 728,015, forward strand.
GTAGCCGTGGAACCCTTCGTCATTTTATTCCAGATGCAGTGTCAAATCTATTTTTGTAACCTTCAAAACTTCTTGCTGGACACTCCCATTTGATGTCGTTGTCCGATCTGGTGGTAGAAAAATATTGAAATGGACAGTTTGCAAGTGTACAAAATTATAAGCCTATACAAAATTTCGAGCCCTGTAGGCTTCAGAGGCAAAAGACGCATTAATTTAGCTTTTTAGTACAGTTGAACTCACAAACCAAAATGCAGTCCACCTAATTATAAATGGTCATTTCCACCCATGGATTCCTTTAAGAAACTACTCGTAGAACAAAAGTAAGCTGGTAACCATTACGACAAGAAGAAATCCTTTCTGCGGTCGTTTGCAATAGTCTGCAAATAATATAACCCATTTTACATTATTTTATATACTTTTTTTTTGTTATCAAGGGGGAAACCTTCAAAAGGTACCCGACTCCGTGGGAGCAACGTCGGGTTATGTAGGATTTTTACCGCACTAAAACCCCCCCAGTGGCCATCCGAAGGACTCCAGGATCTCCAATGAAACACAACCGAAATCCTCCGAGGGCGATGCCCCCTTTGGGCTCTTCCCAGTGAGCATTGTACACACTGCGCCCCCTGGTGTTTACGACAGCATGTGGCCACACATGCCGTCGTCCTACACGGGATCGCCTGGCTGGACGGTTTAAGCTCCGACTCCAGCCACCTGCAATCCCGAAAGCCCCTTTAAGTCGTCTCTTACGACAGGCAGGGGATACCGTAGAACTATTCTGATCCCGGAACTACAGGGACGTTCCAATAGGCTATCACTGCTCGCTGTGTACCTACAATGCTATATCTACGTAAGACAGGGAAAACAATGGAATTTTTTGAATCAAAACAGACACTGCCGTTTTTTATGTAAAAGCACTCGTATAGATCGAAAACAAGTCATATATTACATAGAAGTTGTACTCATCTTCGTATTCCATGGCACTCCTGAGGTACTCAAAGTTCGATTACATTGTCAACAGTGACCGCAGTGTCAATATCTTAAGCGGTTAGGATATTAAAAGATTCGGTTCGATTGCTTATCGTTTGCATTGACGTCATTGAAACACATTAGTGCACTTCTTGTGTGAACCCTTTTAATTTTACTTATTAACACTTCGTACTTTAAAAGCGAAATTTACTGCCTTAATAGGACAAAAATCCGACACATAAATAAATGGAAACCTTGTTCAAGCGTTTCTGGATTTTAAAAGATTGATTGATTCGAATTCAAAGTAAGAGAAAAGCAAAATCTCTTCTGTTGCAGTATTGTGCAAATTAGAACTAAAAATCAATCTCTATTAATAAAAAAAAAATCAATAAACAATAATTAATAAAAATATATTTTATTACAGTTTTAAACATTGTACATTGTAATCACTACATAGTATAGAACAAAGTCGCTTCTCGCTGTCTGTCCCAATGTATGTTTATATCTTTAAAACTACGCTTCGGATTTTAATACAGTTTTTTAATAGATAGAGTGATTCAAGAGGAAGGTTTTCATGTGCTTAATACATGTGTTATATAGTAGAGAAACATTGATAATTTTTAATTTTTGACTTTTGAGCGGAACGAAGTTCGCCGGGTCAAGTAGTTTAATACAAAACTAAATTATTTATTTGTTTATTTACAAATCTACATGAAGACTCGCAGAATAAATAAGCAAACTTCACCATGCTGTTTATTGCTATTAGATAATGAATAATGTTTTAAACATTCATACTTACCTAAATATTATGTTTGTATATTAGTAGGAAGGTCGGAGTAGGGGAAACCTTGAATCGAATGTATAGATAACATACAAGTTAAGTTTAATATTCAAATGTCGTTGACCATAATAAACATGTTATAACGGATACTTGCCTAGCTTTAGAGTTCAACGCATGACTCTACATTTTTACGAAATTTCTAACAATTTATTAAGTAGTTAAAGTTTTAGGTATAGCAATAGTCTCTCATTGAATGTTTACACCACTACATAACCATTAAAAGGTGATAGAACTCTTTGCGGTTCGCATCGGCATACCTATTTCGACGACCCGCGTGGCGGAGCAGTTACCATACCGGTCTGACGCGCAATGGGTCCCAGGTTCGATTCCCGGCCAGACAGGTAACTGAATGATGAGTTTGGATTCATGTTCTGGGTCTGGTTGTTGTGTATTCGTCTTATACCACCTGTTGAACTTCTACTCCAGAAACCGACAACATGCAGCTCGTGAACCACATTGGACTCTTTGGATGTTAAGCTATGGTTCTTTTATTCTATATGCAAATATTAATTATTTTAATTAAAATAAAAAAAAAAAACAAAAAATAATTAAAAACCGCCAAATAATCATGCGAAGTCAATGGCTTCGCATGATTATTAACTTTGTTTGCTCAATTTTTTGTTATTGAAGTACGAGCTAGAGTTGTGAATATGTTTAATTTTTTTCGTAATCAATCAGTAAATGTCTAATACATAATACGCAAATTTATAGTGAAAAACACTACTTATATAAGAACAAATAGTTAATTTTTGTCACGAAAATAGTGGTATTTAAAGTTTTTAGTATAATAATACTAAAGGTCCTTGGGTAGTTGTCCCTGTAGTTCCGGGACCAGAATAGGACTACGGTACCCTCTGCCTGTCGTAAAAGGCGACTAAAAGAGGCTTCCGGGGTTGCGGGCGGGTAGAGTGGGAGCTCGAACCGTCCGGTCAAGTGACCCCGGGAAGGACGGCGGCATGTGTGGTTGCATGTTGCCGTAAAAACCAGAAGGTGTGGTGAGCAGTTCACGCCCACCAGAGAAGAGCCCGATGGGGCACACGCTGAGGACACCGGCGGCGGTCAAGTGGAGTTCCCGGAGTCCTCTTCGCAGCGTCGACGTCGGCCACCGGGGGGGTTTTAGTGCGGTAAGAATCCCACATAACCCGCGTCGCTCCCACGACGTCGGGTACTTTTTGAAAGTTTCCCCCTCGAAAAAAAAAAAAAAAAAAAAAAAAAAAAAAATAAAAAAAAAAAAAAAAAAAAAAAAAGTCCTTGGGTAGTGACTCACCCACTGCTAGCTTATACGTTAATCAAGAGTGTCAGTTAACTCCCTTCCTAATTTTATGAAAATCGCTCCAGCCGTTTGGACGTGAAGAAGTAACAAACATACACACACACAAACTTTTGCCTTTATAATATTAGTATGGTGTCCACAGACGGGAGAAGCCACTTACCATCATGTGAACTGCATTCTAGTTTCCTCCTTCCATATTATAAAAAAAAAAAACATTTTTTTTACTATTTTAATGTACAAGTAGATTTATAATGTCTCTCTATATTTGCAGAATTCAGGTAATTTTTAAAATAATTTAAATTTCATAAATGTGTACCTAAATATTCGTAGTTACAACTTACTATAATTTAGATTTTATATGACCCTAAAATGGAATATAATTATAAATAAATCAACACTTAATAATATATAATAAAATTATCCATACATACAAAAAACTGACAGTTTGAAGGACCGGGAATAAGTAATAATATTTTTTATTACTGCTACGATTCTATAATTCTTTGAATGTTAGTCTAGCCTATCGGTGTATTTGAAATGGCATTAAACTAAAACCATTGAATTATGTTTAAAAGATTATATATTAATTCATTCTGTATCATCAATGACATTTAGACTTTATTTCATTAAAATTGATCTACTCTATCAGTTATTGCAATAAAATAATGTATTTTTTTTAAAAGAGGATTAAACCGCAGGGCACAACTAAATCTGTGTAAAGTATTTTATCAAGAAATTGAAGACCTGATAGCCGAACCAAACATCGGAAGAGTAAAGGCTCATAGACTCCGTTGGCTCCGCCCTGTAGTTCCGGGATCAGAATAGGGCTACGGCATTCCCTGCCTGTCGTAAGAGGCGACTAAAAGGGGCTTCCGGGGTTGCAGACGGCTAGAGTGGGAGCTCGAACCGTTCGGTCAGGCAATCCCGGGAAGGACGGCGGTATGTGTGGTCGTATACCGTCGTAAAGACTAGACGGAGCGGTGGGCCCAGCCGCCCATCTGGGAGGAGCCCGATGGGTCAAGGCGCTCGGAGGATTCCGGTTGAAGTCGTTTCGAGATCCCGGAGTCCTTCTTTTCAGCGCCGAGGACGGCCACCGGGGGAATTTTATTGCGGTAAAAATCCCACATAACCCTGCGTCGCTCCCACGGCGTCGGGGCTACCTTTTGAAGGTTTCCCCCTCGAAAAAAAAAGACTCCGTTGGCTCGGGCATCTTGAAAGAATGGAGGAAGATCGGACGGCAAAACGCGCATACATGGGACGGCCGAGTGGTAGACGCCCAGTCGGCCGTCCCAGGTATAGCCGAAAAGATGAAGTCATGACGGACCTGCGCGAGCTTCAGGCAGACAACTGGCTGGAGATGGCGCATGACAGGCCGAAGTGGTGTCTCTTAGTATCGGAGGCTGAGACTCATTTTGTGTCGTTGCGCGATCGCAGTAAGTAAGTAAGTATATCTGAAGATTAATTTCAGATAGATGCGATGCTACTCCCGAGGACTACGACGCTTCACATGGACCGCACCCTTTCACTAGAATGCAAGAACTACTAATGTTAGAAATTAATGTAACGGTGGACTCTCTGGTAGAATCAGACTCATTCCACCTTGTATAAATATAAACCTTATCAAAGCGGACAAAGCCGCAGAATTAATGTAGTAATTTATAACAATACGCCTGAAAATTACCGCTTGTGTTACGGAAACGAATTATTACTTTATTATCAATAAGTGGAAAATTGTTTTCATGTCTATTTCGAAATAATTCAAGATGGTTCTATTTCTCCGCGTGACAATAAAATTGGCGACAATTAAGTAGTTTTTGTTGTAGGCTAGCAAATTATAGATGATTTTGTAAATTTACTTAATTTGCCATAACGCTGAGATACTGATAATCTACTACTGATATTTCGTTCTAATGAATGTATTAATATTATAATGTAAATTACTTATAAATAAAAATTGAATAGACATAGGTAAGTACTAAAGTTTACTGATGATAATAACTTGTTTTAGGACTTGTACTAAACTATATTACTCAGTATTGATACACGTGCAGTTATAAATTAATAGTACAGGATTTAATATGAGTTACAGTAGTCATACCTAGTAGAGCACTAAGAGGTTGTTTATAAAATGTTTTTTATGAAGAACCTCTTAGTGCACTAGTCGGAGTCCTTCCCGGAGTCGGTTGGCTGGACGGCTCGAACTCCCATTCTAGCCGCCCGCAACCCCGAAAGCCCCTTTTAGTCGCCTCGTACGACAGGCAGGGGATACTGTAGTCCTATTCTGGTCCCAGGACTACAGATCCGTTCTTTGGTTCCGCCGCAAACCACCAAATAGCCACAGAGGATAGGGAGGACGGCAACAACACACCACATCTCCTCTGTCTCGACGTTACGCCCCCGCTCGTTCGCGGGAGACAGGGTGCATAGTAACGACACATCGATGCACCTCTCGTCCCGCGACACCTCCTGGCTGCAGAGGCCAGAAAACCCCGTCCACCGCAGCCCCCTTGGACGCATCCAGAGCGGGCCCACGGCCAAGCCCACACGGAGCGTCCCCTCCCTGGGATCCCTCTTGGCTTCACCGTGGTGGTCCAAGCCACGGTTACTAAGCCTTCTCACCACGACAAGGTGGAAATACCCTCGAGGCAGATGTAAGTAGCACCTAACTGTCGGTTATTGATATCTATAATAAGTCCAGAATTATAATGTGTCCTAATATCAGTATAGTGTCTTCAATACCCTTCAACCCTTGTTTTTTTCTTTTTTTTTTCTTGGCTACTGTCGCCCACGGACAAGAAAAGAATGCTATCTGTAGTCTGTATTCTACCGAAATGCAAGAATTGTTTCACGCTAGATCTAAGTGTGGCGGTGGTATCTCCACGTTTGAACTACACTGTGTTCTAACAAGTGGTAATTAAAAGCTCTTCCTGTAAATGTCGTAGTAAATAAAATCGTGGAGATGGATAGCAGTGTTTTCCTGTGTAACATCAACCTTGCGGTCACCACCATACATGCCAGGTGCATCATCGACAGAAAGCCCATCAGTCTTACATGGATAAAATCTTCCTCAAATTTTTTGTACCGGTTATTCAACTTATGGTGAAAAGTCATCAGGTTGCTGCATAATTACAATAAGCTGAACTTAAGAAACATCGTACGTCTGCAGAGGGCGTTGTACGCTGCAATGAAAAATATGAAACAAAGGAAATAGTCATAGGTTACTGGGGGTGAAATAACATAAAATGTAGAGTTATAACGGCACATAATGTTGTGAGTTTTTTAGGACTTATTAAGGATGTATCAATTATTTTATCAATCGCTTTATTGACTTTAATTAATTTGAATTTATAATTTGCTTATATTAATGACAATTTCGGAAGCTATATTGTGGTCCATAATCTTTATAATTCTGTAATGTTATATTTGGGTAAAATCTAACAAAAGTTAAATTACGTTAAACTAAATATAAAGCTATAAAGTTACAGTAGTTAGTTATCTAGCATCTATCTTATAAGTACTTAATGATTATAATAAACCATGACAACGACTGTGCAGTCACGTAGGCCGGAAAGAATGAGTTGCTATGCACCTGGTATTAATTACATAAGGGAATTATTAGAACTACTACATTACGCCTTTATTTTGCGTTGATTTAGTTAGTTGTTTGTTCTATTCTATTAGAAACAATAAACTTAACTGATTTAATATAAATATTACAGAAGACGGTTAAAAAAACCCTGAGAGTAAGTCAGTTCTTAAACATTCAAAAAGCATAAATGCTTCTGCTTTTCCAAGACTAGTAATATTCTGAACTAAACGTTGCCGTGTCAAGGGAATGCTAAGCTAATAAATTTTCAAATATTGGCCAGATTTTCTTTAAAGTTAAATTATTGATGCTTTCAGTTTTTTTTATCTGACTGAAGTAGTAAACGAGCATGCAGTCCCCCTGATGGTGAGAGGTCACTGCCGCTCATGGACTTCTGTAATCAACTTCATACAGAACATGGGTTCTATCTGAAGTCAATCACAGATGCGATGCTAGTTCCGAGGACTATGATGGTCGCCTCATATCAAAGTGTGCCGGCAACCACACCCTTCCATCGAAACGCAAGAAATGCTTCACGCTAGAAATAAGTGTGGCGGTGGTACTTCCCCGGTCGAACTGCACTGGTTCTACCATCTTCAAAACAAAATAAAACACAATTCAAATTATTCTAAACGTTTGCTTGTGGTGAGCATACATTGTCTATCTAATTTATTCATGCGACTGGTGGGTATATAACGTATACTGTTTATAAATAATATATAACTAAAATAGTACATAAAATATCTTAACGTTTTTCCAGAGGATTTCATCAAATAACTAATATGTGGTAGAAAAAAGTGTAGTATTCATTTTTTTGCAACCTAATTGAAATCGGACGCAAAACTTTTTAATACATTTTGAACGTTTAAAAGCCTCGTATTTATTTTAGTGTACGGAAACGGAGTAATACAGTTGTAAAAACCGTTTACGATTTATAGATACATTGGCATGTCAAAGGTAGCGGTCGTTGCTCTCAGAACAATACGACAGCCTCTCGGAAACCTCATTTAGCCGGAAGATCGGATCAATGCTGACTTATGACCTCTTTGGAGGATATGTATTCATACCCAATGTATGACAATGACGCTTATGATATACTATGCTTATGTACACATTATAAAGATACAAGTAGGTACTTCTTTTGAAATATTGAAGTAGCCAACGAGCATGCAGTCCACTTGATCGTAAATGGTCACTGCTGCACATGGACATCCGTAAGCAACTTTATATATATAGATCATGGGTTAAATCTTTCTTTTTTTTATCAGACTGAAGTAGCAAACGAGCATGCAGTCCGCCTGATGGTAAGTGGCCACTGCCGCCCATGGACATCTGTAATCAACTTCATACAGAATGTGGGTTCCATCTGAAGTCAATAACAGATGCGTTGCTACTCTCGAGGACTATGATGGTCGCCTCATGTGAAAGTGTGCCGGCAATCACACCCTTCTATCGAACCGCAAGAAATGCTCCACGCTTGAAATAGGCGTGGCAGTGGTACTTCCCGGTCGAACGGCACTGGTTCTACCACCTTGAAAAGACATAAAAAAGTAGAGTCACGCAAAATAACATTAACTAAGTAGTTAATTAATTTATTATATACACCTTAACCCATTTTATGTACCCATGGGTGATTCAGAGGGTTTTATGAGTTCTCGCAATAACCGTTGTTGACAAACAAACAAAACTCGATTTAGCCATTAATTCGTTTGTCACGTAAGCCTCGTTATTCTTGTTTACATCCTGAGCTCGAGTGTTGACTTCACGGCTCAACTAAACTGCTTTCAATTAAAAACAAAATATTTTTCTTCGTGAGTCATAAACTTATTGACATTAATGGTGTTGTCGCACAATACACTTGATAAGTCGCAGAAACGAATAAATTAAAGTTTAAATAACAATGAAAGCTCCTTATTCGCGAGGATTAAGTTTCACCAATATGCGGTGAATACAGAAATCATGAACTGCTGGTCATTCATGATATCATACTCAAAGACAGCAAATAGGACCAATCTTTTTATCTATATCCCCGAAATAAGATTTTTTTGTCACGAAAACAAATTAATGGTTATAATTTTATGAATCTGTTAATTTAGCAACGTATCAACTGTCAATTTGCCGATACCTGTGATGAAATTATGCGAAAATTTACTGCAAATGACAGGAAATAAGCTTTAAGATAAGTACCCTGTAATATACAAACCTGAGCTTATAACAATAAAGTTTTATATAAATGATAATACTCGTAGTTAGTTAAAAACAAACCAAAACATGAATATAACATGCACTAATTATATTTATCAATAAAATACTTGGTGCATGTTTTAGGCAGCTAATTATATATTTGATTACTTAAATCCTTATAAAATAATCTTCGAAGTGTAATAAGTCAGTTAAACAAGATACTAAATATATTTGTATTAAGTTTACGGAGAGATTTAATACAGTATTTTACAGACCATTAAGTGCAGATTTTCCTTCCTTCTTATATTGATTAATATTTATTTTTAATATCCAGGTGGATATAAATTACACATATCTCTGAATGCATTATGTTATATGAACCGTTATAAATTATAAAGGTAGGGATTTATATTTATGAAGATTAGGTAAATGATATGAAAGATTCGATACAAATATTGACTAGAATATGTCATAATTACTCCTTTAGTACAGGCAAGACAATATTAAGTGATTCTTAGTTTTTCGCCGAGGAAATTTACACAAAGTATTTTATTTATTTCGAACCTCCCTTTCTAAGGGAGAAAAAGTCTGTTTTACTTTTTTTCCTTAACCACGATTATGTGTTTGTTAAAGTACTTTAACAATTGAAGTGCCTATTTCTACGGTTTGCCTTGTTTCCTCCGTGCCGTGCTCAGCACCTTACAACATATTTCTGCATATTAACAACAGTTAAACGCTGTATTGAGCTTATGTAACGAGTAATCCTACAAGATGTGATCTAACTTAGTTTTCAGGGATAGCAACGAAGTTTTATCTGGACTACGGTCTTTGTGATTTGTGATTGACTGAATCTGCTGCATGGGTTCTATAACCCATGTTCTGTTTGAAGTTGCTTACAGATGTCTGTAGGCGGCAGTGACCACTTACTGGTGGACTACATGCTCATTTGCTACTTCGATTCGAAAAGAAAAGACATCCTCGCCGCGAAGACCATTTTCGGTTATCTCATATCATCGACCACATACCACATAGCAACTGTCGGTATATGCCTTTGCGATTTCATATCAAATTGTCCTAAAATATTTAATTAATGAGATTCAATACGTGCATTTCTTTAAGCAAGTAGTGCCATCTGGTTATGATCTTTGCCTAAAGCATATCATTGCGTAATACTTTACTACATAGTATAAAACATAATCGCTTCCCTCTACTACGTTACGGATATTAATGCAGTTTTTTTAAGATTTGAGATTTAGAGATTAAGTGATTCAAAAGGAAGGTTTTTTGTGTATAAAACATGCATAGTTTAGTGGACGAACACTGATAATTTAAGATTTTGGATTTTTAGAGGGAACGAAATTCGCCGTTTTAACTATGTAGTATATTATAAACTGATGCTGTCCCGTGGTTATACCCGCGTTTATAAAGTCTAATAACTTTTAATAGAGTGAGTGGATTATCCTCAAATAAATACTATATCATGTGCATTGTTAAATATATATTTCAACACTTTAGATTAAATTTAGTAGCTTTGGTTTTAAATGATATCAAACACGGATACAACTTGCAAATAAAAATCAAAAAATATAAAAATTGTTATTATTACGTAAAATTCCATTTTTTTTTACCAAATATATGCGATGTGTAGACTAAATATTCAAGTGCACAAATTAATGAAATAATGACCGGTTAAACTTACATGCCAATTATTTTAAATATATATTCATTATGTTTCATGTAAAATGATAAAGTTTATTTGTTAAACCTCCTGACATTGAAATGAGAACACAATGGCCAAATCAATAATTATTTATCACGTACAAAATCGCTGGGTTTGCTTTCATCAGCAGATTTGAACGCGTGTGAGGTTTTAAATAAATAACTAGCAATCAATGTAGGTCAGAATGGTTATTACTTTAATGTTAATCCACCGTTGAAGATCTACTGTACTCTTTAGTGCACGTCAATATAACCGACCCGGTCATTTTGTTTTTTTTTCCTTTTTGTCTTTCTTCAGTGGACGGCAATACAGGGAGATTCTGTCATTAAAGATTTTTTCCTTCTTGTCTTCAGTTTACCTGATCGAAGAGGGGCTTTACTGTAAGGTAGGTACTAAATTAAATTACGCTTATTATTACTTGTATATATAGAACTTCTTTTGTTCTTGAGGGGGAAAAGCTGGGATTTTTACCGCACTAACTCCCCCCCCCCCTCGAAATGCTGAAGCCATATTCTGATCGCGGAACTACAGGGACGGTATATTATATAGTCCACCAATTCGCACTTGGCCAGCGTCCACCAATTCGCACTTGGCCAGCGCGGTGGACTATGGCCTAAACTCTCTCATTCTGGGAGAAGACCCGTGACCAGCAGTGGGCCAATAATGGGTTGATGCGATATTACATAGTACTTAGTAGTTTATTGTTTTTAATAAGGTTATTCCAAAATACTTAGCACTTTCGATTCTGCTTTGCACTGCTTTTATTTGTATTGTATGTGTGCTTGATTCGTGTACCCTGTGGATAACCAGCATTTCGAATGATTTGCTTATAATTAGTGTTATGTATTCTTGACAATAAAATAATGGTTTGAACCCATGTGCCGTCGCAACTATTTTTAAAGTGAAACAGTCCTGCTTATCGGCAGAAGGGTGTGAATACTGGCCCGGGTTGCCAGACGTCTCGATTTTGACGGGACATCCCGATTTTTTGATCAGAATTAAATGTCCCGCACGGGACAGGCTCACTCCCGATTTTCAGGAAGGACTGGAGGACTGGATATTTGCAAAAAAAAGGTCGTCAAATCTATAAACCTATACAAATTTAAGTCGAACTGCAGTTTGTCGAGCAAAAAAAAGAGTTCGCCAACTTTATTTTAAGTCGATCGGCAGTTTGTCGACCAAAGAGGTCGCCAGATGTAGATCCAGCCCCCGTCGGCCATGTCCCGCTTTTGACTACGAAGTCCCGCTTTTTTCAATCAAAAATTTACTAAATCCCGACTTGATAAGAAAAAAATCTGGCAACGCTGATACTGGCTGATTTTTCTTTTTCAAGATTTGAAAATAAATTGATAACATGTAAGGCTTACACATATATCGTCTTCAGATATAACCTGTTGTACTTTATATGTTTATGGTAGACGTTCTTCATGTGTGTCAGTGACTTGATGATCCAGGTAGATTTCAAGGTCAATTTCTACGTCAGCCTAATAAAAAATGTTTGGAGACCTACAGTTACTTCATACAGTACGGTTTTCTTAATCACATCTTAATTATGTTTAAATATAATTATTGAAGACTCAATTGATGCGTCATAAAACTAATGCCTATTCCGTTATATTTACCACAAGACAGTTATATTTTAACAAGTTTTTAATAGCTACTGGGATTTTAAAAGCATCTACATACATAGCACATTCATGCCAATTTGGTGTTATTTTAAAATACAGATTTCTTGAATTAGAACTATGCTTTCTTTGCGCCTTCTTTATATTTTTTCATTCTATGTTGGTATATCTCAAATTTTGACGCGTAGGTACTTCTTAATTCTATAATTACCGATGCATTTAACCAAGTAGTTATAATGCGACCTTCAACGTCGTCAGGAATAGTAAAGCATCTGTGATTGATTTCAGGTAGCACGCCTACTTTATATAGAGTTGGTTGCACATGTCCATGAGTGGTGATCATCTAATTTTACATGCTCCTTGTCGGGAACCCATTATTTTCCCACTTGGCCACGGCTCTTCTTTCAGAATGAGAGAGTAAAGGCTCTAGTCCACGTAGTCTAGTCTAGTCTAGGCTTAACCTACCTCTGAGAACTTTCTTTAAAGAACTCTCAGGTGTGTAGATTTCCTCAGGATATTTCTCCTTCAACGTAAAGCAGTGATAATAAATTTCTAATACACACATCATTTTAGGAAAATCACTGGTGCATGTCTGGCATTTGAACCTCGGACCTCCCGACCGAGAGGGCAAGATACAACCATTAGGCTATCACTGCTCGTGCTCTTGCATCTACTTCAATATTTTAAAGATAAAGATTTAGCAATACTACTTGCTCTATATTTGTTGTTCAAGCCAAATTTTTTTGAGAAAAAACAAGGCAATTTTTTCGGATGATTTCAGGTTAACTTGGGTCAAACGTCTGCCAAACACTCCTCAAACATGGAGTTTTAATGAACATAATGTTTGCACATTAGTCAGTAATCGGCTGGGTTGTTGGTGTATATAATGCAACTGCGGCCGTCTGATGTGACAATTCTCTCGCGATCTCGTTAGAAGATTGACTGATCGATATGAAGGTGTTTGTACTTCTTGCTGTCTGTGCGTTGTGTGGTGTTCAGGGGAATTTGGGTGAGTTTTACATTTTAATACTACGTCGTGAAAAAATATGATTAGATACTTATAATCTTAATTTTAAGCCACTTTTTAAATATTGAGATGGATAACGGTAAAATTGAAAGATATCTAAACTTAAGCTCATGTTATTTTCCCGAGAATTCCAGGATTCTAAATATACGTATCATTGAAAAGTAATGATTGGATAGTTATACTCTTAACCTTATGTCATGAAATATTGAGATATGTAGCTGTAGAATTGAAAGACCATCTATATTTTTGTTTTTATTCCATTAATCTCCAGGATTTCTGGAATATAAATAACGTTTCCTATGTACTCTTTTTTAATTTCTTTATTATTCTGTCCTATCGTTATTAGTTCGAAAGTTTCATGATAAATTAGACAGCGGGTATTTCCCTTTTAAACGAGTGTTTATTTTATAATAATATTTTTATAAAAAGCCTAAGAAATGGTAATTTCTACATTCATAGCCTCACGATTAGGGATTGCAATCCGGCCTCATCGTCAATGCTTCTTTTCAGTTTTTTTCGTTTACATAATCGAGTAACGAATCGTTGTAATGAATAACACAGCACATCACAATAATCACTAATTAATCATTTATATTTGAATCATAAATAGCAAACAGGTATTATCTTCAAAGTAGTTAATTTTCATATCCAGTCCCTTTTATCATTTCCTCGAAATCATTATTTTTATTTTGTACGGTATAACACGCAACTTTTTGCTGGATTTGTACCAGTAACTCTTCCCGTAATGTCAAACTTTTGCCAAAATATGCAAGAACCGGACCTGGTCGTTGGTACCGCACCCCATATGTGTATATTGATTCCGGATCCGACGGATTACTGGATCTTGTTTTCCGGATAGCAATACTTGCCTACTCATTATACTTTTCTTCGTTTCATAGGTCATAGGAAGAATCACGCTTCAACCATTCCGTGGTTAATAGCCCTTTATTTTCTTTTAACTTCATTTGTAAATTTTAAAGATAATAACGTAATGCATTGTTCAATTTTCACCTGTCTCTTCTGTCATTTGCCTGTTTTTGTTTATTCAACCCAAGCTGTATATAATTGTTTGTCTGATCGGATGTGTGTTCTACATCAGACTAAAATTACTTAATCTAATTTAAGCGACCAAAAATCTATGTAGAATCTTGAGGTAGTATTTACATTGTTTTTATTTAAATCCGCCATGTTCCTAGTTTTTATTTACAATCTGAAAATTATCACAAATTAAAATTACGTATTTTTTTTATCGCGGGCAAACCCAGGACTCTGTTAGTTAACTACTAATTAACATTACTGTACTATACTACCATTATAAGGCATTGGTTTACTATTTTGAGGAAGCCGGTTAACCTCTTTCGAACGAAATATAGAGAACTCAATGCTTACTTACGTTACGATCTTACAAATATTCTTACAAACTCTCTCAACCTGAGAAGACCCGTGCCCAGCAGTGGGACAATAATGGGTTGTGCCCTCTTACAAACATTGGAAACTGTTAGCGTGATTCTAAACTATAATGCACCAAAATCCTTTGAATAATACATTAGCAATTGAAAATATAAGACTTGAGACTCATGAATGAAAAATGTTAGTAAAGTAATTTCAAAGATAGTTTATTTAGCTATTGTATTGCCAAAATTAGAGAAAATAGAGCCTGATAGAAATCAGGTCTACCTACGAACTGTTTTTAACGAACCTTTTTCAAGTATTGTATATAGGTATTTTTATAATATGGGAGCAATACGACGATGCAATGCGCCTGATGGAAAGTGGCCACTGCCAAATTGTCTACATTTGGCAGTGGCCTGTTGGTAACAAATGCGTACGCAACTTCATACAGAAAGGGGTTTTTTTTAAAGTTAACTAGTTGAGTCGGCGAACTTCTATCTAAGCATACATAGGGACAGACAGCGAGAAGCGCCTTTGTTTTATACTATGTAGTGATGCTGCGTTGCTGTCCCTGACTAGGTACTGAGATGATCGCCTCATATGAAAGTGAGTTGGCAACCATACCCTTCCACCGAAACGTGAGATTTCACGCTAGAAATAAGTGTGGCGATAGTAGGTACATCCTCGGTCGAGCCCTTATCACGGTACCAATATTTATCTATATTAATACTGTGCCCTTATCGTTCCACTGCTAGTACCTTATAAGGTAATTTCAATTCTACTTTTCTCAGGGCTAAGGATCTCGTTTACCATATGTAATTTTTCGCATCTATAGATCATGTTGGAAAAATAATAACTATAATTTATACATGTCTTTGTGAGTCAAAATGGGCAAATATTTTCAAAAGAAAATCAGTGACAAGAAAAACTTCAGTGAAAAATTTTTTCACATAACATGCGGTGACCTTCTTTTTCACCCGCTTAAAATAATAACAAAATTTTAAGAATTATTATTTTTTGGTAAAGTTGATGGGTTTTGACGTAATATGGACTAAACGTTATCTTAAGATATGAGCTATATATAGTCAAGCTTTGGTTTGATAGGTTTTCGAATAGAAAAACAGGTAAAAATGGTTATAATTATAGAATTTGTATTTGTACTTTTTCCAGTCCTCTTAATTATTTTTGTGCAAATATGTGTAAGGTGTACGGACACACATAATTCTTATTTTTATTATATAATTTTCAATTTCCTTTTTTTCAACATTAAAGGTTAAACATATCATAAATATAATGATATGTTTAACTCTTGAAAATAAAATAACACATTAAAGAAATATATAACACCACACCATAGAAAATTTTAGGTCAATGCGACAACTGTAGGAAATGACCTTTTAGGAGGCTCTATAAAGATGTTGAGGTCATGCTTGTTATGTTTTGAGACATGAGATTTTTCTAGCGTTTTTGTTATACTTTTCTGACCTTAGAACTTGTTTCATATGTTGATGTTGACCATAACCTGGCTTCATATATCTTATAATAGTACGTACAGGTATTAAATAACGCTTTACGCTTTCCACATATCATAGCCCCCACTAGAGGATTTTTCTTGTGACATGGGTGCCATGGATAAACACACAGATGAATATAGGAATATTTATTGAATGAATTTGGATTCTGGACCTCGGACCGAGAACAAAAATCTATTCATAATTCGGGTACATTTAGGTAAGCTGGAGCTAGATAATGTAGTAGAGATTAGAATAGGGCTACGGTATCTCCTGCTTGTCGTAAGAGGCGACAAGTAATTCGTGCTCCGCAGCGAGATTGCGATCCTTTATGGGAACTTTATTGGTTATAATAATTGTTAAATTTATACAAAATACATGCATAATATGGCATTAGAAAAAATACTGATAATTGTGATCTGGTCTTGCATTATTGGTATTCGTTTAATTCCGGGACTTTATTGAAATTACGTGCACTCAAAACGGGGACAAAACAAAACTGCTTACACTGGAAATTGGGACCTAATTTTCATATGAATAAAACGAACGATTTGAACAATCGTTATTATAATCGAGTACGAAATCTGACAATGAAACGTACTTGCTTGTAAATACCTATATAATGCTTAGTGGTGAAGTGACCATGGACAGTCGGACACAATACTATTTACCATATGGGCCTATACTCGTAGTAACACGTGTTTTTACTTATCTCTACAACCTTGTACTCCTAGAGTATGAAATAATTTGACTACTAATATGTAGTAAATGACCGAAGATGTAAAATATTCTTTAGAAATAACACACCAAATATGCTGTCGTGTAATTTTGCTTTGACTAAATACTTAACGAAATGTTCCAAATTGGTTGGAACCATTTTGAGCTAAGTTTAGGGAAATAGAGGTCATATGCAGTTTTCGAAATAAGTCGAAAATCCATGGAAATATCTGTCCTCTTATTTGCCAAATTTGACAGATAGTATTAACTACGTACATTATTTTATATATTTTATATATCTATATTTTTTAAATAAAAAATAAAAACAAAATATATTTTTTAAACACAAATCCTATCCTACTAATATTATAAATGCGAAAGTTTGTGAGGATGTATGTGTATTTGTTATTCTTTCACGCAAAAACTACTCAACGGATTTGGTTGAAACTTTACAGTAGTATAGGTTATACATCAGAATCACACATGGACTATAATTTATACCGATTTTTTTGTAATAAGGTTATAATATAACGAGAAATACCGGGTTAGTCGCAAAAAAAGTTGTCCTCTGAGAGATATCTTCGCGTACGCTGCCTAAACCGTTGGAGATATCCAAATATAATGTACCGTGGAATTGTTTGGCTCACATAGATCTAAATAAAAGTCCGCGACAGCATATGTCTATATTTTATGTATAACCCACAATAACTCTTTTTATACTTTGAAAATTTAAAAAATATGAAGTTGATGTTTCCATGGGTTTTATACAAACTAAATATAAATCCTTATCAAAATAAATGATTTCAAAAAATCAAGCATCTAATAAAGATTGAATCTGCCTTTTACACCATGTAAATTGGATAAGTAGTTTAGAAGATATTACGAGTATAACATACTGCGTAGTCAATTGATTGACCGGCAGTACGCGCCGTGCGCCGCCGCCGTATACAGTGAAGTTGTATGATATTATTATTTGACTGGTTATAAAACACGGAGCAAAATGTGAAAGGTAAATGACGGCCCTGTAGTTCCGGGAATAAGGCTATGGTATCCCCTGTTTGTGGTAAGAGGCAACTAAAAGGGGGCTTTCGGGGTTGCGGGCGGCTAGACTGGGAGCTTCAAACACCCAGTCAGCAACTTCGGGAAAGATGTCAGCATGTGTGGTCGCATATCGTGGTAAAGACCAGATGGAGTGGTGGGCCCAGCCGCTCACTTGGGAGGAGCCCGATGGGGCAATGCACTCAGAGGACTCCAGTTGTGTTCCTTTGAAGATCCCGGAGTCCTGGTGCTATAAGAATCCCAAATAACTCTGCGTCGCTCCAACAGCGTATGGTACCTTTTGAAGGTTTCTCCCTCGAAAAAAGAGAAAAAAGGTCAATGAGAATGAAACGGTGGAAAGGTTAAATGTGTTATTCAATCGTCATCGACCTTTTAATGTTACAGAACTCGGCACATGTGTCAGATTAGCAGTAGTTTAGGTCGTAGTTGACCACGCTAGCCGACTGCGCGTTGGTAACCGTCACGCGTTTTAAGACCCTTTCTTAAAACTTTTAATTTCAGAGTAAGCATTAATATCTGTTGCCGACAAAACTAATTCAAATTAATATACGTGCCTGTGATTTGAAATTTGAGCACACTGATTGAGGCGATTAACACACGGCACCGCGCACCGCCGCGAATAGCGGTGCCCCGCGCGTTAAGGCGGTTTACGCACCTGTACGTGCGGATGGACCGATCATCAAAATAAACTTTTCGACACCGAAATCCATTTTATTAAATTGCAACACGGCCTGCATCAACGATGATCCCCGCGGTTAGGCGCCAGCCCGTGTGTGAGGCGCCAACCCTCCGCACTGTCGTTTGCGCGGAGACATGGTGGTGAGAGACCGCTGGACCGCGCGGTCGGTCGGTGTACGTGTGTGAGGCATCAATGGATTTATTAGACCCCAATACAACATGAGATCCGCTTCACCGCCTACCGCGGCAGTGAGCGGTACCGTATGTTAATCGCCTTAGGAAGTAGGGCAAGGGTTCAATCTGAAGTCAATCACAGATGCGTTGCTACTCCCGAGGACTATGACGATCGCCTCATATAAAAGTGAGCCGGCAGACACACCCTTCTAATGAAACACAAGAACTGCTTCACGGTAGAAATAGGTGCGGCGGTGATGCCTCCCTGGTTGAACCATTGCTCTACCTCCTTGGAAACTTTATGTGGCAGACTAAATTCCACGCGAGCGAAGCCGCGGGCAAAGGCTAGTAATGAATACTTATAATATGTTACAATTATCTCTATTATTAATTATTGTCATTTTTCAATTATTTTATAATAATTCAAATTCAAAAATTCAAATTCATTTATAAATTAAACAACTAAGATCCATTTGTTAGTAAAGAACACTTATACCTATTGTTAGTAGAAATTACCATATAATTAATTAACTCAATATATAATAAATCAATAAATTCTAAATTCTAAAATCGTAAATTCAATAAAAAAAAAATTCAATAAGATAAGTCAGTTTCGTGATAATAATAATTATTTAAGTGGCCTAGGCTATGTCAGAACCACCCTTTTCACAAAACTACGCCACATTAAGTCTCTACAATCTTCAGCTACTATTTTTAGTATGGTGTTGCGACTTGCCCTTACAGTACTCATCAGAGCTGCAGGATCGCAGCAAAACCATCCGTTCGATTCTGCGCAAACATTTCTGAGGCACTACAAAATCGAGGGAGTCCCAACACCATCCTAAAAATGTTGTTGTATTGGACACGTAGGGCATCTATTTGCTTTCTGGTGTAGTTGACCCATAGATGGCCGGTGTAGATGCTCTGACAGTATGCTTTGAAAAGGGTGATTTTGACTTCCCTAGAGCAGCGAGCAAATCTACGGGCCAACATATTACCCCTCACAGTCAAAGCCCTACGCTCCCTTTCAATATCAGTATTGTCCCTGGAGTCATCGGTAAGGAAATGTCCCAAATATTTAAATTTATGGGCTCTTCTTATTTCTATACCATTTAACATTAACTGTTGTTCAGGTTGTTCTTTTTCCTTACCCACAACTCCAAAGACCATATACTCACACTTTTTAACGTTGTACGTTAGGCCATGAGCTTCAGCAATCCTCTCACAGACCCTTAGCATCTTCCCGATCGACGCCCTGGTCGGGCCCAGCAGCACCATATCGTCAGCGTAGCTGATGTTATTCACGAATAATGACAATGATATTTCTTTTTCTAAAATTAAGTAGATATTACATTACGCACTCTATCAGGGTGCATGCTTCTGCTAATATTTGTAAGACCTGACTTAAAAATACGGATGAGCAAAAATAGTTAGAATTAGAATTAGAATTTAATCACATCGATAAATTATTTCATAAAAAAAAAATTTTAAACAAAAAATACAACCGACTTCCATGCCACATAAAAGTAAAAAATAATTTAAATACATGTTGGTTTAGAGCAAACACAGTTCTTAGTACATAGTCCCGAAGTCGGCGCTCACCATATTTTGTTGGATCATGACGAAACTACAAGTATCTTATATGAGCGCCGACTTCGGGACTATGTACTAAGAACTGTGTTTGCTCTAAACCAACATGTATTTAAATTATTTTTTACTTTTATGTGGCATGGAAGTCGGTTGTATTTTTTGTTTAAAATTTTTTTTTTCACGCTTTTCAGTCACGATAAAATCAGTTATGGCTGTTGCTAGTCGTCCGCTAACCGGATGAATAAAATTAATTATTCGTCCGATTTTCGGATGAATAAAATTATGTGCTGACGTCATCATATAAAAATAGACTTCTTTGACACAACCGGTCGGGGGCGCTACCGCGCCCCCTCCCTTAGGTTCTGAATTGGAAAAATCTGTTCGAACCTAACCTAACCGAATAAAACAACTTTTTCTGAGTAAACATTTATTTAAAGAATAGACCTATAATTATCAATATTTAAAGTAGAAAAAGTAATATAGTAAACCTTATAACTAAGAGTATAATTCAACTGATACTGATAAAAATAACCCATCCAATTTAAAAAGGTTGGTAGTACTCTTGCATCTTTCAGGTAATTGTATTCAAAGTGGAATTTTTGATCATAATTATATCCTCTCCGAAACTCATTGCTGGTATTGTGAACAACAACATTATGTATACGTAAGCACAATATGGCCGATGCCTACGGTTTAAACTTGAAGGACCCCAGCATTATCAGGGTTGAGGAGTTGAAGGTCAAAATTATCATGTCATATCTTTGCTTAGTAATCTCATTACATATACGTAAGCACCATATGGCCGATGCTTATGGTTTAAACTTGCAGTACCCTGCATCATCAGGGTTGAGGAGTTGAAGGTCAATTTTCTTATCATACGTCTTTGCTTTGTAAATATATTACATATCCATAAGTATCAAATGGCCAACGCCTATGGTTTAAGCCTGAAGTACCCCTGCATCATCAGGGCCGAAGAGTTGAAGGTCAAAATTATCATGTCATATCTTTTCTATGTAATCTCATCGCATGCACGTAAGCAACAGATCCCCAACTTCTATGGCTTGGGCTTACAGTACCCTGCATCATCAGGGTTGAGGAGTTGAAGGTCAACTTTTTTATCATACGTATTCGCTTTGTAAATATATTACATACCCATAAGCATCAAATGGCCAACGATAATAGTTTAAGCCTGAAGTACCCCTGCATCATCAGAGTTGAGGAGTTGAAGGTCAAATTTTTCATCTTATATCTTTGCTTAGTAATCTTATCAGATATACGTAGCGATCATGTAGCTAACGCCTATAGTTTAAGCTTGAAGCACCCCAGCATCATCAGGATTGAGGAGTTGAAGGTCCAATTTTCCACCGTATACAACCATTTTTCTAATGTTTTACCTTACATTTTTTTAAATATCATTTTGAATGCGTAAGATTGAAATAGCTAAGTTTTATGGCTTAGGCATTCAATACCCCTGCATCATCAGGATTGAGGAGTTGAAGGTCCAATTTTTCGTCGTATACCTTTGCTTAGCAATGTTATTACAAATCCGTGAGCAACAAATGTCTAACGTTTATGGTTTAAGCCTGCAGTACCCCTGCATCATCAGGGTTGAGGAGTTGAAGGTCAAATTTGTCATCGTACATCTTTGCCTTGCTATCTTATTATATATCCGTAAGCACTAAATGGCCATCACCTACGGCTTGGGCTTACAGCACCCTGCATCATCAGGGTTGAGGAGTTGAAGGTCATTTTTTTTATAATATGTCTTTGCTTAGTATTGTTATAACATACCCATAAGCACCAAATGGTCAACCCCTATGGTTTAGGCTTGAGGCACCCCTGCATCATCAGGATTGAGGAGTTGAAGGTCAAATTTTCATCACATGTCTCTGCTTAGTAGTCTTGTTACATATATGTAAGCACCAAATAGCTAATGTTATAGTTTAGGATAGCTGTAACCCTGCATCATCAGGATCGAAGAGTTGAAGGTCAAATTTTTCGTCAACCTATATAAGCATAGATATATAATACATATTCCAAGTTTCATAAGAATCGATTCGGCAGAAGCCGAGTTATCTCAAATTATCTAAAAAACGTGAGGAGTGGTGGTGGTTTCCACCCCATAACTCAAAGAGTTAAGCATCATAGCATACCCATGTCCAAGAGAAAAAGTTGCGTGACGAAATTTCCTATCAAATGAAAGAAAGAAAATGGAAATCGGTTTAGAAACACTCAAGTTATTCAAGATTTTAAGAAACCGACATTTTCCAATTTTCCGGGAAAACCGCCGGAAGGTTTTCATTTTCCTCAATATGGGACTGCCTGTGAAACTAGTCGCATACAATGTCGTATGAATCGTGTCGGTAGGTCGACGATTTCTAGCCATTTCGCCCGAACATAAAAAAAAAAAAAAAAAAAAAAAATACGTGACGAATAGATAACCTCTTTCCTTTGGGAAGTCGGTTAAAAAACCTTATTAGATAAAATAATATCCTCTTACTTATGTCAGAGGAGGGAGCTTTACCCCATTACAGTAAACTACTGAAATTTATTAGAAAAAAAGAAATATAGTACAAAATTACTACGTAATAAACTTGTTCCTCCATCCTATTAATATTCATCGCATAATAGAATAAATATATAATAATCATATCATTTCCTTATCGCATCGATGAACTGTTTTTACTACACAATGTATAATTAGTTTTTGCTTTATCTTCAAAATTTGTCGATTAAGTTTGTTGTTAGTGAATTAATTATTATTATTATTATATTAATACGCGAAGCAAAAACTTGTGAGGCATTTTTAAGTAATATACCGCGGACGGATTAGTATGAAATTTTGCACGGATATAGTGGACGTAGAAGGATTGCAGAACTAAAAGACACATTACACATACTACCGTGTGTTTGTCATAAACACATATGTAATAAACGAAGAAGAATATTCGATGTCTTACTATGAAAACACATAACGTCAGAAATGTTAGTGACTTTGTCAAAATACCCGCTATTGCATTTAAATTTATTACGCGTTTAGCGTAATAAATTTTATCATGCCTAAATTTATCATTTATTAATATTTTAATAATTTCTGTTATATTTTCTTTAAATAGAAACCAAATATTTTATAATAAGTACTAATGGTATAACTTAATAAGTTTTTACAAAATATTCTGTTCTTAATAATAATTTAGTAATAATTTATTTAATTTATACATAATAACAACGCCCAAATTGAACAAATGATTGAACCTAATACTAGTTACAATTACTAAAAACTAAAAATAGTTACAATGTCTAAAGTAAAAAATATAAAGTTGCTATTACCTACGTTCTCTTTCAGCGCCCTTCATCACACCTTGCAAGTCAACAGACCGGAAATGCCTGAAGACCTCAGCGCAGAAGGCTCTCCCGGTGTTCGCGGCTGGGGTCCCAGCGCTGGGTCTCGACACCCTGGACCCCATGGTCATGCCCCGTATCAAGGCCAACCAGGCAGGCCTTGACATGGACTTCAAGAACACTGTCGTTAAAGGCCTCAGGAACTGCGAGGTTATGGATTTGCAGTAAGTTTTCAGATTCAAAATATAATTACAAAAGAAGAAAGCTAGGAGTCAGTTTATTTACGCCCTGTAGTTCCGGGATCAGAATAGGGCTACGGCATCCCCTGCCTGTCGTAAGAGGCGACTAAAAGGGGCTTCCGTGGTTGCAAACGGCTAGAGTGGGAGCTCGAACCGTTCGGTCAGTCAATCCCGGGAAGGACGGCGGTATGTGTGGTCGCATACCGTCGTACAGACTAGACGGAGCGGTGGGCCCAGCCGCCCATCTGGGAGGAGCTCGATGGGGCAGCGCGCTTGGAGGATTCCGGTTGAAGTAGTTTCGAGATCCCGGAGTCCTCCTTTTCAGCGCCGAGGACGGCCACCGGGGGGTTTTAGTGCGGTAAAAATCCCACATAACTGCGTCGCTCCCACGGCGTCGGGTACCATTTGAAGGTTTCCTCCTCGAAAACAAAAAAAAAAGGAGTCAGTTTATTTATGTTTACTTATTTTATTTTAATAATCGCAGGAACAAAGCACACATAGTCCTGCTTGAGTATGCTTGAATAATCATAATCCTAAAAGAAATAATATTCGTTGGTTGTTTGAAAATGGATTTCTAACCGCTTGCAATCTATACTATAATAAATCTGTAAGAGGTCGCTGTCTGTACATGGAATAAATTTAGGTGAAAATCATTTCTAGAGGTCTTTAATACGATATAGAACCCAAAATAATGTTTTTTAGAAATCTTGTCTGTTTGTCTGTTTGTCTGTTTGTCTGTTTATCTGTTTGTCTGTTTGTCTGTTTGTCTGTTTGTCTGTTTGTCTGTTTGTCTGTTTGTCTGTTTGTCTGTGTGTTTGAAAACGCTAATCTCAGAAACGGCTTATCCAATTTGAATATAATTTTCACTGATGTGTTGTGGGAAACTTCACTTAACATTTAGTGTTTATTTTATGTAAATCGGTTTACGAATAAAAAAGTTATGTCAATTTAAAACTACCCAGTATTTATTCTGTGTTCGATAAGTGTTAATAAGATAAGAAACTGCATAGTTGAATTGGTTGAAACTAAACATGTTATGGTCTGTAAAATGTATTCCTTTGTTATGTATTTTTATTGGTTATGTGTGTACCTATGTTATTTGATACTATACAAATCTATATCTCTATATCTATACATACTTATATAAAAACGAAAGGATGCTCTCTCACTCATCTATTGAATAAACATCGTAGAGCCTAAACTGCTAAAGATACGAATATGATTTTTACTAGGGGTTCCTTTTATGACGTAGACGTCAGTTAAGAATTAATTTTCTGATCCCCCCCCCCCCAATTTAACCCAAATAGGAGATGTAAGTTTGTATGATAGTCAGTCGATTTTGAGGCCACCTCAATAAAATTTAGTATTTCGCTTTGATTTTTATGTTAAAACATCGTTTTAAACCGACTTCCAAAAAGGAGGAGGTTATCAATTCGTCTGTATTTTTTTTTTAATTTTTGGGTGAACGGATTTGGATGATTTTTTTTTTCATTTGAAAGGTAGTGCGTGTCATCGGGTCCCATTTATTTTTAATTCACTTTTGACAGTGGCATCCAGAAGAAAAGCGCATAAGTCTGATATTTGCATTAACGATGTGCGCGATAAATAGATGAATAACTCAATTTCCCGCCAACAGATTTTGATGATTTTTCTTTTATTTGAAAGAATGTATTTCAAGGGTACTCTGATGAGTTTGATACGGTTCTGATCATAGGATCCATTTCTTTGAAGCAAATTAACGAAATTAGCGATACTCGGCCAAACCTAAGCTGTAGGAGTCCAATTGGGTTGAATGTAGAATGAGATTACTAAGCAGATATTTCCTAAAAAAAATTACCTTCAACTCTTCAATCCTGATGATGCAGGGGTACTGCTAGCCTGAACCGTAGAAGTAAGTCAATTTGTTTTTATGGATATATATTATAATTGTTAAACAAATTCATGGGACAAAAATTTGATCTTCAACTCCTCAACCCTGATGATGTAAGGGTATTTCAAGACTAAACCGTAAGAGTTGGCTGTTTGGTACTTACGGTTATGTAATAAAAATACCAAGCAAAGATACATGGTAAAAAAGTTGTCCTTCAACTCCTCAACCCTGATGATGCAGGGTTACTTCAAGCCTAAGCCATAGGAGATGGCCATTTGGTGCTTTCGGGTATGTAATATGATTACTAAGCAAAGACACAAAATGAAAATTTCGACCTTCAACTCCTCACCCCTGATGATGCAGGATACTGCTAGCCTAAACTATATGAGATGGGCATTTGGTGCTTTCAGGTATTTAATATAATTACTAAGCACAGACACATGATGAAAATTTTGACCTTTAACTCCTCAACCCTGATGATGCAGGGGTACTTCAAGCCTAAGCCATAGAAGTTAGCTATTTAGTGCTTTCGGGTATGTAATATAATTACTAAGCAAAGACACAAGATGAAAATTTCGATGTTCAACTCCTCAGCCCTGATGATGCAGGGTACTGCAAGCCCAAGCTATAGAAGTTGGCTTGCAAGTGCTTGCATATAAGTAATAAGAATACTAAGCAAAGACACGGGATATTTTTTTTACCTTCAACTCCTCCCTGATGATGCGGGATAGTGCAAACCTAAATTATAAAAGGTAGTCACATAGTGCTTACGGTTGCTTTTAGTATATATTATAAGTTTAATGACAGCTCATTAAACTGAAATCCCTACTAATATTATAAATGCGAAAGTAACTCTGTCTGTCTGTCTGCTGCTCTTTCACGGCTAAACTACTGCACCGATTTTTATGAAATTGTGTACAAAGATAGTGGTGACCTTGGGATCCAGTATAGGCTACTTTTTATTTCAAAAAATGGGTTGAAAATGTTAAAATCGAGCATAAATGTTTGTATGGTAGTTCGTTTTTGACAAAGAGGTGTAGGTACTAATAATTCCGTCAAGGGGTATCATAGATTTGATTAAAAACTTATGTGAATAATAAAACATTAAAAAATATTGATTTTGAGTCGACAACATATATCCGTAAAACTCGGTATGTCGTCAATTTTGTTAAATTCCAATGCAAATGACAATCTCCATATGAGTTGATAAATATCAAACACCAATATGTCCATCATAGGCAAAAATTTACTTTTTTATACCAACGTTTTCAAAACTTTATACTAGACTTTCTGTAATCATACAATTCTAAATATGTCCACTTATTTGCCGTTTAAATCACATGTAAAATCTTCATTTTCTTTCAAATATCTTTAAGTCCATAGAGGCATTTGAAACAAAAACGAATATGTCCAAACCGTCCAATCAAATCAGTCCGTTCGGTCATCATGGCGGCCATTAGATAATATGAAAATAACTGATTCGGTGTAACTCTGTCTTTTAAATTGATTTTAATTAGTTTATATTAGTCAAAATGGACACAAATATAAAAAATGTTGAACCTGATAAAGCCAGAAAAAGAAGTAACATAAAGAAGCAGCAAAAGAAAGCAGCGAAAAAGCAAAAACTGTAAGTTAAACTTTGATAGTAATTACTTTATTCTACAGTATTTCAAATAAGTTGCAGGGCTGCCACTATATTTTATAATTTTAAATGACTACCTACATAATATTAATTTTCCTTTTTATAATTTTACTTACGATTTTAAGGTGACTGTCCCTTTGACTGACTAATGATTGCCAGCATCATCATACTTTGCATGAGATTTTGGGTTCGATGCCCAAGTCGAACAATTTATTATTAGTTTATTCCTTACTTTTTCCGGTACATCCATAATATCGATAAAATGACTGAGTTGATAAAATAAAATACTAGTTGTCAAATTATTATCTTCTTTTCCAGATATTCCGCAATTGGGCTACCTAAAAAGCCAATATGCAAACCATGTTCGTGGTGAAGTTTCCTATAAAAATGATATTTCCAATAGCAAATCTTTGACCAAGCGCGGAAAAAAATATATATTTAACTTTAAATATGATACCAGTCGGAGTTAAAGCCGCCAAATCGAACGACATCAAAAATTTATTGATAAAACATTATGGGACTGAATGGCAAGAGAACGAAGACCTCTCTTACTATAAAAACATTTTTACCATGCTCGATAGCAGTATAATTAGCAACGATTTAGAAAATGAAAGTGTTGTAGATCCTGGAGACATAGAAAATGAAGAAATTAAAGATTTTGTTTAACAAAATTGATTTTGTTACTAAATACTTTTGAGACTGATTTATTGTGATTTAAGATTCAATACCTGATTAAATTTTTGACAAAAACTAGTTGATATTTTTATTTATTTTTTGTCTAACGTAATGTCCATCTTACCATCAATTTCCAATACGATTTAGGTGACAACCCTTAGCCGTGGCTCCATTACGTAGGCTAAGTATTTTTAATCAAATTCTAATATGTCCGGCCATAACTTTTTATCAAAGACTAATATGTCCATAGTTTCAGTTCAAATCCCAATATGTCCAAACCAGTTTTAATGATTTTGATAAGGTTTAAGCGTAATTCGTTATGTTTCTTTGTTGTCGTTGGTAACCTTTGTCAATTTAAGCTAAACCAAAATTTTAAGTCTACAGAATAACAATGTCAGCACATGAAAACAAATAATTTAGTCTACCGCCTTTTTACTTATCAAGGACATATCTATGTTTGATATTTATCAACTCATATTGGCTTTTGACAAAGAAGTGGACTAATAATTCCGTCAAGGGGTATGATAGATTTGATTAAAACTTATGTGAATAATAAAACATTAAAAAATATTGATTTTGAGTCGACAACTTATATCCGTAAAACTCGGTATGTCGCGAATTTTGTTAAATTCCGATGCATATGACAATCGCCATATTGGCCATTTCGCCTGGACGTCATCGTGAGTTTGTTCAGAAATAATACATTTAAATTGGTAACAATTAATTATCATTCAAATAGATGTGATATAAATTTTAATTTAATTTACCCGTAATATGGGTTTATAATATGAAAATGTATTTATAATGCGAAAGATACGATTATAATTACGAGGAATTCCCGATGAGTTAAATATTAGGTATACTTGCGCTATCTATCACTGTTCTGTTGAATTACGTTGAATGAACATTTGATAGATGGCGTTATCTACAATACAACTTCGAAGTAATATCGATCAATTAAATGTTGATGTTGAATTACTAATAATTCCGTCAAGGGCTACGAAACACTGGTTTGCAAACTTAAATACAAAATAAATCCACGATAGCATATCTATATCTCTTAAGGTTAACTCACAATAATTATATAATTTCCTTCAAAGGGTACGATAATAAAATTCCGTCAAGGGGCAAGATAGACTTGATTGTAAACTTATCTCAATAATAAAACATTAAAAAATATTGATTTTGAGTCGACAACATACCTACATATATCTGTAAAACTCGGAATATCGCGACTTTTGTTTAATTCCAAATTCCAACTATCGCCATATTAGCCATTTTTCCCTGATGTCATCCTGATCCTTAGTTCATTATGAAATAATACATACCTATAAATCGATAACAATTAATTATCATACAAATAAATGTGATATAAATTTGATTTAATTTACCCACAATAAAAAATTACGAGGAATTACCGATGAGTTATATAATAGGTATACTTGCGCCATCTATCCATTACTGTGTTGAATTACATTGAATGCGATAGGTGGCGTTATTTACAAAACAACTACGAAGTCTATCGATAAATTAAATGTTGATGTTGAATACTAATAATTCCGTCAAGGGCTACGAAACACTGGATTGCAACCTTAAATATAAAATCAATCCGCGATAGTATATCTCTATAACTTATGGTTAAGTCACAATATTTTTTTTATGTTCCATATTTCAACTAAAAATATTACGTTAATTTCGAGTGTGTTTTCTTCTGTTCGGTATTAATCCATATATAAATAAATGCATTCGTTAGCTTTTACACTATATGCATCAAATAAATACTTTTAAAGATATTAGAGATTTAAAATAATAAAGATCGAGATGTGTCTTTCGGCAGGGGTAGGTAACCGTCTCGCTCGCGCATGCTAATACAAGCCGGCCGCCGATGCGTGTGCATTATTAGAGTAATCTGACCACTTGATAGTGTCCAGTGTTGATAGGATACGAATGTTAAATGAGTTTGTAAGAGTAGCGTCTTTTTGTACTAGACCAGTACAAACATTGCACTTCACCCTGCAGCATCACCCTGAGAACTTTTAAACATACTGCGGAAAAGTTAAAATCAATCTTTGTAATCGATGCGTTTTGGTTTAAATGTGGAGGAGGATTTGGTTTACAAGGTGCTTCTTGGTATTCTGTGACCACTAAGATTGTTAATTAATTCAAAGAAAGGCGGTTTACAATCGTCTAATTTTAAAATTCTAATTTTAATTTGTCTAATTTTTAAAATATTTTTACATAACAATTATGATCCTAACCACAAATATATACTTTAAATTCGTTTCTTCACTCTTTGTATGTCCGGGTAATCGCCGGCCGAGCGGCTAAACTCATTTGGATAGGACTTGCACTATAGAAAAGGTTGTGGAATAACATAATTATAGACTACTTTTTATCATATAATTTCAACGGGGTCGAGATTTGTGCAGGAAAAACTTTGCGATACACTCATTTTTACGCGGGCGAAGCCGCGGGTACAGCTAGTATTAAATATAATGCATGCTTCGCTACTGCAATAGCACAAGTTTCGGTTAATGTTCATTGGAATTCTACATCCTTATTGTCAGGCAGTCGTTGAGTAATTAAAACAGTAGGCACGGTGTGGCACTGACTTGTAACTTCCTCCTGGAATTAAAATTGGAGTGTTACAGTGCATCATAGATCAGTCTTTCCCAGTTCTGAAAGATTGAGAAACAGTGTCCTAGCTATTTTTATGTACGAACGTACGTTGTTACCCCTGAATACTAAATTGGAACGCTGCTGATAAGTATGTGTACCTTACCACACCCTTTCGGCTAGACCACAGCAACGCTTAACACGGCTGTTATTAGGCAGAAACAAGTGCGGCGGTGATCCTTCCAGAGTCGAATCACAAAGAGTTCTTGACGACCAGCGTGGCGGAGCGGTCACCATACCGATCCGATATAGGTACAGTGGTTTCTGGTTTCGATTCCCGGCCAGACAGGTATCTGAATAATGAATTTAGATACTTGGTTTGGGTCTAGGTGGTGTAGTGTATTCGTCTTTGTATGTGTCCATGGCACCCACGACAAGATAAAATCTTTGTGAGGCTTTGAGTGTAGAAAGCACGCTTTTTACAATCACTTATAACCCCACACTAGGATTTTCTCCTGTGTCGTGGGTACCATGGACAAACACAAGAATACACAAACACCTAGACCATGAATCTAAACTCATCAATCAGATACCTGTCTGGCCGGGAACCGAACCCGGGATCCATTGCGCATTAGACCGGTATGGTAACTGCTCCGCCACTCGGGTTGTCAAGCGTAAAGGCGAGTAAAATAAATGAGAGATTATCAGTTGTAATACTGATAGAAAATATAACTTGAATATAATATTATATTTTGTAACCGCCGATAGATAATTAAGTATTTAACAAACTGGTTTGAACGCAATAATTACGATGATTTCATGTGTAATTGGTGTCGACCGAGGCCACGTCTGTCATGGGTTGACGGATGTTTTAGACTATAAGTTAGAAAGAGAACAAAGTGACTTGTCTCATATCAACATATGAAATAATATTTAAATGATAAATAGGCCATATATTGAAAGTCTAATGACAATAGCATTAATGTCAGACTTTGATATTACCTATAAAAACTAATTTATTGTAAGCAATAGTATAGTTACATACTTTTTATTCGACAAAGTTTCCTTCTGTTAAGTGATATATGGTATTAAAAATGCATTCCTAAAAAAAATCAAACCCACTGAGGTTGTTGTTGTTGACGAGCTCACAATATACAGGATTAAAGTGCCAACAATATAGGAAAGCAGTGGAATCACACAGTTATGGTTTCGGGTTTTAAATCTATGGATAAATCTTGATCTAAAATCTATATAGATGATAAATAAATCTAAAGCGTTAAACATAAATAAGATAAACTTGTAAGACTTTTACAAAATGCAATATTTTTAAAATATCATTTTAGAATTATTCGTCAGTAGAGGAAAATAAGGAAATAATGCTAAAGCGCCACAATAGCGTTTGTTTTGTTTGTACAGAAAAAAATCATCTCACTTTTATTTTTGATGGGATCTTGTTGCTAGGAGTTCATACTACTCAACATAATCCCACTAAAAATAAAGTTGACATGATTTTTTCCTTTAAAAAATACTTAAATCCTCATTTTCCACAAATGCTAAATACGTCAGTGAATAGGAAATAAATGCTAAAAGCGCTTTATTTACTTTCCACTGACGATATATTCATTTATCGCTTACTCGTTCGTGCTGAAGAGACTCATTTACTATTATATATCCAGGAAAACACTAAAATGTCTTGTTACGCAATAACAACATCCATTGTTATGCGTTAATGTGGGTTATTAATAGTTAAAGATGTAATAACTAACTATTAATAAGGGTTCGTGTTCATTTTTTTTCTACATTTTCTTGAAATCGCTGTCAATTTACAGCAATAATAGATACTGTTGCCACAATGACTTCAGATCACGGCATTTTAATAAACTAGAGACAAATGATAGCAAAAAGCGCAAAGAAACACGTGTTAAAGTATCACGCTTAGCATTACATTATTAGCATAATTTCTTACTCACGATTTTTATAATTAACAATTGATAAATTATTCATGGAACTCTGTCCAACCGACAATCTCAGGGCTCCGTTCCCAATGAGTAAAAACGGAACTCTATTCAAACTCAAGGCCTCCGCTGTCTGTCTGCTTATCACATGGCTCCGTTTCTTCGTCCCTGTAGTTCTTAAATTAAAATAGGGCTACGGTATCACCTCCCTGTCGTAAAAGGCGACTAAAAAGGCCTTTCGGGGTCGCGGGTGGCTGGAGTGAGAGATCTAACCGTTCGGTCAGGCGAACCCGGGAAGGACGGCAGTATGTGTGGTCGCATACCGTCGTAAAGACCAGATGGAGCGGTGGGCCCAGCAGCTCACCTGGGACGAGCCCGATGGGGCAACGCGTACAGATGACTCCGGTTGCGTTTCTTTGGAGATCCCGGAGTCCTCTATGTAGAGCTGAGAACGGCTACCGAGGGCTTTTAGTGTTACCGCACTGCCTGGTTTATGAGCCCTGGGTCGATCCCACGGCGTCTGGTACATTCAAAAGAATGTTTTCTCATCGAAAAAAAGGCTCTGTCCTTTAATCGTAATAAAATAGCATGGTGGTGTCACTAAATCAGAGTGAGGGATTAATGGTTAAAAGTTAACCTCCCAATCGATGGTCCGAGGTTCAAATCCCACACAATTACACGCAACACTGATTTTTCTAAAATGATTTGCGTATTAGAAAATTCTTATCACTTTTACGGTGAAAGTTAACATCATGATAATTCACACCTGAGAGATTTAAAAACTTCTCAAAGGTGTATGAAGTTTATCAATTTGAAGGCAAGGTTTGACCGAGGAGTTCTGCACGGTTACGGAACCAATCGTGTTTTGATTCGACTCTGACTTGAATTATTACTTGTTACGCCTTCGGATAAGTAATTGAATTAATTGTCCAAAGTTCAATAACAGCCTTTAGTCATTTCAGTTTGGAGTCTCATT
This sequence comes from Spicauda simplicius, assembly GCA_949699795.1. Taxonomy (NCBI): domain Eukaryota; kingdom Metazoa; phylum Arthropoda; class Insecta; order Lepidoptera; family Hesperiidae; genus Spicauda; species Spicauda simplicius. Next base: position 761,673 of record OX453068.1, read on the forward strand.
CTATTTGGGTTGATTCCATGTTCATGTACGATTTCTTTTTACTATCAGATGAACTCATATAGTATATAGGTAGTATATAAAGGATGTATATATAGGTAATATATAAAGGGTGGTGGGGATAAGAGGATCTGAGTAGCACCCACTTCATAAAGTCAAGAAAATGTTCAAACAAGAGGACTATTTTGTTTTTTTTTTATCAAATTTCGGAATCTACTTATTCCAGACCCTTTAATTGTCTTCCTTAGTTTGAATTTTCTGACAGCTATTACATTGATTAAAAAAATATTGTTATGTTTTTCAGGCGTCTGCCCCATAGAACCTTGTTCGACCTGAAATGCTCGGTGACACTCATAGGTGACTACAAGCTGGGCGGGCAGCTGCTGATTATGCCTATCGAGGGTAGTGGCAGATACAAAATTAAGATACGTAAGTATCCTCTGTTCATGGTCAGTTGTATTAATAAATACTCATTGTCTCTTTTCTCTTGCGCTGTTTCTTCTCCATAGCGAAACACATTCTGAAGCAGTAGTAGGTAATGTGTAGAAATAGATTTAAATCAATCAATTAGGTAGAATCGGTATTCCAATCAGGGAAGTACCACCATTATCCATTTGTAGTGTGACGCAGTTCATACACTTCATGGAAGGCCCTGCCGCCTTCCACCTTTACTTACATAGGTATTGAGTAAGTATGAATCTTCACTAGGTCAGTTAGGTTTTATCCCTGTAGTTCCAGGGTCAGAATAGGGCTTATTTCTAGCGAGAAGCATTTCTTGCGTTTCGATAGAACGGTGTGGTTGCCGGCACACTTTCACATGAGGCGACCATCGTAGTCCTCAGGAGTACCGACGCATCTGTGATTGCCTTCAGATGGAACCCATGTTCTGTATGAAGTTGATTTCAGATGTCCATGGACGGCAGTGATCACTTACCATCAGATAGACTGCTTGCTCGATTGCTACTTCAGACAATAAAAAAAAAGGGCTACGATATCCCCTGTCTGTCGTAAGAGGCGACTAAAAGGGACTTCCGGGGTTGCGGGCGGTAAGAGTGGGAGCTCGATCCGTGTCCTGCCAAGCGACCCCGTGTAGGACGACGGCATGTGTGGCCACATGCTATCGTAAACACCAGGGAGGCGCACTGAGTACAATGCTAGAAAGAGCCCGATGAGGGCATTGCGCTCGGAGGACACCGGCAGCGATCCGTTGGAGATCCCGGTGTCCTCCACACAGAGCCGAGGATCCCACATAACTTCCCCCTCCATATCAAAAACAAAAGTCAGTTAGGTTAATATGAGGAACTGAGAACACACGACTGATCACACGAGGATACCTTGTGGCCGTGGCCATACGCAAGTGATGTTGAAGGTTTTGATATCTGTCAATTACCCATAAACTTATATGCGATGGCTACATCGGCGTAAGTTATATTGGACCTAATACAAGCATTGCGACGTTACTTTATTTCGACGAGTTAAATTGTCAGCCGGTATATTAAGTAGATTTGGAGAATACTGCGATAGCGTGATTCAGAATAATAGTAGCGTCATCTATTGATGAGTTGCAGGATTGCCTTCCTATTTGGGGTTGATTTGAAAAAAAAAAGTTTAGAGTCGATCGAGATTTTTTTATAAGATGAAGCAGCAACCGAGCATGCAGCTGATTATAAGTGGAATCTGCCGTCCATAGACTTCTTTCGCAACTTAATACGGAACAAAGGTTCTATCTAAAGTCAATTACACATGCTTTGCTACTCTCGAGGCCTAAGATGGTCATATAAATAAATGTGAGACGACGACAACCATCATCGAAACGCAATAACTGCTTCACGCTAGAAATAGGTACGATGGTGGCATTCTAACGGTCAAACTACATACATTCTACCTTTATATTACTAAAATTTTATTGAAGAGTTAGCTTTAACGTGGTTTTTCAAACCAAATATTATCAAAGTACATTGTAAATGTACATAGTTAAACAAAAACATAACCTAACCTAACAGACATATCCTTGCACAGATAACGTCATGCTGATAATTCATTTTTAGTATAGGGTTTTTTGCTATTATATTCTTGTATAATAAATTTATATTTTATTCTATGTAAATATTTAAACAGTTATATGATAAAAAGTATCATATATATATCTTATATCACAATTACACTAGTCATAGTCAAATTTAGGAATCGTGTACGTCTGTCAAAAAATATGTCTCCCCTCGAAACAAACAAAACTCGAGACATTCAAAGGTCTCCCCTCGAAATCAAATAAAACCGGCTAAGTGCGAGTTGAACTCCTGCACGAACAGTTCCGTACCATAATGTATAAGATAGCAAAAGAACTTATGTTTGTTGGCTCACTTAAATATTTACCTCCTTCTGTTTTTAGTTTTTGTTGTTATACAGGATACAGAAATACATCATCTTTGAAAATTTCAGCTGTATAACTATCATGATTCATGAGGTACAGTATAGAAAGCTAAATAGATGTTACTAAGAGTTTAAGCCCATATGATTTAACGTATTGTGTGCGTCTATTCATGATTACTTTTCCACTAAACTCTATATTGGTACTTACAAGCATCCTTTTTATCGTTTGGGTACAAAGGTAATCAAAAACTTACCCAGCGAACTTCGTTCCACGTAAAAGTAAAAAATCTAAAATTATCAGTGTTCGTCCACTATATTATGCACGTATTATACAAACAAACCTTACTCTTGAACTCTCTGTAGATCTTTTAAACTGCATGCTAAAAAACTGCATTAAAATCCGTAGCGTAGTTTTAAAAATCTAAGCATACGTAGGGACAGACAGTGCGAAGCGACTTTGTTTTATACTATGTAGTGATGTATCTCTTATATTCTTCCAGGTGATATCCTCGTGAAGGTGGTGCTGGACATTGACGAGAAGACGGTGGGTGGTGAGAAGTTCTGGACGGTGGGCAACTGGCGGCACACGTACGAGGTGCTCACGAACGCCGAGTTTCAATTCCAGAACCTGTTCAATGGACGGAAAGAATTGGGTTAGTGTTTACAAAAGTTACCGACATAGCTCTCAGAATTAGTAGGCTGAAGTGGCAATGGGCAGGCCACATCGTTCGTAGGACAGATAACCGATGGGGTAGAAGATTCCTCGAATGGAGACCACGTCTCGGCAAAAGGAGTGCAGGCCGCCCCCCGACCCGGTGAACTGATGACCTGAAGAAGTCGGCGGGTAACCGCAGGATTCAGATGGCTCAGGACCGGTCGAAGTGGCGCAGATTAGGGGAGGCCTATGTCCAGCACTGGACTTTCAAAGGCTGATGGATGGATGGATTACGAGTTTCTCTTGTATAATAATTTAGTTACGAAAAATATACGTCTCGTCAACCCATTTTTGTCCCACTGCTAGGCACCGGTCTGCTCTCTGAATAAGAGAGTTTTAGGCCTTAGTCCACCGCGCTGGCCAAGTGCGAATTGGTGGACTTCACACACCTCCGAGAACATTTTTTTTGAGAACTCTCGGGTGTGTAAGTTTCCTCACGATGTTTTCCTTCACCGATAGGTTATCAAGATACAGATAAGTTACTTATTGTCGTAGTAAATGTGATCAAAGCGGCTGAAACTGCGGGAAGAAGCTACTAAATTATAAACTATTTTCCCTTTTCAGGACACATTTCGGTTTTACCAAACTTATATAAAAAAATTTAGTACTTTATTACTGTACTATTATCTATATGAGTAATTTGAATTCATTCTTAAAATCCAATTTGATTTTATTCCAGCGGATGCAGTCCACCAGTTCGCGAACTCCAACTGGCAGGGGATCTTCCAAGAGGTAGCGCCGCCCATCGTGAAGGCCATCGTTACCCGGATCGTTGACGAAACGGTCAAGTTCTTCAACAAAGTTCCTATCAAAGAACTGGCCCTACAATAATGATCTCGTTTATTTTGTTAGAACATAACTCTTACATAGTCTCTTAATAGTTCGTTGTCTTAATTAGACATTGGGTTGCCACATTTTATTATAAAGTAGTGTACTTTATTTGAGGTGGTACTTTTATATATAACGTGGAAAATAAAGATCGTGAAAGTGCTTTATTGAAGAGGATCTGGGATTTAAAAGAATCTGGTCTTAAGCAGTTTTGTTTAAAACAAAAGTTAGGTTATTACAAGATTTCATAGCCACCTCGTTTAGGGAGTAGTAGAATATTTTGTATTTGGTGAACTTTTATTTTGCTCGTCAAATTGTAGAGACACAGTCAAAGATTATTAGCTTTCTCTCTTTTTTTGGTGATTACCGCTAACACCATCCTAAAAGTTGTATCGAACCAAAAAAGTAAAGAAAATATAAAGTACACTCACAGACAATGCTCATCGATGATTCCAAAGCTCCTTTAAAAGTTTATTCATAGGGCTGTGAAAATTAGCTAAGAACGGTTGAAGATAAGGATGAGAATTCGTGCAAAATGTAAAACAATATTAAATGACAATTAAAACATTTAGATAAATTAGTTGTAAGTAATTAACATTTATCACAATAAAAGATACGTTTAAAAATTCAATAAGTGAACTGATTTAACTGTACCATTCTCTAATTTTAATTTTATGTAGAAAATAAATATACTTAGTTCTCATAACTTCATAAGAACAATGAAAGTTATATAATTTTCTTTATGCTATAACTACGGAGTAACGGGGTACTTTTAGATAAAATATTTATAAAATCATTAATGTATTAAGTTATATAAATTATGTATCTATTCAAATGTTCATGCTGTGAAATAAAATAATATTTATTCTTTTAATAATTGTTATTCTTTAAGTACAATAATACTATATTGTATACTATTGTATATTGTAAAGGTGGTAGAACCAGTGTAGTTCGACCGGGGAAGCACCACCGCCACTCCTATTTATAGAGTGAAGCAGTTCTTGCGTTTCGATGGAAGGGTGTGGTTGCCAGCACACTTTTATATGAGGCGACCATATTAGTCCTCGAGAGTAGCGGCGCATCTATGATTGACTTCAGATAGAACCCCATGTTTTGTATGAAGTTGCTTACAGATGTCCATGGTCGGCAATGAATACCATCAGGTGGACTGCTTGCTCGTTCGCTACTTCAGTGTTATAAAAAAAAACTATAATCATCTTTTTATAGCGTTAATGAATGGTGTGGTTGCCGGGTCACTTTCATATGAGTTGACCGTCTTAACTTTCGGGAGTATCAACGCATCTCTCATTGACTACCGATAGCACTCCTATTATTAATTCAAATTCTTAATCAGTAATCATTTATTATAAGGTGGACAACAAGCTTTTTTAATACTTCTGTGTTATAAGAAAGTTAACTATTTCGAATAATGCTATCTAAACCTTGAGCAATAACAAATAATATAATTGCTGGAGTATGTATGAAACATCTACACTATAAAAATATATTTTGTACTGCAAATAGAATTGCAACATTATGTAACTATGAATTGCAACAGTAGTTTAGTAATATGCGCTAAAGTTCGAGTGTCAAAAAGCATGTCGAAATATGATAAATATCTTTTCATATATTAGCTGAACATGCAGTCCACCTGATAGTGAGTGGCAAGTGCCGCCCATTAACATCTATATAATCTATAATCAATTTAATAGATAATATTACAATTTCATCCGAGGTTAGATTATATTATCGTCAACCCATTTTTGTCTTACTGCTGGGCACAGGTCTTCTCTCGGAATGAGAGAGTTTATAGGAGTTTATAGCCCACCGCTCTGGCCAAGTGCGAATTGGTGGACGTGGTTAGATTGATTAGTGTATTATCCGTTCCTATCCCTGAGAACGGAGTTGAATTGTATCTGGTAAAAATTTCTCCCGTATCACACTCTTTAAACTTGATCGAAAGATCACTGCAGTGATGTCAGAAATAGGTATGGTCGTGGCGCCTCCGAAGGAAAAATATTTAGAGTTCTACTAGCAAATATGTGCATTTAGTGTGTGTCTGATATTTGCAATTTTTTTTACCAAAATTGCTAGAAAAACGAAATCAAAAGCCTTTGGATAAATCTAGTTTCAGATAAATGTTTACGTAAAAATAAATCTATCAATTGATATTCGTACCTCTAAAGAAATTCAAATATATAAAAAAAAATGCAAAAATACTTTTTATTACTTATATTCGTTACCCATTTTCAGCAAGGGCACGAATATGAGATGCTTGTTTTTTTAAATGATAAAATATTAGACAAACAATCTACGCAAAACATTTATAAGTAACTTTAATTTATAGGCATATAAGTGATATTAATTAGGATTTGTCGTTAGCCCTTCCTACTACTGGGCAAGGCTTACCACTCAGTTTGAAAAATGCTTAGGACATATACTACTGCGCTGATTTAATGATATTGATAAACTTCGCCTTTTAAATCTTTTCTTTTACCTTTTAAATAATGTAAACAATAATTAATTTCCAATACACAGATATCAAAACAAAATTAAAATCAGTTTTCCTATTTTTTGTCTCCCGATTGGACTCGTTTTCTCAAAGCTGATGGATAGATGGATGGCTTCAAAAAGTTGATGGATGCATGAATCCCTACTAATATTATAAATGTGAAAGTAACTTTGTCTGTATGTCTGTTACTTATTCTCGCCTAAACAACTGAACCGATCTTTATGAAATTAGGCACACAGATAGTGTTGAAAAAATGGGTTGAAAGCGTTAAAATCGGGCATAAATGTTTGTATGGAAATTCGTTTTTGACAAAGTCCCATATTGACAATTCCGTCAAGGGGTACGATAAACTTACTTCAAAGCCTAACTAAATAATAAAATATAAAAAAAAAAAACATTGATTTCGAGTCGACAACATAGGTATATCTGTAAAGTTCGGATTGTTACGGATTTTGTTAAATTCTAATGCAAATGACAGTAGCCATATTGGCCGCCCGGATGCCATTCTGAATTCGTTTAAAATTAATACCTACGTATAAATTTGTAACTGTCATATCATACAAATAGATGTGATTTAAATTGATTTCAATTTACCTATAGTTTATGAATTTATAAAACGAAAATGTCTTTATATTACGAAAGATACAATTACGAAGAATTCGCGATGAGGGACCGGAGTGACCGGAGAGTCTGGAGTGACCGGAGGGGCCGGAGGGACCGGAGTGACCAGAGGGACTGGAATCACTGGAGGGACCGAAGTGACTGGAGTGACCGGAGGGGCCGGAGGGACCGGAAGAGCCGGAGGGACCGGGGTGACTGGAGTGACTGGAGTGACCGGAGGGACTGGAGTGACCGGAGTGACCGGAGGGACTGGAGTGAACGGAGTGACCGGAGGGACTGGAGTGACTGGAGTGACCGGAGGGGCCAGAGGGACTGGAGTGACCGGAGGGACCGAAGTGGCCGGAGGGACTGGAGTGACTGGAGTGACCGGAGAGACCGGAGTGACCGGAGGGACTGGAATGATCGGAGTGACCGGAGGGGCCAGAGGGACTGGAGTGACCGGAGGGACCGAAGTGGCCGGAGGGACTGGAGTGACTGGAGTGACCGGAGAGACCGGAGTGACCGGAGGGACTGGAGTGATCGGAGTGACCGGAGGGGCCAGAGGGACTGGAGTGACCGAAGTGGCCGGAGGGACTGGAGTGACTGGAGTGACCGGGGAGACCGGAGTGACCGGAGGGACTGGAGTGACCGGAGGGACTGGAGGGGCCGCAGGGACCGGAGGGGCCGCAGGGACCGGAGTGACCAGAGGGCCCGATGTGACTGGAGGGACTGGTGTGACCGGAGGGACCGGAGTGACTAGACTGACTGGAGTGACCGGAGGGACCGGAGCGCCTGGAGTGACCGGAGGGGCCAGAGGGACTGGAGTGACCGGAGGGACTGGAGTGACTGGAGTGAGCGGAGGGGCCAGAGCGACTGGAGTGACCGAAGTGGCCGGAGGGACTGGAGTGACTGGAGTGACCGGAGAGACCGGAGTGACCGGAGGGACTGGAGTGACCGGAGGGACTGGAGGGGCCGCAGGGACCGGAGGGGCCGCAGGGACCGGAGTGACCAGAGGGCCCGGTGTGACTGGACGGACTGGTGTGACCGGAGGGACCGGAGCGCCTGGAGTGACCGGAGGGGCCAGAGGGGCTGGAGTGACCGGAGGGACCGAAGCGACTGGAGTGACCGGAGGGGCCAGAGGGACTGGAGTGACCGGAGGGACCGAAGCGACTGGAGTGACCGGAGGGGCCAGAGGGACTGGAGTGACTGGAGTGACAGGAGGGACCGGAGTGGCCGGAGGGACCGGAGCGGTTAATGGGTGAAGCGATTTTCGTAAAATTTGGTAGGGAGTTAGCTGATGCTCTGGATTAACATATAGGTTACTTTTTACTGTAGGAAAATATCTTAGTCTCACGGGACAATCGATTTTTGTTAACGCGGGCGAAGCTGCGGGATTCAACTAGTGGATTTATAAATGCAAAATCTATGAGAATTTCTGTAACTCATTTATGCAAAAACCTATATGAGATTGCCTCGAAGGATGCACACCAACGTGGTAGAAGACATAAAATCTGGTGAAGTCGATGGATTATCGTAGTCGGTAATCAAATATTCAAAAATATATGTGTAGTGTCAATCAATCCTCGTCTCTGTAGTTCAGGGATCAGAATAGGGCTACGGTATCTCCTGCCTGTCGCAAGAAGCGACTAAAAGGGGGTTTCCGCGGTTGCGTGCGGCTAGAATGGGATATCGAAGCGTCCAGCTAAGCAATTCTGGGAAGGACGGAGATTGGCTGAGTTACAGTTCAGAGTTGGTAGAAGAGCGGAAAATAATCCGATGGTCAGGTATCGTATAGCAATTATGTCTTGATTTAATTCTTATTAAAAAAATCTAACAAAAAATACAACTGACTTCTATGTCAGAAAAAAATATATATAAAAAATAATATATTGCTGCTTTGCAGAAATATCCGCGCAAAAAAATCATAAATTTTAAGTTAAACTTTATCCTTATTATATTATTTTAGCAATGAAACTTGGTACTCTACCTACACTGTGGTTAATGGCCTTCATTTTTTTAAATGCATTTATTAAAAAGAAAAAACAAACAGCATTATTTCATTTTTACCTGGTGTTCCTGTAAAACAAGGTTTTTGTTGTGTTATTATTAAATTCAAAAACCGATATGTAGGTTTTATTTTATTTATTTACCCGAATGAAGTAGCAAACGAGCATGCAGTCCACCTCATGGTAAGTAGACACTGCCGCCCATAGACATCTTATGCAAACTTATATAGAAAAAGGGGTCCTATCTGAAGTCCATTTTAGGTGTATTGCTACTCTGGAAGTCCAAGATGGTTGCCTCATATAAAAGCGAGTCGGCTACCACACTCTTCCACCGAAAGGCAAGAACTGCTTCACACTAGAAATAAGCATAGCGTACTACCTCATCAGTCGAACTATACTGGTTCTACCACCTTAAATTTTAATAAATAATCTCCTTGGAGATAGATTCAAACATCTCTTCTTAGTTTATCTACGACATACATATATGAGCTCTTGTGTTATATATGCGAAACATTTTTCTTAGTAACATGTGGTAGAACCAGTGTAGTTCGACCGGGGCAGTACCACCGCCACATCTGTTTCTAGCTTGAAGCATTTCTTGCGTTTCGATGGAAGGGTGTGGATGCCGGCATACTTTTTTTTGAGGCGACCATCATAGTCCGCGGAAGTGGCAACGCATCTGTGATTGACTTCAGATAGAACCCATGTCCTCTTTGATGTTTCTTACAGATGTCCATGGGCGGCAGTGACCACTTACCATCAAGTGGACTGCATGCTCGTTCGCTACTACTTTTAATCAGATAAAAAGCAAGTCGTTTATCTCGTCAACCCATTATTGTCCCACTGCTGGGCACGGGTCTTCTCTCAGAATGAGAGAGTTTAGGCCATAGTCCACCGCGCTGGCCAAGTGCGAATTGGTGGACTTCACACACCTCCGAGAACTTTTTTTTTTTAAGAACTCTCGGGTGTATAGGTTTCCTCACGATGTTTTCCTTCACCGAAAAGCAGTGAAGTCGTTTATGCTGTAGATTTTATCGTATCGTATGCTCTTTAGCTATTCCAATCGAACAAAAATGCGTGTCTGCAGCAGGGGCTCTACATGAAACAACAAGCATTAACAAAAACCTTACTAATTAAAACATATTTTAACCGTTTAAATATTAGAGTACATATACATTTTCTTTTAACATACGGAAATCATGTCAAACTTAATTAAAAGCAAATAAAAAACTTAACTTAAAATTCATTGAATAATTGTCAATGACATATCAATTGTACCTAATTTCAACAGATTATATTTTTTAAATAAGATATGTTATTCCAAATCAGTTTTTTCTACTTCTTACAAAGCTAATATATGTAGTTACATTATTTCTCTTTGCATTAATTTTATGGTAAAATACCCTAGTTGGGATATAGAAAAAATGAGGTTTAGGTTGGCTAGCAAAGTTTAGAAGAAAGAAAGAAAGAAAACATTTTTATTCACGATATAACAACACAATACACTGATATTGGAAAGTCATTCAAGACAGAAGACATTCAAGTCAAATATAAAATTGTTGAACTGGCAGTAGGACGGAGACAATATTTTTTTTATTAGGAATCGGCGAGTTTGGCCTTAGTTGCGTATATAGTCAAAGACAGTGTGAAAAAAAACCTTATATTAAGTTAATATTTATACCGTAATTGAATATTTTTTACATCCCGCAGTAGTGCATAAAATGAAAGAATACATTTTATTTTTTGTTCTAGAACTTGCATGTGAAAGGGAACGCAGTCAGGTATACGTTTCGTTGTAAATTAACAGTTTTTGAAGTGAAACTTCTTTATCAGGGGTTTATTTGAAAAATAACGTCATAAAGAAGTTTCACTTCTTACGAGTGTACGCTAGTACACGCACACATTTTTAAATCTTTAATACATTTTCTCTGTGGAATGAAACGCATGTTTACGAAAATTACGAAATGTCAGCGTCAACTGTCAGTTACCAATTACTGTCATTGTTCACTTTTTTTTATATTTCTACATCTAACCTCAAACAAGATTAGAACTTAAAAAACTTTTTTTTTGTTTTAATCTTTTTATATATATTTTTTTATTTTTTATGTTAGCTAATTACCAGACGAAGTCAACGGAGTAATAATTACAAAGAACAAAACAATTATGTATAATTAATTTGACTTGCAAAGTATAACATGCCATAAGTTATATAAAAAAAACCTTAAGTTTTAAAGAAAATATTATCTTTTTAATGAATTTACAATATGATAATCTACATAATTACACACGTCATAACAGTATACGTTTAAAAAAATATTAGAGCCAAGCATGTATTGAAATTCGCCATTCTCCTTTGTAACACATATTTTCTACCTGCTCTATAAGAACTTTAGTTATGCCAAATCTCCATGCACGCAAGGTGTTCATATAGGAATACAATGGGTTTTACTATTTTTATAGGTATGTAGAGTAAGTAGGTATATGGGCTATATATGTCAGTTATTGTTAAGTTTTTAACCGACTTCCCAAAGGAAAGAGGTTATCTATTCGTCACGTATATATTTTTTTTTTTTTTTTTTTTTTTTTTATGTATGTTCGGGCGAAATGGCTAGAAATCGTCGACCTACCGACACGATTCATACGACATTGTATGCGACTAGTTTCACAGGCAGTCCCATATTGAGGAAAATTAAAACCTTCCGGCGGTTTTCCCGGAAAATTGGAAAATGTCGGTTTCTTAAAATCTTGAATAACTTGGGTGTTTATAAACTGATTTCCATTTTCTTTCTTTCATTTGATAGGAAATTTCGTTGGTCATTTTGAGGAAGCGCGGGAAATCTTGAAAACGGCGGGTGTATTTCTTAGCGCAAATTTTCAATATTTTACATTTATCAGTGGAGTTGGTAAATTTTAGTATTTTAACTATTCCTATTAGTTCTTTAGTTCTTTTTCTTTAATATATTCTTTGGTAAGTCTTTATTATTTAAATTTTTTAAAAAACTCTAACCATGAACGAGCCCCCGGACCCCGGGGGTTCTGTACCTCACGTAGCATGTAATGTTACAATTTCGCACAATGAATCCAGTATGGATACAGACGCATCATCTAATATTAGTCAGCGCAAGCGTCCGAAACATAAAAAAATTTGCAAGACTTGCAATAAAAAAAGGAAGAGCAGTCATACTTCACATACCAAAAATGATTGCAAATGCGACAGTGATGAAAATCAATCACTACATAATAAAAAAAACGAACCTGAATCCAGTAAAAAAGAAACACCACTAAATTCAGATTCAACTCAGCCGACTCCGATATCTCGTCAAATTTTCCTTAATTCAGATATTTCACCTTACATAGTTCATGTGCAACGCAATCTTCTATCACCAAATGATCCAAGCACTTTTCATCCCATAGCATTTGGAAGATTATTACGAAAATACTCTTTTAAAAATATTGTTAATGGTAGCATCAAAAAGATTGGCAGGAATAAGATCTCGTTAGCCTTCTCAAATTATGTTGACGCTAACCTATTTTTAAAACATGAAGGTTTATGCTCTAATAACTTAAAAGTCTTTATACCAACTTTTACTATAACTAGAATGGGTTTAATTAGAGGTGTACCTACTGAATGGTCACCAGATGAAATAAGGGAATCGATTACAGTACCATTCGGTTGTGGAGAAATAATTAAAATAAGACGGCTTAATTATAAGATAATGGTGGATGGTTCTCCAGTATGGAAACCTTCTCAGACAGTTGTTATTACTTTCGATGGACAAGTTTTGCCAAAAAATGTTTATATATACTATAATGCATTTTCTGTTGAATTATACACATATCCTACCATCCAGTGTTATCAGTGTTGTCGTTATGGTCATACTAGGACACAATGTCGCTCCAAGCCACGTTGCTTTAAGTGTGGTGAGGCCCACACTGGTGATACATGCGCTATTGATGATGATTGTGCCATATGTTGTGTATGTGGTGGTTCCCATTTAGCAACTAATAAGTCGTGCCCCGAGTTTGTAAGGCAGAAACAAGTTAAATTGACTATGGCTCAAAGTTGCATATCATATGCGGAAGCATCTAAATTGCATCCTCCTATATCTAGGTCATATTCAGAAGCTTTAAAAACACCTCAAAAACAATATATTAATCAGGATTATAATGGGTCACGTAACACCAGCCATCCTTCCATGCAACATGGTAATATTTCATATAGGAAAACTGTTTTTTTAAAACCTAGGTCGCCTACTAAACTACAAAAAGGGTATGACCAAGCAATTCATAACTCTATGATAAGGGAATATGATATTCCATTGCCTAGTAATGGCAGTATAGTCAATTCAAATAATAGTACACTTAAAGAAAAACAAACTGATATGAAAGAAATTATAATATCATTAATAAATCTTTTATTACAAAATAATATAAGTTCACCGGACAACGCTGCTGTTTTACTTGACATTTTAAAACAATTTAAATTTGATAATGGGTCACAAATCCAAAATCCTGCAGTGGAACTGCAGAAGCTTAATTAACAAGAAAACTGATCTTGCTTACTTAATTAATAAATACAACCCACTACTGATCTCTCTTTCGGAGACATGGTTATCCCCGGGTGTTCCATTAAAAATACCCGGATACACATGTGTCCGAAAGGATAGATCAGATGGTTATGGTGGCATTGCCACCCTTGTAAATAACTCTGTACATTTTTCTCCTGTCCCTCTTCCTAATAATATTGATATTCCAGCTCTTGCTATATCTATTGATAATATATGTTAAGTGACAGTATACATTGCTCATCCATCTGTAATAGTATATGAGGCAATTAAAACAATAATATCGTCTCTTCCACAACCAATCTTAATTTTAGGTGATTTTAATTGCCACCACCAATCTTGGGGTAGTACATTAAGTAATTTTTATGGCGAAATGATGTTAGAAATAATTGATAGCAATAATCTGTGTATTTTGAATACGGGTAAGCCTACACGTCGTACTGGACCTAATGAAAATGTAAGTGCTGTTGATTTGTCTATTTGTTCACCCAACATTGCATCTGTGTTATCTTGGGATACACTCCCTCTTACATATGGTAGCGATCATTATCCAATTTTAATTGACTTGCTGTCACCAATGTCACCATCACCAAAACAAAGACAGATTCGGCCGACATACAGACTAAATAAAACCAATTTAACAGATTACCAAAATTATACTGACTCGAGGTTCATGTCACTTCCGAAATTATGCTGCAATAATGAAACTATTTGCAATGATGCTTTTTTATGTACATTACAAGATGCAGCTAAAAAAATATTTCCTGGCCTAGACAATAGGAAAAAAAATCATCATATATCTTCACCACCATGATGGGATGAAGAATGTACAAAGGCAGTTAAAAAGCGAAAGGAAGCTGAAAAACATTATAATTGTAACATGACGTCTGAAAACTTTCAAACATTATCTGTAATAATTTCTGCCACACGAAAATTTTTAAAGAAAAAGAAATCTAATGGTTGGAAAAAATTTTGTTCATTGGTTTCACCCGACACCCACACTTCAGTTGTTTGGAATAATATTAAACGTTTTCGTTCAGTTTACAAAGATCCTAGTTATACATGCATTTCTGCTAATCTTGCTTACAAGTTTATAGATATGTTAGCTCCACCTTACGTCCCGGAAAAATCTGAATGTATTCAACAATGTAATACGAATAGTGTAATCAATGAACGTCTCGGTCTTAATTCCCCATTCACAATGCTTGAATTAAAAGATGTTTTAATTAATCTTAAAGACTCTGCTCCAGGTGAAGATCTTATACCATATTCTTTTATTGTAAATCTTAATGAATCCATGCTTAGTTATTATTTAGATATTGTTAATTCTGCAATGATTTCAGGCTCAATCCCTTCATTATGGAAGTCACAAATAGTTATTCCTTTATTAAAACCAGGCAAACCCCAAGAACACCCTACGTCATACAGACCTATAGCATTGTCGTCCGTTTTAGTAAAAATTGCAGAACATTTAATAAAAAATCGTTTAGAATGGTTCATTGAGCATTATAATTTAATTTCTAGCACTCAATTTGGATTCAGAAAAGGGAAAAGCACAATAGATAATATCGCTATCTTTTGTACAGATATCCGTCTTGCATTTACGAATAGTGAATCAGTAGTTGCCACATTTTTAGATATTCAATCTGCTTATGATAGTGTTCTGCTTCCTATATTGCGCCATAAAATGAATATTTTGGGTTTACCAGAGATGCTCACAAATTTTGTTTTGAACCTTCTTACTGAGAGGAAAATTAAAGTATTCCTCAACGATGGCCTTTGCATTGAAAGACTTGTATGGAAGGGACTACCACAAGGGTCAGTTCTAAGTCCACTATTGTATAATATTTACACATATGACATTATTCATTCAATCCAAAGTCCTATAAAAATATTACAATATGCAGATGGTCTTCTTTTATATACTGTTAATATTTCGATACCCATTTCTTGTGATTTTTTAACATCTTCCCTTAGTACATTGAAATCCTGGTTAACTTTAAACAATTTAAATATATCTGCACCTAAAAACACTGCAATAATTTTTTCTAGAAAACGAAATATTCCTTTAGTAAAAATATGTATTGACAACAAAGAAATTCCTATAAAAACTGAAACCAAATTTCTTGGACTAATATTAGATTCTAAGCTTACTGGGCTTTCACATTGTGAATACATCACTGCTAAATGTGAACGTAATATTAATATTTTAAGGTGTCTTACTGGAGTTTGGTGGGGAGCCCATCCTTATTCATTAAAGCTGTTATACAATGCTTTAATTAGAAGCATTCTTGATTATGGAACATTTTTATTAGAACCCGGTTGTTCATCCGGTTGGAAAAAGTTAGACGGTATACAATCAAAATGTCTTAGAATCATAACTGGATGCATGAAGTCAAGCCCAATAAATGCCTTGCAAGTTGAATGCACTGATCCTCCCTTGCGTTTAAGACGTCAGTACTTATCAGATCGTTTTATATATAAATCATTACAATTTTATAATCATCCATTATTCCCTGCTTTACAATTGTTGTCTCAAACTGTTAGTAAATCTAGTTTTTGGACACATAAAACCTGTACCGTTAACAGCTATCTAAAATTTAAAGCGCTTACTTCTCCAACATTTCAATCAATTAGTTTATCTGTGTATAAATATGAATATGAATGTATAACTATAGCTCCTAATATATTTTTAAACATTGATGTAAATAGGAATGATAAACAAGTTGACGAGCATTTTAATAATATACATGTAAATAAATGGAATGGTTGGCATTTCATATATACGGATGCTTCAAAAAAGACAACTACTGGATGCGTCGGGGTGGGTGTGTATCATTCACAGTATGACATTGTACAAAAGATTAAATTACCACCCGAATCTTCTGTTTTTACTGGCGAGTGTTTTGGATTATTAAAAGCTTTGGAGTATGTATTACTCATGAAATTAAAGAGCACTGTCATATTTACAGATTCTCTAAGTGCATTGCAAGCTGTAGCTAAATTTCCTCTTAAAGCCAAAAATTACCCTCCAATTATGGAAATAAGAAAATTACTTTTAAATTGTTCTGCAAACCAAATGAAGGTGTCATTTGCATGGATACCGAGTCATTGTGGCATCAAAGGAAATGTGAAGGCTGACGAGATTGCTTCTGATGCTATAGAATGTGGCGATATGCATCCTTATACTAATTATTCTTATGATTTGCTCGCTTTGCCTAAAGTTTGCCTTATGGAATCATGGAATGAAATTTGGAATGAAACTACTAAATTAAAAGGTAGATTTTATGCACTCATTCAACCTAATATACCAACCAAACCATGGTTCTTTAAAGCAAAACTTGGAAAAACAGTAACATCAATTTTAATACGTTCACGATTGGGTCATGTTTGTACTCCTAAACATCTAGCTAGACTTAAGATAGTTAGTGATTCTATGTGTTCGTGTGGTGCAGATGAGGCAGATTTGAATCACATATTTTTCTCCTGTCCATTATATGACCGTTCTTCCTTAATACAAAACCTTACTTCCCTCGGTGTTCCTTTTCCGCTTTGTATTTCTTCCTTATTAATATTTGACAAACCTCAAATATATTCAGTCCTGGCTTCATATTTAACCACAAACCATATCAACCTGTAGTATTCATATTTATTTTCCTTTCTTATTTATCTATCCCTTACCGAACTCCTCTGATCCTTGTCCTTTTCCAAATTTATCGATGTTTATTTTTTGTAACTTGAATTTCCCCGCTTCTGTACGTACAAAACTTGTCATTGGCAAAATGGTCATAAGACCGAGAAGCCATCGCGTAAAACAAAAAAAAAAAAAAAAAAATTTCGTCACGCAACTTTTTCTCTTGGACATGGTTATGCTGTGATGCTTAACTCTTTGAGTTATTGGGTGGAAACCACCACCACTCCTCAAGTTTTTTAGATAATTTGAGATAACTCGGCTTCTGCCGAATCGATTCTTATGAAACTTGAAATATGTATTATATATCTATGCTTATATAGGTTGACGAAAAATTTGACCTTCAACTCTTCGATCCTGATGATGCAGGGTTACAGCTATCCTAAACTATAACATTAGCTATTTGGTGCTTACATATATGTAACAAGACTACTAAGCAGAGACATGTGATGAAAATTTGACCTTCAACTCCTTAATCCTGATGATGCAGGGGTGCCTCAAGCCTAAACCATAGGGGTTGACCATTTGGTGCTTATGGGTATGTTATAACAATACTAAGCAAAGACATATTTGAAAAAAAATGACCTTCAACTCCTCAACCCTGATGATGCAGGGTGCTGTAAGCCCAAGCCGTAGGTGATGGCCATTTAGTGCTTACGGATATATAATAAGATAGCAAGGCAAAGATGTACGATGACAAATTTGACCTTTAACTCCTCAACCCTGATGATGCAGGGGTACTGCAGGCTTAAACCATAAACGTTAGACATTTGTTGCTCACGGATTTGTAATAACATTGCTAAGCAAAGGTATACGACGAAAAATTGGACCTTCAACTCCTCAATCCTGATGATGCAGGGGTATTGAATGCCTAAGCCATAAAACTTAGCTATTTCAATCTTACGCATTCAAAATGATATTTAAAAAAATGTAAGGTAAAACATTAGAAAAATGGTTGTATACGGTGGAAAATTGGACCTTCAACTCCTCAATCCTGATGATGCTGGGGTGCTTCAAGCTTAAACTATAGGCGTTAGCTACATGATCGCTACGTATATCTGATAAGATTACTAAGCAAAGATATAAGATGAAAAATTTGACCTTCAACCCCTCAACTCTGATGATGCAGGGGTACTTCAGACTTAAACTATAGGCGTTGGCCATTTGATGCTTATGGGTATGTAATATATTTACAAAGCGAAGACGTATGATAAAAAAGTTGACCTTCAACTCCTCAACCCTGATGATGCAGGGTACTGTAAGCCCAAGCCATAGAAGTTGGGGATCTGTTGCTTACGTGCATGCGATGAGATTACATAGAAAAGATATGACATGATAATTTTGACCTTCAACTCTTCGGCCCTGATGATGCAGGGGTACTTCAGGCTTAAACCATAGGCGTTGGCCATTTGATACTTATGGATATGTAATATATTTACAAAGCAAAGACGTATGATAAGAAAATTGACCTTCAACTCCTCAACCCTGATGATGCAGGGTACTGCAAGCTTAAACCATAAGCATCGGCCATATGGTGCTTACGTATATGTAATGAGATTACTAAGCAAAGATATGACATGATAATTTTGACCTTCAACTCCTCAACCCTGATAATGCTGGGGTCCTTCAAGTTTAAACCGTAGGCATCGGCCATATTGTGCTTACGTATACATAATGTTGTTGTTCACAATACCAACAATGAGTTTCGGAGAGGATATAATTATGATCAAAAATTCCACTTTGAATACAATTACCTGAAAGATGCAAGAGTACTACCAACCTTTTTAAATTGGATGGGTTATTTTTATCAGTATCAGTTGAATTATACTCTTAGTTATAAGGTTTATATTACTTTTTCTACTTTAAATATTGATAATTATAGGTCTATTCTTTAAATAAATGTTTACTCAGAAAAAGTTGTTTTATTCGGTTAGGTTAGGTTCGAACAGATTTTTCTAATTCAGAATCTAAGGGAGGGGGCGCGGTAGCGCCCCCGACCGGTTGTGTCAAAGAAGTCTATTTTTATATGATGACGTCAGCACATAATTTTATTCATCCGAAAATCGGACGAATAATTAATTTTATTCATCCGGTTAGCGGACGACTAGCAACAGCCATAACTGATTTTATCGTGACTGAAAAGCGTGAAAAAAAAAATTTTAAACAAAAAATACAACCGACTTCCATGCCACATAAAATTAAAAAATAATTTAAATACATGTTGGTTTAGAGCAAACACAGTTCTTAGTACATAGTCCCGAAGTCGGCGCTCATATAAGATACATATAGTTTCGTCATGATCCAGCAAAATATGGTAAGCGCCGACTTCGGGACTATGTACTAAGAACTGTGTTTGCTCTAAACCAACATGTATTTAAATTATTTTTTAATTTTATGTGGCATGGAAGTCGGTTGTATTTTTTGTTTAAAATTTTTTTTTGATACTAGCTTTCATACGGACACGATTTTGAATTGAATGACCCTAGACATATATTTCAAAATATTTCAATACCAAGTATCGAAATCCGACCGGTAGTTTATGCATGAAAAAGTTACAAGACACATACATATTTCCTCACAAATTTTGCATTTAATAATCCATCCTCTTGAAGTCCACAGACACAGGCCTCTAATCAAAATGGCGCCACTCCAACCGAGGAAGAGAGCGACCTGTGCTCCTTTTGCCAAAATGTAATCGCCACTTAAGAACCTTGGTTCCCCATCGGTTATTGGCCCTTAGAACCATGTAGCCAGGCTTATTATTTGCAATGATTGTAAATAAGTATGATTCTTTTCGTCTCCACGCCTTATGTATTAATACTTTAAATGAAGTTAAATATCTTTTTTATAATATATCTGTAGCAAGCGAGCAGTCACCTGATGGTAAGTAGCCACTGCTGCTCATGGACATTTGAAATCAAGCCCAGATAAGATTAGAGTCACAAAAAACTCGAGTCATTGCGTCGTGAACTCGCTTAATCGTTAACACAACGGGTTCACTGACACCTTACGATTTTCATTCGTAGAGATCATTACTACTAATATTTTACTATTTATATTAAGATTGGTAAGGTAAGTAAGTACATTATATATTTAAGCAAATACCTACAGTGTTAAGCAAATACATTATTTGTTTAACGTTAATCTAATCAAATTCTGAAAATTACGCATTAATTACATATATTACAATTATTATAACATCACAACATTCTTGATACATCCCAAAAATTGAAGTTTGTCCTAATTATTTACATTTTGTATTACCTTGTTTTTTTTTTATTTTTTGAAGTCTCTAGTTATACTGGTCTAGATTCGAGCATAAAATAAAACATATTTTGAAATTCACCGAAGTATAAAATAAACAGGTTTCCAGTTTAATACATTATAGGTACTTTACACAATAGTTTTTGCTCACTGCAAAGATTAAATAATGTGGAATTTTCATCTTTGTGAGCATTCTCAGATCACTTGACTAACACTGAATGTAGCCATATTAAAAAGCAATAATCCATTTTAAAATACTATATCGCATTCGCATTTTATATCTTAGGCATTTGTATTATACCTTTTTTTTGTTTTCGAGGGGAAACTTTCAAAAAGTACCCAACGTCGTGGAAGCGACGCGGGTTATGTGGGATTCTTACCGCACTAAACCCCCTCGGTTGACGACCTCGACGCTGCGAAGAGGACTCCGGGAACTCCAATTAACCGCCGCTGGTGTCCTCAGCGTGTTGCCCCATCGGGCTCTTCCCTGGTGGGCGTGAACTGCTCAGCAAACCTTCTGGTTTTTACGACTGCATGCAACCCCGGAGGCCGCTCAGTCGCCTCTTACGACAGGCAGAGAGTACCGTAGTCCTATTCTGGTCCCGGAACTACAGGGATAGTTTTGTATTTGTATTATACCTAACATTATTTTTTGTAAATATAATAATTGAAACACATACCTAATTATATTTTATTTTCTTGCACTTTTCCATATGAACTTTATGATGTTCATATAAGCGCACAGTGTGCTCAAAAAGGTAAGTTTTTGTTCGACATATTACGACATAATATATGTATTATTACAAATAAAATAGCGGAGTAATTTAATGAATTATACATTGTTTATCATTATGTATGTTATATGAAACAGTTTTTGGTCGTTTTATTAAGTTAGCATAGAGGTAATTTTACCACAAAAATAGTTATTTAATGTATGTTTTATGTATTTGGAAGAAAAACTAAGGATTCGTTGTAGGTTAATACGTACTGGTAACAACTTCAAGGTTAAAAGCATATAAGCATGTACATACATTTTATTGTAGCCGGAAAATTCAAACTGCTTTTTATAGCCATTAACGTGTAGAAGACAAATAATTATACAAATCGTAACTCATTGAATTAATTACTATAGACATGTACAGTGAGATGTTGGCATATTATAATGTTATTTTATAGTACCAGAAGATTTTATTTAATTAATGATTTTAAAGCAAGATTTTTCTTTAGAAATTAAAATCTAGGAGATGGGCTATGATTTTTTTCGTTATATATATCTCTTAGATTTTGATTTCTCCTAGATCAATACCACATTAGGTTTACTATACTATAGTATTGTGTATTTAGGTGGGAATATTTAGTATTAAACTAATTATTCCTGTCAAAATAATTAGTAGAGTAGTGATAGCCTAACGGTTGAAGTTTGACCTCTCGATCGGGAGGTCCCAGGTTTAAACCCTTCCTATGCACCACTGATTATGTGCGTATTAGAAATGAATTATCACTGCTTTTTTGTGAAGGAAAACACCGTGAGGAAACCCGAGAGTTCTTTTAAAAAAAGTTCTCGGAGGTGTGTGAAGTCTACCAATTGGCACTTGGCCAGCGCGGTGGGCTATGGCCTAAAATTTTCTCATTCGGACAGAAGACCCGTGCCCAGTAGTGGGATAATAATGGGTTGATGATAATTTATCAAACAATTGTAAAAAGTGAGATACGCTTAATAATTAATATGTATAATAGATGACATTTATTTGATCATATAAAAGACTTCAACGCGTCAATAAATTATTATTTTATTATGTAGTTTATGAATTATTAATTTATTATTATAATTATTTATTTATTATTATTTTATTTTAGTTACAGATATATTATTATATATACACCATTTATATTTGAGTTAAACAACTTGGCTTCATAAAATATTGCTGAAAATAAGTAAAATAATAAAAACAGACTTAAAATGTATTTAAACCAAGGAGGAGGAGGTAGATTTAAACAGTATAACTGTTTCTAACTAGGTAGTAGCATACACGCGAAATTTAATATTTTCTCTGTAATATAAAAATATTTTATCTGCGTGAACCTACACATTTTGTTTGAAAACGAATTAAAAATGTAATGATACAAGTCGAATACAATGTTACTAATACCCGAGCCTATGTTACGAATGCCTATTATAGGAGGTGGCTATCCTACCTCTTTTAATTTTAATAAATATACATATCTAAATACTATTTATACTTATGTTGTAATCCAGGTCAGACAATATATTATGACAATAGTAAGGTTGACAATGTACCTATTATGCAAATTCTGTGCATCGTTTAGCGCGATTTATTGAAAATCTATATATCAAGTGAAGCAAAACTTTGAAATCCCTTTAAAAAAAATACGAGGGCGAATTATGGAATTTGGCACAGTTATAGTTTATATGGAGAAATAGTGCGGGATGCCAATATATATTTTTTTAATAATATACAAAACATTCGTAAAATTGATTATAAAGTACCTCACACACTACCATGCATTTTACACAAATACATGTATACGTAAACGAATACGGCAAACGAATTAAACGTTCGTTGTTTTTTTTTAATATGACAACACATAATGTCAAAAAGGTGAGATTTTTTTTCATAGCTTTTATGCAGCTTAGTCATATAAAACATTAAGTATTTTCTTTTAATGGGCATGTTTAAAATATTTTGAAATACTTATATACACCGCCGTAAAATACTTTCATAAACTTTTCGGTACATCAAAATGTTTTCGAACTATAGTATAATTGACTTAAATTACTGTGGAATTATGACCGTTGCTATGGGGGACTAGTACCTAATAATAAAGTGATGACATTAATAATAGGCTTTCTCGTACACCCATTATTGCCCTACTGCTGGGGACGGCTCTTCTTTTAGAATGAGAGAGTTTCCGTCCACCGTGATGTCTAAATGTAAATTTGAAGATAATAATAATAGTCTTGTTAAAATCCCACGTACATCTTAGTATAAGAACAATCCCATTTAAAATACTAAAAGGTTACTTAAACCTTTAAATAGGCCTGCCCCATAATGGATTATCGGAAAGGATGACAATAAAGGGACGTAAAGAAATGCAAAAATCCACTTACAATAATTAAGGTCAATTTTAATTCAATTCAAAAGGATTGATCTTTTTTAAGGAAGTTGGTTTTACAAAGTCAAGGGTGCATCTCGACCAATAATTATCATGCCCAACTAAGGTGAGTTGGGCATTGTCCTTGGAAGCAGTAACGCATCTGTGATTGACTTCTGATAGAAAACATGTTCTATATGAAGTTGCTCACAGATATCCATGGGCGGCAGTGGCCACATACCATCAGGACTGCATGCTCGTTTGCTACTTCAATAAGATAAAAGTGCAATACTATGAATAGATAAACCGTTAAGATATTTTGGATTTAAGTGGCGTCTATAAATACACAGAGTATACAGACGACGAGCATGTCGCATGTATCGATTACTTAAGGTGAGTTGAGGTAATATCGGACATGGGGTAAAACCTATTAACGAACTAATATCATTTGTGGAAGAACTAAATACCTCATTTTAGCTAATTTTTTTTTATTTCATTGAAGTAGCAAACGAGCATGCAGTCCACCTGATGGCAAGTGGTCACTGTCGCCCATGAACATCTGTAATCAAATTTATACAGGACATGGGTTCCATCTGAAGTCAAACACAGATGCGTTGCTACTCCCGAGGACTAGGATGGTCGCCTCAAATAAAAGTGTGCCGGCAACCACACCCTTCGAACGAAACGCAAGAAATGCTTCACGATAGAATTTCATACTCAAGTGATAAAAAGTCACAGTCACAGCTGCTCATTTATTTATAGAGTTAGTGTTTTTTACCACAATCAATTAGTGGTCATATAAACATATCTATTTCTACGATTGAAACACGAAAATGGCTTTATTTTTGGATTGGGTTAAGATATTGGAATGTCTGTTAGACCAAAAGATGCGGTACATTTTGGGTGTCAAGAAAATGGTAGAAGATCAATTTGACCAAAATCGTAGTTAATTAGTTCTTTTGTTATACCAACATGGTTCGATCTGAACTCTGTTTTAGCACACACGGATGCGTTACTACTCCCAAGAACTAAGATGATTGGCTCACACGAAAGTGTCCTGGCAACAACATCCTTCCTCTGAAACGCAAACACTAATCATCATGCTAAAAATACCTATGTATGACGAAGGTATCTACCAGTTTGTACTACACTGATTCTACCACGATGATAATATAGCATGCAGCTTACAAATTGTAATAAAGAATTACGTTCTACCAAATTACGTGCGCTGTTTGCACTTGAAATCACCATAGATTGTTATCATCATAACAAAAAACTTATATTTGTTATAAATATAAAATAAAGCTGACGTTTCGTTGGTTCGGTGTTACCTCTGGTTAAGGTCATCCGGTCATCTTTTGTTTTTACTGTCCGACACAGTCAGAAGAAGGGTAATGTTTTTTGAACATATGTGTGTATGTATGTCAACCAAGTGGTAACTTGGTTGACATACATACACACATACGCTACACGACTACATTGGTCCTACCGGACCAATGTAATCGTGACGACCCGGAGTAGCGGTGCGGCTACCATACCGGAAGGACACGCAGTGGGTCCCGGGTTCGATTCCCGGCCAGACAGGTATCTGAACGATGAGTTAAGATTTTTAATGTGACACACTTATTTCTAACGTGAAGCAGTTATTGCATTTCGATGGAAGGGTGTTTTACACACCGGCACACTTTATATAAGGCTTCCATTTAGTCCTCGACAGTAGCAATCCATATATTTGGGTAGAATCTATGTTCTATATGAACTTGCTTAGAGATGTCCATTACAAGAGAATATAACATAACAACTGTTGCTGTCTGTTCACTACAATTTTTCTATACAAATATGCAAAGATTACTCGCTCTGGGTCATTATAAGCTTACATTGTTTGCAACTGATACAGTGTTACAATTCCCACTCATTATCTCAGATTACAAAGTAATTATTAAGATATAATATTCTTCTATGATTATAACAGTTAATCGCTGCAATCGATTAACGACATTACTATTTAAATATGTAATACGGATTTAAATACAATCCGTAGTTACAATTGCTGACTGTAACTGAGGATAAAGGTTGTATTTCTTTTATAATTTACCTGTTATAATTGATGGCTCTGGACCAAAGAGCAAAGTACGTTTTTTTTTTATAAAAAAGGATAACAATTGTTATAAATGACTTAATACTACGAGTATCACTAAGAGCCAATAATGGAAAACAGGCAAATAAACCTTTTGCATTGTCTCTGCAACTTGCATTTTTATTGTATCAATAGAATTTTTTATTTTTGTTTTCGAGGGGGAAACCTTCCAAAGGTACCCGACGCCGTGGGAGCGACGCAGGGTTATGTGGGATTTTTACCGCACTAACACCCCCCCCCCCCCCCGGTGGCCGTCCTCGGCGCTGAAAAGGAGGACTCCGGGATCTCGAAACGACTTCAACCGGAATCCTCCGAACGCGCTGCCCCATCGGGCTCCTCCCAGATGGGCGGCTGGGCCCACCGCTCCGTCTAGTCTTTACGACGGTATGCGACCACACATACCGCCGTCCTTCCCGGGATTGCTGACCGAACGGTTCGAGCTCCCACTCTAGCCGTCTGCAACCCCGGAAGCCCCTTTTAGTCGCCTCTTACGACAGGCAGGGGATACCGTAGCCCTATTCTGACCCCGAGGCTACAGGGACGGTATCAATAGAATTAGCAAACGAACATGCAGTTCACTTGATGAATAATGGCTCCTGCCGCTTATGAATTGTAATCAATCAGATATTATATTGGTCTTACGTGAGCCTACCTATGCCATCCGTCCGCTGGTGACTAAGTCGGAAATCTTCAGATAACAATCCTCCTTAGGTACTTCGTATTTTAGGTGGTAGAACCAGTGTAGTTCGCCCGGGAAGTACCAGCGACACATCTATTTCTAGCGTGAAGCAGTTCTTGCGTTTCGATAGAAGGGTGTGGTTGCCGGCACACTTTTGAGGCGACCATCTTAGTCCTCGGGAGTAGCACCGCATCTGTAATTAACTTTAGATAGAACTTCATCTTCTATATGAAGTTGTTTACAGGAGTCACAGATGTCCATGGGCGGCAGTGACCACTTACCATCAGGTGGACTGCGTGCTCGTTTGCTATTTCAGTCTTATAAAACAAAACAATCTTGGAATCAAAAGACAGCAGGACTTAATAATGCTGTTATCTGTCAGAAAAAAAATACTAATAAATGTACTCAAATTTATCTTTCCAGTGTTTGAAATTTTTGAAAGCAACTAGTTTGTAGGCAACTATACTACCAAATTTTCAACATGGGAAGTCAAAATTGAATATATTAGTTATTTTTAAATTATAAGCATATAACTATCCCTAAATATACCTAACTGCAATTTAATTATTTCATGTCATATTACATTTTATTAAGCTCGGCTAAAGGACTTAGCTATTTATTTAATCTGATGTATACTTTATATTTTCAAATTAACGATGCGTGCAGTGCGTAAACAAATCCGAATTAAAACTGACGGATTCTACATACGTTTTCAGTGTGAAGTCATCTTAAGGGTCGCTTAATTATTCTATATACAGGATATTTATACACGCTTGCTTGATATAAATAGCAGCTCGTATATTTTACTTAATGCATAACTATTTCACTCCTTGCTAAGTAGTGTAGAGTTAGGGCATTCCTTCAAAATGCTGCGAATTTTATATTTCCTCGCCTTGGTGTTTAGTGTTCAATCGGGTTCGGGTAAGTCTTTATTTTGAATTTAATTTTTATGAAATTTAATTTAGTTTTTCTAAGGATTTTAGATATTAATAAGATTCATTTTATTTTAAGTTTGTCATTAATTTAACAAAATCAATCAAATTTTAACATGTTTCATAGTTTTTGTTTTGAAATGTTTAGACTTTTATTCTAAGTCTTTTTAAACTTCGCTACACAAAGCTCATGACAAAAATGATTAGGTACAAGATGGTTTGAAAGGGAGTAAATTTGCTCTACCTAGGTAGTTATAATAGCGACCTACTACTGTTTACTATAGTTTGGCACTACATTTATTCATGGACACCAAATGGCCAACTCCTATGGTTTAGGCTTGAAGTACCCCTTCAATTTGAAAGTAATTTTTTATAGTCAAAATCTGCTTAGTAATTTGATTCTACTTCCCACTTACTTCTTCTACCCAATTGGACTCCTACAGCATAGGTTCCTGAAGTCCTTTCTAATAAAAAAAAATCATCAAAATCTGTTGGCGTGATATTGAGTTATTCGTCAATTTATCGCGCACATCGTTAATGCCAATTTAAGACTTATGCGCC
This sequence comes from Spicauda simplicius, assembly GCA_949699795.1. Taxonomy (NCBI): domain Eukaryota; kingdom Metazoa; phylum Arthropoda; class Insecta; order Lepidoptera; family Hesperiidae; genus Spicauda; species Spicauda simplicius. The sequence continues at coordinate 789,644 of OX453068.1, forward strand.
TTTCTTATGGATGTCATTGTCAGAAATGAACTAAAAAAATGGGATCCCATGGTACGCACTACTTTTCAAATAAAAAAAATCATCCAAATCGGTTCACCCAGTCGGAGTAATCAGGTAACAAATATAAAAAAGAATACGTCCTGAGAACTGATACGAGAACGTCCTGCTTTTTGGAAGTCGGTTAAAAATACCCGCTATTTCTTTTAAATGCTTTTATTTAAAACCTTTAACGGGTGATTTTAATCAATAAAATCAATACAATTTATTTATTGACAAATATTCGTGCTACTTTGGACAATATGATTTTAGTTTTTTAAGTTAAATTAAGGTCTAATTTCGACCGTTGCGACGGGTGACTAGTAATTTAAAATCTGCACATATCTAACTTTGTTCAATCTAGGATTCGAAACTCGGACCTCGGAATTCAAAGACCACCTATTAAAATATATTTTTATTACTTTTAATTGACTTTGTTTCATATTATTATTGATTTATTTGGATTAGTGATGTACTTTATGCCAGTAGGCTAGTGACCTCTTATAACAATTCCTCCCTATTTTCCTTCCTACCTATATTCCTACCTACCTAGGACCTACTTAAGCAAAACAGAATCAACCCACACAACGACAGTTTTGAGAAAAAGACATTTTTGTCAAAATTTTGTTTACTGTATAATTTTAGATTATTTGTAATAAAATCTTATTACGATGATGCACAAAATAATTTGTTCTATGTACGTATACAAATATGATATTATTGAAAATTATCAACGTTTTTAATAATACAGGAGGAAAACTCGTTGGTTCCTTTTTACAAAAGTAGGTCCAATTGCAGACATTTTCAAGTAACAAGCTTTATTATAAACATTAAAACAATAAAACGAAAGACTGTTCCGTGACCTTAGAAGTTCAACTGGTACACAAGTAGCTTACCTTCAAGATGATAATGATATTTAAAGGATAATACACGAAATTCGAAACAGGAAGAGCTGGGCGGAAATGCAGCAATGCGCTTGGATAAATATTTTTATTGTTTAATGTCAGTTTAGTGGGTTGAAATTTGTTTTATCCATCCTAAGATATGAGGTTCGAACTCATGCACTAACCTCATATAGGTACTCACACAATTGACAAAATATGATAATTAGGATACTTAATATAATTACTTTTTTAAAAAAATATGTTTTATTTATTTTTAATATTTTGTTTTGTATATAGTGTAAATAGATTTGTTTCAAAGTATGTATTGATTAAAAGAAATAAATTAGGATACAGATATCGAAACGCCTGAGAAGTTTTAAAAAAAAGGTAAACAAAAAAAAATCAGATAATTTATTTTTTGAAGAAATGTATAAATCACAGTTAAATTAATCCGCACAATACTTTAATATATATATTATAATAAAGTGTTTTTGATAGCTTAGCATCCATTTTAAGATTAAGCTTGTGTTATGCGTTGTAATAGTTATAAAAGTATTAATGACTCGAGCTCATCCGAAATTGGCCAGTATAGACTATAGCCTAAGCTCACTTTTAAAGGAGATTTATGCCTAGCCATTTGTCATCGGCCATAAGTTGCAATGTACATTGAAAGGTGGTCAAAAGAGTATGGTTTAACCGGGGAGGTACAATCGCCACACTTATTTCTAGCGTGAAGCTGCTCTTGCATTACGGTAGGAGGATGTGGTGGCGACTATCTTAGTCCTCGAGAGCAGCTCCTTCGTTCTATGTGAAGTTGCTCACAGATGTCTATGGGAGGTATTCACTTACGATCAGGTGGACTTCATGCTCTTTTTAAAAAAAGATTCATCTTATAAAAAAAGGCGAAATAAAGAACAATGGTCATTTTGAAGAAACTTAATAAATTCATACAAAAAGTAGGTACTGTTGTGGCTTATGAATATTATAAACATACTCTTTCTCCCCAGCCCCTTTCATCAAGCCATGCAAGGACGGCGACGCAACCTGCGTTTATGATTCGGCGAAGGCGGCATACCTGACCCTCGTGGCAGGGATTCCGGAGTTGGGAGTGAAGCCCGTGGACCCTCTGCAGTTGCCACTCGTCACCAGCAACGAGGGTGGACTAGAGATAACCTTCACGGACTCTGTTCTCACCGGGACCAAGGATTGCAAGATCGAGGAGGTCAAGTAAGTTAATCCTTTTTAATACATATTGGTTACTCAAGATAGACGTATTTCGTAATTATTTTTGCAGTTTGTCCCATTTTCTATTTGATTGAAGTAGAAAACAAGCATTTCATCTGATGGTAAGTTGTCACTGCCCGTCCCTGTAGTTCCAGGATAAGAATCGAGCTAAGGTATCCCCCGCCGTAAGAGGCGACTAAACGGGGCTTCCGGGGTTGCGGGCAGCAACATTGGGAGCTCGAACCGTCCAGCCCGGCGATCCCGGAAAGGTCAGCGGTATGCGTGGTCGCAAATCGTCTTAAAAACCAAATGTAGCAGTGAGCCCAGTCGCTCGACTGAAAGGAGCCCGATGGGGTAACGCGTTTTTTAAAGTTTAAAATGATCAAATTAAAAATGAGAAATATAAAGTTAAGTGACATATTCGTTAGTTTTCTCGAAAGAAAATTCGTAGCCGTGACATCTAACCAAAACTGGTTTAAAAAATAGTGCCCTAATTTAGTAAATAATACTCGAAGCAATGTATTCGTAAGGCAGATCGCTTAAATGGCAAATCTTTACCGTTAAATTACGTAATTCTTGAAGATAATGCTCTACAATTATCTTCTATTAGACACGATTATAGAAATAATTGTATGTTTGCACGCAAACCAATTGATATATAATCTAAGACTAATTGAAAGGACTTAACTACAATTTTGTTACGAGGAACCCAAAAGCAGTAATCGGCGAAAATAAAAGGCTGACTAATTTCTAAATCTTATGGGCCGCTACTTTTTTTTTGTTCTCGAGGGGGAAACCTTCAAAAGGTACCCGACGCCGTGGGCGCGACGCAGGGTTATGTGGGATTTTTACCGCACTAAAACCCCCCCGGTGGCCGTCCTCGGCGCTATAAAGAGGACTCCGGGTACTCGGTCCGACCGCAACCGGAATCCTCTGAGCGCGTTGCCCCATCGGGCTCCTCCCAGATGGGTGGCTGGGCCCACCGCTCCCTCTAGCATCTAGCATACGACGGTATGCGACCACATATACCGCCGTTCTTCCCGGGATCGCCTGACCAAACGGTTCGAGCTCCCACTCTAGCCGCCTGCAACCCCGGAAGCCCCTTTTAGTCGCCTCTTACGACAGTCAGGGGATGCCGTAGCCCTATTCTGATCCCGAAACTACAGGGACGTATAGGCCGCTACTTAGCATCATTTTCAACATTAAAAGAACATTTATAGATGTGACTCTTATTAAGTCTAATGATTGTTTCATTACTAATACTAACGTAAGCAAAAACTAGCACAGAAGATAGGTTCCATTTAATTGCCTTTTACACATTAAGTAAATTAGTTCTCAGAGACTTTGTATCCTGACATTTGAATGTAAATTGCTAAAGAAAAGAATACAATCAATGAATGACAATCGTGAGTACAATGGAGATTAAAGATTTGTAATTTGTAATATATAGATTGAAAATAGCAGCATATAGTTAATATTTAGACTCAAGTGTATGTCTGTCTCAGTAGACAGACAGACACGGAGACATCAAAATATTAACTATATGCTGCATAAGAACACGATCGTACTGCTATATGTACGTAAATAAAAAAAAAACTAAAACAGATTTTTTGTGGTATCTTAAGTCAGACAAAGCTATACAGCTTCATGAAGCATAACCGAATTTTTGTCTCCCATGAAGTATTGCTTCCCCCAATATACTAAGTCTGTATTTGCGTTGTTTCTATTATAACAGGCGTTGGTAATTATAACTTCAAATATTTTTAACGCAGAGGAAATATCGGGCGTTAAGATTATGAATCACTTTACCACGTGCGATTATCTTGAAGTTAATTTACATTCCAATTGAATGATCGATTGGCAGTTACACTAGAAACACTTCCCAGCAACATAATTAGGTAAATAAGTAACGTATTAATAATAATTACCATAACTTGTGCAGATTTAGATTGCCAGTTAGGCTATTCGCACATTGGCGGATTGATTTTAATATATCCAATAATTACCCTGTGATAATATAATATTTAAGCGAATTTATGTAAAACAACTACTTAACCCCAAAGAATGAAATGTTTTGCACTTCTTAATCGTGTCGTGGCTAACAACGCCTCTGTGGTCGGTCTCAGGTAGGATTTCTATCCTATTTGTGATTGATTACAATTTAGCCCACAGACTTTATTTAGGTAATATGAGGTGGATATCCATCCTCGGGAACTACTTAAACAATAAGGGCGGAACATAACAAAAATACATACATACAAACCCGACGCCACGCCATCAAACGCGGCGCGTGTCAATAAATGATATTCTAACAGAATACGAGTAGATACGTTATATTTATTATATAAAATTCTCGTGTCACAGTTTTTGTTTCCATACTCCTCCGAAACGGCTTGACCGATTTTTACCAAATTTTATATGCATATTCAGTAGTTCTGAGAATCGGCCAACATCTATTTTTCATACCCCTTAAGGGTTACGTTAAGGGTTAACGTTAACTTAAGGGTTGTCCACCCCAACATTTTATTTTATTTTTTATATGGCAATACAACGTTTGTCGGGACAGCTAGTTTTAGTTATAATCACTCTGAGATTAACACAATTTGAAAAATGTGCGAAGTCTGCGGCAGGAATTGATCATGTGCCGTTACCCTTAAATTGTCTTACAATAAATTACAAAATAAGTACATATATGTGTAATTTATTTTCCTTGTATAAAATATGCATTTTATGTTAAATGAACTTCCTACGTATTGTAATTCTTATAAAGACTCTAAATCTATGTATTTTAGAGTCATGTACAATAAAATATTGTTCGTAAACACAGCTAATTTTAATCATATTATTAATTTATCATAAACGATATCAATGATCAATTGTTTTCTTTTCTAATGATAGTAATATGTTGAAGTTTAGATTCATGTTCTGGGTCTGGGTGTTTGTGTATTCGTCTTGTGTGTGTCCATGGTACCCACGATACAGGAGAAAACCATAGTGTGGGGCTATGAGCCTAGTCTCATAAATCATATTGTCAGTTCTGTAAAGAAACTAATAAATAACCAATAAAAAAGCCACAGAGCACCACAGAGGTCTCAAAAAAAGGGCGAGTGAGGTCCGCACCCTCTAAAATGACACGAGGTCCGTAGTCCGGTAACTACAAGGACCACTTATCTTAATAATTGTTGCAGTTAAAAGTACAAAGTTCTATTTAATTTACAACGTAAAGCTACAAATAACTAAACCTTTTCAGTGTGAATTAGTTATTAATTGGTATATTTTCTATTTTCAGGAGTGACCTGGTTAAGATGCAACAGACGTTAGTGTTGGATTGCAACATGGTTCTCCAGGGAAACTATAAGTTGAAGGGCCAACTTCTGCTTTTCCAGGCAAATGGCGACGGAAAATATAGAATTGATCTTAGTAAGTATTTCTTTTACATAGATCACACAGCAACAACATTCTCAAGGTAGAACCAGTGTAGCTCGACCGGGGAAGTACCACCGCCACACCTATTTCTAGCGTGAAGCATTTCTTGCGTTTCGATAGAAGGGTGTGGTTGCCGGCACACTTTTACATGAGGCGACCATTTGACCACTAATCAATCAAAAGGAACTTCGTTCCGTCCGGATGTTCTTTGACACGTCTGAACTTTTTTTTTTGACTTGCAGAGGGCATCGTAATAAAAGTAGTAGTCGACTTAGTGACGAAAACGGGCAAGGATGGAAAGCAGCACTGGCATATCAAACAATTTACGCACAGTTATAATGTCCAGACTGGCGTAAAGTTCTTGTTTGAAAACCTATTCAATGGGAACAAAGCTCTAGGTGAGTGTACTTCAGTGATATTAAAATTTTAAATGTTTATGAAATTGATGTGTTTACACTTATATATGAGGCGACCATCGTAGTCCTTGGGAGTAGCAACGCATCCGTGATTGACTTCAGATGGAACCCATTTCAATGAACTTGATTACAGATGTCCATGGGCGGCAGTGACCATTTACCATCAGGTGGGCTGCATGCTTGTTTGTTACTTCAGTCAGATAAAAGTAGCTTACAGATGTCCATGTATGACAGTATCCAACTAGATAAACTGACATCCAGCAAACAGTATCAAATAGCAGTTTGCTGGAATGCAATATTCCCATGAACATCACAGCTTTACCTTTTAGAATCTCAAAATGAACTTCAAAATATGTGAACTAATAAATTCATGGTATTAATTTAAAAAAAAATAGGTAAACTGCATACTCGTTAGTTATTTCAATGTGATAAAAATATTTTTTTATTTTAATTTACAGCTGATCCACTCCAAGAATTCACAAATACACATTGGAAAGATGTTATGCAAGAAATATCTCCACCAATCTTCCGTAAGATCATATCAGAATATGTCGAAGCCTTAAATGCATTCTATAAAGCTGTTTCAGCGGATCAACTCTATATAGCTTAATATTGCACTTGATAAGTTTATTGTATTATTATTGTGATTGCTCAAATTTGCAAAGTACAAAATTTGTAATAAAGGTTGTCTGTTACCTAATTCTGTATTTTATTTATTTATAGATCTTTACTATCCTAGTTTTAAAAATAAAGTTTCACTATAAAAAACTTTTTAACAAAAAATATCTACCGACTTCCATGTCACAAAAAAGTAAAAAATAATTTAAATATATTTTGGTCTAGAACATACTCAGTACTTAGTACATAGTCCTGAAGTCGGTGCTCGACATATTTCGCTGGACGACGGTAACTACGTCCTATATGAGCACCGACTTCAGAACTATGTACTAAGTACTGAGTATGTTCTAGACCAAAATATATTTAAATTATTTTTTACTTTTTTGTGACATGGAAGTCGGTAGATATTTTTTGTTAAAAAGTTTTTATTTTACACTTTTTAGTGACTATATTTTTATGTTTGTATTTAAATAAAGCCTCTAAGTTTGCTTTGTGCATCTACATATTCACAAAAATTAAACATAAAACACTTTTACAATTCATACAAACAGGGCGCCCCCTCTGGAAGTACCCCTCCATCATCAGGGTTGAGGAGTTGAAGGTCAAATTTTTCATCTTATATTGTTGCTTAGTAATCTTATAACATATACGTTAGTACCAGGTGGCTAACTTCTATGGCTCAGGCTTGCAGTACCCTGCATCATCAGGGTTTAGGAGTTGAAGGTCAAAATTTTAATTTTGTGCCTCTGTTTGGTATTATTTTTACATACCCGTAAGCACCAAATTGCCAACTCCTATGGTTTAGAATTGAAGTACCCCTTCATCATCAGGGTCGAGGAGTTGAAGGTCAAAATTTTAATTTTGTGCCTCTGCTTAGTATTATTTTTACATAACCGTAAGCACCAAATTGCCAACTCCTATGGTTTAGGATTGAAGTACCCCTTCATCATCAGGGTTGAGGAGTTGAAGGTCAAATTTTTGATTTTATATTTTTGCTTAGTATTTTCTTTACATAACCGTAAGCACCAAATTGCCAACTTCTATGGTTTAGGATTGAAGTACCCCTCCATCATCAGGGTTGAGGAGTTGAAGGTCAAATTTTTCATCTTATGTTTTTGCTCAGTAATCTTATAACATATACGTAAGCACCAAATGGCTTATTCCTATGGTTTTGGCTTTAAGTACCCCTGCATCATCAGGGTTGAGGAGTTGAAGGTCAAATTTTTGTCCCATGAATTTGCTTAACAATTTCATTATATATTCGCAAACATCAAACGACCAACTTTTATAGTTCAGGCTAGCAGTACCCCTGCATCATCAGGATTGAAGAGTTGAAGGTCAAATTTTTCATAGTAAATACCTACATAGTAATTTTATTCTATATTTTACTCAATTGGACTTCTCCAGCTAAGGTTCGGCCGACTATCACTAATTTTATTATTTTGCTCCAAAAAGTTGAAGATCCTATGATTAGAACCTTATCAAACTCTTATCAGACTACCCCTGGAGTACATCCTTTCTAATAAAAAAAGAATCATCAAAATCGGTTGGCGGGATATTGAGTTATTCATACATTTATCGCGTACATTGAAAATGAAAATTTAAGACTTATGCGTTTTTCTTATGGATGCCCTAGTCAAAAAAATACTAAAAAAAAATGGGACCCTATGACACGCACTACCTTTCGAATAAAAAAAAATCATCTAAATCGGTTCACCCAGTCCGGAGAAATGAGGTAACAAATATAAAAAAAAAAAAAAAAATACAGACGAATTGATAACCTCCTCCTTTTTGGAAGTCGGTTAAAAATTAGTTGAATCGGTAGTAATTATATTAGATCGATTGCGGCAAATTTTATAACTTAAGAAATATTCTATTAACGTTTTCGCGCATAAAATGTAAGAGTACCTATGCGCGCGTTCCAGTACGCGTCTAATTTCACTGGTGATTTGTATGGGTGCGTTCCATTAGACGTTCACAAAGCGCACGCTCACGACCGCAGTTTTTCCAGTTCCATTAGCTTGAGACCTTTACAAACATATTCTCTACTGGAACGATCACTTCGACCCGTTAGACTTCGTTAGATGGGTCGTCGTGAGCATTTTCTGGAACGCGCCCTATATCTATGGATCAATTTTGACATTAGGTTACGTCATTGTCAATGTGACAATTGTGACATCGTACTGAAGTTCGGAGTTAAACACAACATAAACTCAACAAAAGGTATAAAAACTCTCTAAAAGTATTAATACATATAATGTTGTGCCCAGAAGTAACGAACTTTCCACCGCCTAGGATACATTACTCTCAAAAGCAAAATGAAAGCGTAGAAACAGTCACAGATATAATACAAATGAATAATTTCTACAAAAGTGTAATAGTAACGTGCCCAGACGAACTAAGTACAGATTTCATTCAAGAAGTTATATCTGAAGATAGTGATTATTATAGAATATCTAATTGTTCCCTCACAGAGTTTGTTGAAAGAGATTTTATTGAGTATTTTGTGAAGAAGGGCAAAGTAACGTGTTTGTCGGCTGATAGAAATTGTATTGTGCAGAACAGCGCCGCAATTACACCAGACGGTAACCTCACTCTCCATATTTTAGAGTTTATTTATCAAACATTAGGCCTTGAAGGAAGTAAGCGACCATATAACTATTATGAAGTTACCATTGATTTGATAAACCTACAAAACTTCGAAAGGACGAAGACTGCGTTAGGTAAACTGGAAATGGGCGACTTTTATATCACCTGGGAGCCAAACGATGATAAAATGTGCCCTTCATCAATAGCAAAATACTTTAACGACAAGAACATTTCTGTTTCTGTACATAGCGTTACGTTTTCGAAAGTATCACCTCATATAACACAAGTGCCGACTTTAGTTGATACTGAGATTGATGAAATAGTAGAATGGATGGGGATGTTGGCTCACCAAGCAGATATATCACCAACTGAAGAATATATCAGTACGTATATGGAACCAGAATGTGAAGCGCCTATAAAAACGACTAGAATTTCAATCCTTATCGCTAAAGGGTTTATCATACCATCAACACTCAATAAAGTCAGAAAAAGTCTCACCGAATATATGTCATCACGAGAATTGGAAAACTATTGGGTAGCAATGAGCATTCAAGGTAACGAGGAATGTCCCTGGAAGTTCAGCTTGGCAGCTCCCAGCATATTTCAGTCACACAACTCTTCATGTAGTATCTTTCTAACTCAAGATGGATGCACTATTTATTCTACAGGTCAATTAAAGTATTCATAGAAAACTTTATAAATTGTTGATTTTTTCCCTTTACTCATGCATAACAATCACAATTTAAATCCAAAAAGGTGAAAGAATAATTGTAACTCAATTAAGAAAGATTACCTATTTCTAGTGTAAAACAGTTCTCACATATCAGACAATGGTTTGGGTTAATATGGCTTACATATAAGGCAATCTTCATTCTCCGCAGCAAATTAGCCATTATCAGTCTTTTTTTTTGAGTGCATGCAGTGCACGTGATGGTAAGTGGTCACTACTGTCCATGAACATATGTGAGCAACTTCAAATAGAACATGGGTTCTATCTAAAGTCAATCACAGATGTGTTGCTACTCCTGAAGACCAAGATGGTTGCCTCATATAAAATGTGCAGGCAACCATACCCTTTCCAATTTGTGGACTGCATGATTTTTGCTATATAGATCTTATGAAAATCAATCAATATTCTGCCTGCATAATTAGTTGTTTCTATTTGTTATAGTTTCTGCTGTTAAAGTACAATTTGTAATATATGAAATTCTACATTTAATGTTGGCACATCTAACATAGGATCAATGAATTCTGTTGTAGGATTAAGACTAAAAGGCTTATGTTGGCTTCTTGCATGTTACAGAATTGTAGTATGGACTATAAACTACCATCTATAACTTATTTAATATTTTACACGTTGTTTCTATTGCTCTATGTTACAAAATGTGATGGGTGCAATTTAATTAACCCGTCGTTTTAAATATAAATCATAATTATTACTTACAACAATAATATTTAAAACAGATTTATTTTTTTAAAATGAAATCGGTTTACGAATCCTTCTTACAACACAATCGCCATCTAACGGTATAAGTTTGAAACTGATAGATATTGCGATTCATATAATATGCGCCCACATCGGACACAGGTGGCGTTGTTTCGTAATAAAATTATGTAAATGAAAATTAAATGATTTTGAAACAAGTGAAACAATGAATTCTGTTGTAGAATTAAGTCTAAAGCCTAAGTTGGTTTCTGGCATGTTACAGAATTGTAGTATGGACTATAAACTACCATCTTTAACTTATTTACAATCTTACATGTTGCTTTGTTGACTCATTTTATATTTATGGTTGTGCATAACTATCACACTTACTTGCATTATACATTAAACGCAAAAAGATTCTAATTTAGTATTTAATATTGTGCAAACAGAATTGAGCAGTGATAGCCTAATGGTTGAAACCTGCCCACTCGATTGAGAGATCAAACCCAGGAATGCACCACTGATTTTTCTAAAATTACATGCATATTAGAAATTAATTATCACTGCTTTTTGGTGAAGGAAAACATCGTGAGGAAACCTGACATACACACCCGAGAGATCTTTAAAAAAATCTCAGAGGTGCGTTAGGTTCACCAATTCACACTTGGCCAGCACAGTGCACTATGGCCTAATACTCTCTCATTCTTAGAGAAGACCCGTGCCCAGCGCTGGGATAATAAGGGGTAGACAAGAGAAACAGAATAAGAAACACCATAACATGCTATATAAAAAGAACTATAGTTTTCTTTTTAATAAGTTAAATATTAAATAGTAATATTAAATAAGTTAGACTTTTATGTGATTAAAAATATAATGGTTGCGAGATTATAAAATCGTCTAAATAAAACTACAATAACTTGTACTTGAAACTCAAAGAATCAGTTTATAATTAAGTGGTAATTATAAAATATAGTAAAACCACAAACATATTGATTTAAACATTTATTGAAATAACAAAACATGTAGCTAATAACTACACCACATTTATAGCCAATAACAAGGTGTCCCTGCACCAAAGTTAGATAAAACAGCTCAATTTCACTGAGACATTCAAGGAATGCTATAGAAAGATGCTCCATACAATACCAAGCAAGGGTTACATTTACTACTGATATACAGGTAATAATTATTTAAATAATTTATCACTGGAAATTGATATTGCATATTTGCTGTTACTCTATAAAGACATAAATAAAACCAGATAAGGAGTAATTTTGACGACTCGCGTGGCGGAGCGGTTACCATACCGGTCTGACGCGCAATGGGTCCCAGGTTCAATACCCGGCCAGACAGGTATCTGAATGATGAGTTTAGATTCATGTTCTGGGTGTTTGTGTATTCGTCTTTGTGTATGTCCATGGTACCCACGACACAAGAGAAAATCCTAGTGTGGGGCTATGAGTGTAGAAAGCGCGCGTGTGTGTGTAATTTATAAATTGTATGAGTATGAGCTTAAATATTATATCGAAATTTGAATTTCTTTTATTACATGTACTTGATAGTATTTTAGAAGCTAGGGATACATTAGTCTGACTTAGCCAAGCCGATGACTCCGCAGGCGATGCGGGCTCCAGCGTTGCCGGTGGTCTTGCTCAGCTCATGTCCTCCGAGCCCCAGGTCATCTGGATCGGCGTGCACTACCAGAGTGCGGCCAATGATGTTGTTGGGTCCCGAGAGGGAGATCTGTGAGTCCTGGATGCACACCTGAAAAGACAAACATTGAGTATGTTATATAAAGCAAAACTGAAGATTTTCTTTAACTGAAGTAGCAAACAAGCTGATGGTAAGTGGTCACTGCTGCCCACGGACATCTGTAATCAACTTCATTCATAGGTTCCATCTGAAGTCAATCACAGATGCGTTGGTACTTCCGAGGACTATGATGGTCGCCTCATGTGGAAGTGCCGGCAACCACACCCATCTATCAAAACGCAAGAAATGCTTCACGCTAGAAATAGGTGTGGCGGTGATACTTCCCCAGTCGAACTACACTGGTTCTACCACCTTGAAAGATTATGATGAGAATGTACACAGTCCAATAGATATTGTTACCAGCCAGTTAATTCTTAATTGACATTTTAACAAGTTGGTAACAAAAGCAAGCTTCTTATCATAAGCTGAAATATGCATATCATGTGCAAGATTATAAATTCAAATTGTTGCTATAAGAACATTGTGTTACCACAAATTCTAACTGCTTAAAATAAGATGACAGTATACAGTCCATCTGATGCTAATAACTGGTAAATCTGAAAGCAATTCCTTGAGAAGTAGTTAGATTTTATAAATCTGTGTTTCCTTCAAGTAGTAGCCAACCGTTACTGCTTGTATTAATGGAACCAGTACACACACACACTACACTCATAGCCTCACTGTAGGATTTTCTCATGTGTCGTGGGTACCATGGACACACACAAGACGAATACACAAACACCCAAACTCAGAACAGGAATCTAAACTCATTATTCAGATACCTGTCTGGTCGGGAATCGAACCCGGGACCCACTGCGAGTCAGACGGGTATGGGAACCGGTCCGCCACGGGGGTCGTCACACAGTTAGATAAGTTGATAAGGCAACATCGGTGCTAAGGCAAAACATTTTTAAATTAGCTTATATTACTCACCATTTGATAGAAACCGTGAAATTCATGCATGGGCGGCAGTGACCACTTTCCATTAGGTTGCATGCTTGTTTGCTGCTTCAATTGGACAAAAAATAATAAAAAAAAACTTACCTTAATACCAGACTCTTAGGTTTAAGAAGAAACTCACCTTAGTAACTCCACCATTGGCGTTAGCCTCAACATTGCCCAGGTCACCCACGTGGCGGATGGCTGCATCGGGACCCCCATGCTCTTGCTTCTGGGGGTTGAAGTGAGCGCCAGCGGACGTGCAGCCGTTTGTGTTGTCGCCAAATTCGTGCACGTGGAAACCGTGTTTACCCTGTAAAAAATGTTTCATCAAAACGTTAGTAGACGTAAAAAAAACCCTTTATTGAGGGGTAAAAACGCGCATGCTACTTGATGGATAATACCTAATAGTCAATATCGTGTCTATCCAGAGTCTATCGATTACCCTCCAAGGACACACCAATGCACCACTGGCTTTGAAAAAGAGCTATTGCGGATTTTTAGACAAGCTCCTGTCATAGTAGTGTGAAAATACCTGAGAAGGAATTGGTGCAAGTCGCGTAGGTTTCACGATTATTTGCACAATCAATATGGATAAAATCTAATCTTTCAGTGAGTGGTGCTCCCATTTACTAATAGAATGAAATGCATAGAGGTACAAGTCTATGTTAGCCAAGTACATTTTGATTAGTCTTAAACATTTTTTTTGACGCTTCGATCATGCCATGATGCTAACGCTTTTATGTTCTTTACAAACATGCAGATAAGTAGTTTAAGTGAATATTCTTTTTAAATATGTACATAACTCAAAAATAAAATTTAGATGCTTGGGATTCAAGTTCCATATCCCTAACAGTAGAGATCGTAATAAATACTTCTAGGTCTTTTAATCCTAAAAACTGCCAATCACATCAAGTGCAAATAATTAACATGTCTTTCAAATTGTTATGATTGAATCTCCAAATGACATTAAACAAAATTAGTAACACTTAAACATCTGAAAGTGTTACTTCATAAGAGTGATAAGATAACTACAGTATAAACACATTGAAGAGTTTATTTACAAATTTACAGCAAAAAATAATTATCATTACAACACTAAAAACTTAGTTCTAAAATGTTTGTTGTTTGTTTTCACTGAAAGGTAATATAACACTTCTAAGGTAGAATCAGAGACCTCACCATCTTATTTATCATATTTCTGCACAATAACAACAGACTACAGGTTTTGTTTATGGTTTGCAGTGTTTGGGAATGGAAAGATGTCAAAAATCCAAGTAGCAATCGCTACTTGTAAATCTTTGCAAGTAAACTAAATCGATATACATGTAATTAGGTTATACAATGATGTGCTATATATTACAAACAATTTATTCATTCGTACCTCCTACTTCATGATTAGAATTGTAATCAATACAGAAACCACAACCACAGTTGCGTTGCTTCAAGTACCTTTTGAATAATGATAATATTGTTTATCTAATATTATCTTACATTGATACAAATCTGTATGAAGAGCAATTACAAACTGTGTAATATAATGTGATATAGATTAATTAAGTAGAAGTAATTTATGATTTGCAATTCATAACTTTATTTAGATTATTAAACCACAACTTTCTTGTGCATTTCTAAAGCATTTTAATTGAATCTGACTGTAATTCTAACTTACATTGAAGCAAATATAATTTTTCGATCATGATTTAAAGTAATATTTCCACTAAAATAATCATAAATTTGACACACCACATTGCAGAATGATCACTTTGCCAGAATGATATGCAGATAATAGATATCTCAATTAATATTCCTATTCTGGGTCTGGGTGTTTGTATATTTGTTTTTGGATAAATCCATGTTACTCGAGACACAGAAAAAATCCCAGTGTGGCAACAAATACTTTATATCTGAGCTAATAAATCAATTCAGGTGGAAGAACTGGTGTAGTTCGACCGGGGAAGTACCACCGCCACATCTATTTCAAGCGTTTCTTGCGTTTCGATGGAAGGGTGTGTTTGCCGGCACACTTCCACATGAGGCGACCATCCTAGTCCTCAAGAGTAGCAAGGCATCTGTGATTGACTACAGATGAAACACACATTCTGTATGAAGTTGAGACAGTGAGTACAGATGTCCATGGGCGGCAGTGACCACTTACCATCGGGCTGCATGCTTGTTTGCTACTTCAGTCAGATAAAAAAAAAATAGTGAAAATGGGTGTAAGATAGATCTTTATGAAAATAACTTTTACTACCATAATCGTTAGATAAGTTGAAGATCTTTAGATAGACCTGCATTTTCTAAGATATTATTATAGATTTGCATGTTAGAAGAAAGGAGATCCATCAAAAGATTATTAAATTTTTTGAGTCAATTCTGCAACATTCATATAAACCCGTTTTCATTAAGATATTTATATATATATATATATATATATATATATATATATATATATATAACAATACCACTACTTATTGAATGACCACACAGTACCTACTCCTTATAATTAACATTACCAATTGTATACAAATCTGTTATTAAACGCATAGTGCAATGAATTTTGAGTAGGCGTGTAGTATATACATGTACCTATATATTACGAAATACTTATCAAGGCAAGGTCATGTGACCCAAGATTGACGTTGATAAATATTTATGTACATAAGTAAACAGTGAATATTTTAATGAGATTGTAAGTTGCTTTGGAAAACTGTAATGTAATTATATTTAATTTTTTTGTAGAGAAGTAATACTTTTTTTCACGAGAATTAACACTTTAATAAAGCCTTTAAACCCATACTGACAAACATTAAAACTTTTTCCTGTGTCGTGGATGTTATGGAACCACACAGAACAGTCTATAATCATCATTAATTTGTCTGGCCGGGATTTGAACCTGGGACTCATTGTGTGTAGGATTGGGGATAGGACCCACTCCACCATGGGGTCATCATAGTTGTTCAAGTTCAAAGGCGATTCATGGATTCATTTCATAATCTTTTTTTATTATTCTAATCATTAGATATATCCTTATAAGACACTGTTCAAATTAATCTTCAACTCATTTTTGAACTAATTATAAGCCTTTATTCAGACACATCAATATAATATCTTTGTTTGGCAGGTGGCAAAAGCCTCCTATCTTTTCCATTGTGACATTTCTAAGGCAATTCTAACTCATGTCATATAACCCCATGTTGAACTTCAGGTAGGTAGCAATTCACAATGTAGTTGGTGGAAGGTGTCCATGAGTCTTCACAGAGAATAGGGCAGACCTGTGCTACAAAATTATTGTAGCTAAGACCAACTGTACTGTACAACTATTTAGTACATAATGATTACCTTAGACAATCCTTTGACTTCACCGGTCACTACTACAGGTGACTTATCATCCTGAAATAGAAGTAATGCATTAATTACTGTATGATGCACAGAAATTAAACTTCACAACAATACATTTAACCACTTTTAAATATTACAGTACCTATTAGAATAGTAGGTAAGCATTTAGTGTTATTATTTGAAGGAAAGATGTAACATGAGGGTACCTGTCCCAGGCAGAACTTGAAGAACACACAAGAAAAGCACTGTTGCACTGTCACACCTATTTCTAGCATGAAGCAGTACTTGCTCCCTAGAAGTATGTGGTGACTCACTTTCTTGTCTTCAAAAGTAGCAACATCTGTGAATAGCTTTAGATAGAACCCCTGTTCTATATAAAGTTTCTTACAGATCCATGGGTATCCATTTGGAAAAAATTAGAGATCCTGGGGTTTAGATATATACTTATTGAGGTTACTGAAGTTTTAGTATTTCCCAGTATATAATAGTATGTACATGTGCAATAAAAGGTGACAATATTTTTTATAACCTTTGTGGGTACAAGAAAAAAGTGTATCTAGTTACTTGCAAGCAAACATCAAGTAGTTATTAAGTTTTTATAGTCAAAGGTCAAGGAAAAGGGCGAAGTTTCTAGAATATCTGAGTTAATAACTTAGCGGTGAGTCTACACAAACATGTCGGCTAACACGATGAGGTAACACTTTATTACGTATTTACTCGCTGTGGAAGCCATATTGACCCTTGGGCTTAACTACAGCTTTTAGAAGGATCTCCAAGGTCACAACATGACAAGCAACTCATATGCAAAATGATTAAAAAAACTTAATTGGTTAGGTAGATGGTTTAAGGTACCTTTTGATCGAAAAAAACGGTGCCGCTAACGTCTCCATTCAGAACACATACAGCTTTGGTCGGCATTATTCAAAATTTAAATTATTCTGTATGAAGGGAACGAAAAATTATTGATTCTTTTTTAGAATTTCCGCTGCAATACCGGATACTGCTTCTTAAACTCCGAACCGAGTCAATTGAATGAAAATGAACAAATTGTGACCGTCAAAACAAAACTGTCAAGACAGTCAAGATATCAAATTGACATTAATAAGAATTTATTCAAATGGCAACAAATTTAAAAGGTATTGTCACATTAAATTGTTACATTTCTAACTAATTACATAAAACATGATAAGAAATGGCAAGTTTATTTGAATAATTGACCAAAATTGACTTCTTCTCCAGTCAATGGACTAATTAAAATCAATTAAAAGCGAATTTTTAAGTTGTCATTATTTAACTTTAGATATATCAGTTATTACTCTTTAACCAGTCTCTCTCTTTACTTTACAACAAAATACAGAACATTCACCATTTTTTCTTTGAAGACTAATTGTCGCATTGGAAAAAACCGTTTCCTAAAATAGCAATTCAACAATGCTGGCTTTTTACTTTTTTACTTCTTTATTTTATTATGAGATGAGATGAGACTATGGTCTTAGCATATTTATCTGTTGACTAGCGGCATTATTGTCTGTCACTGTCAAACTTCATGTTTTACAGGCATTTTCCCTCACGTTGTCATTTCCACATTACAATAACTTTTAGGTTCATTCGAAGTACATTAAACTAAATACAGGCACCAAATAATACTCTATTGTAATGGAACTTAATGAAATTACAGCTACTACTCTATCTAGCGGAAATGTAAGGATAAAACATATTTCTTGATGCTAGCGGCACCGGCTCAATTCTTAGTTTCTTGTAAAGCTAGTGTTCTGAAGTGGCGGTAAAAAAGATTTATTAGGGAATCAAAATTTGTATCGTTTATGCCATCTGGCACAGATTTATGTTAAGTTAGTATGGTGTGAATCAAAGTGACCAAAACGTGACAATTTATTTTATGGATTTATCAATCATAAGTGTTTGCATTTGGGAGGTTTGTTAAACGTGGTTGTGAGGGGACGTGATATTATTTTTGTTCCTTTTTACCCCGAAACAGTAACATTTAAAATCATCAGAAGATAGTTTACGTTATTATTACTTATAGTTATTAAAGTATATAAGTAGGCCATAAAAACAAACCAGAACACCATTCTTATTATCCCATCATTGTCCCACTGCTGGACACGGGTCTTCTCTCAGAATGAGTTTAGGCCATAGTCCAGCGTGCTGGCCAAGTGTGAATTGGTGGACACACAATTACACTGTAAAATACTAAAGGATTTGATCTAAATTGTTTGTTTATAGAAAGTACAAATATTGAATGAACTTCCAAACATTACTTTCATTGCTACCAGTTGCATAATATTCTTGATCCATTATTTTGTTTGGTACACTGTTACTATTGCAAATTATGTTGTAATACACTAGGTTATTGCTTCAACTTCGTCTGTTTTGATATTGATATTGATATTTGTTTTGATCATGTTTACTGTGTAATGGGTATCTCATGTAATCCAGGTCATAAGCATTTTGTTTTTTTCTTTTTTTTCTGTTTGAAATTTTTTAGCAAAATCTGACTAATTGTTGTAGCATTAAAGAGTAACAACTATACATACAACCTCACAAACTTTAACATATATAATAAGTGCAATATATTTTAAAAAGTTAATTTTTGGTGTATACATTTAATTAGTTTTTGCATAGGAAATGTTAATCAAAAATTATCTGAAGCATATAATTAACTATTTACTAAATCTTTGTACTGAAGATTGAAATTAGCAAATTTTTCTCCGTTTCAGGTGTCCCAGGACATGGGCTTGCAGCAAATGGATAGACCGAGAGTAAGTGCCTTAAGAGAGTCACTTTACAAAGTATCTAACTATTCTTTAGTACGGATTTGCCGCTGGAGGTCCAGGGTTCGAACCCCAGGTATGCACCTCCAGTTTGTTCAAAATTATATGTTAAGTTTAACTACCCATTAGTTAAGGATAACCTGTTACTTTTAAAATGTTCTTAAAAGTACATAATTATATTGAAAAGGAAATCTATGTTCAGCAAAAGGAGAGTTGATGATAATGCTAAGGGCAAGGACAAAAAAGGGTGATCAAGCCATAACATTACTAGAATAAAATTCTATTTTTAGTGTCAATTTTCAAAAAATGGGTAAGAATAATGATAATTTAGCTCAAAAGGCTGATGGATGGATGGATCTTGTGTATACGATGAGTGGACACAGATTTGTATTTTTTCTATTTTTATTTGTTTATTTTAAGACAGACCAACAGTAACACATAGATGATATTAATAGAAACTTATTATATAACAACTTTCTGGTATGTTTACCAATTAGAGGTGTGTACAACACTTGCCATTAGACATATAATTGCAAAGAAAATAAATGAACTATATCAATATTCTATTGATATAGATTATTTTTTATTTTATTACAATAATTGCATTTTTTCCTCTTTATAAATCAATTAATGTCACATTTTTTGTTTTTAGAAATGTCCACTATGTTCAAACAATATCAAATTCTACTTCATAAACTATCATGAGAAAATTCAGATGTGTGAGAATTTACAATGTGATTATCCATTTGGGCATGTTCCACTCAAGATCATAAAAGAAGAGAACGGAGTTCACACCATAGAGGTGAAATCTAGAAGGAGTAAGAAAAGTACTTGTTCAAACACAACCACCTTTGTATCTACAGCCGGATGGGCAGATGTGGAGAAACTATGTAATCTTCTAGAAAGTTCTGAAGACATAACAGCTATGGACATAGATAAAGTACCGAATCCAGCACAAAGAAAGAAAACAGAAGAAGAGGAAAAACGAGAAGAGATTAAGAGGAATGTAGAGAAAATAAAAGAAATGACAATAAGCATGAACAGTGTAAAGAAGGAAACTAAAAGTACAATTAAAAATGAAAAATGGTTGAAAAATCTGTCTTATCTTCAAGGCTTGTCAGGTATTAATCTAGTTAAACCAGAGGAAATGAAGAAGATTAGAAAGAAAGTGCATCTTCTAGGTAACGGTGAATTGAAAATTGACATTGATAAAAGTAATTCATCTAGCATTAAAATAGAAATAAACCATCCAGCCGGATCTAATGTGAGACTAGCTTAATTAATATGTTATTTATTTTATTTGCCAAAGACACTAATTAATTCTTAATGTAGGAACTGGAAGATTGTGATATTACTATAGATTTTGTTTTGTTAAATTTTAATTACATACTTTTAAACTTTGATTACATACTTATTTTATAAACAGACTAGTGTTTTATTGAAGTGAAACATTATTGTAACAGAAATGGTTATGCTGGAGTCAGGGTTGCCAGACGTCTCGATTTTTTAGTGAAAATTAAATGTCCCACGCGGGATAGGCTCTATCCCGCTTTTTGGGAAGGACTGTACTGCAACGAAAAGGTTACCAATTGTAAATATAGGTGAAAAGGCAGATTGTCGCCCAAAAAAAGGTCGCCAAATCTAAGTCGATTTGTAGTTTGTCGACCAAAAAAAAGGTCGCCAAAACCTTCCGGCCCCCTTACACCAAGGAGAAAACTAAAAATTTGTCCGTGTGTCTGTGAGGCGCGACACCCTTTGTATCACGAGGACTGCCATCCCGCTTTTGACTTTGAAATCCCGCTTTTTTCACTCAATAAGTTTCTAAATCCCGACATACTAAAAAAAAATGGCAACACTAGCTAGAGTACTTATATATTTGACTTTTCGAATGCGAATGCAAATGTTGGTTTTTTTTTCAGTACTCGGAGTAGGACGTCGAAGGGTATAAATGTAGGCGACCTTTTTCTTGGAGTTCGAATTAAATTGTATAGATTTGCATTTTACCTTTTTTGCATTCAATGCAATTTAACATTCGCAAAAAAAAAAAAATATGCGAATGCGAATATTTAAAAATATTTACATGAATGCAAATATTCGTTACACCACTAACACAATAAGACATACACATTGATACATGCACTCTTCTATATGAACTGTACAATTTTAAGGAAAGACTGCATTTTTATAAATCATCATTTTCATACAACAACCTCTTTAAAAGTAATATAGCATATGTCACTGCACACCGCCGATAGCAATCAATAAGCCATATTTTACAATCCTTAAAGCCGATTAGGCTGTAGCTTGTGGACATATAGGTACTTACATAACATACGCTCGATTCAAAGTAGATGAAGTTTGAATTGTCAGATTCATTAATTCTCTTACCAAAACGCGTCACTGGTAAAATGGGTGCCACAGTTATACCTTTTGAGGTAAGCAATAGTAATCAAAATTATTAGATCAACTTCCAACAATGTAATTTGTAATACAAGAACTTCAGAGGACTTGTTAAATGTCCAATTTCAAGTAATGACTTGCGTAATTATGGCAAGACCGCGGCATAAAGGAAAGCGCCTAATATCAGTGTGTTGGCGCTAATGGTAATCTGCCTGTAATCGAGTAGGAAATCAGTTTTTGAGTTAGACGTACCCACATCAGGTCTTTATTTTATGAAATGTGTATAGTAGTAACTAGAAAGCCTTACTGCAGACCTAATGCTAGATCATAAACAGTTGAAGTAGCGACTGATCAAGCCGAAGATAGGGATTTTAATGATAATTCCCCTTCTGTCTCATTCGGGTAAAAAAAAACAAAAGGTAACCTCGATTTGGGTAACTTTGAACATTTTTTACAATATTTGTGATATTATAATCTGTTTTATATTTATTGCACCTTGTTTTTATTAAATGAATAGTGTCCTTTTTAGCTGGTTTATTAATCTAACACAATAAATTTACGGAGAAAACAATTAAACTATCCACAATTACCCCTAAAACTCAAATTCAAAGTTATCCTTAGTTTTGGGTAACTTTGAATATAATTTTTTGAGGATATAAAATCCGTCATTAATCGAATATTTTAAGGTCTGAGTAAAATTAATTAACATATTTTTGTTAATTAAAACCAAATCTATAAAAAATACATTTATTTTGATATATAAATACAATAGACAACTTGGTCTTGCCATATGAATCAAGGTCGATCCATTTGGTGGTAAAATAAGATACTAGTTTTTTTTTTATTATTTATTCCATCCATCCATAGGATGGACGGAACATCGGGTACCTTTGGAAGGTTTCCCCCTCGAAAACAAAAAAAAAAAAGGATGGACGGAACATGGACATAACATAGGCCTCCCCTAAATGGCGCCACTCCAACCGGTCCTGTGTCCTCTGAATCCAACGGTTTCCCGCTGTCTTCTTCAGGTCACCGGTCCATCTGGTAGGGGGGCGACCGGTACTCCTTTTGCCTAAACATGGTCGCCACTCGAGGACCTTTCTTCCCCATCGGTTATCGGTCCTACGAGCGATGTGGCGGCCCATTGCCACTTCAGCCTGCCAATTTTGAGAGCTATGTCGGTAAGCTTCGTTCGTCTAAGGATTTCACCGTTGCGAATCATGTCTCGTAGCGAAATTCCGAGCATAACCCTCTCCATAGCACGCTGAGCGACCCTGAGCCTCCGAAAAAAATATTTTTTTATGATACAGGTAACTTTGAACCGTTCAAAGTTACCCATATAACATCCAATTTCGACGTCGTCAAAAGTTTAACAGTTTTACGCAATATTCAACATGGGATACGGATAGTACAGTTTCAAAATAATAATATACAATATACATTTTAAAGATAAACACCAAAACACACCTGTTTACGGTAAGTTTTATATTATAATTGCTATTTCAAAATGAAGCATCAAACACTTGCAACAACTTCACTACGGAAAAGGCGGTATTTTTTAAAATTATGCCATTGACAGGTACCTTTTTTTACTTTCATTGATAATACAACATTTTGGCAAACCATTTTACGCAGGTACGATATTGAAATAACAAGAAGTTTCCATGTAATAAATTAATATATTTTTTTCACAACTTTGTTCAAAGTTACACCGCTGTTCAATGTTACCCAAATTGATTGTACATGAAAAAATAAAATAATGCTCTAGATATAAGAGATTGCAAGACTCATTTGTTTTTGAGATCTTGCCGCCCCATAAAGCATAAGGATAGACTTGAATTATATGATCTTAGATTGGGGAGAGCAGTGATAGCCTAATGGTTGAAACTTGCCCTCTCAATCTGGAGGTCCGAGGTTCAAACCTGATTCATGTGCGTATTAGAAATTAATTATCACTGCTTTTCGGTGAAAGAAAATATCGTGAGGAAACCTACACACCCAAGTTCTAAAAAAAATAAATCTTGGAGATGTGTGAAGCGCCAGTACGCGGTCAGCGCGGTGGACTATGGCCTAAACTCTCTCATTATGTGGGAAGACCCGTGCCCAGCAGTGGGTCAATAATGGGTTGTACATACATAGATCGGGGAGAGGTGTACTATAATCCCTCCAGCCTCCACCCTTGGATAATCCAGTGATAGGCATGTAATACAGGTTTTTCTGGATGTAAAATTTGAACTAACGGATTTTTAAATAGCAAACAGTAGTTGTTATGATACCCCTTATTTTGTCGTGAGTTTCAAAAGCAAAACAACACGTAAACTCATAACAGCTACTAAAAATCACAAATTATATATTTGCCTGGTCATGGTTAAATCCAGAACCGTCTTTGCGACATTTATATGTGATATATGGTTCTAAGAAACGTCATTATAATGCAAAAAATCTCATTAAATACAGACAAGTTGATGTAGTCCAGAATAAGAGAGTAATGCGGTAGAGTTGGACGCAGGACGCGAGGATTTTGAACTTGACTTTCCCTGCGGATGCACTGTCCACTGGCTGCCTCGCTAACACGAATTGTGTGGACGCAAACTACTAGCGAATCTTTAATACCGTCTTCGTTATTATTTCTAGGTACAGCGTAGATTTACTTGATTCAAGTTTCCAGGCGTGTAGACCTTAATGTTATGTAAGTATCGACATGAGATTATGGTCTTTGCATAAAAAATGTAAATTATGCTCTACTAATCATGGTAGACTGCAACAATAGATCTGTATCAATCAATAATCAATTCTGTTATAGGTAACACTTAAAACTAAAAGACTGAACAATCATTATGAAACTATACACAGAGTTTAATTTAACTCTGATTGTATTACATGGTATCTTGTTTTTGTTTAATAAGTCATTAATACATTTATTCAAAAGGATAGATGTAGTGAGTATTTCTTGCGAATGTGAGCATGTGAAATGTTACTGGCTAATAACTTTAGTCTTTATTCATCCATCCATCCATCCATCAGCCTTTTGATGTCCACTGCTGAACATAGGCCTCCCCTAAATGGCGCCACTCCAACCGGTCCTGTGCCCTCTGAATCCAACGGTTTCCCGCTGTCTTCTTCAGGTCATCGGTCCATCTGGTAGGGGGGCGACCTGTACTCCTTTTGCCTAAACGTGGTCGCCACTCGAGGACCTTCCTTCCCCATCGGTTATCGGTCCTGCGAGCGATGTGTCCGGCCCATTGCCACTTCAGCCTACTAATTTTGAGAGCTATGTCGGTAAGCTTCGTTCGTCTACGGATTTCATCGTTGCGAATCATGTCTCGTAGCGAAATTCCGAGCATAACCCTCTCCATAGCACGCTGAGCGATCCTGAGTCTCCGAATGAGGCCTACAGTGAAGGACCACGTTTCGGCGCCGTAGGTCATCACTGGCAACACACATTGCTCGAATAATTTCGACTTCAGGCACTGAGGAATTGTGGAGGAATAGTCTTTATTGCTTTAAGTAAAGCTTAGCGTTTTAATGTAATTTCTAAGTCTATCCTATTTCTTAGGCAAGTAAACCGAAAACAGCACACTATGTAATATTATCTTATAGCCGTTTTATTGCAACTAATGTTGTCTTAAAATAAAAATGATAAACCTAGTTTAAATCAAATATATACTATCTACTTAGTAATTATTAGGTCAGTATGTAACGGTAACGATCAGCAGCCATAACTTATGTATTAAGTCTGCTGACCTGTTAGATAGTTTTGAATTCATTGAAAAAAAAAAAACTATAAAATTTCGACGTAACGAACCCGCACCGCTCGTAATCGAGTATTTCCGATATCTCTGACCGGCGAGCTTATATAGGGTGTCGCGATTCCGCTCTGCTTACTTTCATCGCAACACTCTGTATAGCTGAAATGGCGGACCAACGTTAAGTGAAGAGAAATGGTTTGTTCGTGAATAACATCGGACAATCAAGGTAAATGGATTTTATTTATTTTAAATATTTTTTTTGATTACGGTAATTATTTGGATGGTACCTATTTTCAAGATCATAAAATTTAAAAGATTTTTTTTTATTCAGATTGGTATTTAAATTTTAATGTAACTTTTGATGTGATTTTGCTGGAAGTAAATTAATTTAAAATAGTGAATGCTTAATGTTGATTTAAGAGGTGTGGAAAAACGGTGATAGGATTCATACATCATCACTTTTTAAACATTGTTGTGTTTAAAATAACAATCATGTGTTACTAAGGTTTTTACTAATTTATCTCTTGAGTTATTAGAAAAGTTTATTGTAAATGCTTTACAGCAGGTAGATTACATTCTAGGTGGTAGAACCAGTGTAGTTCGATCGGGGAAGTACCATCGCCACATCTATTTCTAGCGTGAAGCATTTCTTCCGTTTCGATAGAAGGGTGTAGTTGCCGGCACACTATCATAAGAGGCGACCATCATAGTCCTCGTGAGCAGCAACGCAACTGTGATTGACTTCAGATGGAACTCAAGGTCTGTATAAGGTTGATTACAGATGTGTATGAGCGGCAGTGACCACTTACCGTCAGGTGGACTGCATGCTCGTTTGCGACTTCAGTCAGATAGAAAAAAGATAACATTTAACTTAGCAATGACATCAAAACAATCTACGATTTCGTATTTTACCGAATAATTATAATTATTATTTTATATTTTATTTATTTATTATTGTTTCGAGACCAGCCGAAGATGAGGGAGGCGTTAAAAATATTATAGCAAAAAAATCTGGATAAAAAGGTAGATAAGCCTCCAAGCATCCTCCTTCTTGGACGTGATGGTAGTAAATACTCCCGTGGACTAAAGACAAAGTATTCATGCTTATCTTGAATAATTAAAAAAAAGCACTCACGCTTATAATTCTTAATTCCTTTATTTCTTCTTTCAGATGGTCACGATATACGGGCTCCTGTGCCTGTGTTGTATGCTAACTTACGGCGGTGGAGTTACTAAAACCTCTGGTAAGTGACACTATAAGTTTTCCAGTATTTTAGGTAAGTACTTAGTGCGAGCAGTGATAGCCTGGTTGAAACATGCTCATTAATCGGGAGTTCCGAGGTTCAAACCCAGGCAACACCACTGCTTTATGTGCGTATTAGAAATTAATTATCACTGCTTTTCGGTGAAGGAAAACACCTTGATCAAACCTACACACCCAAGAGTTGTGAAGTCCACCAATTCGCACTTGTGCCAGCGCGGCGGACTATGGCCTATAAGTTAACATAACTCTCTCATTCCGAGAGAAGACCCGTGCCCAGCAGTGGGACAATAATGGGTTGACGACTTAGAGGCGCAGTAAATAATATGAAATATTAATTAAATGGTCTTCTCATGGGTCGATTTTATTTGAGTAACTTTTCGCCTTTATTTTATATTTTATTGGTTTTGTTAGGCTCTATCAAAAATATTTTCCGTTTAATACTTGCTTACTTTTCATTTCATTACAATGTTTGGATTATATCCGTGTGGCAGAGCGGTTATCATACCGGTCTGACGCGCAATGGGTCCCGGGTTCGATTCGCGGTCAGAGAGGTATCTGATTGATGAGTTTAGATTCATATTCTGCGTCCCTGGCGTCTGGGTGTTTGTGTATTCGTCTTGTGTGTATCCATGGTACCCACGACATAGGACAAAATCCTCGTATGGGGTTATGAGTGTAGGAAGCGCATTTTTTTTATTTTTTATATTTTTGTGACTATAGGATATTCGTGATCAGCCACGACCTATGCTCTAAAAATGCGTTTCATTGCCAGCTTACTTTCATCTGAGTCGACCATCTTAGTTCTCGGGACTAACAACGCACTTAGGATTGACTTCAGATATAACAGGGATCGTTATGATTGTATAAAGTTGCTTACAGATGTCCATGGGGGCAGTGACCACTTACCATCAAATGAAATGCATGCTCGTTTGCTACCAATCTGATAAAACATTACTGCAAGCTTCTATCCTACTACGTTTT
The DNA here is from genome assembly GCA_949699795.1 of Spicauda simplicius. Taxonomy (NCBI): domain Eukaryota; kingdom Metazoa; phylum Arthropoda; class Insecta; order Lepidoptera; family Hesperiidae; genus Spicauda; species Spicauda simplicius. Next base: position 817,482 of record OX453068.1, read on the forward strand.
CAGATTGCTATAAAATGTGCATTTACCTACCGGTTTTGCTCCTGGATTTAAAAACATATTTCTATATTTTTTAAAAAGTTATGCGTGAACTTTATTTAGTTAATAGGGTTGGTTCAGTGCCACGAATTAAAGTTTCGTCGATCTGCGTTTAAACTTAGACAATTGCTTAAAGCTGTAGCTCCGGGATCAGAATAGGGCTACGGCATTCCCTGCCTGTCGTAAGAGGCGACTAAAAGGGGCTTCCGGGCTTGCAGGCGGCTAGAGTGGGAGCTCGAACCGTTCGATCAGGCAATCCCAGGAAGGACGGCGGTATGTGTGGTCGCATACCGTCGTAAAGACTAGATGGAGCGGTGGGCCCAGCCGCCCATCTGGGAGGAGCCCGATGGGGCAGCGCGCTCGAGGATTCCGGTTGAAGTCGTTTCGAGATCCCGGAGTCCTCCTTTTCAGCGCCGAGGACGGCCACGGTTTTAGTGCGGTAAAAATCCCACATAACCCTGCGTCGCTCCCACGGCGTCGGGTACCTTTTGAAGGTTTCCCCCTCGAAAACAAAAAACAAGGTAATGTAACGGCTCGATTCACTCAACGCTCTTCTGGATGCATACCCTGAGTGTGATCTGTTTGCTGATGAATGGTCGGAAATTTTGTCTGTATGATTGAAGTTTTGTGAGTGTAAAGAATAATAGTGGTGTCTACAATTAATGCAATTGATTTTCTTTTTATATTGTTTTACTTGTAGTAAATAAATAAATAAATGTGCTCATAAGGCAATAACTATAAAATTGCTAGAAAAACTACATGTCTGGGAGGTCTTTTTAGTGTATGTAAGTAAAGTTCCTTATATACACTAAAACAACCTCCCAGACATGTAGTTTCCTTAGTTCGTTTTCCATTTTGAAAGCGTATTTTTTGCCAAGTAGGTATTTACGAACAAAATGTAAAACGAGAGAATAATTTAATCTAATATACAAAATTATGAAAAAAAATAATCAAAAGTGGTATTTCATCATCTGGATTCTGGACTGCTTTCATGACATACGTTGGATGAGTCGAAGAGAGGAAGTATAAATTATATCAGGAATCAATCGGTATCATCTAGCATTATAAACCACCATTTTACCTGAGTAATCGGTGATTCCATCTATTTTAAAATTATTCGCACTAATGATTTCCGTTTCGGATATAAGTTCACGCGCCAGTAAATAGAATGATGATATTGGTGGCAGCTTGGTATTAAATGGTATGTTAAGGTATGGTACTTAATAATTTATGGAGATAGCAATAATCGTAACGCTCTGATTATAATATTGTCTTTAAAAGATAAGCAAAGCTTTCATTAGTATTATATTAATTATATGAATGTTATGATTTTTTTAGTGACATGAATTTTTAAATCAATCAGTGGAAGTGAATATTAAATGAATTTTAATTGAAAATGTTTAAAAATACTAACATATTTAGTAGGCACCATTTTATCTAACAAATAGGGACCATGTGTGGAATAAAATTATTATTAGTAATCTTTACTCGTTATTATGTGTAGGTATCTTGTGATTGGTGTATTTGCGTGATTTAGCTATTGGGTAGGATCTACATTCTTAAATTACTATCTCATCTCATCTGGGTTTATTTCGTTATCTGGACTAAAATGTTAATAACATTTTTGATAGTACATTACGCTCATTTACAAAAAAATGTGATACGACAACCTCAGGCCTGAAAGAGTTATATCTACATTGCACCAGTGAGCAACTTCAGCTAGAACAGTTGTTATACATATACGGAGCTTGCAGATGTTACCGATTAGTTGTTATTATGTGGACTGCATACTCGTATGCTGCTAACATATTTTTTTCGTACCTACTATAGTCTTAACGTCGCTTTATGATACGTATTCATACTTATATATATTGGTGATACTTTCCGTGATATGGGATCGGGATGTTGACTACTTTATCAAAAGTAGTCAACATCCCGTTTGATTGAAGTTCTAAAACTAACACTGAATCTTGGAAATGTATTAAAGGTCATTTTACCTGACTGCAGAAGGAACGTAATATGTATCTGTAAATGATTGTATGTACGTACGTATACATTTACTTACGTAGTATACATTACATCTCGTGGAACACACGAACTTTTACTATGATATGAGTTGAAGACGTATTAGGTTCGAGTGATATCCGAAAATACCAACGTAGCAGAACTATCGAAGCATAATCACTTATTGCATATAATTAATATGATATACAAGTTTACAACTTTGTCAGGGATTTTAACAAGAGAAAGATCGGAAGCAGACATTCAATGGTGTAAAAACGTCGAATCACGGTAAAAGTGTTCGCTAACGACGTACGATTTTGTCGTTTACGCGCAAGAAATCGAAAGTACCTGAGAGTGAAATGATCTTAGCCAGTTATCAACTTACAGACCTAACAGCTTTCTAGATATCAATTTTATCCGTTCCTTGATATTATTGGAAATAATCGTAATGTTTGCGTGCTTATTTATTCTTTCATTTTGCTGGATAATTGAGAAAATTAAATTATTACATCAATAAAGTGGTGGTTGAAGGTGGTAGAACCAGTGTAGTTCGACCCCCGGTACCACCGCCACACCTATTTCTACCGTGAAGCATTTCTTGCGTTTCGATGTGGTTGGCGGCACACTTTTATATGAGGCCACCGTCATAGTCCTTGGGAGTAGCAACGCATCTGTGATTGACTTCAGATGGAACCCATGTTCTGTATGAAGTCGATTACAGACGTCCATGGGCGGCAGTGACCACTTACCATCAGGTGCTACTGCAGTCAGATAAAGGAAATAGTTTGCGTTATGTAGGGGTCTAAAGTAAAATCTCTTACTCTACCTTCTCGTGAATGTCGTACATATTACTAATAGCTTACGTTTATGGCTTTGTGTATAGAAAAACATTGCATTGTGAGAGATGAAATTTATATACTTAGTTTAATTACTCCGATTATAGTAGGTAGGTATGGCATTGATACCTTTACGGAGTAAAGTCTTATTGAGTTTAAAATACTAGTGAAATAATTATTTTTTTATTTTACAGGTATTGAACAATTCTGGACAGATGATTTCAAGGTGTTTGATCAAGTTTACGGTAAAACTTCAGACAAGGATCTATATGGAGCCACATTGCCACCAACAGTCACATTCACTCTAGATCTACCAAAACCTAAAGTAAAGGCTTCTGAAAAAAATGAACAGTTTTCTACAGATGACGAGGAAGCAGAATCTGAACAACAGTTATATCCATACGCTTTTGGGGATCGGTACGCAAAATTGTTCTCCAAAAATACCCTAAAATCAGGAAAGAAGAAATCTCCTGGACTTAAGTTCGTAGGAGTCGATTTCAAGCCTATCAGCCAAAGCAGTGATCCCGAGACTTACGAATACTTGAAGCATTTGGAACATCAGCAACAGATAGAATTTCCAGAAGAAGGAATTGGTGGTTTTACGCCGTTCGCCAGCAGCACTAATATTAAACTGGAAAATACTGAAGCTTATAAAAGTATTCAAGACATTTTAGATGCTCACGAGGCGAATAAAAATGGAAATAAAGATAATGACGTGGACAATGTCAAATATCTAAGATATGGAACGAAGGGTAAAAGTAAAGTAAGATTGAGTAAAGGGAATACGAATCATCTGACCAAAGGCCCGAAGTCGAGATGTAGAGGCGCACGATGCAGGAAAAGAAACACGTCTAGCTATCGAGTAGGCGCTAGACCGTACTTGAGGAGGATCAAACATCGACTTGTTAATTACTGAAGTCATTAATTTATTTATAGGGTAAGAAGTAATAATTAGATTTTTTACAACTATATATTAATGGTCCAATATCTGTATATTTCTCATAAGTTGGACACTTCTCTGAGTTTAAAATACTTAGTTACGTAGGTACACTAGATTGTGTTTTAGTTTGCTCGTTAGTATTTATTGTGTTTTCTGTTAGATTTTACGCCTCCTAAATTATGTCTATAAATCATTTAATATTTTTTGTTATTTTAAGACAATATATTTAGGATTCCTTTTATAAATAAGTAGAATAAAAGTAAATACTTTCCACTTTCTTATTCCTGTTCTCCTTACCTTTACCATGCATAGGTTGTCTATATAGCGATAAGACCGCCTATCGCATACGACTTATCTATATTGTATGTTTTGGTTATATTTGTATGTTTCTAGTGTGCAATAAAGAGTATTCTATTCTATTCGATTCTATTATACTTTTACGTCGATATTACAATACTTTTGTGTAGGTAGTGATATAGACATTTACGTAAGTGAACTGATTTTCGAAAGTGTAAATTTTGAGAACATGTAGGTAGTATTTTTCTGCCATCCTACTTAAGCATACAAATTTCAACTCTGGTTTCATATTTCTAAAATACAATTGAAATCTTAGAAATAAATAAACCAGTAACGTAATGTACTTTATTTTTTATAAATATAACAATCTTATAATAATGACGAAGTGATTTTTCAACATGACTTTCTTCATCGAAAATCACGAAAAATTACTCATTTATTGCACTTTCACTCACAGCTTGCGTTTTAATAAATTAAAAGAGTTATATAAACTACTGTTCCATTATTTAGAAAATATAATAACTTGTTGCGCATAAAATTATATACGTATTTACTTTATAAATATTAAATTGTTTACGGGAAAGTGGGTACATTAAAATATAACTGAAAAATTATCAATGATTTAGAAACATTATGCGTCGTCTGTTTTTAAATCAGAGGAAATTTATAATTCGAATGCATTATGCCATAGATAAGAAAATAATGGAACGTTAGTTTTTTTAACGCTAAGATTTATCCACGATAATTTCGAGGAGTAAATATTAGTTATATTAGTAAATAAAGTTGGGATTGGTCTCGCTGGCACGTCCATGGTTCGCTGCGGGATTAGCGAGCGCTCTGGTTTTCCTCTTGTTATCTTCTATACTTTGAAGAAGGAACGGCGGCGCCGTAGATTGTCTGTGTTCTCGTCTGTCAATCTCCCGCGCTAGTTCTTCTATAAACTGCCCACCCGTCTGCCTGGAAAAAAGATCGATTAATATAAATCCTTTTTAAACCTTTATTTGAAGTTGTTTATAATTTATTTTGTTTACTTATATGCTACATTCTTATCCTTGTCTCCTAAAATATTTATTAAAAGAACGACTGCTTAAAAATAATTAATCACTTTTTTGGTTTTTGCGTTGTAATAGTAAATACTACACTCACAGTCCCACGGGATTTTCTCCTGTATTGTGGGTGCCATGGACATACCAAGAAGGATAAACAAACACCCAGACCAAAAACAGAAATCTAAATTCATCTTTCAGATACCCGTTTGGTCGGGAGGCGAACCCAGAACCCACTGTGTGTCAGATCGGTATGGTGACCATTCCACCACGCGGGTCGCGCGTCTTATATTACCAAAACTTTTACTGTTTTCAATTATTAATTTTATTAGGCAGTCGGGGTTTTTGTTTTTAAATTAGGTAATAATAATCTTTAATTATTATTTTTATGTTATACTCTATAATTTGGGCTTCGTTATTTTTGGGCTTCTATACTTACTTTAATTAGAGTGAACTTATGTAATCACATTTTACGTAATAGAAAAAATAAGAACATTAATAAATACTATAAAAAATAAAACTTGTTGTACTTATAGAAATATGACATTGAATTGCCTATGAATCAAAGTGCCCCGGCCATGTATCAATCTACCCCACTAGTGGGGCAGTTTGATACAAATTTCCTTTTTTACTAAAAAGGCTCTTAACATTTTTTGGAAATTAATCTAACAGTCGATTTGACTTGTAAATGTTAGTTAAATAGAAAATCAATCTATACTTTAGTATTACTGTCAAAAAGTCTTCTTTTGTCTGATTTTTATAAAAATCGTATCAAGGTGCCTCAACTCCCCCTAATTCATATTAATTTTCATCAGGCGTACCGTTCTGTGCCCCTGCCGCTTTCAACATCATCATCGACTTGGTACATGGAGAACCCTCGTCGAGACAGCTCCTCGTCGGGAGACAGCGCCGGGTTATGGAACGCGTGGTTCTTGTCGGGGTTCATCTTGAGCTTCCTGGAAATTATGCATTGTAATATTAACGCGCGTTATTGAGTATTGCTATTAATTTTAACCAGGTGTTGTTTTCACAAAATCTTATAGATCACTATTAAAATATGTTATAGATAGAGAAAACGCAGAGTAACCTAATCATTATTAATTTAAATGCGTTTATAATAAAGTATAAATGTAGGTAGTCCAGATAACACAAATGTTCACGGAAGAAAATTAAGTAGTTTCGCGTTCTAAATGTTAGCTGAAAGTAGTAAAATTACTTGATGTCTATCTTCATTTAACATATTTTAGCTCCATACAGATGTAGGGAATAATATCTGTCTATAGTCAAGCAGACTCATTTTATCGAGCTGATTTATATTAGCTACTAAGAGGAACGTAATCAATTTCAGGTGCCTATAACTCTCTTACGACTTGTTTTATGTGAAGTTAGTCACATATACTCATATATCATTAAGATTAGGACGACTGCTTTCATATTATTATAAGCAGTAGATATAACCAATATTGATTTAAGTAGTAAACCAGCACCCAGTCCACTTTATGATAAGTAGCCGCTGTCCAACTGTGTAGATGACTGCATGCCACTTCATATAGAAAAGGGGTTCGATCTGAAGTCAATTACAGCTAACATACTACTTCTATTATACTTATTTAAAGTAATATATAAAATCTGTCATTTCAATTACAGCTATTATTATGCTCATTTCAATTGCTATATACAATACAATCTGCCGGTGGTTGCCGGCACACTTTTACATGAGGCGACCATCCTAGTCCTCGGGAGTAGCAACGCGTCTGTGATTGACTTCAGATCGACCCATTCTCTATTTGAAGTTGCTTACAGATGTCTATGCGCGGCAGTGACCATTTACCATCAGGTGGACTGCATGCTCGTTTGCTACTTCAATCAGATAAAAAAGTGAACTTACTGCACTCGTATCCGGCCCGTAGCCTGCATCTCGTGGACCTTTTTCCGGAGAATGGATATTTGAGTGCAGAGCACGATGCTTATTATGAGTAGCAATAACCAACCGCCACCGAAGGCGGATATGATTATTATCGTCTCAACTTCCTGGAACACAACAAATTTGTTTGTAAGAAAGTAGCAAATATGAATCCAGTTCACCTAACTGTAAGCGGTTGATCAATGGATTCATCACACGAACAAACAACACATTAAAAAACAAATATATCGAAAGTGTTTATTAATTTCATATTAAATTTTCTTCGAAGTCGATTTATCTATACTAGTCACCCGTAGCATTCAAATAAAATGTAATAATTGTCAAGTAATTTTGAACGCAATATAATAAGATGTTTAATTAGCTAAGCCGCATATATAAGCAATAGCGGGTATTTTGACAGAGACAGTGACATTTCTGGCGTTATCTGTTTTCATAGTAACACATTGAATATTCTATTTCGTGTATTAATTATGTGTTTGTGACAAATGCACGGTAGTGTGTGTAATGTGTTTTAGTTGATTTTATGTATGTTACATTAAATATTAACATTCTGCACTCCTCCTCTACGTCCACTATAATCGTGCAAAATTTCATACTTATCCGTCCGCGGCATATTACTTAGAAATGCGTCACAAGTTTTTGCTTCACATATTAATATATAGATTTTTGGAAAAATGGTAGAAAATAATTTATTTACCAACAATTTTACCCTACTGCGTCATTTATTTGACCAAGATGGCCTAACCGCCTCATTCTAAGGAAATCCGTATCCAGCAGTGAGGATGTATCTAACAACAACTTTTATAACTTTCTACTATCCTACTAGCAATGCCGTCTTTACCATAAGGACACTCGGGGCCAGTGTCCAGGGCTCCCATCCCCAGAGGGTCCCCGTAGGGCTGACAATTTTTCTTACATTTAATATCAAAATATTATGGTCGGGCGTATTACACTTTTCTCGTTGCACGAACGTCGATCATTTTCAGATTTATTCAAATCAATATATCTATATGAATACTTTGAGTGATTCGATCATTTTTAAAACTTACCATTTTAGTGTATAATCTTAACGTCTATTTTCAAGTTACTTAATTTTTCATTGAGTAATTTTAAAATTAACAAAATATAATAATATTTTTGAACGCATCCTATCTACGTAGGTAGACCTAATTTATTCACCAAACCATCTAGCGATCATCCATGCCAAACTCATGCCGCCATAATTGAATGTCGACTTTGGTTGGGGGAATCCTCGGTTTATGCACTTCACATTCCAAAAGGGCCCCGAATTATTGTGTGCCCAAGGGCCTCAGCATAGTCTAAGACGGCCGTGACTAGCTTATTCCCGCAGATCTACCCACTTTTGTCAAGTAAACGTGACATAATATATCTATATCTTATTGGTATAATTCAGGTGATTTTTGTGTGCCAAATTTCAGAAAAACCGAGCAGTACTTTTTACAGATTAACGAATATCAATATCATAAACTTGTGCAATTATAACATTAGTCAGATACCCGTTTATATTCTCATTCATATTCCGTCTATTTTCTTTGTATGTGATTCTGTGTGTGTCATTCTGTTTATGACCCAATTATAAGAGTGGCTAATGAATATAATCGTAGAATTATACTGTGTTTACTCAACGATGTTTGATACACTCCAAGTGATATGGCTTAAGCTGAGTCGACGATAAAACCAGATAACGAGTACTGTCATACTTTATCTTAACAATCCTTCTAACTCGCGTTATATCTCACATTCCTAAGCGATCAACAATGCAAGAAATTACTTATTGATGTATTCAAGTGAAATAGAGTTTGGTGTATTTGATCTGTGGCCACTGTGGCCACTGTCACTCGTAGACATTTGCAATCAAGCCTGTAAGATCACGCTGATCTTAACAATTACTTTCAGGTAAAACTCTTTACCGTTTTGAAGTTGGAAAAACCAGTGTAGTTCGACCGGGGAAGTACCACCGCCACACCTATTTCTAGTGTGAAGCATTTCTTGCGTTTCGTTAGAAGGGTGTGGTTGCCCGCACTATTTCACGTGAGGCGACCATCATAGTCCTCGGGAGCAGGAACGCATCTGTGATTGACTTCAGATGGAACCCATGTTCTTTATGTAGTTTAATACAGATGTCCATGGGCGGCAGTGACCACCTATCATCAGGTGGACTGCATGCTCGTTTGCTACTTCAGTCAGATAAAAAAAAACTTGAAATTAGCCTTAGATGCGTTGCGATCCCTGAGGATAAAGTTGAAACGTTTCAGCAGGCCCCACTTTCCCCCGCGATCAGGGGGCCCCCTAGTTTCTACTCTATTAAATAATAGTGTTGAGCACAATAGCTTTTAATGTGATGACCAAAAAAAAAAATAGTCAGAAGTCGCCAAAAAATAATAAAGGTTGTCAAGCAAACCAAACTGTTCTGAACTAGGTCCTTCGCGATCTACCCAAGCCTAGATAGACAAACGCTTTATTATGGTCATAATACTTTTGTGCCCAGGGCCACTAAAGACGGCCCTGCGTTTCATATAAGTATATCTCACGCTGATCTTAACAATTACTTTCAGGTAAAACTCTTTACCGTTTTGAAGGTGGTAGAACCAGTGTAGTTCGACCGGGGAAGTACCACCGCCACACGTATTTCTAGTGTGAAGCATTTTTTTTCGTTTCGATGGAACGGTGTGGTTGCCGGCACACTTCACGTGAGAGTACCATCATAATCCTCGGGAGTAGCAACGCATCCGTGAGAGACTTCAGATGGAACCCATGTTCTGTTTGTAGTTGATTACAGATATCCATGGACATCAGTGACCACTTACCATCAAGTGGACTGTATGCTCGTTTGCTACTTCAGTCAGATAAAAAAAAAATAGTTCAATTGATTCTGGTGTTTTCGATAAAATGTTTAACAACATACAATTGAGCAAGGCTACAGCCTGTTTATCACATTTTCTGGTTCAAGTGTTTTATCTCACCTTAAATTACTACGCCTATTGTTTAAACGCTAAATAACTCAGGCTATTCTTGATGTTTAACTAATATTGTCGCGGGATTGATCCATTTTAATATTTATCGCGCAATTTTTGACGAAAAGAAAGTCAAAAACCGCATATCATGATTAGCCGTTATTTTTTATCCGATTGAAGTAGCAAACGAGCATGCTGTTCACTTGATGGCAAGAAGTCACTGCCGCCCATGAACATCTGTAAGCAAATTCACATAGAACATGGGTTCTATCTGAAGTCAATCGCAAATACGTTGCTACTCCCGAGGACTAAGTTGTTTGCCTCATATAAAAGTGTGCCTGCAACCACACTCAAATGTTAAATGTTGTGTTTAAATTTAGCCGAGGCTATATTACAATTAATATATATATTTATGCCTATGATATAGGTATATAATAAATTCATTAAGTTTAAGCAATTGTTGGTTGGACTATTGGCTTAAAAGCAAACAAGCTAAAGACTAATATTTTTAGCATCCTTTATCCTATCCTATCCTACTTTCTTCTAATATTATAAATGCGAAAGTTTTGCGAGGATGGCTGGATGTAGGAATGTATGTATGTTATTCTTTCACGGAAAACTACTCAATGGATTTGGTTGAAACTTTACTGTAGTATAGGTTATACATCAGAATAACATACAGACTTCTAGCCTTTGCCCGCTGCTTCGTTCGCGTGGAATTTAGTCTGCCACATAAAGTTTGCAAGGTGGTAGAGCAATGTTTCAACCAGTGAGGTAACACCACTGCACCTATTTCTACCGTGAAGCAGTTCTAGTGTTTCATTAGAAGGGTGTGGCTGCCGGCTCACTTTCACATAACGCGACCATCATAGTCCTCGGGAGCAGCAACGCATCTGTGATTGACTTCAGATTCAACCCTTGTCCTACTTTCTAAATCTCTGTGTAAAAAATTAAAATAACAGGCACGTATATTAATTTGAATGTAAGGGTCTAAAAATGCGTGACGGTTACCAACACGCAATTAAACTCCTGCTAATCTGATATATGTGCCGCATTGTTTCGTTTTCGCATAATAGTATAGAAATAGTAGTAACAGAGTAAGCGAATTAAATAATAGGGGATACCATATTTTTACTAAACCTTACTTTCAATACACTTTAAACATACATATAACACTATAAAAATAGACCAATTTCGTAAAATATATAAAATCTAAATATACTTTTACACACTGTAATTTTGTAAAATTCTAAAGCAATTATTATAAACCCTGAATTTATTACATAATCTCTAGATATCTAAACCGAAATAAAACTCTCACATTTAATGCAATATGATTAATATTTCACAGTGTAGGTATTTCTAAACGTTAAGCCAACGTGTATTATTAAGCAATTATAATTTGATGACGATTGTCGATAACGTTTTAATAAGCATTTATAGGCATTATCAGTTTCAAGGAAAACAAAACAATTAAACGTAACTTACTGTTTTTAAGGGATTAATCGCAGGGATTTATTTACACTGTGTTTTTGTTTATATTTGAGTGTAATTATTCTCTACATCAGGCTGATTAGACATTATAGGACCACTAATTGATACGCTGTTAGGACTAAAATATTCAAAATGATTGTAATTATGCTTGAAATCTTGCGTATCATGAAATACATACAAATGTAACAATAAAAAATCAATTTTTTTTACTTGACTGAAGTAGCAAACGAGCATGCAGTCCACCTGATGATAAGTGGTCACTGCCGCTCATGGACATCTGTAACCAACATCATACAGAACATGAGTTCTATCTGAAGTCAAACACAGATGCGTTGCTACTCCCGAGGACTATGATGGTCGCCTCATGTGAAAGTGTGCCGCAACCACACCCTTCTATCGTAACGCAAGAAATGCTTCACGCTAGAAACAGGTGTGGCGGTGGTACTTCCCCGGTCGAACTCCACTGGTTGTACCACCTTCATAATATTCGTCTAATATTTCTTTCGTCCTAATATTCGTCTTAACCCACTTTTGAACAATGGATTACGGAGGCCCGTGTAATGTCTCATAGGGATAACACTATATTTACCTACTGCACAAATATTCCTGTCCTTTTTAATTTGGAAGTAGTAAACGAGCATGCAATCCACCATTTTAAGTTTCCATTGCCGCTCATGGACGTCATTAATCAACCCCGGTTAAGCTGACCTTATTCTTACATGAGATTAGTCACAGATACATGAGGACTAAGTTAAGTATGTGTCCGTTATAACATAAATCAGACCAGAACACAGCAGCTCATAACACTACTGTTATGGGCTGCTGTGTTCTTAGGGTTTTTTATCTGATTAAAGTAGCAAACGAGCATGCAGTTCAGCTGGTAGTAAGTGGTCAGTGCCACCCACAAATTTTATATAGAACATAGGTTCTATCTAAAGTCAACTACAGGTGTGTTGTTACTCCCGAGGACTAAGATGGTCGCCTCATATTAAAGACCATTCCATCGAATCCAATACAAATGCTTTACGCTAGAAATACGCGTGGCGGTTATACTTCCCCGGTCAAACAACACTGGTTCTACCACTAGGCTCAATTATGTGTCCCTGTAGTTCCGGGATCAGAATAGGGCTACGGTATCCCCTGCCTGTCGTAAGAGGCGACTAAAAGGGGGCTTCCGGGGTTGCGGGCGGCTAGAGTGGGAGCTTGAACCCTCTAGTCAGGCGATCCGGGGAAGGACGGCGGTATGTGTGATCGCATACCGCCGTAAAGACTAGATTGGGTGGTGGGCCCATCCGCCCATCTGGGAGGAGCCAGATGGGGCAACACGCTCAGAAGATTTCGGCCGAGGACGGCCACCGGGGGGGTTTTAGTGCAGTAAAAATCCCACATAACCCTGCGTTGCTCCCACGGCTTCGGGTACCTTTTGAATTATGTGTGGCGGTGGTGCTTCCGGATTCAAACCACAGAGTGTCCTTCCACCTTTAATTAACCCATTGCTTCTGTCCGCATTTCCCTTAGAATAAAAAGGGGTAAGTAAAGGACCTGTTACTTCAAAACATTACAAAGATCTGATAGAATGTACGTTTTATGACGTTTATCTATATTGTTAAAGCATGTGATAGGTAAAATAGATAATTGGCTTCTAATACGCATTAGTATGTTCATATGCGTATTAGAAATTTATTTTTAATCTTAGTCGTGAGTCCAGCTGTTTTCTCTATCACTTTTTAAATCGATATGATTTAAATTCGATATTATCAGAAGAAAAACACAAATAAACCGACGTTGTAAGCAAATGAATATATCTAAAATAGTATTTTTTTCTGTAAGGAAAGCATGCACGTGAGTCGAAATTGTGACGCACGGCACTCCGGTCACCATAACTGTCCCACCAACGATAGGTTCTGGGTTTGATTCTTAGTCAAACGGATAACTGAATAATGAATTTAGTAAATCTTTAAGGTGTAAATCGTGAGGCTATCAATATAAAAAGGTAATAACGGTAATAACTTGATAGCGGTTACATGTTTTCGATGTCACATGGTTTTGAAGGTGGTAGGACTGTTTTCAGATCGAATCCAAAGGCAACATTCTTTTTGGGACTTTCAAGAATGCTTTTAAGGGATTAAGTCTCGTAGTAGTCACCAGTTCCAACGGTCGAAATTCGAATTTAAATAAAAAAAAACTAAACTTCTGTCCAAACTAGCACCAATATTTCTCTAATTTGAATAAATTGTAATATATTTCAAGTTATATTGAACGCACTTGTTAAAGGTAAAAAGAGGTTTATTAACTTAGCTGCATTTAAAAGCAAGAGCGGGTATTTTGACAAAGACATCTGACATTTTTTATGTCATGTGTTTTCATAATAAGACATTGAATGTTCTATTTCATTTATTATTTATGTGTTTGTGTCAATTGCAAGGTAGTGAATAGTGCTTTTAGTTGATTTTGTATGTTTTATGCATGTTTGAAAAAAATATTAGCATTGCGCAATCCTTTTCTACATAAACTATAACCGTGCGTAATTTCATACTCCTTCGCCTGCGGCAAGTACCTATCATAAAAACTAATCACAAATTTTTGCTTTACGTATTAATATCTAGTTTATAGGGTTAATATAAATGTGGGAAGTCAACTTAAGCGTTACTTAGTAGAGACGTAGCAAATACACCTATCCTTGATTATACGGTTGCGACTTACCATCAGATAATCTCGATAACGATTGAACGTCACAAATCACAAGCACTAAACACTTACCATTTCTAAGTGTGTGGTGGACACATGGTCGCGTGGTCCCCGGCGCTTTCGGACTGGCTTATCTCGCGGACATCTCTGGCGGACGTGGTCTGTATCGTTATCTTATCAACCTGCGTGACGCGATTGGTGCAACGGTAATAGGCTGGAAATTTTTGGTCTGTATTAAAAATGTGGTGTTAATATTTAGAAATGGCTTAGTGTTTGGACTTTCCAGGGTCCGAGGTTCGAATTTCAGGGACTAAAATCTATTCCCTGACTAGGGCCTAGTATTTAAAATGCACTATTTATAACAATTTTTTTAAATATAGTTACAATCATGTTTTTACGTGGAAATGAAAGTTAGCTCCAGTATCTTGAGAATAGCAACGCATCTGTGATTGACAGATAAACTCCATGTTCTATATAAAGTTGCTTACAGATGTCCTTGAGCGGCAGTGACCATTTACCATCAGGTGGACTGTATGTTCCTTTACTACTTCAATAAGATAAAAAAGTTCGTTCGCTGCCTATATGTTCTTTAGTCTCAAAGCAAAGGCACGAAAGTAAAAAACCTTTCATAATTCAATTCTGAAGTTAACCAGTGTTAAGCGCCCTTGTATTTTGGTCTAAAATATGAGGTAACGAAGACATTTATCTGTGGTTGCAACGCATCCGTGGCTACCTTAGGTAAGACTTTAATCTTATCTGATTGATTACATCTGTAATTGTGTAATAATCTGCGTGAAATTTGTGGTGGAGATCACTCCATGGGTAGCAATGACCACATACCATTAGGTGGACTGCTCTTTTCCTACTAAATATTCACGAAGGGTTCTCGAAAATAACGTTCGTTGTATGTGAGTCTCTCTTAAATATTCGTTATTCTGTTTTAAGTTTTTTTTTTTATTCTGTTTTTAGTTTTTTTTTATCTAACTGAAGTAGAGCACGCAGACTACCTGATGGTAAGTGGTCACTACCGCCTATGGCCATCTGTAAGCGACTTCTTGTAGAAAATGGGTTCTATCTGATATCGATCACAAATGCGTTGCTACTCGCTAGGACTAAGATAGTCGCCTCATATAAAAGTGTTCCGGAAACCACACCCTTCCATCAAAACACAAGAGCAGCAACTACAACAACTAAGTACATACTGAACATGGGTTCCATCTGAATTCAATCACAGATGCGTATGCGCAGATGCATATGCGCTACTCCCGACGACTATGATGGTCGTCTCATGTGAAATTTCGGAAACCACACCCTTCTATCGAAACGCAAGAAATGCTTCTCGCTAGAAATAGGTGTGGTGGTGGTACTTCCCCGGTCGAATGGAATTGTATGGAAGCCCCTCTTAAATATTCGTTATATCCTGTTTTTATTGTAGAATTATTGTTACAGTGGCAACAGGTCGGCAATAAGTACCGCTGTAATAATCACAACTGTCTTTTTTTTTTTGTTTTCGAGGGGGAATTATCCTTCCAAAGGTACCCGACGCCGTGAGAGCGACGCAGGGTTATGTGGGATTTTTACCGCACTAAAACCCCCCCCGGTGGCCGTCCTCGGCGCTGAAAAGGAGGACTCTGGGATCTCAAAACGACTTCAACCGGAATCCTCCGAGCGCGTTGCCACATCGGTCTCCTCCCAGATGGGCGGCTGGGCCCACCGCTCCGTCTAGCCTTTACGACGGTATGCGACCACACATACCGCCGTCCTTCCCAGGATCGCCTGACCGAACGGTTCGAACTCCCACTCTAGCCGTCTGCAACCCCGGAAGCCCCTTTTAATCGCCTCTTACGACAGGCAGGGGATGCCGTAGCCCTATTCTGACCCCGGAACTACAGGGCGTAATCAGTCTGTCTAGCTATCACGGTTCATGAAATACAGCCTGGTTACTGACAGACAAACGGACAGACGGACAGATGGATAGCAAAGTGTAAGTAGCAGGGTTCTGTTTTTCATCCCCGTAGTTCCGGGATTAGAATAGGGCTACGGCATCCCCTGCCTGTCGTAAGAGGCGAATAAAAGGGGCTTCCGGGGTTGCGGGCGGCTTGTGGGAGCGGAACCATTCGGTCCGGCGACCGCTGAAGGACAACGGTATGTGTGGTTGCATACCGTCGTAAAGACTAGACAGAGTGGTGGGCCCAGCCGCCCATCTGGGAGGAGCCCGATGGGGCAACGCGCTCAGAGGATTCCGGTTGCGTACCACCAGGGGGGTTTTAGTGCGTTAAAAATCCCGCATAACCCTGCGTCGCTCCCACGGCGTTGGGTACCGTTTGTAGGTTTCCCCATCGAGAACAAAAAAAAACCCTTCTTTATTATATCGGTGTATTTATTTGTTTATTTAGTACTTATAGGTACGATATGAACTCACCGATGCTACAAAGATAATTTGTCAAGTTCTGTGAAAAAGAAATACGTGGACAAATAAACAAAAGTACCGTGTTGTCAACACGAAACTATTCGTGTCTTGTTATGATTGTAAAACGTAGTTTGTCTAATATGTACTACGCATAAATTCAATTATAGTACTCAGTATATCAATGATAACGTTGGAAGTAAACCATAGAATATACCTACTTATTTACGGCTATATATTACGGCGAAGATATAATTATCATATCTATTAAAGAATAAAAAAAAGAAGAAGAATTATTAAAAACTAGCAGTTCCCGCGGTTTTACTCGCGTTTATAATATACTAGCTGTTGCCCGCGACTTCGTCCGCGTTTCCGTTGTTTTTCGTAAAAAAAAAAGTAGCCTATGTCCTTCCTCACGGTTCAGTGGTTTTGATGTAACAGACAGATTAACTTTCGTATTTTAGTAGGGAAATATAATATGTCATATCTACAATACTATTGAAAAATATCGCAATACGGAACCGCACAATATTATTGTTAATAGCTTTGCCCGCGACTCCGCCAGCGAGTAACTCTTTGTGTGTTATTGAGTTAATGTATTGGTAATATTGTTTAGATCACGTTCACATGAGGCTTAAGAACCTTTTTTATTTTTGTTTTCGAGGGGGAAACCTTCAAAAGGTACCCGACGCCGTGGGAGCGACGCAGAGTTATGTGGAATTTTTACCGCACTAAAACCCCCCCGGTGGCCGTCTTCGGTGCTATAAAGAGGACTCGGGCTCCTCCCAGATGGGCGGATGGGCCCACCACCCAATCTAGTCTTTACGGCGGTATGCGACCACACATATCGCCACCTTCCCGGTATCGCCTGGCTGGACGGTTCAAGCTCCCACTCTAGCCGCCCGCAACCCCGGAAGCCCCTTTTAGTCGCCTCTTACGACAGGCAGGGATACCGTAGCCCTATTCTGATCCTGCCGAAGGCTTAAGTACTTATATAACGAAAATACTTCAATGCAAAGCTTCCGGGTAAACTATGTTGAATGTTGATCCATCCGGCACGTGAACGTAAAGATTTTTGGAACTACTGACCCGGGAAAGAGCGACGTACAACCGACCATGCGAGAAACAACTGACACCGAGATCTACTCCAGCAACACGAAAAGTCTGCCCTTGAGCCTTATTAATTGTCATTGCATAACACACCGATACTGGGAATTGCGTTCTTTTAAATTGGAATGGAAAATTATTAGGTACTAAGGGAATTCTGGGAATAAAGACGGTTTCTCCTGCACCGCAACCTGTTAAAATTTGAGCCTCGATTATATTTTGTTGCAACCGGGTTACTTTTAGCCGAGTTCCATTGCAAACTTGTGGTCGTCTTAAATTTCGGAGCAGAATAATCGGAATGCCAATTTTTAAACAAATTTCATGAGAAGGAAGTCCGGGCATATTTAAAGAATTTAAAAATTCTATCGGGTAGTTAGTGGCGTCTTGTTCATCGACCATTCTATTTATTGAACTATAAACTTTGCTTTCCCCTTGTATATTCGACAGTATTTTATTATTAATCTCAAATGCCTGGTCATTGCGAGGAGTTAAGATGGATCTTTCGCATAGCCAAGAATTGTCCCTATTTAATATATTTGTTACGTCACCGTAAACCGACGATATAAGATGTAGTTGGGATTGCACTATACAACATAACTCAGGCGTCAGAATAACTTTTCCTTG
Source organism: Spicauda simplicius (assembly GCA_949699795.1). Taxonomy (NCBI): domain Eukaryota; kingdom Metazoa; phylum Arthropoda; class Insecta; order Lepidoptera; family Hesperiidae; genus Spicauda; species Spicauda simplicius. The sequence continues at coordinate 835,860 of OX453068.1, forward strand.
GTGTAGTTGTGGATAGGTACCTTCGCCAATCTTTAACAGTGTATCAGAAAATTGACGATCATCCGGGTTATCTCCAGTTCTCACTCGCATGTTTATAGTTAAATGCACCGATTGTATATCACGCCACAAATAAGAACTTTTCAGGCAAGCCCTAACCTCATCAGCTCGGGTTCCGCGTGGTATTACCGGTAAAGTTTGTCGAAAATCACCACAAAATAAAACCGTGATACCGCCCATTGGTCGATCATTTTGTCTTATGTCCCTTAAAGTTCTGTCTACCGCATCTACTCCTTTTCGGTGGGCCATCGTACATTCATCCCATATGATTAAATTTTCATTTTTCATTTTATTTTTCATTTTTCATTTTTCGTTTTTCATTTTTCATTTTTCATTTTTCGTTTTTCATTTTTCATTTTTCATTTTTCATTTTTCATTTTTCATTTTTCATTTTTCATTTTTCATTTTTCATTTTTCATTTTTCATTTTTCATTTTTCATTTTTCATTTTTCATTTTTCATTTTTCATTTTTCATTTTTCATTTTTCATTTTTCATTTTTCATTTTTCATTTTTCATTTTTCATTTTTCATTTTTCATTTTTCATTTTTCATTTTTCATTTTTCATTTATCTTTTTTCATTTTTCATTTTTCATTTTCATTTTTCATTTTTCATTTTTCATTTTTCATTTTTCATTTTTCATTTTTCATTTTTCATTTTTCATTTTTCATTTTTCATTTTCATGTTCATTTTCGTACAGATAGATGACTGAGTTATAAACGTAAGAGTAGACAAATATAATCAGAAAGCTTTGAACTGCTAAGCTATCGGGAGTTACACGTGTTATTGTGAGTCAACCATAAAAGATAGACATATGCTGTCGTAGGATATTTTTTAGATAATTATAAGGAAAATATTTCCCTCATACATGATTTCTGTGTAGCTTTAACCATAAAGGTTGCACACGCGACAGAAGCTTAAAAAAGTAACTTCTCCCGTTTTCCCAACATTTCCCTTTACTGCTCTGCTCCTATTGATTGTAGCGGGTTGAAAAGTATACTATAACCAGCCCAGGAGTATAAAGAATAATCGTACCAAGTTTCGTTAAAATCCACTGAGTAGTTTTTGTTTCTATAACGGTTATACAGACAGACAGACAGACAGACAGACAGACAGACAGACAGACAGACAAAAATTTTACTGATTGCATTTTTGGCATCAGTATCGATCCCTAATCACGCCCTGATAGTTATTTTGGAAAAATATTTCATGTACAGAATTGACCTCTCTACAACTTTATTATAAGTATAGATGTATAGCCTAAATCCTTCCTCGATAAATGGTCTATTCAACATAAAAAGAACTTTTCAATTCGAACCAGTAGTTCCTGAGATTAGCCCGTTCAAACAAACAAACAAACAAACTCTTCAGCTTTATAATATTAGTATAGATAGGCCAGACACAGCGAGGACATAAATAGTGAGAAGGGATATTATTTATGCCACATAAACTCTTTATTCCATTGTTGTTAGAAAATGGAAGAACCGTCGGATAGTTTTCCGTGTTAGAAAAACCATGTCCACCAATTCGCACTTGGCCAGCGCGGAAGACTATGGCCTAAGACTCTCATTTTCCGAGAAAGGACCTGTGGCGAGCTGTGGGACAATAATGGGTTGACGACGACTTTAGAAAAACAGAGGTCTATCGAAAATACTTGGTTTCTATAAACATAGTTTATTTGAAGGTAAACATAACTGTCTCATTCTGGAAATAGATGATCATCTTAGTCTAAATCATTTTTAAGGTGGGGGTGTGTAGGGGCTTTCCCAAATCTATATGATGTCGGCAAATATCTGTCTAGCCCTCCCTCTGCGGAAGTCACAATACGAGAAAGGTTCACCTCTTTGAAGGTTTATTCCTTTTTTACCCATCTAACATAAAAGGGGTCCAGAACCCTTAACTCTCTGCTACCTTTATATTCCTTAGATAATAAACATACTCGCACCTAAAGGCTGGATAGTACAGTAAATCGGATAATTGTGATTTTCAATCACACGGAACCGATAAGAAGAACGTACATTAACAAAGTAATCTGGATGTACTATGTCAACGATTGATAAATAAAAAATAATCACATTGTTAAGCGGCTTAAGAAACGATAGCAAAAGAATGTGTTATCTACGTTTTAATTTAGAAAAAATATCATTTATGAAAATTTTAAAGATCAGCAAAAAGTCAAAATATTTTGAAAAACAGCATCATTTTTGAGCTGAATATCAGCGCAGATTCCGATGTGCTGTATGGCCTCATATACCTAAAAGTGAGCACGTCACCTTTCTACCTATACAAATAACAAGAACCGCTTCTTATTTTTATCTGACTGGAGTAACAAACGAGCATGCAGTCCACCCGATAGTAAGCGGTCACTGCCGCTCATGGACATCTGTAATCAACTTCATACAGAGCATGGGTTCCATCTGAAGTCAATCACAGATGCGTTGCTACTCCCGAGGACTATGATGGTCACCTCATATAAAAGTGTGCCAGCAATCACACCCTTCCATCGAAACGCAAGAAATGATTCACGCTAGAAATTGGTGAGGCGACGGTAGGTACCGTCGGTACCCGTTAATAATAAACTGGTTGTCTTGGTAAATCTGACTCTGACTTCGGATGCATCACCGCTACACATCATATCGGTGTCGCGTATTTAAAGGATATAAGAGAAACAGCAACGCAACAGTGACCATCCTCAAGTATGAGTCGCATGCTGCCAGGCAATTAAGGCCAGGTGGACTGTTTATGCAGTCGGGTCTTCTCTGGTGCTACAAATGTCCAAAGACGACTGCTTTTCATCAGCTATATGATTTCAGACTAAACTGATCGAGGTATTGTTTCGTATGTAACGGTACTTATGATATGCGAATTTTAACTTTTCATTGCCGATATTTCGCCGTGACTATCCATATACTGGGTCAAATGTTGGTAAAATAAATTAATCAAAAACCACATATCGTAATTATCCGTTACATATTAAAATTCCATTAAGTAGCTACTGGATGGAATATTAATACAATACCTATCAATATGGCAAACATCTGCTCTGCCTTCAGTATAAAAATGCATATTGACTAGGTACTATTTTAAAAATAATAAACTAGTTGACCCGGCGAATTTCTTTCCACTTATAAGTCAAAAATCTAAAATGATCAGTGTTCTTCCCTTATATTATATGCTTGTATTATACATAAAAACTTTCCTCTTGAATCACTCTATCTTTTAAAAAAAACTGCATCAAAATCCGTAGCGTAGTTGTAAAGATCTAAGCATACATAGCGACAGACAGCGGGAAACGACTTTGTTTTATACTATGTAGAGACAATTAAAAGAGATTTATCTATGTTTTTAATGAAATGTAAGAATAGAGTTCAAACAAACAAACAAACAAAACAGATTTATTCCGTTAATGCAACACATACAACAAAAATAACATAAATTAAAAGTAAAAAAATTGACACAAATAAGAAATAACACCGTACAAAAAAAGACAAATAAGTTAAAAAAGAGGTAGGTATATTTTACTTGTACGGTATAACTATTATTAAATGTGCTGCAACAAACGCGGAAAGGGTCAAATTCAGCTACTGTCATGAGCAGGTAGCTGCGTCATGACGCTGTTTTTCAGTTTGCCCGCGCCAGTCGCCAGTTATGAAATGACTATAATTATGAAAGAAGAAAGAAGAAAGAAAAAATATTTATTTCGTCAGTTTTCACTACAACAGGTCTGTTTATAAGGTACAAAATATTATTTCTACAAGTTTGAGGTTGCAGCGAGGACCAGACGAAAATGGAGTCGCACTCGACATAAGCCGCGGATCCCGTGTGGCATCCACGACGGCCGATTTTCAGTGCGCCCCAGGTTCTCGCGTAGAACGGTCAGTGGCGATTTATGTGTATATATCTTTCAATTTATATTGAGTGCTTGCTGCAGCTTCAAGACATACATACATAAACAAGGGGTTATCGAATAATAAAGTAAAAAGAATAAAAAAAAAAAAATAATAATAATAATAATAAAAATAGGCGTGACGTCATGAACTTCCAAAAGGGACTGGCAGGCAAATATTTGGAAGAAGAACAGGATATATCTTTTAATAATTATAAAGCATCACAGCTACTAAGAATATATATATATATATATATATATATATATAGAGAAATTAATTATATAATTAAGTGTGTGTGCGTGTGCAGGGGATCGTGTGTGTAGTGCAGTGCGTGCGTGCGTGAGCGAATGTGTAGACGTGTTATTGTGTATCATACATTTTATTTGTATATTTTCTGTTGGCTAAGTAAATGCAGTTTATATTGCTTTTTAAAGCTTATTAATTTTAGACTTCGGAGCGGTGGCGGTAAGTTATTCCAGCATCTTGTTGCATTATATTTGAAGCTCCCATGAAATGCTGCGGTACTATAGCGTGGAAGGACTAACTTGAAACTTGATGCTCTGGTGCTGTGCGGAGTATTTATATCTTTTCGCCACCGTAATTTACCATATAAGTAGGACGGGCACTTATCCACAATGATCCCAAATAACAGTGACGCAAAATGCAGCTCTCGTCGGTACTTCATTTTTAATAGATTTGCTTCATTCAGATAGGGAGTTACATGTGCGCGGGGGGGTATGGTGAAGCAGTACCTTGCACAGGCGTTCTGGACACGCTGTATAAGGTTTTGTGATCGCACCAAAAGCCTCGGACCAATGACGGCATCCGCATAATTCAGCTTGGAAAGTACTAAAGTTTCACACAGTTTAATGCGCAAGTCCCGACTAATGTAGTTTTTTATTTTATACAGGACCTTGAGTCTATAAAAACAATTACGGGCCGCATTGATGACATGTTTTTCAAAACGCAGTGAATCATCCATTAGTACACCAAGGTTTCGAGCCTCTGAGACTCTCTCTATCGATGTGCCATTAATAAGTATAGTAGGATTATAAGCAATGGTTTTCTGTATATGCTTTTTGGTTCCAATTATTAGGTATTTGGATTTATCTGGATTTAATACGAGAGAGTTCTGATCAGACCATTTGTAGATGCGCTGTAAATCGGAATTTAGTTTTTTTATTGCACTCGAAGTCTCTATCGGTTTAAAAGAAAAATAAACTTGCAAATCGTCAGCGTACATGTGATATTTGCAATATTGTATTTGGCTAACCAAATCTGCACTATATAAAATAAAGAGCAATGGCCCCAAAATTGAACCCTGCGCTATTCCCCGGTGTATAGACTTACTACCAGATTTCTTAGTACCGTGAGTTGTCTGCTCCAGAACAACACTCTGTGACCGACTACGGAAGTAGCTGTCAAACCATGCAACTGCATCGACGCTGAAACCATAATAAGACATCTTTGAAAGAAGTAATGGTATATTAAGGCAGTCGAATGCCCGGGTATAGTCTAGTAACACAAGTATGGTAACCTCCCCCATATCTTGAGCACTGAGCATATCATCTACAACAGCCATTAAAGCGGTCACGGTACCTCTTTTCGGCCTAAAACCAGATTGAGTTACAGGTAATATGTTTTTGACCTCAAGAAAGTGCTTTAGCTGGTCACAGGCAATTTTCTCTAATATTTTAGAAGTATTTGGCAATATACTGATAGGCCTGAGATCTTTAGGCTCAATCGGATTTGGCTTCTTAGGTATTGGCTTAACAAGAGCATGCTGCCACATGCGAGGAAATGTGGCTGTTTTAAATGATGTATTAATAATTTTAGTAAGCGTTTCAAGTGAATTCGGCAAAGTTAACAGAAGCATGCCAAGATTTAAGCCATCAGCTCCGGTGGCATTTGAAGTCAACGTTTTTATAACCTTAGTAACTTGTGTCTCAGTTACTTCACTGAAGTCGAAGGTTTCTGAGCAATACCTTTGAAATTCAAAGTAGGTGAGGTTTGAAAGAGGAACAGTGCTCCTACCCGGTACATTTAGGAAGTGATCATTTAATAGATAAGGATCACAGAGGTGCGCAGGAATGGATATGTCATTTTTAGTTTTAATAGTTAAATGACGCTTGAGGTGCTTCCACATAACTTGTGGTCTTCGGATATTCGAGTTAACGTAATAGCTAAAATATGCTTGTTTTTCTGTATTCAGAGCAGTTACGACAGCGTTTTTTAACTGTTTGTAATAATCTTTATGAGCATCCAATCCAGACTTACGGGCCCGCAACTGGGCCTCATTGCGAGTTCTCATCATTAGTCTGATATTATAAGTAACCCAAGGATAGCGGTTTTTATCTATAATGCGCACACTTTTGAGGGGGGCGTGAATGTCGATAAGGTTGACTATATATGACGTGAACTGGGCGGTCATGTCGTTGACGTTAGGCAGCTGCTGTATTGCGCTCCAGTCTACGGCCTCTAGATCCTCACGAAACTCCTTTAAATTTATATCCTTAATAGGTCTGTACGCAGCAAATTGGAGCGTCTTATCTTTTTTAAGAGATTTTAGCTGACATGATATAAACGCATGACCGCTCAATTCCGGAATATGATTAACCTTGATGTGAGTGATAGATGCGTCTGTACAAATCAAATCCAAAAGTGTCTCGCTATGGTCAGTAAAATGAGTAGGTTCATCTATATATTGCGTAAGCTTCATTAATGTTAAAAAATCCAAAAGCGATTTTGTGTTAGTATGATATTTGTTCAGTAAGTCAACATTGAAATCTCCCAGCATCACTGTGTGATTGTGCCACTCAAATGAGGAAAGAGTGTCAGTGAGACCGTCTATAAAAGTTTGCAGCGACAGCCATGGTGGGCGATATGCGGTTCCTATAAGTAAAGATTTTCCGTCAAAAGATGCACTCAACCACATTTGTTCAACAAGGTGAGAATCTGGATGTGGGAGAATACGGACATGTAACCCCTTGCGAATATAAAACCCAACTCCTCCACCTCTTGCCCTGATAGCAGGAGGTCTAGGGGTGTGAATAAACTTAAATCCTGCTACGCTTGGGGCGCGTCCCTCCTCCCCCTCCCTTAACCAAGTTTCATTGATGGCCAAAATATCAACGTCATGGTCCACCATAGCTGCTATAAATTCCTCATGTTTTGTGCCGAGTGACCCTGGATTGAGAAAACCAAATTTTAAAGATTTTGTTTTAGTCATACAAACGAGTATATATATATGCAACCCAGTAAGTTATATGAAATGTGTTTGTCCCATGTTTATGTTGTAGGTATTTCAATGAATTACGCAGAATATAATTATATTTAAATGAATATATTGGATAGTTGAAAGTAAAAATTATGGTCATATAATTAATATTTATAATATAATTAAATAGAAATATACAATATTTTATTAATTTTAAACACATAAATATATGCCTGCAGGGAAAATGAGACAAGTTATTTACAGAAGCTTCATGTTCACACAAACTAAAAAAAAGAAAAAGCAATTTGACGTCGCCAAAATAAAAAAATAATGAACGATACACTTTATATATAATAATGAACGATACTTTAAACTTTACTGAAAACTTTTTCAATGTCCGATTCTGAACGAATACGTAAAGCCGGGGAGTCCGAGTCACGTCTAGCAAAAATGCGTCCGTTTTGCGTCCAGACATACTTAAACCCTTTGAGTCGTCCTTCTTTACGCGCCTCGCGAAAAAGCTGCCTGTTGAACCATGTTAGCCGTTCGTTTATATAGAAACGACGCGGCGGCGTATTCGCTGCTGCCACGATGCCGTCGGTGTCCGCCCCTCTGCGGACACGAGCTGCACGAATCAGCTGATCGCGTAAGTCGCGACGCGCCATTCGAACGACGAGGGCGCGCGGGTAAGGGGTGCTGCTGGTATCACCACTGATGTCTCGGCGTTTTCCTCTTCGCTCCGCACTTACAATTTCCTGCGAGTTTATGGAAATACCGACTTTTTGACTAACTAGGGTGACTAGGTGAACTGGGTTTTCACCGGGAATTTCATCTATCCCTGTTATCTCTATGTCGGTTAGGAAGCTTTCCTGGTCACGGTCGTTCAGATGTCTTTCGATTTTCGCAGTAATATCGACTCCGGAAGCGACTACGATTTTTGCTTCGGCTTCAGCGATGCGTTTTGTGATATTGTTTACTTTTTCTTCAACCGTATTTAGACGCTTATTTAGATCCGCCACAGTTGTATTCAGTTGTAGAACCTCCTGTCTAAAAGCAGCTATCTCCTGTCTGCAGCTTGAGGTTTCAGTTACAATGGTTGACAATTGTGATCTGATCAATATTATTTCTTTTGCAAGATTTATTTGGTTGTCGTCCGGTGGAGTGCACTTCTGTGCGTCATCGCCAAACTCAGGGTCAGTACTACTTCCAGAGCTGCATAACTGTGGTGTTACTGCTTTTGGTTTAAAGTTAACAGTACAACTCTTGCATTGCCATTTAGTTGGGGGACGAGCATCAGCACTGAGGTTTGCGCAATGTCGATGGAATGTTAAACTACAGGATCGGCACTTAACGCCATCTGCCGATGTAAACTTGGCACACGATCCACACTTCAAAGCCATGACTTCGAAATAGTTCTGACAACTTTTAATAGATGACGCTAGTATTCACGAAAGTATAGCTGAACATAAGTATTATTTTGATTTTAAATAGTTTGTTACTGAGTGAAGAAAATAAAAAAAAAAAGGAACAGTAAAGTAAATCCACAATACACTGTGATGTTTAAAAGTAATGTTTTGAACAAAAACGTCTAATAAGCAATGTATATTTTATCACGTCAGCTGACTGTCAAACAGCTGATAGTTTGCAACTTGTGAGTTTTTTATTCAGTTAGTTCTTATTTAGTAAGTCTAAAACACTGATAACACACAAAACACCGACCACAACTGTACTGTCCACAATTTAATAACTGTGATACTTTAAAACGGAGGATTACAATTTTTAATCAATAAACGTATGAAGAAACGAACTGTCACCACTGGCCGGCCTACCCGCGATTCTTATAGCCTGTAGTAGAACCAGTGTAGTTCGATTAATTAAGTACCACCATCGCACCACACTCTATTTGTACCGTGAAGCAGTTTAGCGAAAAAGGTGTAATTGCTGGCTAATTTTCATATGAGGCGACTTCCTTAGTCTTCAGAAGTAGTAACACATCTGTAATTGACTTAAGACCCCTTGTTCTGCAAGAAGTTGTAACAGATGTATATGGGCGGCAGAAACCATCAGGTGAACTGCGTGATCATTTGCTACTTCAGTCAGATTTAAAAAAAAAACAGATTTATGCCCGTTGAACTAGAAACACGGAGTTTTATGTTTAAATCACACACACACGCTTTCTACACTCATAGCCCCACAGTAGGATTTTCTTCTGTATCGTGGGTACCATGGACACACACAAGACGAATACACAAACATCCAGACCCAGAACCGGAATCTAAAATCATCATTCAGTTACCTGTCTGGCCGGGAATCGAACTCAGGACCTATTGTGCGTCAGACCGGTATGGTAACCATTCCGCCACGCGGGTCGTCAATCGGATAAAAAAAAGTAAAAAAAAATAAGTTAAACATTTTATATTGCAGATAAATGTACTAAAAGCTAAAAAAATAATTTCATGGATACATTGTTATATTTTCAAAATAAAGTAACTCTTAATCTATTCACTTTCTGGAAATATCTATGGTCACATAAATACCTAAAAATGCAATATTTATGTAAACACCTATGACAAAAGATGTCATTTTTGAAATATACAAATTTTAAACATATGCATTGATTAAACTAAAATAAAATCGTGGGGCACGTCCAATGTCCAACGTCTACAATGGAAAGACATGGCATGTAGTAGCCACCTAGTAGACAGGTGAGCTAAATTAAACCGTTTAAATAAATAAAAATACCAAAATCATACAATTGCGCAAGAATTAGGTGCGTTTGTATGTTCAAATAGACAAATTACCACCCAACGAACCTATTAACTTGATTACACATTCACACATGCTCTTCAATACCGATTCAAATCGTGAGCAATGCTAATAACTGTTATTATTTTTACAAATCCCATTTGAGATAAACTTTTATTGTATTAAGCCATTTTTTCTTTTAGCAACTTATCTGAAACTTTATTTATACCGACTTTAAGTTAGAATTCAAGTAACCTGAACATAAAGGATAGGCAAGTGATCTTAAGTTATTTTTTGATCGACATCTCTCGGTTATTCAAACAATAGTTACTCTGAACTGGAATAGATGGCCTTTGAACTTCGACATTTTTAAAACTATTCGTCTTTAGAATGTAAGATTTATATGCATTTTTGTTAGCGACAGCGTTTGAATGAATACAGTTAAATGGAATTTATATACTTGTCTAGTGAATATTGTTGTTGCTATTTGTTTTTTAACGCTGTTAACATGCAGTCCATCTGATGGTAAGTGGTCACTCTTGAACATTTGTAAGCAACTTCATATAGAATAAAAGTTCAATCTGAAGTCAATCATAGATGCGTTGCTACTCCCGATGACTAAGCTGGCCACCTCATATAAAGTTGTGCGGGCAACCACAAGCTTCCAGAGTACTAACGCACGAACTGTTTTACGCTAGAAATATGTGTGGCGGTGGTACTTAGAGCCGTTGTTCGACAACCTCTTTGTCGTAGCTCATCGGCAAATACTACAAGGCAATAGATAAATATAATATCATTATTATTTGCCTCTAAATGAGGCATGGTACAATAAAACATGAAGGAAAACATTTGAGAACATTGCTCGTCTTTGATGCTATGCGAGTGAAGCAGTACTCTGAACGTTTCGCGTTTTTAGATAAATAACTATATACCTTGATTGGAAAACTGAAAACAAGTAAACGACAGTTACATATTTGATTAGGAACTATTGACAAATTAACAGTTAAGATGCTGTAGCTAAACACTGTCTTCTTTTTTGTTCTCGAGGGGGAAACCTTCAAAAGGTACCCGACGCCGTGGGAGCGACGAAGGGTTATGTTGGATTTTTAACGCACTAAAACTCCCCCGGTGGCCGTCATCGGAGCTATAAAGAGGACTCCGGGATCTCGAAACGACCGCAACCGGAATCCTCTGAGCGCGTTGCCCCATCGGGCTACTCGGCTGGGCCCACCACTCCGTCTAGTCTTTACGACGGTACGTGACCACACATACCGCCGTCCTTCCCGGGATCGCCTGACCGAACGGTTCGAGCTCCTACTCTAGCCGCCTTAGCAGCCCCGGAAGCCCCTTTTAGTCGCCTCTTACGGCAGACAGGGGATTCCGTAGCCCTATTCTGATCCCGGAACTACAGGGACGAGCAAAATACGGTCTACGATATTTTGAAACTGAAGAGAACTGTGCTGGGTCAGAAGGAAAATTTCGCAACGATTACACATTATCGTCTAATATAAGACGCCTAGGCATTCAATTAGATGCCTAAGATCGTAGCAGCGTTGCATCGTACTGCGTGATAGATCCTACAGTCACGCGCGATTCAGAGGTCAAAAAAGGCGAAACGGTAACGTTTTTTGACAGGCTAAAGATGGCTGCGATCAATATCTTCATTACCATCAGAGGAACGTCGTGGGTAACTAGCATTCCAATGCCGCATTCTTAACACTCAACAAGGAACTACAATGGATCATTTACGCGGTGTTTGTTTCGGATTCACGATCAAAAAAGTCATGCCTTACGTAGCCTTGTTAGGCACAAAAGACGGTTTAATTTCATAGACACCTAACATTTTTTTCATTTGATATTAGGTACATTAGTTAAATATAGCCTATGTGACGGCACTCTTTTATATGAGACGACCATCATAGTTCTCGGGAGTAGCAACGCATCTGTGAATGACTTTAGATAGAACCCATGTTCTGTATGAAGTTGATTACAGATGTCCATGAGCGGCAATGACCACTTACTATCAGGACTGCATGCTCGTTTGCTATTTCAGTCAGATAAAAAAATGTGAAGTCAAATAATGAAAATTGGATATTCTTATTTGACGTTTTGTTCCGATTAGCTTGTGTAAGAAAAAAATGTAATTGGGAACTTATAGGTCCTCAGGTCTCTACAAAATTAAGACCTTTGCTGTCGTCTCGTCTCGTTTCGTCACGTCTCATCTCATCTCCTTTCATGTTATTGTTGGCGTCTTTGTGTGACCACCTTTTCTAAGTCAATTCGTGAAGTCCAAGTCCAAAGTACCTCAGTTTGAGCCAGTCTGTGTTTATAAATCTGTCATACTGGGGCGAACTTATAGATTGTCGCTAACCTAGTTGCCGTGGGTAGAAGTGCGAGAGTTTCAGTGTGTGAGTTCTTTGGCCATAGTTAACGGCGCTAGCCAAGTACCTACGGGTTGGTAGACTGCATACACCTTTGAGAATAAGGCACGTAAATTGCCTACTTTTCTATTCATTTAAAACAAGTTACAATTTATTTCTTATGCACTTAAGTTTGAAATATCATTGTGCTTGAGTTACGAATTCCTGTCTTTTCGATTGAAAGACCTCATAGATTTTTCAGTTTAAAATTTACATGTCTAGAAGTCTATTTGAGCACTTCGTCTATGATCTCAAGTGATAAGCTGATAGATTGCATCGAATATTGCTTCTCGCCTCAAGCGACGCCCCCGCATCCATATTTTGATTGAAAGCGACCTTTGTTGTACAAATAAACACTTCAGTTAGATCTTAAACTTAAGACAAATGTCTATTCTAGACGTCTTTCACCGCCCACAGTCTCGTTGACCCAGAAAACATAAAATAAGATGTAAATATGAATAAACTTCAGATTTTATGGATCTGACTTTTGCCACTGTCGATGAGGTGCTTATGAATTGCCAAGAATGTGGACATATAGTGGACTCTCAGACGACCCGCGTGGCGCAGCGGTTACCGTACCGGTCTGACGCGCAATGGGTCCTGGGTTCGATTCCCGGCCAGACAGGTATCTGAATGATGAGTTTAGATTCTTGTTCTGGGTCTGGGTGTTTGTGTATTCGTCTTTGTGTGTGTCCATGGCACCCACGACACAGGAGAAAATCCTACTGTGGGGCTATGAGTGTAGAAAGCGTTTTAAAGCGTTTACTCTCGTTATATCGAACTTGCGTTAGTTCGAACCTCTCGATGATTCAAAGTTATCACGAGTTCCCTAGAAAACATTTTTATACATAATTGGAAATAAATCAATGCATTTTTGTACACTTGGTAATTCGTATAAAAAATCATCGCTACTTAACAAAACGATGCGTTAATTCGAACTCGTCGGCGTCAAACACTCGATAGTTCTAAATATTTTTTAAAGTTTCTTGAGTTTCGAATTAACGAGAGTCATCTGTATATTACAATAATACTGCACGCTCAAAAAATTCCAGTTATGTAAAGGCATCGGGCTCGAATAAACTAATTTAAATCTTTTTGTTAAAATACAATTCTAAATTATTTAGGGTCTAAATTTGATTTCGTTTATTTTGTATACAAAAACAAAAAAAGGAAATACTTAATTATTTTATTAAAGCAATTATTCATAAATATTATCTACATATTTTGCAATCTTCTGGATACGTCATCCTACTTTTGCGATAAAATAAATCAAATAAAAGAATGTTTTTCCTATTTGGATTTTTTTCTGGCCCAGGAATTAGTAGTTCATTGCTTAGTAAGATCGCAGAAAATATGAGCGGAGCGTAATTATTTCGTTGAATTATTGTCCTGTTAAAATCGGTAATATGGTAACACTACAAAATGTAACCCAAAGAAACACCGCACATATTGCCTAACGCAGTTTCAAATCTTTCCAATGCAATATTGATTTATCGTTGCACTTCGAACCCAAATTTGCAAATAAACGAAGAAGTCATAAGTATAACTAACGATTACAAATTGCAAATAATAACTATAACGATATAAATTTTATCGTGTCTAATATTCCGTTCCTAACAATTAATGCCGTGGCGAAATTTTGACTAATCTTAGATTTTATTGCGAAATGACGTACAAAGTTAATTGCTTCTTATATTAGTCACGACGCTCATTGCGTTACATATTACATTAATGATGTTTATAGATCGAGATTGCAATTAGAAATAGACATAAGCACTTACACCTTATTAATATAATGCTATAAAATGTGTACAAAAATACTTTTAAACAGTACTTTTAAGCTATTTCATAGCTTTTGTCGCGGGCTTTGAGCGCGGCGACCAAATCAAGAAATTCCATAACGAAAAAACCTAACTCTCCCCACTCCGCCTACCATGTAGCGCGGCCGAGTGTTCGCTTAGCGTCTATGTATATGGTACGACAGAACGAAGCACGCACGGATCGAGACGAGCTGCTCGGAAATCGGACGAATATGTAAGCTGTTTGTCAGCAAACAAAGCTTGAATGCATATCAAAGAAAATATAGTGCATAAATAAATAAATAATTATAATTGCATAAGTTGATAAAAACTGCTATGCGATAGCTACTTTTTCAATAATGGTGTCTCTGTCATATGTTAATCATCGTACCACTCCTCATCTCACCACTGTCACATCCATGTAGTCCATCTGGACTGGAGTCCGTAGATACTTGACATAACCTTCATATCACACAGGTTCTTTATTTAAAGTTAATCGCAGACGCGTTCCTACTCCTCAATTTTTTTCTTAAATTTAATGCCAAAATGACGTAAACTGCAATTTTACAGGAAAGCCTGTTAAAAATTAAACAATCCTTTTTCATTTTCTCTTTTTAATGAATGAACTTAAAATAATAAAAAGTGAATTAATCGCAATGTTAAAGCGCCAAGTTTTCGATTCCAAGCTTTTTAGATAAAACTTTAAAAACAAACGCTTAAAACGCTTTCTACACTCATAGCCCCACGACACAGGATGTTCTCCTGTGTCGTATGACACCTGTAATCAACTTCATACAGAACATGGGTTCTATCTGAAATCAAACACAGATGCGTTGCTACTCCCGAGGACTATGACGGTCGCCTCATGTAAAAGTGTGCAGGCAACCACACCCTTCCATCGAAATGCAAGAAATGCTTCACGCTAGAAATAGGTGTAGCGGTGGTACTTTCCCGGTCGAACTACACTAGTTCTACCACCTTCAAATGCATGTACTCTACGAAAATGCAAGAATTTCTTCACGCTACAAAGGAGATTAACGGTGGTACATTCCGGGCGAACTATATTAGTTCTACTTTAAAATCTTTCTGACCGTTACAGTTGATGTAATGAGTGTAGAAACCGCAATTAATTATGATTACCTTCTGATCTTGGTAAAATTTTCTTTGTTTGTCTTTCAGGTTTGTCTCCCGAGAGAAATAGGTGAGGCGGGGGTGAGGCTACTACCTATTTCTGCTCATTATAAAGTAGAGGAGTGTTGAGCGCACCTGTATTCTGGTTTAAAGAGTGCGGTAAGGACGACATACTTAATCGATTCATTCAAACCTAGGGGTAGAAAGATCTGTTGCCATGAGGTAAGACTGAATCTTATGTAACGTTGATTATCTTCATGGGTTGTTTAGTGCACTTACCACGATAGACAATATGCATTTTTGGTCTTCTATCTTTTCATATCTCTATCATAGAAAAGCCTTCGTTATATAAATCTAATACAGTTAAATAAAGGCGAGGTTTGAGTGGAACTTCCAACATCTTTGAATCTTAAATACTTTATGTTAAGGAGAAGCATGTAGATATATGTAGCCTGCTCTCATTCACAAGATTCGAGTCCGTTCAAATGCCACGGCTAATCCATTGAAAGTGATTTATTCACATTTAAATTTATTGTGCTATTGCAGACAGAAAATAAGCTCAGAATTAATTAATGTAGAGTCCTAATTTTAAGATAGTATATGAGAACTAGGCATTTGAAACGAATATAATTACATAACACACACACACACACACACAAACACACGTTAGTGATGTGGCAACTATCTATACATAAAATAAATAAAATAAAATCCATAATTGGCTGTATGTTTAGTCTGTAAGATTTGTGTTGTTTTTTTTTTTTGAACTTAAGAGCTGTGGATTTCTTGTTAATAAATAAATAAATAAATAAATAAATAACCGTGACCTGTATATTCAATGTCAATAAATGAAACTTATGACGACCCGCGTGGCTTAGCGGTTACCATACCGATCTGACGCCCAATGGGTCCCGGGTTCGATTCCCGGCCAGATAGGTATCTTAATGATGAGTTTAGATTTAAGTTCTGGGTCTGGATGAAACACCCAGAACTTAAATCTTGTGTATTCGTCTTGTGAGTGTCCATGGTAATCATGACAGGACAAAATAATGTGGGGCTATGAGCGTGTTTATAAGATTATATAAGATCGAGCTAGTGATTGAGCTATCGACTTTCTTTTTTTTTGTTCTCGAGGGGGAAACCTTCAAAAGGTACCCGACGCCGTGGGAGCGACGCAGGGTTATGTGGGATTTTTACCGCACTAAAACCCCCCCGGTGGCCTTCCTCAGCGCTAAAAATGAGCTATCGACTAGTGCTAATAAATTAGTGCTAATAAATGCACAAGTCGAAATTTAAAAAAATCAACTAAAAACACATTACACACACTACCATGCATTTGCCACAAACACACAAATAATAAGCGAAATAGAACATTCAATGTCTTACTATGAAAACACATAACGTCAGAAATGTCAGTGTCTTTGTCAAAATACCCGCTATTGCTTTTAAATGCGGTTTAGCTAATTAAACCTCTTTTTATATTTAACGGGTGCGTTAAAAATTACTTGAAATTTTTTACATTTTATTTGAATTTGAGAAATATTCACACTACTTTGGACAATATGAAGTTTAGTTTTTTAATTTATATTACGGTCGTATTTCATCCGATGTGGCGGGTGACTTTTTTTTTTTTTTTCGAGGGGGAAACCTTCCAAAGGTACCCGACGCCATGGGAGCGACGCAGGGTTATGTGGGATTTTTACCGCACTAAAACCCCCCGGTGGCCGCCCTCGGCGCTGAAAAGGAGGACTCCGGGATCTCGAAACGACTTCAACCGGAATCCTCCGAGCGTGCTGCCCCATTGGGCTCCTCCCAGATGGCCGGCTGGGCCCACCGCTCCGTCTAGTCTTTACGACGGTATGCGACCACACATACCGCCGTCCTTCCCGGGATTGCCTAACCGAACGGTTCGAGCTCCCATTCTAGCCGTCTGCAACCCCGGAAGCCCCTTTTAGTCGCCTCTTACGACAGGCAGGGGATACCGTAGCCCTATTCTGACCCCGAGGCTACAGTGTTATTAAATATTAAATGAGTAGGTATATATAGCATTTTATATAATGTCTTAAATATAACAAGCTACAATTTCTTCATTTAGAAAAATGCTGACCACTTGATAAACTGGTCATCATTTCTCAAAATAAGTAGTTATATATGACAAATAACATCTTAAACTATCCATTTCACTGCCTACAATGGTGTAAGGACGTGGTAACGCTGATAAAAGAATTAATAGCCCTATTTATAGGAGGATGCCTTGTTATAAATTCATACATATAATAAAAGTGAAAATTTTGTGTCTCTGTACATCACGTAGGTATAGATGCCAAAAGAATATAATATAAGAAAAGAATATAAGTTTATAATATAATATATAAGTATAATAAAATTTTAATTCAATTTACTTAGTCCTTATTTTATAAAAGTCAAATTATATTACTTAAAAGTTATTACAATTTAAAGGCAAAACGTTTCTAATATTGCTTTTCGTGGTCTATAATGCTAATAAGAGTATTTAAAAAATATGTAAATTTCTATTTATGGTGCCCGTGAAACCGCGGACGCAGCTAGTCTATCATAATTACCCAGTAATCATAATAAACCTGATAATTGCACATTTACATTCATAACAAAGTTGCATTTATTTCTAAGTTTTCCGCTTGTTTCCCCATCAATTTATTATATAACATCCTTTAAATTATTATCATAAATTAGTATTTTCCTATTGCTTGTAATATAAGTAACAATTATATTTAAAAAAACTGTTCTATGCTTTAAAACTAAACATTGTTTGAAGTACCTACTATAGAGTAGATGTAGAGTGAGTAAATATTAAGGTTCTCTGTAAAGCCAACGTTGCCACCACCGCCCTCTGGATGATGGTGACAACGGAGGCTTAAGTGGAGCTAAAATCACATGCTAAGACTGACAAAATGAATGCTATATGAAAAAAGGCACGGACGATCCGTCTGTGGAGCTATAATTTACTTAATAATAAAAAAAGTACCTACTATCATACATTTTTTTTAAATGGTAAGTAGTCACTGCCGCTCCTGGAGATCAATAACCAATTTCCAAGTAAATCGCAAATGCGTTGCTAATTCTGAGGACTTACATAATCGGCCCATGTATGAATGACCGACATCCAAGCTCTTTCATCGAAACGCAAAAACTGAAACTGTTCTCTAAATAGGTGAAATTTTTATTTGATCGCACCACAATTATGTACTCTACCACCTTGCAAATATTGTCATATCGGATTTGGTGTTACGCATTGATAAGATGTTCACTGATGGATGGATGGATGAATGAATAATGTGCGAGTGACGTCATACCTATTTTTTGTATGACTGAAGTAGCAAACGAGCATGCAGTCCACCTGATAGTAAGTGACCACTGCCGCTCATGGACATCTGTAATCAACTTCATACAGAACATGGGTTCGATCTAAAGTCAGTTCGATTGATTCGTTGCTACTCTCGAGGACTATGATAGTCGCCTCATCTGAAAATGTGTCGGCAACCACATCCTCCTGTTACTGCTGTTTAACAGCAGAAATAGGTGTAACCGTGGTACCGTTGTTGAACTACATTGATTCTTTTTTTTACGAGGGGGAAAACTTCAAAAGGTACCTGACGCTGTAGAAGCGACGCAGGTTGTGTGGAATTCTTACCACACTAAACACAGGCCCCCGGGGCCCCTCCCGTCCGGCCGTCCTCAGCGCTGTGTAGGGACTCTAGAATCTCCAACGGAACACAACCGGAGTCTTCCGAGCGCGATGCCTATTTCAGGTTCTTCCCTGGTGAGCGAATACGCTCAACGCACCTTCTGTTATTTGCGATGGGATGTGTGGTCACATGCCACCATCTTTCCTGGAGTCGCTTGGCTGGACGGATCGAGCTCCCACTCTAGCCGCCTGCAATCCCGCCGGCCCCTTTTAGTCGCCTCGTACGACAGGTCGGGGATACCGTCCTATTCTGGTCCCGGGACTACAGAGACAAAACTACATTGATCCTACCACCTGGTAACTCCCATTCTTGTGTAGTAGCGGTATCTAAGTCAGTTTAATATATTGCATGCCCGCTTGTTGGTTGTTGGTTTCCATACAATATATACGAGTATATTATCTTCCCACGGCACGCAATATCTTGATAACGTCGAACTAACATGATAAAGTACGTACCCATATCAAGCACTTAGGTTCAATTGTTACACACGCTTACCTATTCAGGACAGAAAGTGTAAGATTGCAAGCAAAAGTTAGCAATAGTAAATTAAAAATAAATCGACCTTCTCTGTTTTTCCTAAATCTTTACTTTAAAAAGACGTAATCTATCACACATACAGTTAAGATAAATTCTACGATATGTCATATCTTATGTAACGTCAATGAATAGGGTGTAGAGTATACCAAGAAATTGGACATACATAGATACTCTCAAAACATGACATTAAAAAGAAGAACCAGTCCATCCGTCGGTAAGTATTACTGTTGTTGTAACAAATCAACGACATTATTTTAAGTTAACCTGTATCCATTTCAATACATTTCGATACAGGCACTAAGAACACGGTGGGCCCAGCCGCCCATCTGGGAGGAGCCCGATGGGGCAGCGCGCTCGGAGGATTCCGGTTGAAGTCGTTTCGAGATCCCGGAGTCCTCCTTTTCAGCGCCGAGGACGGCCACCGGGAGGGTTTTACTGCGGTAAAAATCCCACATAACCCTGCGTCGCTCCCACGGCGTCGGGTACCTTTGGAAGGTTTCCCCCTCGAAAACAAAAAAAAAAGGCACTAAGAACACACCCAAATAGATGGGCGTCCGCGTGACGCGTGATTTGCCGCCGACACGCATGTTACCTTGTGCATCCTTCAGCCTGGAATGTCGTTTTATAACTAGAATTTATAAATGGGTGGTATTTAATCTTAATAGCGTTTTTTGTACCTACAAATGAATTTCAATCATTTTCATGTTACTTATTAAAGTAAACATACATTTATCGTGATTGAACAGATCATTTTAACATATAGCGATATTTTTGTTCATGGATATCTCTAGTCAACTTTAGATAAGTTAAAAATCTTTGCTTGATTACTGCTTGAGATTCTGTAAATAAAGCCAGCCGACAACTATAGCCTGAGAATTCATGCCGAATGCTTCGTACAAAATTTTCTTAGTCCACTTACCATCAAGTGGACTGCACGTTTTGTAACAAAACACAGTTAAATATTTTGCCAGTCTTACTTAATCTGAATCCCTTTCAATACATATCGATACCGGCAGACGTTAAGAACACACCCAAGTAGAAGGGCGCCCGCGTGACGCGTGACCTGCCCCCGACACGCACGTTACCTTGCGCATCCTTCAGCCTGGAATGTCGTCATGTAACTAGTATTTATAAATGGGTGGTACTTAATCTTAATAACGTTTTTGTAACCTACAAACATCGATATAGCAAAACCCAAGATATACATTCAGCGTCTCAAAACTGTCCGGTGAAAAAGAACGCTCAATGTCAAAATTAAGCGCTCATTTCAAGTAGTAAAATTTTATTGCTTTTTGCTTAAAGCGTTGTAAATACAACTTTAAATCATGGACGTAAGGTTGTATTGCTAAAATATATGGTCGTTATGACCTTCTATAAATAACTACGTAAATTTGACGACAGTTTTTGGTGTCATTTTTGTTCGAGACTGTGTATCTAGTGTATTTCTATATCGATGCATACAAATGATATGCGATTTTCATGTTGATTATAATCTTATCATTCATACTAATACATACATCACTGTTTAATATAAAACAAAGATTGTGGTCACATACCGTCGTGAAGACTAGACGGAGCGGTGAGACCAGCCGCCTATCTGGGAGGAGCCCGAAGGGGCAACGCGCTCAGAGGATTCCGGTTGCGGTCGTTTCGAGATCCCGGAGTCCTCTTTATAGCGCCGAGGACGGCCACCGGGGGGTTTTAGTGCTGTAAAAATCCCACATAACCCTGCGTCGCTCCCACGGCGCCGGGTTGTCAGTGTTTCAAAGGTTTCTCCCTCGAGAACAAAAAAAACATTTTTCACCACACCAAAAACGAAATAATGTTCAGAAACTTAAAAAACGGTCTCTCCAAAACTCACATGAATCAACAATGTACATTGCAAAATTACAGAAGTAACAATACTAATTAACCATTTAAACGGATCGTGATATGATTCTGCGGCTTTTTGTGGCAAAACGAGTAAAACTGAACAATTAGGTATTATATCCTTTCGCAGCGATAACGTTCCCACAGCCATTATGGCAGATAGGCATCTCTTACGATATTAAAGCAGTTTATATTGTTCAATACGCCTTGTAATTAATGATTCTTAAGGTTGTTTACACTTTTTGAAAAACCGGGTGGAGTGGTCCCATACCGGTCTGACACGCAGTGGATCCAAGGTTCAATCCTCGGTCAGGCAGACTGATGATGAGTTTAGATTATTTTTAGGATCTGCGTGTTTGTGTATTCGAATTTTTGGTACATGGTATCCACGTGAGTGTAGAAAGCGTTTTTTGTGGATTCACTTTGATATGTGTGTTTTCAATTTTTCAAAGGATTCCCATATTTTTCTTCAAAAAAAGGAACACACGCTTTCTTCACTCATAGCCCCACAGTGGGATTTACTCCCGTGGCGTGGCTACCATGGACACACACAAGACGAATAACACAAACACGTAGACCTAGAATGTGAATCTAAAATCATCAATCAGATACCTGTCTGGCCGGTAACCGAACCCGGGAACCATTGCGCGTCCCACCGGTATGGTAAAAGTTCCGCCACGCGGGTCGTCAATAAAATCATAAGTATTAATAGTTTTTTCTAGTATGTGTGGCTTGTGTAAGTCGAATTACGCAAAATTGATTAAAGAAGAATTATCTATCTACATATATAATTGAGCGTTTCTAGCGGACGTGAAGAGAAACTATTACTAAACCAAAAATATTACTAAACAATTGGTTGAATCATATCACACAAGCATGTATGACTGTTAAATTAATTATCTATATATTAATACGCGAAGCAAAAACTTGTGGTGCATTTTTAAGTAATATGCCGCGGACGGATTAGTATGAAACTTTGCACGGTTATAGTGGACGGAGGAGGAGTGCATAAAAAATATTAATATAATTTTTCCAATAATGCATATATAAAATCAACTAAAAACACATTACACACACTACCGTGCATCTGTCACAAACACATAAATAATAAACGAAATATGAAAACACAGAACGTCAAAAATGTCAGATGTCTTTGTCAAAATACCCGTTATTGATTTTAAATGCAGCTTTGTCACTTAAACCTCTGAGAAAATTAATAAAAAAATAATTTAGGAAATACTTTGGACAATATTAAGTTTAGTTTTTGAATTGCGACGGGTGACTAGTTAACATAAAAGTCCAACTGCTGAAAAACGATTGAAACCTTAGGTTTCACTTGATCGTCCCTGTAGCCTCGGGGTCAGAATAGGGCTACGGTATCCCCTGCCTGTCGTAAGAGGCGACTAAAAGAGGCTTCCGGGGTTGCAGACGGCTAGAGTGGGAGCTCGAACCGTTCGGTTAGGCAATCCCGGGAAGGAGGGCGGTATGTGTGGTCACATACCGTCGTAAAGACTAGACGGAGCGGTGGGCCCAGCCGCCCATCTGGGAGGAGTCCGATGGGGCAGCGGAGGATTCCGTTTGAAGTCGTTTCGAGATCCCGGAGTCCCCCTTTTCAGCGCCGAGGACGGCCACCGGGGGGGTTTTAGTGCGCTAAAAATCCTACATAACCCTGCGTCGCTCCCACGGCGTCGGGTACCTTTTGAAGGTTTCCCCCTCGAAAACAAAAAAAAAAAGGTTTCACTTGATTGTATTTAAGCAGCCGGTTTTAATTTCCATAATAATTTAAAATAAACGCTTTTTTATTTTCGTATCAATATAGTAACATAAAATAGTTATAATAAGTATATATTGTAAAGTGAACTATTTATTAGCTTTGAGTTGGTGTCGATAATTATAAAATCTTTCCTTCCCCCTTCTTTTTCTCTGATCGCAGGACTAGTTACTGATTTTAATGCAGTTTTTTTAATATATAGAGTGATTCAAGAGGAAAGTTTTTATATATAATACATGTTTGGCGAAGGGACATCTCCCGCCATGCTAGGTGATCATTCCTGGGGAGCGGCCGTGCTCCGACAGTCGATGTTCGGAACTTGTATATATGCGGGATATTGAGAATACTTCGATAGCGTGTTTCAGAAATACTAGTGGCGCCATCACTTGATGATTTAAGAGAAGTTGTCTATGGCGTAACGCCCCCTCGTAACCGTTTCCGTGGCGCCATGCTTATTTCACTCTCATATACCTAAAAATGATTAATTATTATTTTTCGAAATTACAATCTCTGCTTGGCCCAAATGAGACCGTGGAATCTGCGAGTCTAACTAACATAAAGGTCGATTCGCTACATTAGCCGAAACATTAAATGCATTTGAAAGTAACAAATGATCAAGAATAGTTAGATCAACTATGTATAAACATATATAACTTATTACTAGTACCTTATTATTAGTAAATACAAAAATAGTCATTAGTTTCACTTTTAGAGCCTATTTATAAGTAGTCAGATTTTAGTGTTTGATCTTTTGAAGGTTTATTGAAAGAAGCAGCAAGGGATCGATTAAGGAAGGTCTTTCATACGAAGCTTTACGTCCTCGAGAAAGCACCATATACGATATAATAACATATAATACGTCACACAGCCAACAAGCAAGTCAGCATATTCAGCGGACAAGCAAGACGTTTCCAAATACATTATTTGTCAAATTGTTAAGAAGATACAAGGGAATAGGTGCACATACTGATTCCAGTAAAATTTTTGCATTCCGCCGCCAATTAAAATATATAGGTATAATCACTATTTCTTTTTAGCGGTTCCGCATACGTTAATGTTTATAATAGTAATGACTACCCTATGTGTTGATCCAGGCCATAAACTTATGCCTTTATTGAAATCGGATTAATAATTTTTGCGTGAAAAAGTAACAAACTGACATACATCTCTATCGCATATAAACTTTCGCACTTGTCACAATAATAAACTTATACAACTAGATGGTTTGAAGACATTCATGTATTCATGTGTTGATTATCACTAGTGATGTACTAACTCGGGATAAACACACCTCGAGCTAAAATGCACGGAACCCGAGTCAACTCGAATTAAGTACCTACAATACATGCGTCCCTGTAGCCTCGGGGTCAGAATAGGGCTACGGTATCCCCTGCCTGTCGTAAGAGGCGACTAAAAGGGGCTTCCGGGGTTGCAGACGGCTAGAGTGGGAGCTCGAACCGTTCGGTCAGGCAATCCCGGGAAGGACGGTGGTATGTGTGGTCGCATACCGTCGTAAAGACTAGACGGAGCGGTGGACCCAGCCGCCCATCTGAGAGGAGCCCGATGGGGCAGCGCGCTCGGAGGATTCCGGTTGAAGTCGTTTCGAGATCCCGGAGTCCTCCTTTTCAGCGCCGAAGACGGCCACCGAAGGGGTTTTAGTGCGGTAAAAATCCCACATAGTCATGCAAGATCTAAAAACTGTGGGCGTGACAAGATGGAGGGAGAAAGCCCAAAATAGACTGGACTGGAGAAATATTCTGGACCAGGCCAAGGCCCACCCGCGGCTGTAGCGCCTTAGATGATGATGATGAAAAATCCCACATAACTTAAACCTGCGTCGCTCCCACGGCGTCGGGTACATTTTGAAGGTTTCCCCCTCGAAAACAAAAAAAAAAGTACCTACATCACAGTAAGAGCTGAAAAGTGGTTGGACCTTTTTGTTTGATAGTCATATTTTTGAATCAGTATATTTTGATGACCATTTATTTTTGGTCGTCAAACTGGAATCAGTATAGATTTGAAGACCTTTTTTGGGTCGTCAAGCTTCAGAATACCCAACTCGAGTTACAACGAATCCAACTCGAGATGGACACAACATGCAATAAGTGTTGTGTTACGTCCGAAATAATATTTATAACTTGTAAGATAACTTATGTGAATCACGTTCCAAGTTCCCTTTTAAGGATTTTTATGGATTTCAACGTGATTCACGTTAAGATGTGTGTCATTGTTGACACATCTTTAGCAAGAAACTTTAAAACTTAATTCAGTTTTGACTTTTTCCCGCATGACTCGTAGGAAGTTAACTTTGAGGTTTGAAAGTTTTTTTCTCAATTCGATGTATATTTACTCGTGTTTTATATTTATTTATTATTCGGATCACCAACATAAGAAACAATGTTTACAATCACAGGTGTAGGTAATAGAAAGTAATTGGATACATTCTAATTGTTCTTACACCTATTGGTAGTCTCATCATGCTTTTATAAAAAAATATGTATTTTAAATTAACAGAAACTTTAAATATGTCTACAATTGTACAAAATTAATATAAAAACGATAAAAATAATAACAATACATGGAATGTCATATAGTAATGATACCATTAATTTAATTCATATTTTATAATTTTTATAATTTTTATAATTCGTTGCTTATTAATTATTATTAATTAGGATAAGTCCAAACCAGACCTTCAAACCAGAACACACAGAGGAATACTGCTAGTATTAAACAGAAGAGACGTAGTAATTAAACTGTAAGACATTATGACTGTGTAATATATATCATTGTCAAATTGAGCGAGTTATATATCATAAATATCGTAAAAATCTAAGTCATTTTTATTTATAAAAGGTTACATACTTCAACTTCAAGATTTTTGCTTGTTAATAAATCAAAGATAAGGCACCCTTCACGAATGAGCGACCCGCGACCTTTCTCGGATCCATCCATTTTTCTCGTCGCGCAGCCTTGACCGAGAATCGAACCCGTTTGTTCTGTTGCCATTGTCCGGTGTGGATAAATGTGCATTATTTTGGGAGACTCAACCCTTTCACTGCTTCAATGGTATATTTAATGTTAATTTTTTTTTGATACCAACATAATTAGATTAAAGTTTTCAATCGTATTTAGACAAACACTAAAAGTATTAAAATAACCTACATTTTGGAAATTAGTTAACAATTATTGATTTTTTATTTTTTTTTGAAAATAAAGCTACTGATTTATATGATGATAAACATAATTATTTGAAAATTTAAATCTTGTGGTATGTCATTTTGTTAGTTATCTTTCAGTAACTGTTTCATTAAAATTCATAAAGTTTATTTAACCAATGTATCTTTAACGTTAACTTATTTAAGACGGTAATACCGCAGGCAATGCTACTAGTTCAATTAATATAAACGAGACAAAAAATCGTTATAATTAAATAACTTTATAACGTAATGCTATGAAGCATTAAGTCCGCCTTTTGCCCATTGTTTTTTATGATAAAAAAGATTTAATAAATTAATAAATGAGTTTGTCTATAAAATAGCCCAGCATTCGAGGTGTTAGAGACAGTATTCTTCTAAGACAGTAGTGTAAATAAACGATGTTATTGGAAGAACAAAAGTCGGATGCCATTACCAGGACATGGCCGTAATGAGAAACTTCATGGTCATCAACTCGTTGTAGGTTCACCATTATTAGTGGATTTCCGATATAATTATATAGTGGTATATGCACTTAAAAGTAGAGGGAGTGTAGCATATTTGAAATAGTATAGGCAAATTACTTAGATATTTATTTAATGGCTAAGGTATGATATTAAATATCAACGCAACCTATAGGTGGTGGAACCAGTGTAGTTCGCCCGGGTAAGTACCACCGCTACACCGATTTCTAGCGTGAAGCAGTTGTAGCAACGCATCTGTGATTAACTTCAGATGGAACCCATGTTCTATATGAAGTTGCTTACAGATGGTCATGGGCGGCACTGACCACTTACCATCAGGTGGACTGCATGCTCGTTTGCTACTTCAGTCATAAAAAAAAAATCTGCGCTGTCTATACTGCGATGTCTGCAACACTTTCACGCAAAAACTACTTGTTGGATTACACTAAAATTTGGCACATAGATAGTTTATGAACTGGATTAAGACATGAAGTACTCATTACCGAGGTAATCGTGACCTAAGTAGGCGGAGCGGCGGGAATAAACTAGTTTTAAACATATTGACGTTATTGCATTACGCACATACATATTGTATTTGATCACAATTCGGATTCCGTCAATAAGAGATAATAAACACCTACAAAGCGTTGACCCATTCAGCAGCTCGATTGGTGTTTACAAGAGGAGTGTACGACAGGATATGTGAGACCTTAATAAGTTATGTTTTTTTTTATATATATTTTTTTATATTTTCTCTGTTATTATTATCTTTCATTCTGTAAATTATTGTTAAGTATTGTTGGTTCTAATAACATTTGTTCTGTTTTATGCAATATGTAACAGTGGAAACTATGTTATTCCTAAGTATAATATTTAAGATTTTTTTGTACTTATAAAGTGATTTTTTTGTTTTCCATATAAATAAATAAATAAATAAATAAAAATATGGAATATTATATATTTGAGCTGGTCACGGGAAATTTAGTATATGATAATTGTTAAGTGTTTTAACTATAAATGTATATTTACGCCTCTAACTATTACCACTAGTAGGTACGCATTTAAATTGTTATCAAGCAAATACCAGTGACCTAAAATCCTAAACGATGCTCATCCTACCACGAGAAAAAAAATTGAACTATGACCGTCTACATAAATAAATTAAATTGAATTGTCTGTCTGGTTTAAATAACTCGTTTGTAAGCCAATACTTTGAACTAAGTCAACATTATACAACGATTTTAGATTACGTGTCGGCCTATCTTTTTTATTACATTCAGTAGCAAACGAGGTAGCATGCAGTCCACCTGAGCAAATAGTCATTGTCCACCAGCAGTCAGTAGTGACTGCCGCCAATGGACATCTGTAAGCAACTTCATACAGAACAAGAGTTCTATTTATAGTCATAAGCTCAAGCAGGCAAAGCCAGGAATTTTTACTGTCTTTCATATTTCATGATATTTTTAAACTCAACTTTTTGTGTTAAACATTCATTAGATAAATCTGTTTTTTTTCATATAATTTTATCCGCCAAACCTCATAGTGTGTGGTATCAACCATGAAATGTAACTACCATTGTGATGGTTGTGCAAGTGTTTAATTGTTCCGAGCACCATCGGTGAGACAGCGGATGTTGGCAACGTCACGACTCAGTGGCGGGCTAACATTGTTTGTTTAAACCATCACGGGTTCCTTTCTAAAGATTCAGACTTGCTTTTCCTGTCCAGACTGGTATCAGTAGCGGTCGGCAATTTTTTAGCCATCCATCCATCCATCCATCAGCCCTTTGATGTCCACTGCTGGACATAGGCCTCCCCTAAATGGCGCCACTCCAACCGGTCCTGTGCCCTCTGAATCTATCGGTTTCCCGCTGTCTTCTTCAGGTCATCGGTCCACCTGGTAGAGGGGTGACCTGTACTCCTTTTGCCTA
This sequence comes from Spicauda simplicius, assembly GCA_949699795.1. Classification (NCBI taxonomy): domain Eukaryota; kingdom Metazoa; phylum Arthropoda; class Insecta; order Lepidoptera; family Hesperiidae; genus Spicauda; species Spicauda simplicius. Next base: position 864,608 of record OX453068.1, read on the forward strand.
AACGTGGTCGCCACTCGAGTACCTTTCTTCCCCATCGGTTATCGGTCCTTCGAGCGATATGACCGGCCCACTGCCACTTCAGCTTGCTGATTTTGAGAGCTATGTCGGTAACTAATAATTTATAACTAATAGTTTAATTCATGTATAGTAACAAAATGACTTGACCTAAAGAGTGCCAAAAAGTTAGAGTTAAAATAGAAAAAACTTTTTCCATTGAATTTTATATTCAGAGGTAATTTTAACTAATCCTTTTTTAATTCTTTATGGTATCCGCTACTACGTTTATGGTGTCCTGTCAATAATTACTGATGGTAGCAATTCATTATTGCCATACTAGGTGTAGTTGGTATTTGACTTTTGTGGAAACTAACATGGATAAAGACAAACACAAATAATATTTGAATCTGTAATGTTAGCCTTGAAATGCGTGTCTCATTACATATTAAAGTAATGACCAAGTTTTAAAAACGTAAATATAATTAAGTATGCATTTATTTCTGTGTTTTATTACCAAGAAAATGGCTTTTTTATACATTTGATTTCTATCAGCTGTACATACTTATGCTTGAATGGCGTGGTAAGATAGGCTTTAGATACTAAAAGACAAACGTAGACATACGTCAGATATGTGGAAATATGGTTCTTGTAGTTTTAGCGACCAGAATAATGCTACCCCTTGCCTGCTGCAAGAGGCTACTAAATAGGGTTTCCTGGATTGTGAGTGGCGTGGGAGCTCGAACCGTCCTACCAGCCACTCCGGGAAGTGCGGCGTAAATGTTAAATGTTATGTTTAATTCACGAATATCGTCGTAAACATCTGAAGATGTTGGATGAGCGTTAATGATCATTTTTGGGCACCGCTTCACAGAGGCAAATTCAGAGACTTTCCCGAGCAGTACCCAAAAGAGTTTCCGAGCTCAGAGGACTCTGATTGCTTTCTTACAGGGATCTTGGAGTAAGTAGTGCTGAGAATAGTCACTAAAGGGGTTTTAGTGGATATCCGCCGTCTTAATCCAGATAACTATGTGTAAACCTTTCAAGCAAATCCGTTTAGATATTTTACGTGATTAAACGACAAACATACAAACATACTTTTCACACTTATGATATATGTTCTTGTACCTTGAAATGTCGAGTGAAACCCTGAGTCACAAATAGTATTAGATTAATGGGATTTAGAAACAAACGCCCACGAATTTGAATAAACACCATCTTCCAACAATCGTATAACATGACGCAGACGAAATATTTAGAATGAAGTATGAATTGCAAATGACCAACTTTACATACAATTTACTGCCAATTTTTTGAATAAACTGCCAAATGTTATGATATTACAGACGTATCCTGTTTGGGTGAAATAAAAAAATTAAATGCCTTTGTTGTTGTGTTCCGGGTTGAAGACGTGATCCGTAGTACATCAAACATATATAACAATACTAGCTTGCGCGCGCGGCTTTGCCTACTTGGTTGTGTTCACCATGGTAAAATAAAATCTCGAGGCGTAGTTCGACCGTGGAAGTACCACCGCCACACCTATTTCTAAAGTGAAGCATTTCTTGCGTTTCGATATTAGGGTGTGGTTGCCGGCACACTTTTACATGAGGCGACCATCATAGTCCTCGGAAGTAGCAACGCATCTGTGATTGACTTCAGATTGAACCCATGTTCTATATGAAGTTGCTTATAAGATGTCCATGAGCGGCAGTGACCACTTACCATCATGTTGACTGCATGCTCGTTTACTATTTCAGCCGCTCCTCTGGTCTGTATATCGCATATATTTCCATACAGTCCCAAGGAGTAAGAAAAAATATAGATATTTCTGTCCTTATGACTTTGAGTTTAAAATCGCATCGAACTAAAACTATTGAATTTAATTTATTGGATTAAAGATATTGCTCATATCTTAGGGAAACTTTTAATATATATTTTATTTAAATCACCTATACTCTGTCGAAAGTTTACAGTTAAAGTTGAGTTACATTTTATAAATGCGGGACATAACTACATAGTATGAATATATAATTGATGTACTAAATGTTATCTATGTATTTGATATATGGGCGAGAAATATCGGTCAAAGGTTATAAACAAGTTTTGCAAAAAGCCATCGTAAGTTACAACGGTTATTGATTTTAAAATAATGTTTAATCGCTCGTTTGAATTTAAAAAGACCGGCAAAGAGTTGATCCTGAATACGCAGTTGAATTCCTATTTCCTGGTGTTACCGATGACGTAGGAAGTAATTTTAGCCAGAAATATTATTGCGAGGCAAAAAATAGCAAAAAATGCCTATATTTAAATCTTCACTACTTGCGTTATTTCAATTTGGTCTTTATACTGATGTTAATTGATTAATTTAGTTTGTTAATTGTTTTGCGTTCCGCGCAATTAATACGATATTGCGCGAAACATTCGAAACAAAAAAAATGCTCTTTATTCAATAATCCTGTACTATTTAGACCACATATTACTGGGATATCTAAGGTTCAATTTAAATGCATAAGTGAAAGAAGTAACGAATGTATTTTTATGCTTGTTTGTATTTCAAATAAATGAAATATTTACTTGTGCTTATCAAGAGACTTTAGGACCGGGTTTATTGTAGTGACTGTACTATTATCGTCAACCCATCATTGTCCCACTGCTGGGCACGGGTCTTCTCTCAGAATGAGAGAGTTTTAGGCCGTAGCCCACCGCGCTGGCCAAGTGAAAATTGGTGGACTATACTATATAATAAATTCTACTATTAGTACGAATTTATTATATTTACTAGGAACAAGCATTGTTCTTATTCGTTTTCGGGCATATTTCGCAAGGTCGTTTAAAATGATAAGCGAAAAAAAAATATTGGTTTTGAGGAAACATTACAGCAACTCGTATTAAGGATAAGTACTGTTCAAGTTACAAGATTTATGGCACTTTGGAAAGCAGTATCGGTGCCTAGATCGTGAAAAAAACCAGCAGGAAGGAAACAAAATCTGAACTCAATATTCCAATGTATAGAGCGGTTTCCAGTCACGCCGAAAATTTTATTATGTTCATGACGTAAATTGATGTATATATTTTTTTGACCTGGCTGATATCTGAAATGGCATGATGACTATCTGTGAAAGCGTGGAACGGGCCAGAGATCGCGCTAAACTTGCTCGGAGAAGGAGTGACGCGGACAGTTTGTTTTGTTAGAGTTTCCGGAGTCTTCAGTATAACGGAGGGCCTTAACCCTTAGTGCGGTAAAAATCCATACAATCCAGCATTGGTCCCATGGTGTCGCGCGCTTTTGAAGACGTCACGTTAACCAAAAGGTTATAAATGTAGAAACTGTTATTTTAATTAAATGTGATTCACGTATTTTGACGATCAATATAATTTAATTGCGTACAACTAATTTACTTTCGGTTTTGTAAGATACAAACAAATAACCTTAAGACTACTCGTATAAGTACATTCCCGCCGAGCAATTAGTATTTAAATGAGTGTCATCCTTTGATCCACTAATGCAGCCTTAATCCTTATCGAGTTCTTTAAGTTCATAATAAGTCTTGAATTAATCATTATTGCCTAAAACGGCATATAAAGAATAAGGTTAGTTGCAATGGCTTTTAGATATATTTTGTTGTATTTACCTGTATACATTTACTTATAGCACTCATACAAACATTTATACGTATCCCCTTACTAAAATTTATCCTATGTGATTGGTGTCATGGACACAAATACACACACATACACAAACACCTATCCCTTGAACAGAAATCTAAATTGATAATGCAGATATTTTGGCTGACCGGGGATCGAACACGGAACCCATTGAATGTCAGACCGGCAAGTTGACCTTTCCACCATGCGTTAGTAGAACTTTAAGTGATCATTTCGGTTAATGAAAATTCGTTTTTTGAATACGACATAAACCCTGGGATCCTAAGGCATTTTTCTTTATAATTTTTTTTTAAACCCGCTTTCTACTCTCATAGCCCCACATTAAGATTTTCTCCTGTGTCGTGGATACCATGGACACCACACAAAAGACGAATACACAAACGCCCAGAACCACCCAGAACGTGAATAATAACTCATCATTCAGATGAACCCGTCGCGCGTCAGACCGTTATGGTAACCGCTCGGCTACGCGGGTCGTCAATTTTTTTAAATGAACATGTGACTCGCCAGATGGTTAGTGGCCGCTAATTGCTGCTCGTAGACATCTATAATAAACTAGATACAGAACGAGTCTTCTAACTGAAGTTTGCCATGGATACATTGCTTCGTCGAGGACTAAGAGGGTCGCCTCATATGAAAGTGAGCTGGAAGCTGTGGCATTCCACCGAAATGCTGTTTCACCCTTGATACATACTCCGATTTTTTTTTATCTGATTGAAGTAGCAAACGAGCATGCAGTCCACTTGATGGTAAGCGGTCAATGCCGTCCATGGATATCTGTAAGCAACTTATTATTGAACATGGGTTCTATCTGAAGTCAATCACAGATGCGTTGCTACTCCCGAGGACTATAATGATCGCCTCATATAAAAGCGTGCCGGCAACCACACCCTTCCATCGAAACCCAGGAACTGCTTCACGCTAGAAATAGGTGTGGCGGTGGTACTTCCTACTACTATGTACGTACTACACTGGTTATACCACCTGCAAACTTGGACCATATCTGTCTTTTATCTTACCAAGGGTTACTAAAGTCTCATAAAAATATAATATTTCAATTTTCAATACAGTAGTATTGAAAATTGTTTCAGTTTTCAATACAGTAGTATTTTGTTCTTAATTTTACTTAAAATGCGTTTCAGTTCCTTCAATTAAATAAAGTCATTAAAACAACTAATTAACAGTTATCTGCTGCTAGACTCAAATTGACTGTTAGGTAATAAATACTTTAGCTACATTTTCTCATCGCCAAAACGCATTAGCGACCGAATTTCAACATTGTCCAAAGTAAATTGAAACTTAGCTTTTAGTATCGAGTAGTGATGTTACTATTTAAACATTCTCGAATGTGAATGCGAATGCGACTATTTTACCTCTTTTTTTTTCGAAGGGAAAATCTTCAAAAGGTACCCGACGCCGTGGGAGCGACGCAGGGTTATGTGGGATTTTTTCCGCACTAAAACCCCACCGGTAGCCGTTATAATAAAGACTCCGGGATCTCCAAAGGAATGCAACCGGAATCGTCTGAGCGCGTTGCCCCATCGGGCTCTTCCCAAATGGGCGGCTAGGCCCACGCTCCGTCTGGTCTTTACAACGGTATGCGACAACACATACCGCCGTACTTCCCGGGATCGCCTGACCGAACGTTTCGAGCTCCCACTCTAGCTGCCCCCAACCCCTGAAGACTTTAGTCGCCTCTTACGACAGGCAGAGGATGCCGTAACCCTATTCCGATCCCGGAGCTACAGGGATGATGCGAATATTACCTACAGACATTCGTAAATGAAAATACGAATATTGATTTTCAAATTTCAACATGAGCACCCCTGGGTTTATATTCAGGTGTACCTGCATCTAACCATACTATTAACCGGTAAAAAATATAGTAGTGTACAATTTAGATTTGGCGACCAAACTACGGTTTGACTTAATTCTCGACTCAAACTGAAGTTATATTTGCAAAAAGTTAGCACAATCCTTGCGAATGCAAATACGAACATTTTAAGACATGCGAATACTCGCTACAACACCTAGCATCAATCCATCTGCCCGCGAGCAACATAATGTATATATTAAGTGGGACGAAATGAAAAGGTTGTTATGGGTTGAGGAATGAGTGATGATGGAGTGGTTTTTGACTTGACCGAGTTATGGAAGTATCAATTAAAGTAGATAAGCGTGAGCACGCGAGCCTCTCTAAACTGGAGTACGTAATATTGTTAAAGAAGAACATTAAATTTGCAATCCTATCAAAAGCAACTTGGTAGAACCATTATACTTCGACCGGGAATATACCACTGTCACCGTGACTGCCTGCCTGCCTGCATTTCGATGTAAGGGTGTGGCTGCCGCCGGCGCACTTTTATATGAGGCGACTATCTTAGTCCTTGGGAGTAGCGACCCATCTGTGATTGACTCCAGATAATGGTTTCTATCTATATGAAGTTGTTTACAGATGTCTATGGACGGCAGTGATAATTTACCCTCAGGTGTACTGCAGGCTTGTTTGCTACTTCAATTTTAATAATAAACTAGTTGAACCGGCGAACTTCGTTCTGCCTAAAAGTCAAAAATCTAAAAATATCAGTGTTCCTCCACTATATAATGCATATATTGTACATGAAAACCTTCCTCTTGAATTACTCAACCAATTAAAACAATATGTATTAAAATCCGTAGCGTGGTTTAAAAATCTAAGCATACATAGGGACAGAGAGCGGAAAGCGACTTTGTTTTATACTATGTAGTGAAAAACGCTTTTTTAAATTCGCAAACAATGGACGCAGAGTTCACAAAAAAGGGTCATTATATTTGTCTCGGTACTTACGAGCACTCCTTGAGACATGACGCTTAATGAAATAACAAAGGTCTTCACAGTGTTGAAACACTAAGAGAGATAATAACTTTAGAATCCATGGTTGTTAGCACGGTGCATTGTACTCACTGTATGGAAAAAAATATTTACTATGAATGACTATCAAATAAGGAAAAAGATTGAATTGGTCTAGGGACATTTGAGTAATTCTCAAACAAAAACCAATTTCCACAAATTGGGATTCGCTGTAAAACCAGTCGCATACAATGGCGACTGGATCATGTTATGTTAATATAATAATAACGTACGTGACAATATTTAAACCGTATTTTTAGTTCGCTAAAAATTACGGTACTTTAAAAATTACTTCCAAAATGAATAAGACGCCATTTACTCCACAGTTCCACACCAAACCAACCACAACTAAAGTCCTATTTTAACATATTTCATTATTTTAGTACTTTTTATAAAAAGTATCAAACGAGCATGAAGTTAACCTGTGGCTATTGCAATTTGACATCTGCAAGTATCTTCATACAGAACAAGGAAAATACAGGATCTGAAGTCAATCGCAGATGTGTTGCTACTTCAGGGGACTAACACGGTATCTTCAATGCCTTCTATACCATAAGGGCACTCGAGGCCAGTGCCCAGGGCCCCCACCCTCAGAGGGCCCCGAAGGGCTGACGATTTTTCTTACGTCTTATATCAAAATATTATGGTCGGACGCATTACACTAATCTCGTTGCACGAAAGTCCTCGTGGCATGTAAAGAACGCGGCTACGAAATCTCGTGTGCCCAAGGGCACCTGCAAGGTTTAAGACGGCCCTGGGTAGCCGTATATGAAAATGAGCCAGAGGTAAAGTAGCCACACCCTTCTAACGATAAGCAAGAACTGCCTTAGAAATAGGTCAGTAATTTCAGTAACTCCCCGGTGTAATTATTTACTTGCTTTCCCCTTTCAGTAAATAATTTTAAAGCAGTTCATTTATTTAATTAATCGAAGAGTTAAATATTTACTCGCTGATAATCCAACAAGTCCATATACATAAGTATTTGCGTACGATGCCCCACTTTCGCAACTCATTGAATTTAGCGGATCAATTGTACTGTTTGCATTGTGAGGATACTATCGGATATACCCTTGAGAGTTTTCACAATCTCACTTGTGGAACTTATGGAGTTCCATCAGTCATTGTTTATGATTTTAATATTGGAATAAAGACAAGGGATTAATGAGGAAATCCGACTGCTAAAACTAAAATTGAGGAATTTATGATAAAACTAGCTGAACCTCGCAGGTTCGCCCGCTTTAAAATAAATCTATACTTATAATAAAGTTGTAGAGAGGTCAATTCTGTACATGAAATATTTTTCCAAAATAACTATCAGGGCGTGATTAGGGATCGATACTGATGCCAAAAATGCAATCAGTAAAATTTTTGTCTGTCTGTCTGTCTGTCTGTCTGTCTGTCTGTATAACCGTTATAGAAACAAAAACTACTCAGTGGATTTTAACGAAACTTGGTACGATTATTCTTTATACTCCTGGGCTGGTTATAGTATACTTTCCATCCCGCTACAATCAATAGGAGCAGAGCAGTAAAGGGAAATGTTGGGAAAACGGGAGAAGTTACTTTTTTAAGCTTCTGTCGCGTGTGCAACCTTAATGGTTAAAGCTACGCAGAAATCATGTATGAGGGAAATATTTTCCTTAAAATTATCTAAAAAATATCCTACGACAGCATATGTCTATCTTTTATGGTTGACTCACAATAACACGTGTAACTCCCGATAGCTTAGCAGTTCAAAGCTTTCTGATTATATTTGTCTACTCTTACGTTTATAACTCAGTCATCTATCTGTACGAAAATGAAAATGAAAAATGAAAAATGAAAAATGAAAAATGAAAAATGAAAAATGAAAAATGAAAAATGAAAAATGAAAAATGAAAAATGAAAAATGAAAAATGAAAAATGAAAAATGAAAAATGAAAAATGAAAAATGAAAAATGAAAAATGAAAAATGAAAAATGAAAAATGAAAAATGAAAAATGAAAAATGAAAAATGAAAAATGAAAAATGAAAAATGAAAAATGAAAAATGAAAAATGAAAAATGAAAAATGAAAAATGAAAAATGAAAAATGAAAAATGAAAAATGAAAAATGGAAAATGAAAAATGAAAATGAAAAATGAAAAATGAAAAATGAAAAATGAAAAATGAAAAATGAAAAATGAAAAACGAAAAATGAAAAACGAAAAACGAAAAACGAAAAACGAAAAATGAAAAAGAAAATGAAAAATGAAAAATGAAAAATGAAAAATGAAAAATGAAAAATGAAAAATGAAAAATGAAAAATGAAAAATGAAAAATGAAAAATGAAAAATGAAAAATGAAAAATGAACAGTGAACAGTGAACAGTGAACAGTGAACAGTGAACAGTGAAGTTCTTATTTGTGGCGTGATATACAATCGGTGCATTTAACTATAAACATGCGAGTGAGAACTGGAGATAACCCGGATGATCGTCAATTTTCTGATACACTGTTAAAGATTGGCGAAGGTACCTATCCACAACTACACCAAGGAAAAGTTATTCTGACGCCTGAGTTATGTTGTATAGTGCAATCCCTACTACATCTTATATCGTCGGTTTACGATGACGTAACAAATATATTAAATAGGGACAATTCTTGGCTATGCGAAAGATCCATCTTAACTCCTCGCAATGACCAGGCATTTGAGATTAATAATAAAATACTGTCGAATATACAAGGGGAAAGCAATGTTTATAGTTCAATAAATAGAATGGTCGATGAACAAGACGCCACTAACTACCCGATAGAATTTTTAAATTCTTTAAATATGCCCGGACTTCCTTCTCATGAAATTTGTTTAAAAATTGGCATTCCGATTATTCTGCTCCGAAATTTAAGACCACTACAACTTTGCAATGGAACTCGGCTAAAAGTAACCCGGTTGCAACAAAATATAATCGAGGCTCAAATTTTAACAGGTTGCGGTGCAGGAGAAACCGTCTTTATTCCCAGAATTCCCTTAGTACCTAATAATTTTCCATTCCAATTTAAAAGAACGCAATTCCCAGTATCGGTGTGTTATGCAATGACAATTAATAAGGCTCAAGGGCAGACTTTTCGTGTTGCTGGAGTAGATCTCGGTGTCAGTTGTTTCTCGCATGGTCAGTTGTACGTCGCTCTTTCCCGGGTCAGTAGTTCCAAAAATCTTTACGTTCACGTGCCGGATGGATCAACATTCAACATAGTTTACCCGGAAGCTTTGCATTGAAGTATTTTCGTTATATAAGTACTTAAGCCTTCGGCAGGATCAGAATAGGGCTACGGTATCCCTGCCTGTCGTAAGAGGCGACTAAAAGGGGCTTCCGGGGTTGCGGGCGGCTAGAGTGGGAGCTTGAACCGTCCAGCCAGGCGATACCGGGAAGGTGGCGATATGTGTGGTCGCATACCGCCGTAAAGACTAGATTGGGTGGTGGACCCATCCGCCCATCTGGGAGGAGCCCGAGTCCTCTTTATAGCACCGAAGACCGGGGGGGTTTTAGTGCGGTAAAAATTCCACATAACTCTGCGTCGCTCCCACGGCGTCGGGTACCTTTTGAAGGTTTCCCCCTCGAAAACAAAAATAAAAAAGGTTCTTAAGCCTCATGTGAACGTGATCTAAACAATATTACCAATACATTAACTCAATAACACACAAGGAGTTACTCGCTGGCGGAGTCGCGGGCAAAGCTATTAACAATAATATTGTGCGGTTCCGTATTGCGATATTTTTCAACAGTATTGTAGATATGACATATTATATTTCCCTACTAAAATACGAAAGTTAATCTGTCTGTTACATCAAAACCACTGAACCGTGAGGAAGGACATAGGCTACTTTTTTTTACGAAAAACAATGGAAACGCGGACGAAGTCGCGGGCAACAGCTAGTTGTTAATAAGATATTTTCCCACAATAAAAGTAAGCTATATGTTAATCCAGAGTATCAGCTAACTCCCTACAAAATTTTACAAAAATCGCTCCAGCCGTTTAGACGTGAAGAAGTAACAAATATACACACTCGCAAATTTTCGCCTTTATAATATTGATATAAAGTTTTTTTTTTATCTGACTGAAGTAGCAAACCAGCATGCAGTCCATCTGATGGTAAGTGACCACTGCCGCCCATGAGCATCTGTAATCAACTTCATATAGAACATGGGTTCCTTCTGTAGTCAATCACAGATGCGTTGCTACTCCGGAGGACTATGATGGTCGCCTCATGTGAAAGTGTGCCGGCAACCACACCCTTCTATCGAAACGCAAGAAATGCTTCACGCTAGAAATAGAAATAGAAAGCGGTGGTACTTCCCCGTTCACCAATTCTACCACCCTGACTATGATAGTGTCAGAAGTGTTATTATATAGTTTTCGCGATGGTCTACTTATTAGCTTTATTTAACACATATTGTTACGACAATTATAAATCGTCCCTTTTCCTCTTTTTCCTCTGATCACAAGCGCCATATTAAAAACTGATTCCAATGACATGTCATGTTATAATCCGTCAAGTCGTTTGGGCTGTAACATCTGCCATACATATATACAAATATACATACGTAGATACATATGTACTCTTGACTTAGGCGGGTAAAAAAACTAACATATATAACTTGTTCGTTTTGTGAATTTGATTGAAATATAGCTTAATTTAGTATTATAAGTTTATAAATTTTTTAAAACTCAGTTTTTGTTCTCTTGTAATCTATTGTTTATGCAAACTAAACAGGTTAAAGTGGCGCTTTGAATATCGCTATTAATATCTACTACGTAACATACACGTATAACTTATTTCAAGTTATTTATAAGACTGATGTAGAAACGGGCATGCAATTTACCTGGTGATAAATTGTAACTAAATCCCGAGGACATTTGTAAGCAACTTCATATAGAATAAGGGTTCTATCTGAAGTCAATTGCAGATGCTACTCCCGTGGACTAAGATGATTGCTTCATAAAAAAGTGATCCGGCAACAACACCTTTCGACAAAAGCACAAGAACTGCTTCAAGCTGGAAATTGGTGTGGCAGTCGTACTTCCCCGGTCGAACCACATACGTCTTATTACTTTACAAATGCCCCTAGTCCCATATTTTTATATGAAAAAAGTATGTGATAAAAAGCATGCATTTAGCCTGACAATTAGGGGCCACTGCCGCCCACGTCATGTGGCTGTAATACTGTCGTAAATGTTAGGATTTAGACTTATATGGGGAGGATTAATCAGTCTTACCTAAAATTGTCTACAAGTGCGTTGCCAGCCATATCGACTAACTTGAAACGCCTTTGTTCAGTATACCTTTCTTGTCATACCCGTTAAACCAGCGAGAGCAGCGCATAACCCCGCTATCATTGAGCAGCCGTAGGTGATACCTCTAGAGTAAAACTACAAAAGGTTTACAACTTTTAAAATTATACTTTAACTATATTTAATTGACTTTGAACTGTAATCATATTATTTAAGTGAATAAATCTGTGCTTTGTTTATTTGCTTCTACCGTGATTTGTTTATTTATTTTTGTTGTTCGCTTTCAGATAATGTAATATGTTATTGTGTGATTTGTACATTCTCATGCCAAATGAATTGTTAATTGTTAATGAGAATAAACATTTTAAACCAAGTAATTATCTGACGATCCAAATGGCGAAATGGTCATCTTAGTGGTCTGGCACTCAGTGGGTTCCGGGTTCCCGGCCGGACAGATCTGAATGGTAAATTCAGATTGCTGTTTTCGGTTTGGGTGTACGTGCATACGTCTTTGTATGGCCACATCAACCACGATAAATGCAAAAATCCTATCCTATCCTAGCGTTCAAAAAATTACTGGTGGTTTCATCTATCTTCTATACTATAATAAATCTGTAAGAGGTCGCTGTCTGTACATGGAATAAATTTAAGTGAAAACCATTTCTAGAGGTCTTTAATACGATATAGAACCCAAAATAATGTTTTTTAGAAATCTTTTCTGTTTGTCTGTTTGTCTGTTTGTCTGTTTGTCTGTTTATCTGTTTGTCTGTTTGTCTGTTTGTCTGTTTGTCTGTGTGTTTGAAAACGCTAATCTCAGAAACGGCTTATCCAATTTAAATATAATTTTCACTGATGTGTTGTGGGAAACTTCACTTAACATTTAGTGTTTATTTTATGTAAATCGGTTTATAAATAAAAAAGTTATGTCAATTTAAAACTACGCAGTATTTATTCTGTGTTCGATAAGTGTTAATAAGATAAGTAACTGCATACTTGAATTGGTTGAAACTAAACATGTTATGGTCTGTAAAATGTATTCCTTTGTTATGTATTTTTTATTGGTTATGTGTGTACCTATGTTATTTGATACTATACAAATCTATATCTCTATATCTATATATACTTATATAAAAACGAAAGGATGCTCTCTCACTCATCTATTGAATAAACATCGTAGAGCCTAAACTGCTTAATATACGAATATGATTTTTACTAGGGGTTCCTTTTATGACGTAGACGTCAGTTAAGAATGATTTTTCTGATCCCCCCCCCCCCCCAATTTAACCCAAATAGGAGATGTAAGTTTGTATGAAAGTCAGTCAATTTTGAGGCCACCTCAATAAAATTTAGTATTTCGCTTTGATTTTTATGTTAAAACATAGTTTTAAACCGACTTCCAAAAAGAAGGAGGTTATCAATTGGTCTGTATTTTTTTTTTTAATTTTTTTTTTAATTTTATATTTGTTACTCGATTTCTCCGCACTGGGTGAACGGATTTGGATGATTTTTTTTCGTTTGAAAGGTAGTGCGTGTCATGGGGTACCATTTATTTTTAGTTCACTTTTGACAGTGGCATCCATAAGAAAAGCGCGTAAGTCTGATATTTGCATTAACGATGTGCGCGATAAATAGATAAATAACTCAATTTCCCGCCAACCGATTTTGATGATTTTTCTTTTATTTGAAAGAATGTACTTCAAGGGTACTCTGATGAGTTTGATACGGTTCTGATCATAGGATCCACTTCTTTGAAGCAAATTAACGAAATTAGCGATACTCGGCCAAACCTAAGCTGTAGGAGTCCAATTGGGTTGAATGTAGAATGAGATTACTAAGCAGATATTTCCTAAAAAAATTGATCTTCAACTCTTCAATCCTGATGATGCAGGGGTCTGCTAGCCTGAACCGTAGAAGTAAGTCAATTTGTTTTTATGGATATATAATAAGATTGTTAAACAAATTCATGGGACAAAAATTTGATCTTCAACTCCTCAACCCTGATGATGTAAGGGTATTTCAAGACTAAACCGTAAGAGTTGGCTATTTGGTACTTACGGTTATGTAATAAAACTACCAAGCAAAGATGAACGGTATAAATTTTGACCTTCAACTCCTCAACCCTGATGATGCAGGGTTACTTCAAGCCTAAGCCATAGGAGATTTTTTTTTTTTTTTTTATAATTTAACCTAACGATAAGGCAGACGGGCTACCTGATGGAAAGTAGTCACCGTCGCCTATGGACATTCGCAACACCAGAGGAGTTGCCAATGCATCGCCGGCTGTGAAGGAGAGCTCTTTTCGCACCTTTCTTGAAGAACCCCATGTCATAGCGCTCCGGGAATACTTCAGGAGGAAGTTCATTCCACAACTTGCACGTCCGTGGCAAAAACGAGCGTGCAAACCGAACCGTGGAGGACCGCCACGAGTCCAGTTGGTGTGGATGGAACTTCATCCTTCGGCGAGTGGTGCGGTGAAGAAAAGGTGACGAAGGCACCAGGTCAAAAAGTTCCTCGGAACACTCACCGTTGTAAAGCCGGTAGAATACGCAGAGGGAGCCTATGTCCCTCCGCAGGCTTAAAGGTTCTAACCGATCGGTGATCCTTGGGTCGTTGACGATTCGGATCGCGCGTTTCTGCACGGAGTCAAGTGGATTAAGTTGGTATTGGGGCGCCCCTGCCCAGAGATGCGAGCAATACTCCATGTGGGGTCTCACTTGAGCCTTGGCCATTTAATGCTTTCGGGTACGTAATATAATTACTAAGCAAAGACACAAAATGAAAATTTCGACCTTCAACTCCTCACCCCTGATGATGCAGGATACTGCTAGCCTAAACTATACGAGATGGGCATTTGGTGCTTTCAGGTATTTAATATAATTACTAAGCAAAGACACAAGATGAAAATTTTGACCATCATCTCCTCAACCCTGATGATGCAGGGGTGCTTCAAGCCTAAGCAATAGAAGTTAGCTATTTAGTGCTTTCGGGTATGTAATATAATTACTAAGCAAAGACACAAGATGAAAATTTTGACCATCATCTCCTCAACCCTTATGATGCAAGGGTGCTTCAAGCCTAAGCCATAGAAGTTAGCTATTTAGTGCGTTCGGGTATGTAATATAATTACTAAGCAAAGACACAAGATGAAAATTTTGACCATCATCTCTTCAACCCTGATGATACAGAGGTGCTTCAAGCCTAAGCCATAGAAGTTAGCTATTTAATGCTTTCGGGTATGTAATATAATTACTAAGCAAAGACACAAGATGAAAATTTCGATCTTCAACTCCTTAAGCCTGATGATGCAGGGTACTGCAAGCCTAAGCCATAGGAGTTGGCCATTTAATGCTTTCGGGTATGTAATATAATTACTAAGCAAAGACACAAGATGAACATTTTGATCATCATCTCCTCAACCCTAATGATGCAGGGGTGCTTCAAGCCTAAGCCATAGAAGTTAGCTATTTAGTGCTTTCGGGTATGTAATATAATTACTAAGCAAAGACACAAGATGAAAATTTCGATCTTCAACTCCTCAAGCCTGATGATGCAGGGGACTGCAAGCCTAAGCCATAGGAGTCGGCCATTAAATGTTTTCGGGTATGTAATATAATTACTAAGCAAAGACACAAGATGAACATTTCGATCTTCAACTCCTCAAGCCTGATGATGCAGGGTACTGCAAGCCTAAGCCATAGGAGTTGGCCATTTAATGCTTTCGGGTATGTAATATAATTACTAAGCAAAGACACAAGATGAAAATTTTGACCATCATCTCCTCGACCCTGATGATGCAGGGGTGCTTCAAGCCTAAGCCATAGAAGTTAGCTATTTAGTGCTTTCGGGTATGTAATATAATTACTAAGCAAAGACACAAGATGAAAATTTTGACCATCATCTCCTCGACCCTGATGATGCAGGGGTGCTTCAAGCCTAAGCCATAGAAGTTAGCTATTTAGTGCTTTCGGGTATGTAATATAATTACTAAGCAAAGACACAAGATGAAAATTTCGATCTTCAACTCCTCAAGCCTGATGATGCAGGGGACTGCAAGCCTTAGCCATAGGAGTCGGCCATTAAATGCTTTCGGGTATGTAATATAATTACTAAGCAAAGACACATGATGACAATTTCGACCTTAAGCTCCTCAGCCCTGATGATGCTGGGTACTGCAAGCCCAAGCTATAGAAGTTGGCTCGCAAGTGCTTACGTATAAGTAATAAGAATACTAAGCAAAGACACGGGATATTTTTTTTACCTTCAACTCCTACCTGATGATGCGGGATAGTGCAAGCCTAAATTATAAAAGGTAGTCAAAAATGCTTACGGTTGTTATTTAGTTAAGAAAAGATAATAAGTTTGATGACAGCTCATTCAACTGAAATTTGATTAATAAATTAAACTTCAATTCATCAACCCTGATAATCTAAGTACACAACCTACTTAAGCCGTATGAGTTTGGTACTTATTGATTACAATACATTACCACAACACAACCCGTTCCTGAGAGAACATTATGATGAAAAGTGTCACTTTGAATACCTAAATCCTGAAAATGCAGGAGTATTGTCATGTTATCATTAAGAGTTGGATTTAGCTGTAGCTTTTTAAACAGGATGGATTAGGTTAGGTTGGAATATAAAAGAAAACATAAAAAATAAGAGAGCAAGGTGCGGCAGCGCCCTGCGAGCGGGTGCGCCCTGTTCGTATGAATTGTAAAAGTGTTTTGATTCTGTATTCTGCTTTACAAAAAACAATTTATGCGCACATAGCCCGATGCACCTCTTAAAAGATCTTATCTTTGACCACATGAAACAAAATATGAACTTAGAGTATATGTCGCTGTTCAGTGATATTCCAATTTTCCAATGATTTACTTCAAGTAGATAATAGTGCTTTGTTACCCGGAAAAGTCAAAATCAATCTTTATATCGATACCTCTTCGTTTAAATGTGGAGGAGTTGGTTTAAAAAGTATATCCCGATATTGTTAATACAACCAATAACACTAAAAATTGGTTCCAAAAGACGGCTATATACCCACCCCCCAATGAACGTGTCGATAAAATAAATGATTATTTTTTTTCAAAATTTAAAGCAGCGTCACAGATCTACTATTCGGTAGACACAGTCATTGAGATGGAGGATGCAGTACATTATCCAACAGAATTTTTGAATTCCTTAATGCCTTCCGGAACTCCTGAACACAAATTAAAATTAAAAGTAGGTTTACCTATAATCTTACTTAGAAATTTGAATCCGCCAAAATTACTTCAAATAGTATTTTCCAATTCGGAAAAGTTCAAATCAATCTTTACAATCGATACATTTTGGTTCAAATGTGGAGGAGTTGGTTGAAAAAAGTATCCCGATATTGTGAATTAGACCACTAAGAATGTAAATTGGTTCAAAAAAGCGATTTACAATATTAGAATTCGTCTAATAAAAAAATAAAAAAACATAACAATACGTTCCTACCCACAAATACACACTTTAAATTCGTTTTCACTCTGTGTTTGACCAGGTAATCCTTGACCTGCCAAACCGCGGTTTTAATGTTACTACTTTTTATCATAGAATTCCCACGGTGTCGAAATTTGGGCGGGTAAAACTTTGTGACACGTTGATTTGCACGAGGCAAAGCCGCGGGTACAGCTAGTTATTAAATAAATTCGTAGCTCTTATGGTTTCCAAATAGGTATAGGATATACTTAGAATACGTATTTATCTGAACCGGTTCTCTACTCCATTGATATTAATGCAAACTGCGTGTCTAGTGTCTCCTAAATCCTAATATTTACGACAGTATAAAAGTCACAAGACTACCTTATAAGAATTATACACGTGGCCTTTATTGCGTGAACTGTCAATTGGTTAATTTTCAAAAGTATATAATATCTAGACACTTTTATGTATTTAGACTTACGTTTGGTTGCAACTCTACCATTTCCACACTGCTGGGTGTAGAATTCTTCTTACATATTGAGGAGATCTGGGAAAGAATGTTTATGTGACATAAAGTTTTTTTTTAATAATGAAGTAGCAAACGAGAATGCAGTCCACCTGATGGCAAGTGGTCACCGCTGCCCATGGACATCTGTTAGCAACTTCATATAGAACATGGGTTCTATCTGAAGTCAATCACAGATGCGTTGCTACTCCCGAGGAGTATGATGGTCGCCTCATATAAAAGTGTGCCACCCAACCACATCCTTCCATCGAAACGCAATGAATGCTTCACGCTAGAAATAGGTGTGGCGGTGGTACCTCCCCGGTCGAACTACACTGGTTCTAACACCTTCAAAATCCTATAAGTGGTAGAACCAGTGTAGTTCGTCCGGAGATGTACCACCGCTACACCTATTTCAATTTTTTTACCTAAAACATCCACGCTTCTAGGCGTGTCAAAACATTCCGCGCTCCTAGTGTTAATCCAGAAACTGTGTCCCTAATTTCAACGAAATCCGACCTGTAGTTTTTATGCGACAGAGTAACAGAAACACACACAACCTTATAAACTTTCGCATTTATAATATTGGTCGTCGTCAACCCATTATTGTCCCACTGTTGGGCTCGGGTCTTCTCTCAGAATGAGAGACTTTAGGCCATAGTCCACCGCGCTGGCCAAGTGCGAATTGGCCAGCGCGGTGGACTATGGCCTTCAGATTGGTGGACTTCACACACCTCCGAGAACTTTTTTTTTATAAAGAACTCTCGGGTGTGTAGGTTTCCTCACGATGTTTTCCTTCACCGAAAAGCAGTGATAATTAATGTATAATACGCACATAAATCAGTGGTGCGTGCCTGGGTTTGAACCTCGGACCTCCCGATTGAGAGGGCAAGTTTCAACCATTAGGCTATCACTGCTCATAATATTGGTTTCTAAAAAAATTCGTCATATTACGTTGTTTAGTGGCGTTTGCTGGGGTTTTAATAAACCGATTTGTATGATAAATGCCATTCAGATGCTGCGAGTTGCATCACGCTGCTCTCGATCCTTGCACAAAGATACTCCTAAATAGTAACGGTTACGAAATGGAAGAAAGGTTAGTTGGAATGTCAGAATTGAAAGTGTCCTTTCATTTTCAGATTAAATTTTAGAGGGAATAGTTTTAAGGCGACGTTTCGTTTAGTGGTGTCGATTTTTATAGCACTACTTCCTTACTTCTCGTGTATATAAAAAAGTGTGTGTGTGTCAGCTCGGTCGCACGACTGGAGTTTACTCGCATTTAAAATAAATGGCGCCATAACCCCACACTAAAGATATCAATAATACCAATACATGGTTCATTTTGAAAAAAATATGTCTAGTATATAATTATGTATTAAAATATTAATATTGTACGTATTTACAGAGTATTATCTTAACGATTTAGTATTTTAAATACCATTGAGATTTTGGTAAAACGTAATCATAAAACCTATGCATGCCATCCACGCGTACTGATAAAATAGTTATAAAGTTTTTACTAGCGTTATACTCAAGAAAAAAACGTAACGAGGTCATTCGTCAGTAAATTTTACTCCTCACATTTTCTTATACCGGGCCTTCATGTGCATATGCAAATCGATTCTTATGGAGTAAACTCCAAAAAAGAATAAAAGTTAAATCCATCAAATGGGCAGTATCGTCTTAATACCTATGCGGTCATCAACGCAGGCGCGGCGACTATTCACAAAAGCTCCTATTAGGGGACGCTCTTTTATATAGTTGTACCTAATAATAAGGCAGACGGGCCACCTGATGGACAGTTGTCACCGTCGCCTATAAACATTTGCAGTACCAGAGGAGTCGCTAATGCATCCGCTGCTTTGGGAGTGAGTTCTTTTTGCACTTTTCTTGAAGAGCTCTATGTCATAGCTGTATGGGAATTCCAGGAAGAAACTCATTCCACATCTTGTCTTTGTAAACCAGTGGACTTCAAAGGGTTGGTGGATGATGTCCGACGTTAAATAAAAATAAACAAACAAGCAGTTTATGGCATGAGACCACCGCTGCCCATGAACATAATATATAATCTAGCCCAAATACTACCAAAATCTTATATAAACTCGATCACAATTGCCATTCAGAGGAATAAATTGAAATGCTTTGTGAAAATGTTTCACTCATTATAAGTGAAACATATAAACAAGTTAATCCTTGCTCAGAGCAGTGATAGCTTAATGGTTGAAACTTGCCCTCTCAATCGAGAGTGCGTATTAGAAATAAATATAACTGCTTTTCGGTGAAGGAAAACATCGTGAGGAAAACCTACACACTCGAGAGTTCTTTAAAAAAATCTCGGAGGTGTGTAAAGTCCAATAATTCGCACTTGGCCAGCGCGGTGGACTATGGCCTAGAACTCTCTCATTATGAGAGAAGACCCGTGCCCTGCAGTGGAATAATAATGGATTGTGCCCCAATCCTTGTTCATACTAATATACAGTAACTCATAATACCTATTCTTGTTATAAGGCAGAACTAGATCTGGCATTAGTAACTCTGCAAATCTCAAAGATTTCCACAACCTTAAAAAATCCTATTTTACTTTACTAAAAAATATCTGAAAATACACAAATATTTACGTTTTGTGATCCAATATAAAGTTTGAGCACAAATGCTAATTTTCTGTTACGATTTTAACAATGGCCACATTTGGCACACTTCTATATGGTATTCATTACTAACATATTTGTAAGTCTTATGTCATGGTTTAAAATGAGTTTGGTATGCCGTAGATGATGGACGCGTGGGCAGGATGGCCCACTGAGGCGCCATACTGGGACATCTACGAGAGATAGGCAATCTCACGTCGTTAGAAAAACTCTGCTCAGTGATTTAGTGTGCAGTATTTAAAAGTAAGAAAAATAGCGGATAAAATATAACCATTATCAAAAATATATTTTTATTTTTATGTAACAATTGTAGTTTTGATTGCCTAAGAAACGAGCAGCAATGTTTGCCTGTGTAACAATTACACCCACAGACCACCACACTCGTGATCGATCACCAATACTTGTCAGACTCGGTGTCTATTGGCTATTAGATCTAATATATGTCCAGCAACGAATCTCAAAAGGCTGATAGAATGGTAATTTTCATCATTAGCGTCAACCATACTAAATAATTTTGGATTATTTCAGTATTATCTATTTTTATATCTAACATCGCACATATTGCATGGATGGATAATTAATTTAAGTAATGGTGAATGACCACCACCTTTACCAATCCCGATGTGACGCGCAATGTTCCGGGATCGATTCCCGGCCAGACAGGTATCTGAATGATGAGTTTAGATTCATGTTCTGGGTCTGGGTGTTTGTGTATTCGTCTTGTGTGTGTCCATGGCACCCACGACAAAGGAGAAAATCCTAGTGTGGGGCTATGAGTGTAGAACGCGTGTGCGCGCGTGTCTGTATTAATCTGTTCTTATCTAACATCTCTAATATTACATGAAGTATAATTAATTTAAGGCGGGAAATCATCACTGCCTTTCAATTATACACCTTTCAACATTTCGTTTTTTTTATAGTTCCAAGGTTAGAATTTTAACATTGCACTATCTGTAGTCGAATGGTTAGTACGAAAACTATTACCGTCAAGCCAAGGACATCTCGTATCATAATGACCAACCAACACTTAGCTTGAGTGTCATCGGTTACAGCGACCAAGAATGACTAACTTGTTTAAAATGTATTGCGGCATTTAGTATTTTATGTGTTTTTTTTATATTATGTAAGTAGTACTAATTTCGTCTGATTTTGAAACGAGTAGCAACCTATGAGTAGGTACATCGAAATTTGATATAAAAATTTGAATATTTATATGAATTTTTATTTTTTATCACATACTTACGATAATATATATAGTACACAAATTTAAAACAATAATATACATAGTACACAGATAATATAGAATAATAATGTGGCGACCTCCCGCTACTCATCAAGAGATGGCGCTACTAGTATTCTGAAACACGCTATCGAAGCATTCTCAGAATCCTGCATATATACAAGTTCCGAACATCAACTGTCGGAGCACGGCCGCTCCCCAGGCATGATCACCTAGCCTGGCGGGAGATCTCCCTTTGCCAAAGTGGTGACCCCAGACAAGAATACGTCCCTTCTCGACGGTGGCAACGTCACTCCCTGGATGGACTGCAGCATCAGAAAATCTGATCAGCAGCTCATCAGGTGCATCGCAGCGCATCATGAAACGCTTCCTGTGCCTGGTCAAGCTGCTCTCCGCGACATCATGGACGGCTTGAGCAGCCATTGCTCGCCTCCACACTTCGTTCCACCCTCACCTCCCGACTCACCGTGGATAGAGGGCATCTCAAGGCCACACTTCGTCCTCACATCTCGACTCACCGCAGATAGAGGGCGAACTACTGGTACTTGCACACGAAGACTTGCAGACCTATCGACCTCCGGTCTGAGCAGGGGGTGATGTGGCGACCTCCCGCTACTCATCAAGAGATGGCGCTACTAGTATTCTGAAACACGCTATCGAAGCATTCTCAGAATCCTGCATATATACAAGTTCCGAACATCAACTGTTGGAGCACGGCCGCTCCCCAGGCATGATCACCTAGCCTGGCGGGAGATCTCCCTTTGCCAAAATAATAATAAAATTGGAATTATCTAATGGTGGAAAAGTCTAAATATTGTTGTTTAATTTTTTATAACTCTTTCAGTTCTATATTTATCAACTGTTTTATTGTAAGCTTAACGCTGTCTTTGGTTAATATTAACTAGACAGTCTTTATTAATTATGTACTACTATGTACAAACTAACTTTACCTATTACATATTTTAAAGAACATTACTATCGTCAAGATAAAATAAATAAGCCAAATAAAATTCAATCCTACTAATATTATAAATGCGAAAGTTTGTGAGGATGTATGTGTATTTGTTATTCTTTCACGCAAAAACTACTCAACGGATTAGGTTGAAACTTTACAGTAGTATAGGTTATACATCAGAATAACACATGGGCTATAATTTGTAATGATTTTTTTTATAAGGTTATAATATAACTAGAAATATGAGGTTAGTCGGAAAAAAAGTTGTGCTCTAAGAGCTATCTTCGCGTACGCTGCCTAAACCGTTGGAGATATCCAAATATAATGTACCATGGAATTGTTTGGCTCACATAGATCTAAATAAAAGTCCGCGACAGCATATGTCTATATTTTATGTATAACCCACAATAACTCTTTTTATACTTTGAAAATTTTAAAAATATCAAGTTTATGTTTCCAGGGGTTTTATACAAACTAAATATTAATCCTTATCAAAATAAATGATTTCAAAAAATCAAGCATCTAATAAAGATTGAATCTGCCTTTTACACCATGTAAATTGGATAAGTAGTTTAGAAGATATTACGAGTATAACATATTGCGTAGTCAATTGACCGGGAGTACGCGCCGTACGCCGCCGCCGTATACAACGAAGTTGTATGATATTAATATTTGAATGGTAATAAAACACGGAGCAAAATGTGAAAGGTCGATGACGTTTCTGTAGTTCCGGGAATAAGGCTACGGTATCCCCTGTCTGTGGTTAGAGGCAACTAAAAGGGAGCTTTCGAGGTTGCGGGCGGCTAGACGGAGAGCTCCAAACACCCAGTCAGCAACTTCGGGAAAGATGTCAGCATGTGTGGTCGCATGCTATCGTGAGAGCCAGGAAGGACGGAGCTTGAACCGTCCAGCCAGGCGATCCCGGGAAGGATGGTGGCATACGTGTGATCGCATATCGTGGTAAAGACCAGATGGAGTGGTGGGCCCAGCCGCTCTCTTGGGAGGAGCCCAATGGGGCAATGCACTCAGAGGACACCAGTAGCGTTCCTTTGAAGACCCGGAGTCCTGGTGCTATAAGAATCCCAGATAACCCTGCGTCGCTCCCACAGGGTACCTTTTGAAGGTTTCTCCCTCGACAAAAAAGAAAAAAAGTCAATGAGAATGAAACAGCGGAAAGGTTAAATATGTTATTCAATCGTCATCGACCTTTTAATGTAACACAACTCGGCACATATGTCAGATTAGCAGTAGTTTAGGTCGTAGTTGACCACGCTAGCCAACTGTGCGTTGGTAACCGTCACGCGTTTTGAGACCCTTTCTTAAAACTTTTAATTTCAGAGTAAGCATTAATATCTGTTGCCGACAAATTAATTCAATCTAATTCAAATTAATATACGTGCCTGTGATTTGAAATTTGATCACACTGATTTTGGCGATTAACACACGGCACCGCGCACCGACGCGAATAGCGGTGCCCCGCGCGGTAAGGCGGTTTACGCACCTGTACGCGCGGATGGACCGATCATCAAAATAAACTTTTCGAACTTTCAAAATAAACATCGAAATGCATTTTTGCTTCAACGATGATCCGCGCGGTTGGCGCCAGCCCGTGTGTGAGGCGCCGACCCCCCGCACTGTCGTTCGCGCGGAGACACGGTAGTGATGAGAACACCGCTGGACCGCGCGGCCAGTCGGTGTACATTTGTGAGGCATCAACGGATTTATAAGACCCCAATACAACATGAGATCCGCTTCACCGCCTACCGTGGCAGTGAGCGGTACCGTATGTTAATCGCCTTAGGAAGTAGGGCAAGGGTTCAATCTGAAATAAATCACAGATGCGTTGCTACTCCCGAGGACTATGATGATCGTCTCATATAAAAGTGATCCGGCAGGCACACCCTTCAAATGAAACTCAAGAACTGCTTCACGGTAGAAATAGGTGCTGCGGTGATGCCTCCCTGGTTGAACCATTGCTCTACCACCTTGCAAACTTTATGTGGCAGACTAAATTCCACGCGAGCGAAGCCGCGGGCAAAGGCTAGTAATACATATTTAATTCCTGAATAAACTTAATTAATGAAAAGTATTACCAAAAACACATGCTTTTGCATATATGCCATTACTAAGAGCTGATCATCTGCCCTATATCTTACTAATAACATACAGGCGAAAGTTTGTGAGGATAGATCGCTGGATGGATGGATGAATTGATATTTTGTTTTATCTGATTGAAGTAGCAAACGAGCATACAGTCCACCTGATAGTAAGTGGTCACTGCTACCCTCGGACATTTGTAAGCAACTTCATAAAGAACATGGATTTTATCCCAAGTCAATCACAGATGCGTTGCTATTCCTGAAAACAATGGTCGCCTCATATAAAAGTGTGCCGGCAACCACACCCTTCCATCGAATCGCAAGAAATGCTTCACGCTAGAAATAGGTGTAGCGGTGGTACTTCCCCGGTCGAACTACGCTGGTTTAACATATGAATTAACATATACTTTAAATAGTGGTTACCATAACCCAAGCGGACGGGGACGCGGGAAAAAACATTTAGGTAGTGCAATAAAATTGTAGCAATGCAAAAAGTAGCAATGGATACGAAACCAGCCTTCGTAACGCCTTCCAAACAAAACAGACCAACGTTATTGTTTAAGCCGAAACTTGACATTTGACACTTGCCCTGGAGCTAAAACACACTTTCGTGCGACAATATTGGTTTTTGTTTCGTAACTGCCACTTAGTCGGCTCAGTTTTGTTCGGTTTGTTAGTAAGCCTTGTGGACAGATAAAGAAACATTAAAATATATTGCTTTCTATATTTTGTTTTGTAATAGAGAAGTAATTCGAAGACCCGCGTGGCGAAGCGGTTACCATATCCGTTTGACGCGCAAAGGGTCCCGGGTTCGATTCCCGGTCAGATAGGTATCTGAATGATGAGTTAAGATTCATGTTCTGGGTTTGGGTGTTTGTGTATTCGTTTTGTGTGTGTCCATGGTACCCACGACTCAGAAGGAAACCAACTGTGTCGCTATGAGTGTAGAAACCGTGTAAATAAAGAAGTGTGCAATATGTAACCAATCCCAAATTGTGATTAGAGGTCCTGTGACCAATAGTGGTAGTCTATTTACGAATTAATATACGAACGCAGGAATGCCCCGTGATTAGCAACTACCGCTAAGGCCTATGTTGGAACGAATCGCATACCTGTCTGCATTAATGCGTAACTACTGCTAATCTCTAAAATGGAACGCCTGGCACACCTAAGTACATTTGTACCATACCCTTACCATTATTCAAAAAATAATACAGCATCCCTTCAGGCTACTGCTATTAAGCTGAAATAAATGCCTCATAATTGCGTGCCTCCGAATTGCACTGCAATGGGCTCTACCCAGTGGCGTAGCTAGGCGTGGGTGCAGTGGGCCATCGAACACGGTTTACACTTAAAGGGGCCTCGCGAGGCCCTTTCGCGGAGAAGGCGGAGGCCTCTCAAGAGCAACGTCCAATGGAATCATGCAAAGGGGCCCCTGATAGGAGTTTGCCCACGTCTACTTAGTCCGCGCGCCGCCACTGGTTCTACCTATTGTAGAACTATATTAAATTATGTTATTATGCAGTTAAATAGTTTAATTTTAATTACAATAAAAGTTTAATTTTGTTTTTACTTTAATCAATCGCTATTTCGAATACTACAATAAATAAAAAAAATAAAAATTGCATGCCCTAGAGGTGGAATATAGCGGAAAAAATAATTGTAAGAACCGTATGCACCTATATTCAAGCAAATAAATGATTTGATTTAGTTTTATATCTTTTGAGTTCCGTGGTGTTAATAATGTGTGTGTAATTTTGACATTTCTAAGGTGATTTAAAGGAGATTTAATTATGTCGGCAACACCGTGTAGTTCAGTTTATATCATTCTGTGTACCTCTGGATTTGTTAATCTGGATAACCTTAGGATAAGGTACAAGAGCTTCCTGTTGAAAAATAGTTACAGGAGAAGTGACCAATGCATCGAGAGCTTTATTCGTACCTTTAACAATTTAAGGCAGAACCAGATGGGGTAGCCTACAGATTAAACAGCACGCTAATATTTTAAAGGGCTACCTTACTTTCAA
Organism: Spicauda simplicius; assembly: GCA_949699795.1. Taxonomy (NCBI): domain Eukaryota; kingdom Metazoa; phylum Arthropoda; class Insecta; order Lepidoptera; family Hesperiidae; genus Spicauda; species Spicauda simplicius. Next base: position 891,327 of record OX453068.1, read on the forward strand.
ATTGCAGCAAGGGGTTGCGCAAAACAAGTTTAATAACAATGATAACATCTACATATTTTCAATTATCAAACGTACAAACGTCAGATGCGGTCGGCCGTGTGCGCAAGCGCAGATACAATTGCAATCAACATGTCGGTCGCATTCTACATTTCATCGTGATTATTAAACAATTGATTGATATTATTCAGATGGTTACATACCAATGTTATTAACTGCACGTAGAAATAAATTTAAAGTGGTACGGCACTTTTTTCGCGGGCATGCGTTGCGCTCCTCTCCGTCAGATGTGCGCCGGCCCTAAGACAACAATAATTGTCATTATACAATTTTCTAAGAAAAAGACCTGCAATTTTAATTATCTTTTAAAGGCATACTCATAACTTGTTACCCTTTCATTAGTAATTACGATGATATGTAAAACTTGTCTTTACAAAGGATGTGGTTAATTAAAAATAGCTCGCATTTGATCGCACCTGAGCGTAATTCCTGTTTAATAGATCTATCATTACCATTTCCCACGGCATTCATATTATAATAATTATTTTAATAGCAATTGATTTATTCAGATCTGGTTTTAGTTTTGAAAATTATTATTTCTCGTAATAAAATATAAGTGGTAAATAGGTTAGACTTCCTACGACAATGATTTTGACTAATTACTGATATTATAAAAATCCTCCTCCTCCTTGCGTCGTTCCCCAATGCTGGGGGTCGTGACCTCGATCATGAGATGACCTTCTTCTCTACGATGTTTTTCCATCTACTTCTGTTCTCGGCGACGCGTACGGCCTCGGAAACGTTCATACTGAGAGTGTTGCGGATTTGGTCAGACCAGCGCATAGATGCGCCCCCTTGGCCTCTTGCCATTGACTTTGCCAGTGACAATGAGCTTTTGGTCACCACCAGGTTTACGGGCTATGTGACCAAAGAACTCAAAGACCTGCCTACGGAAGATCTTGAGAATTTCTGCCGTTATTTCGTCAGGACCTGGAGCTTTTTGAAGTGAAACTTCTTTATCGGGGTTGGAAAAAAAATTTGTGTAACATTTTTTCGTTACGCGCCATCTTTTTCTGTTACGCGCTTTTTTCGTTACGCGCCATCTTTTTCTGTTACGCGCCATCTTTTTTTTTCCGCTACGCGCCATCTTTTTCTTATCCACCACGCGTATTAGATAGATTATTATAGATTAGATTACTAGATAAAGTTTAATAAAAGCCTTTTATTAAACTTTATTTAACCAATTTCTGTAAAGTTGCATATAGTAAATTATTTTTTGAAAAATAACGTCATAAAGAAGTTTCACTTCTTACGAGCGTACGCTAGTACGCTCGTAAGAAGTGAAGCTAGCTAGGCAGCTATTGCTGACTTTATTTCAGATCGATTATATTTTTATAAATAATAAAACATCAAATATATCTTTATGCGGATGTATAAATAAATAAAAATATGAAGTATTAAGTAAATCCTGTCGATATTGTTGCCGGATGTTCTGAATTGTGGATGTGTTCGGTGGTAATGAAAAAAAATTCGTATTGACAATTTGTGCCTCTGTAGGTAGGTAGTTCCTTTCACTTCCGTGTATTTACGGAAATGTTCTAGAATCCTTTTTCGGTTCGATTTCGGAGACACCACCGCCCTATTTATGGCATAACAAAATTATGAAACAGCTGTTTTCTAATTTAATGAGTGTTTTAATGGGGACATATTACCCGAGGCGTTCCAACTTAGTGTTCAGGGTTTTCTACCTCTGAGGATTATCTGTGCTAACAAGTAAAAGTAATTATTTGGGGTTGGTTACAGATGTCCATGGGAGCATTCATCAATTAAAGTCAATTGGACGGCATGACAAACAAAACAAAAACACAGGATCCAGTGGCTGACTGCCTCTAGATCCTTTTTTGTTTTGTTTTCGAGGGGGAAACCTTAAAAAGGTAGCCGACGCCATGGGAGCGACGCAGGGTTATGTGAAATATTACCGCACTAAAATGGTGGTCCGTCCTCAGCGCTAAAAGAGGACCCCGGCATTTACATAAACGCAACAGGAGTCCTCTAAAGGCGTTGACCCATCGGGCTCCTCACAGGTGAGTGGCTGGCTCCATCTAGTCTTTAAGACTTTATGCGACCACACATACCGCCGTCCTTCCATTGGTCATCTGCCGAACGCTTCGGGCCCCCACTTTAGCCGCCCGCAACCCCGGAATTCCCTTTTAGTCGCCTCTTACGACACGCAGGGAATACCATAGTCATATTTTGATCCTGGAACTATGGCAACAGAGCCACTAAATCCTAGGCATGATAACACAGAAACAGGTAACATGTAAAACAATAAACACTGGCTGTAAATAATCAAACTTGAAACATTTAAATAGAAGAAATGTATTGAATTTAAATTGCAAATTGCACATTAGTTAGTGTCTTAAATACATAAGTACTATTCAAGAGTAATCTTTAAAGTGCTTAAGAATTGATTCTTTGATAGTTTTGTATTAACCGCAAGCGAATTACTTAACAAATTTTCATAATATTAACGATAATCAGTTTTATTTTAACTTATTTAATCGAAAAGAACTTAAACGTTTTATTATTCGTGAAGTGACGCGTGAAATAAAAGTATTGAAATCAAATGAATGGGCGAATGAATACACCTCTAATGGGTCGGGGAACCTTAAAATGTGTCAAGTACAATCAGCGACGGCGATGATTGATAAATATTATATTACAATACTTATATACAAAATATATTGTATTTGTCTGTTTAAGAAATTTCTTAAAAATGGATATCATATCATTTCAGATGAAAAAATATTTTGATGAGAATTTTAGCAATGCAGAGGATTTTACAGATTGTGATATAAATTTATTTTTCCTCCAAAATATGTAAGCTTTAATTCATAAAACTGTAAGTCATAAAATTACTCACAAGTACCCAAAATATATTTTTACGAAAACAAAAAAATCTACTTGAAATAATGAGATATATCAAAAGATATAAACACACGTTTCCAACGTATTTTTTTTTAAATTTTCATATTCCCTCTGGAGCGACTTAACGTATATCATATCGATTTCAACAATAATTTTGACAAAGTTGTGTACTTTAATAGTTGTTGTAATTATTGTGTTTATGATTATGAAATGTTTTGCTTGATTGTATCGAAATTTTATTATTAAATATTATGGTGTTTACAAGATGGCGTAACTTAACACACACGTTCGACGGAATTTAAATAAATAGATATTAAAAAAAAAAGATTTTCGCTTTTCATATTAAGTACCTCCACAAAAAGTCTACTAGTCAAAGATGACAAAATTAAGTAGAAAAAATGACGTGTATGACACATCCGACACCCAAGAGAAGTCGCGTGCAAAACTAATAGTTGTACCATACAATTGCGTTTTAATCTCTTAAAATTTTGGTACTTAGCAGATTCCGCCACCTAATCAGAATATCATTAATCACGGTACAATTCATTTGTCCGTTTGTCGATTGCACAAATCCTTGACACGTGCCAAACTAATTAACTTACTGGTTTTTGTCTGTCAGTTTGTGATGCCCTTGTCGTGAGGAAACTGATTCTTTCACTTTGGAAAGGTTAAGTGTAATTTTATAATTAAAGCAGTTTTTAGCTATTTTAATAGCAAATTGATATGCAATTAGGAAAAGTGATAGCCTATTGAAAGTCGTCTCAATTGAAAGTCAGAGGCTTGAATCCCAGACACTCACCACTGATATTTCTAAATGGCGAAAGAAGACATCATGGGGAAACCTACATGAAAAATGAAAAATGAAAATGAAAAATGATTTATTGCGTTTAAAACTAGTACACTGTTTTACAATATTGTTGGGTACCCCCTTTTAAGTATGTTTATACCTGTAGTAGGGAGCCCCGCTCTCCCCTTATACTATTGCTAGGTACTAGGAAATATATAATTTACCAAATATATTATACAACACTATAATAATGTGAACTAAATAAAAGAATAAAAAAAAAAAAATAATAATAAAATTAATAACATTAATTTTAATTTTAGTATGTATCGTGTGTTTATGTATAAAATAATAATGTCTGAGAGTGTGTGCATGTGTTTGTGTTTGTATGAGTGTATGTGTATGTGTGTATGTTAGTGTAGGCTGCGTGTCACGTGATGTTTTCAAAAAGTGATTCTATTTCATTGTAATTAAGTCTCAATAACCATTCTGTCAAAGCTTTTTTACATTCGTGATATTTTAAGTTGTATATGTCTATTTTATGGTTTATTTTATTATATAGATAAATTGCTTTTTTAGTATATTGCCGGGACGCAAATTTACTTTTAAATGAGTCAGTATAGGGCAATGTGAATTTTCTGCGTCTGTTTATTGATGAAGGCCGATATTTTAAAGATTTGTGGACTTTTAGTGTTGTCGTCAAAACATAGAGTTTTCTTACCGAGAGCAAGTCGCATAATTTGTATAATTCAGTGGTAGGGAATCTGAACGGCTTACAGTACATTGCTTTTATGAGGCATCTTTGAGCTCTTTCCAGTTCTAGAAACCTGGTTTTAGCGGCTCCACCCCAAATTGGAATGCAGTAGGTGATCGTCGATTGAACCAGGGCAATGTATATTTTATTTAACAATAATTTGGAGCATACATGGCGTAGAGACTTAAGTATCCATATTAGTTTCCTAGTTCGAGTTGTCATCAGTTCCAGATGCGAAAACCAAGACAATCTCTGGTCAACCATAACCCCCAGATATTTTACGCTTGGAACTTTGTTTATTTGCGGACAGCTGCAGTCAGAATTTGGGTCACCCGGGCATCTATGAATTTTTATAGTAAAATCAGGTTTTGGTTGAGTGTTGGTATATTTCGTAAAACAAACGTAGTTTGTTTTTGAGATGTTTAAGGTTAGCAGGTTCTCATTTAGCCACACTGCCACCTTGGCCAGCCCTAATTCTGCTGTTTTCTTTGCCGAGGACCATGTATCTCCCACGAATACAATCGCAGTGTCATCTGCATACGAGAATATTTGTCCATCCCTAAGTTTCATGTTACATAATTGATTTATGTATATCAAAAATAGGGTGGGACCGATCACGCTACCTTGGGGCACACCGTAGTTAACTGTTGCAGCGTCACTAACGAAACCTCCAATTTTGACGGACTGTTTTCTGCCTCTAAGGTAGCTTGCAAAAAGAGATAGAGATTTGCCCCTAAAACCCAGATTTTCTAGTCTCCTTAGCAAAATAGGTATCGAGACTGTGTCAAAAGCCTTTTTTAAATCCAAGAACACCGTTAAGCACTTTTTGCCATTATCAACATGTTGAACAATTGATTTAGTGAGATCCCCTACAGCATCCTCGGTGGATATGCCCTTGCGAAAGCCATATTGCGATTTAGAGATGATTTTAAATTTGTCGAGATAGTTCAGGAGTCTCTTATTAAGAATTTTTTCCATAATTTTTGAGATAGAGGTCAAAACTGATATTGGTCTATAATTAGTGATTTCATCCCTGCTTCCACTCTTATATACGGGTGTGATAATGGATTGCTTGAAAGCTTCCGGAAATATGCCTTTGTCAAAGCTTAAATTAATTATATCACTAATTATAGGAACAACGATGTCCTTAGCCTTTTTCAAGAAGGCAGTTGGGATGTTGTCCCAACCTGTAGCGCTATTTGAATCCAAGTTCATAAGGGTACTCTCTACTTCAGATGGATCTGTATCTAAAATGCCGAAAGAATTCAACTGAGAGTCAGGGATAGCTGAATCAATAATTACGGTATGTAATTTTCCACTATCTCTGATAGCCTGTGCGAGAGATTGACCTACATTCGAAAAGAAACGGTTGATGTGATTTACTGATTTTAAGGGGGTCTCCGTTATGTTAAGAAGATTGATGCTAGGTATTCTGGGGGCCTTAAATCTTGTTATATCATTTATCGTGGTCCAAAGTGTCTTTGAGTTTGCAGTTGATATAGCCAGCTGTTTTTTGAAATAGTTTCGTTTTAACTTTTTAATTAGTCCGTTGCAAAAGTTACGAAACCTTTTATATGTAATTTTTAAAATTTCATCACATGGATTTGATCGTAATTTTTTCTGCATTGTATTACGTAATCGGATACAGCGCAGAATACCCCCATTCACCCAAGGCTTTAGTATACGTTTATTACTGGCATAGGAGATACTCTTAGTATATTTCTTCAAGCAACTCTTCAATTCTTGTACTAGTAAATTTGCCAGAATATTAGGGTCACTATGGAAGCAAGTTTCTAAGAAGATGTTATGTGCGATCAAACTATGGTGGGCTTTATCAAAATCTATGACAATTTTGTTTTGCTTCTTTATTTCATTATGATGTTTCTTATATGATATTGATAAGAATACCATGTGATGGTCTGTTATTGTAGTGTTGAGAACAGCAGAGAAAGCGGATAATTTAGTTCTTTCAATTTTTAGGATAACGTGATCTAGACAGCTGGTTTCCCTCGTGGGGAGATAGTGAGCAGGAAGAAGGCCATGAAGAGATAATGCATTTAAGTAGTTAAGTCTGTTGTTCCTTTCGTATGCTAGTTCGGTTATCTTTGGATTTAAGTTTATGTTTATGTCGCCGGTCAGTATAATATTTCGTCGGGATGCAAGTATTTCAAGATGACGATTTAATGAGTCTATAAAAGAATCTGCATTCATATTTGACGGCGACCTGTAAATTCCTAAAATAGTAAATGAAGGTGTGGTCACCTCAATACATGAAGCACCAATTAACTTTATTTCGTTTAAATTTGCTTGAATGCCATCTTTAATAAAGGCGACAACCCCATCACACTGATTAAGATGGTTTGTAGTACAATAAGATTTATAGTTTGTAAGACCTGGGATCGGTTTATCTTTATCAATTCTGCATTCCGTAAGAATTATTACGTCTACACTACATTTAAATAAAGTCAAATTCACATTTAGATCATCTAGGTTGCGGTACACACTTCTTATATTTTGGGATATAACGGTAAAATGGTTACTATTTGGATTCAGATATTTGGGTAAATCATCTATACTACAGGAAACGGACATACACGTTTCGCTTCCATCCATTTCTTTTAAAATCTGTAGGCTGTTATTATTCATGGTATTCTGTTAAATAAACGGGGGGTTTTGCCTATACCTTGACTTTCATGGTTCGGTTTCGAAAACTTGTTTATTTGTGTTTTGGTATCAATTGTGTTGTAAATGAAGTTGTGTGTCTTATATATTGTGGTTTTATCTTTAGTTGTGACTATAAAGTGTATAAATTGAATATATGAGTGCGTAGAAGTTATGTTTAAATGTTTTTTAATGAGGTTGTGTGTCTTATATATTGTGGTTTTATATTTAATTGTGAGTAAAAAGTGTATGAATTGAAAATATGAATACGTAGGAGTTATGTTTAAATGTTTTTTAATGAGGTTATGTGTACATTCCTGTTCTTTTAAAAAATAAGTTCTGAAAGATCTGTGAAGTCTTTGATGAAGTTTTTGAATGTATTGTCACTAGGTCAGCGCAGTAGACTATGACCTAAATATGTCTCATAAAAAGACCCGTGCCCAACAAAACGATGCCTGAGGACTAAGATAGTCGCGTCACGTAAAAGTAACACAAGTATTGAGTTAATATTTGTGTTCTATGTTATTAATTTTAGAAATGCGACAATTTGGGATGTTTGTGTGTTTGTGACTTCACGCTAAAACTATGGGACAGATTTCACTGAAATTTGACTCACATACAGCTTTGAACCTTTTTTTAAGTGGGTAATCCTCATGGAAACCCAGCCGCCCGGGGCAGAAGCTGGGTTATGCCGGACTCTTACCGGTTAAGCCCCTACTGTGTTTTCTACCGCACCGTACGGCGGGAACACGGGCACGCTGTCGCATTCATCCGCGAACTCGCCGGTGGCTGGCCGCTCCCACAGCTCCCCGCGTGGAGCATGAAGCTCCAACCACAAGGCGCGCCAGAAAACACAAAGACTCGCCTTACCTTCGTTATCCGCAGGGCGACAGACCAACTCCGAGACCGCCACTCAGGAGCCGTGGGCATGGGAAAGCCGATACTCGCAAAGCCTTCTAATACTCTTTGCGGGTGGTATGCATGACCGAAGCGAAGCCGTGAGAATAACCTTTTATTTGAAAATAAACTTGCTCTACTTGTATGATGATTATGGAATCATCCTATTTATGTTAATACCCGGATCTTTATGTGTAACATTTATAAATGATTTAGGACATTTTTTGCCCAGAACAAAAAAGTAGGTAATAGCATTTTATTGTCTGTGGGCAGAGAGTTATGATTTCTATTGTACTCCCACTCGATTTTCTTGTACGGAAAAGATATAATGGATCCTTCACATGATACGACATGGCGTTGTTGTCAAAAGCGCCAAATAACAAAAAGAAACAAGTCTAGTGTGAATAGACACTATACACATACAATAGATTTTTTTTTTAGATCAGTCTATAGATCAGTCTATTTAGTATTGTATTTATTCATATATGAACTTTTTTGCTGACCCATTATTAAATTTAGGTAGGACATGTATTTGCGGTCTATATTATGGTTTGTGAAGATTATCTTCCATGAACTGTACCGCTAGTGGAAACGGGTGAACATTGAGATCTGTCGTTTTAAATTTAAACTTTAAGAGAAAACTGTGGATAATTCTCTATTTCCTATAAATTATGTTAGGAGGAATGTATTTAGCGAACATCAGACCCGTTGCTGCCAGGGATACAGAATTAGGATGTAAATCGACGACCCGCGTGGCGCAGCGGTTACCGTACCGGTCTGACACGCAGTGGGTCCCGGGTTCGATTTCCGGCCAGACAGGTATCTGAATGATGAGTTTAGATTCTTGTTCTGGGTCTGGGTGTTTGTGTATTCGTCTTTGTGTGTGTCCATGGCACCCACGACACAGGAGAAAATCTTACTGTGAGGCTATGAGTGTAGAAAGCGTTTTTTTTTTTAAATCTTGCCACAATTGCTTCTTCTTTGAAGTTGAAAAGTTGCTTCGAAGTTGAAAAGTCTGCTGTAAGCCGCCTAACCAAACTCTTTGAAGAAACGCAGCGGAGCTTAAAGCTTGCTCTTTTTGATAATTAGATATGTCAGAGCTAAGTATAACATAAAAGATAAATATGTTCCACTAGCTTGTACCCGCGGCTTCGCTCGCATTGTTTCCAACACATCTAAAAATATGTGTGCAAAGTTTCAGGATAATCGATTGAGTATTTTATAATATTAGTAGGCGTGTAAGGCAGATGTCTTCGCAGTCAAACTTAGGATTGTTTAATATTAAACTAGTTGAACCGGCGAACTTCATTCCTAAAAGTTACAAATCTAAAATTATCAGTGCTTTTGCACTATATTATGTATGTATTATACATAAAAACTTCCTCTTGAATCACTCTATCTATTAAAAAAACTGCAATAAAATCCGTAGCGTAGTTTTAAAGATCTAAGCATACATAGGGACAGCAGGGGGAAGCGACTTTGTTCTATACTATGTAGTGACTTTCTTTCCATTACTGGTAATGTAAAGCGAACCATTATTCACGTATAGCGACAAATAACAATACGACATTGAACCTTTACGCCACGCCAAATATAGCCTTTTTTTTTTTTTTTTGTTTTCGAGGGGGAAACCTTCAAAAGGTACCCGACGCCGTGGGAGCGACGAAGGGTTATGTGGGATTTTTACCGCACTAAAACCCCCCCGGTGGCCATCCTCGGCGCTAAAAAGAGGACTCCGGGATCTCCAACAAACACCACCGGAATCCTCTAAGCGTGTTGCCCCATCGGGCTCCTCCCAGATGGGCGGCTGGCCCCACCGCTCCGTCTAGTCTATACGACGATATGCGACCACACATACCGCCGTCCTTCCCGGGATCGCCTGGCTGGACGGTTCAAGCTCCCACTCTAGCCGCCCGCAACCCCGGAAGCCCCTTTTAGTCGCCTCTTACGACAGGCAGAGGATACCGTAGCCCTATTCTGATCCCGGAACTACAGGGACGACGCCAAATATAGCCCTAGCTAACAGTGTAATGTAAAGGGCATTTAAAACATCCAACATGCCTTGTATCGACGTGAGAAAATTATGATCATAAGTTATGAGCTATTCTATAATGATCTGATTTTATGGCGTGCTTTCAAATACTTTACATGTTAAGTGACATCATTTTACCAATTTGAACGATGCGTTGATATAAGGAACGCCAAGGACAAGATAATATTTCATATCCTTTTTTTGTTGATGTGGGAGGGCTTCTAAATGTACTTACCTCTGAGCGCGTCGCCCTTGTAGGGCACTATCTGGGAGAGCAATTACAGCCTTCCAGACTTTTGGTGCTTAGGATTTTATACGGTCGTAGTTACCGCCGTCTTATCCGGAATTGCTGGCTGGACGTAACGATTTCCGAATCTTACCACCTGCAACCCAGGAAGCTCCTTTTAATTGCCCTTAAGACAAGCAGGGGATACCTACTGTAGCTCTATTCTGGTCCCAAGGCTACAGTGCCAAGATGTTTATTAAATATGGTACTAATATTGAATTAGGTAAAAGTTGAACGAATTGTAGCTGATATAGTTAGAGATTTTACGAAATGTTACGTTGTAAGTGTTTTTTACCGAAAGGAAATATTTTTTGGCATAAATAAAAAAAAAGCCTCTTTTCTTTATATTGTCCGATTCGTAATATGCACAGTTTATTAGAACAAATCCCCAATCCCTAGGCACGATCATCAAGGGATGAATTTAAAAAATATATTAAGAGTAGTAACCGTACATATATGTATAATGAAGTTAACTCGCAAACTAACACACGTGCTTCAGTGTTCGGTAATAAAGATTTTAACGTACTTCTCACTGTTAACATATTAAAATATATTATTCATATGATCATCAGTAAGAAATTTGCATAGTTATAAAAAATCTTATTCCAAAAAAACATGATGTACTCGTAGTACCTAAACAAAAACACCGAGCAAAGCTCGGTCATCCAGGTACTCTTATCATTAATGTTACAAAAGCAAAAGTTTGTGAGGATGTATGTGTTTTGGATACTTGCAAAAACCACACGGTTGGATTGTGGTAGATGTGTCCGAAGGGGACGAAACCACGTTACTAACTTAATCCACGGTATTAGTAAGGTGTTGTATAACATAATTTGCATTTAAATATATTGTTTGCACAAGTTGGATTTATGGTGTATGAAATCAATTTGTCACCGTGTTCTCGATGTTTACTTCCAGTCACGTTAAGGAAAAACTCATCATGTGTTGTAATGACTTAACATTCTAATTAAATTCAGTATAAAGCACTTAGAGAATAATCTTATATAACTAGTCAGAGATGGTGACCATATTTACAGATCGATTATTAAATCGATTCTAAACTAAAGGTTCAAATCACAAAAATATCGAGATAAAATGTAATAAATATTATGCTATCAGAAAAGTAATCTGAAATAAAAATACGCTTTGGCGAAATAAAAAAGGTTCCGTTAAAACTGGAAACATGTTTATGTAAAGAAAAATTAAATCGATGCCGATAAATATGAACAAAGTAGAGCTATTTCGATGCCTCATAACACAAAATAGTAGTAAAAAGTTAACATCGTTTTTTCGAATAAAGATCGTTTAGAATAATATCGATCCGGGTTTGCAGGCGGCCAGAGTGGGAGCTCGAACCGTTCGGTCAGGCGATCCCGGGAAGGACGGCGGTATATGTGGTCGCATACCGTCGTAAAGACTAGACGGAGCGATGGACCCATCCGCCCATCTGGGAGGAGCCCGATGGGGCAACGCGCTCAGAGGATTCTGGTTGCGGTCGGACCGAGTTTCCGGAGTCCTCTTTTTAGCGCCGAGGACGGCCACCGGGGGGTTTTAGAGCGGTAAAAATCCCACATAACCCTGCGTCGCTCCCACGCCACGGCGTCGGGTACCTTTTGAAGGTTTCCCCCTCGAAAGTAAAAAAAAAGAATAATATCGATTAAAAAGTAATGTTCTATCCAAGAAATCGTTTCACAACTCTATTTGGATCTAAATGAATTACTGCTACAGTACAAGTATTTAAATAAATCAAACTTTGACAAGCGCATCGGCGTTATGTATGTGGATAAAGATTCTATACATAAATCATAGTTATATAATGAATCTATTAATAAATAATAATTACATAGTTTTCTGTCAGTGACAGATAAATTATATTTAATACAATGACGAATATTTTTTCATAAGTTTGCAAAACAAACGGGCATGCAATCCACCTGAAGATAGGTGTTAACTACGGCCCATCGATATTTTAGGCATCTTCATACAGAACAAGGGTTCTGTCTGAAGTCAATCACAGATGCGTTATTGCTCCCGAGGACTAAGATGGTCATTTCATATAAAAGTGAACCTGCTATTACATCTTTTCACCAAAACGCAAAAATGACCGCTTCACGCGAAATATACCTGAATTACGCGAAATATACATTGAATTGACCTGTAGAGTTATAATATAATTAGGTACTTGTTTTGTAGCTGAGGATAGAGATTAAGCCCTGTAATGAGTCATGTTTTTTGGGTTTTAACTGGCGACTCATCATTACAATGGCTTATAGAAAAACATGTAAAATAATGCTTTCTACAGATTAGGGTTTCTCGAAGGTTTCATGTAAACACACACAGAGAAAGGGATACTCCAATACGCACATCCAGATCAGAAATCGAAATTCTTCATTTAGAAATCTGTCTGGGCGGGGATCGAACTCGGAACCCACTGCGTGTCATTGTATTGTGACCGCTCCGAAACACAGATTGTTAAATAATTAACTGTTTTTTTTTATTTTGACTGCAATAGATTGGTGATTATGAAGATATGTGATAGAGTCCTATAAAAGTCAATTTTGTTATTTACTTTAAGGAAATCTGTTAAGCAAATACTTTGATCCGATAAAGCATTGACCTGACTACAAAAAATATTTGTAGGTCAATGATGATAAATAACATCTTTTTTTGTGGTGAAGTAATTTAGAAACCGCTATAAATATATACATACATGTCGGTATCTATCGCAAAGTCAGAATGAAAGGCACCGAAATTAAAATTTTGTTAAATTGAGTTAAATACTTAAAAGTATACTCCTAGTAACATAGTCTATCGTATAGTTACGATTTCATGCTAGAATTATGGTTTGGATCCCAGGACGTCTCGATTCTCGGATTCCCGGGACTTTCTTTAATTTCAGCCGTCTCCGGGACTTTCAAGTCAAGACTCGAGACTAGGCGAGATTGTCGAAATTGTTACATACCTAATCATTATTATTAAAAAAAAAATAAAGGAGCCCTGATTTCTTATCCGACGTCTAATTAATGAGTTAGTTGATTATTTATTAAAAAGACTGACTTATAACTCTTTTTTTTTATTATTATAGATTCATAGATGAACTATGGAGTAAATCTATGATTATAAGAAATAGCAATGTTATAACTATGGTCAATGATTAAATTCCCGGGACTTTGTAGGCCCTCTGGTGTCCCGGGATTTCTAAATTCCGGGAATTCCCAAACCCTATCTAGAACAGTATATTCAGTGCGAATGTATTACGTTTAGTCAAAATGTTTACGTTTACGTTTTACCCTTATGTACTATGATCGTTTACGTTTCTGTGAACGGTCATACCTTTGCAATGTACTTCATAAAGATGGGTGAAAACGTAAACATAGATAGTTTTGAGAAAACGTGACAAACTCGTAATAAGGGCATAAGAAAAGCAACGTAATTCATCGTCTAGCGCATCATTAAATGATTTTGTGATAGAACAGAACAAACATAGACATCCCTTTAATAAAAACTCCTTAAAAAACTTTTAAAATGCGTTTTTTTTTAATTTTCGCATCAGGTCTCTTTAGTTCTCACCGTACAATATATTTACTACTGGTGACAAAAAAACACAGGTAGTATTTTGTACAACAAAATAAATACAAATCATTTCATTTGAATTTGATACAACGGATGCGCCACTGACCTACCTGTGATCAATAAAGCCTACTCTACATTGTAGTAAAAGTTGCTATGGTCAAAATAGGAATTATAATTATGTAACGCGGGATCTTTGTTAGTTTGTCTAATCTTTTCAGTGTTTATTTTTATTCATTCTAGTTTAGATAAGAGAAAGAGTAGAGAGAAGAGAAAAAAAGAGAACAGATAAGATCAGTAAAATAAATAAAAGGATAAGTAGACAATTAAATTTAGGCAAAAGCTCAGCTTTTTAGCTATTTTGAATCCTTTTTTGATTTGACCATAGTACATAATGGTAGGTATACGTCAGAGGACGCTTATGGTAACTTATCATATTATTATACAACATATCATATTATATATCGTTATTTGTTAGACGGTTATTGTACTAATTTCAGTGCACAAATTGACTTGTAAAGATATAGATAGAGAAAAATATACGTGACGAATAGTAAACCTCTTTTATTTGAGAAGTCGGTCACTAACCAAGTAAAGCACAATTAATATTGCATAACGCTAAAAACTACACAAATGAACTTGATTGCAAAATATCCAAAAAGTAAAGCGAACTTACAAGCTTTTGCTTATGTAGACTACGCTTAACGATATAGTACCACCAAGGACGAGTTCCCAAGTGGGGTGCTCCCTGAGAATCCGAGCGTTTGATAATGTCAGATACTAGATAGTTTTACGCGGTGCGCGCGGCCGACCGAACGTATCGAACGAACGAGCACCAGTACTACCGTATTCTCGTGACATTTTGACATTTGTTGTGCTGTATCCTCTGATTGTATTCATAAGTGACATTCTGGATAATTAAAAGCTTTGAACGGTGAAGCGTAAGTGAATGTTATTGTTGACGCGTTTAACGTTGATTTTGGTTATTGTTTAGCTTAGATCGAGAAGTTTAGTGAGGATGATAGAAAGGTTATATATATTGATAGGCTCCGAATAAAATAATAAGTTCTCTGCCTCGAAAATACATTCTATTAAGTAAATAAAACAAGACTTAGGAAACGTCTTAAACGTTCAAATGTTAATAATATATCCAACACTTTCTGTAAAAAACGAATTTTGAAACATTATCTAAGTATACTTTAAAATAAAATACGAAACACTAATGTCATATATTTAAGTAATAAAACGAAATCCATACTTAAATAAGGAAAAACGATATCATCAATTATTAGCGTAATGGGTAGACTTGACGACCACCACAGAATAATTAATTATCTGATGAATGAATAAAATTCTCTTGCTTGCTTGAGAGTATTACCACACTATTAATATCATACAGTAGTCTAACTCTGCCGTGTCCTTGAATTTTATACCTACAGACGCGCTGGACGAGAGTTCGCGTTAGGGCTACCCGCCTAAAGTATTTTAATACATCTGTATACTTGACTTTCTTTCTTACTTATTGTGTATTTTATTTAGTAGATTAAGGTAAAAACAACGCTTTTTTTAAGAAGTTGTAAGAAGTTAGAATACTGTAGATACTAGTACTGTGGTATTACTGACTTATCATTTTTCTTATCTGTGATACAATCAATCAAAGTTTTGTTAATTACAGTAATTACTGAGAAATTTGTCTTTGTATGCATTGTCTAAGGTTTTTCGGGTACTTCTTTAATCTGTTAATGCAACACAATGCATACGTAGACACTATTAATTACAACTTATTTGTTCACAATAGGCGATAAGATTGGTGTATTTATTCATAGGGTTCAATTGTGACGTCATTGTGACCCATATTGGCTTTGGTCAAAAAAGTTCAAATTTATAAGTAGCTTTGTACAAGTTGTCATTACAATTAGTTCTACTTTTCATCACTAGCGAAAACTGTTTTATTTTGAAGGCAATGATTAACCTCACGCGCAACTTTTATTCAAGGTTGTTTTTAGAGATCCATATCTATCTTTATCTTTTTTAATCATTTAGTAGTAGTAGGTAAAAGAAAAAGAAATTGTAACTGACAATCTTTAAAATAAGTTAATTGTAGGAGATGTAGGAGATGTATCTATTTATTTTAAAATCTTTTTTATGTACGACTTTTAAAGTATCTCAAAAATATTAGCAAAGGGACATTCAGATCATATAACCACCTGTTTAGTTTCTTGGATCTAACGTTTTATTTTCTCCTTTAGGATTCTACAGAATACTAAATAAAGTGCCTTGAGATAATGACAATTTGACAATTTCGTTTGCCAGTGTGTGAATAACAGTGATAAAATGGGCGTTCTAAACTTTTTGTTGGTGGGGTCTGCTGTATTGTGCCTCTACCTAGCGGTTGGGCAGGTAAGTCCTATTTAATTTAATTTTATATTCCAATAATTTTGTAATATATTATATTTAATTTCCGTTTACTGTATCGTCAACCCATTATTTTCCCACTGCTGGGCACGGGTCTTCTCTCAGAAGGAGAGAGTTTAGGCCATAGTCCACCGCGCTGGCTAAGTGCGAATTAGTGGACTTCACACACCTCCGAGAACTTTTTTTTTTAAAGAACTCTCGGGTGTGTAGGTTTCCTCACGATGTTTTCCTTCACCGAAAAGCAGTGATAATTAATGTACAATACACATAAATCAGTGGTGCGTGCCTGGGTTTGAACCTCGGACCTCCCGATTGAGAGGGCAAGTTTCAACCATTAGGCTATCACTGCTCCCTTTTTTTTTTGCTGTATATTGACATTTAAATTGGAACTATGTGAAATTTGTCTTATATTTTTGTAAGTGGGCACTGCCTTAAGCATTTGTTATCAACCTCAACAGAATTTATTTAAATGCTATTTGAGATCTGACATAGTTGCATGCAGGGCCCGACCTTGAGAACTTAGTTGGAATGCTACAGAGAGATATCTGCATTATCACACCTTATAAACCAGAATACCTCAGTTCTTAACACTGCTGTTGCTGTCAACCTGTTACTGGAAGGTGGTAGAACCAGTGTAGCTCCACCGGTGAGGTACCACCGCCACACCTATTTCTAACGTGAAGCATTCATTGCGTTTCGATGGAAGGGTGTGGTTGCCTGCAACACTTTTATATGAGGCGACCAATGCTAATCCCAGATGTCCCTGGGCAGCGGTGACCACTTGCCATCAGGTGGACTGCATGCTCGTTTGCTACTTCATTATTATAAAAAAAAAACAGTCCCACTGCTGGGCACGTCAATTCGCCTCGCCTCTGTCGTTCGCTAAGTACGAATTGGCTTCACACTCTTTAAGTACTTTTTAAGAACTCTCAGATGTTACCATACAAATTAAGGCTGCTTGCCTGGCATTTTGACTTCGCTCTCTTGATTGAGCGGCCAGTTTCAACTATTAGGCTCTCTCTGCTCTCAACACACTTCTTTAACATTGCTATTATTGTATTAGGTAGAAATGGATGTTGCGTAGTGATGCACCACAAATGGTCTTCAATTTTATGAAACCATTATTAGTTTTTCTTATTTCTAGTGTGAAGCAGTTCTTGGGTTTCGGTGGAAGGTTGTGGTTTTTTTTTAGTTGGTCCTAACGATAAGGCAGACAGACCACCTGACGGAAATCAGTCATTATCGCCTATGGACATTTGCAACACCAGAGGCGTCGCCAATGCATTGCCAGCTTTGAAGGAGGGCTGTTTTTACGCCTTTCTTGAAGAGCCTTATGTTATGACATGCGTTCCGTGAATATCACAGGAAGAAGCTCATTCCACATCTTGCACGTCCGCGGCAGGAACGAGCGAGTGGTTGCCGGAATACTTTTATATGGGGTACACTTAGTCTACGGGAGTAGCAATGCATGTTTGAATTTAGATGGAACTTTTGTTCTGTGTGAAGTTGCATACAAAAGTTACACCGTGGGCTGCCATTGCCACTTACCATCAAGTGGATTGTATGCTCGTTTGCTACTTCAGTGTTAAAACTAGATGACCCGAGTCCGAGTTTTATAAAAATCAAAAATGTAAAATTATCAGTGTTTCTCTACTATATTATATATGTATTACATACATAAGCACCTTCCTCTTGAATCACTATATCTATTAAAAAACTGATAGCATAGCGTAATTGATCCATAGCGTAGTTTTAAAGATCTAAGCATACATAGGGACAGACAGCGAGAAGCGACTTTGTTTTATACTATTTAGTGAAGAACCAGATACGTATAAAATTACTTGTATATTCCGTGATAGTGTCATTAACATTGATAACTTTTGAACTTATTATCTTCACTACGTGTATGAGGCTACCGTCTTAGCCACTTTTAATTGACTAATGTAATTTCTATATAATTTGAAGTTGTTTGCACATCTCCATGGACGGTGGTCACTAATCTTCCGGCAGAATCTCCTCAGTTGAGGTCGTGTTCCCGTCCGATAGTTGTGTAAGAGAAAAAAAAGTGCGTCACTCGGGGAATGTCGCGGTAAAGCTATTGTATAGCGTTATATATCCACTTAAGCAGTTATAATTATTTAATTATGCATAATTTTTTTCTTTGATATTAATTCAAGTTTTTTTCTTTGAGACTACATATTCGTCCTATTTTCGAGCAGCTCGTCTCGATCCGTGCGAGCTCCGTACTGTCGTAACATATACATACACGTTAAGCGAACGCTCGGCCGCGCTACATTGTAGGCTGATTGGGGGTGTTAGTTTTTTTTCGTTACGGTATTTCTTGATTCGGTCGCCGCGCTCTAACCCCGTGAAAAAAGCTATGCGATAGTTTAAAAGAACTCACTATCACACATAGACATGTGAATCAACCACCAGGGGGATTGCATACTCACTTCAATCTTATAAATAAAATTAGCATTATTTGTGTATCCGTACATAGTCTCATTAACATTGATAACTTTTAAACTTATTATCGCCAGTTACTTTGCCTAGTAGTAGTTAAAATTAATGTTAAGTGAACTGCACTAAAATATACTGCTATAAAATATACTGAGTTCATCAGTATTTAGCATTTGATGTTATGAAACTTTAATTGCACTACTGAATTTATATTTATGTTAATCTAATAATGTTTTGAATAATGTTTACTACGTCCATTTATTATGGGTAAAATTATAATAAATATATTTTACTAATCGAAGTTCTGTACTCAAAGTTCTAACAGAACCCTTTTTTTTTCAAATTTAACAAAATTTGAAAAAAAGGGTTCCGTTATGTTTATTATGGAATTTTTACTAAGTTTTCGCTGTCTATTATATCATTGAATCGTAATAGGTACATACTATTTAATAATATTTAAGCCCGTGTAGTGCAGCAGTCACCACATCGGTCTGCACAAGTTCCAAATTCGATCCCCGGCTAGACAGACGTCTAAAGAATAACGGCGACACGCGTGTCGGAGCAGACATCATATCGGTCTAACATGCCTTGGGCTCCAAGTTCAATCTTCAGTCAGACAGAACTCTGTATGATGAATAAAGTTTTTTATCACGGATGATTTTATCTTCTTGCTTATCCATAGCACCCAAGATACAGAAGAAAATCGTAATGTGGGGTTACGAATGTTTTTTTTAAAAAACTGTTAATTAAATTAGAGTAACTTAGGGTAGAGGAGTAATTCGTTATTTAACATGCTGTGTGTCCTTTTTTATCTGATATACCTAATATTTTTACACTCCTGAGGACAATTATGGTTGCCTCATATAGAAGTGCGCCGGCAACCACACCCTTCCATCGAAACGCAAGAAATGCTTCTAGCTGGAAATAGGTGTGGCGGTGATACTTTCCTGTTCGACCAGGGAAGTACCCTGGTTCCACCACCTGTTAATTTATGTTACACTAATATAAACTACTTATTAAAAATATGGCCCTAGATTTGACATAATGTATAATCTGTTGCTAAGTGTCTTGTTTCGAAAGTGAAATTGTTATTCAGTTGAAAGGTACCACGATACGCAATATGCAATGTCACTGCACTGTAATTAAAATTACAAAATGGGAAAACGTTAGCGATTACGTGATGCAGATATTTAACTGAAGTGGAACGCCTTTTTAACGTCTTTTTTTAAATACTGAAGTAGCAAACGAGCTTTTAGTCTTCTTAGTTAGTAGTAGTACTTACTTCTTAGTAGTTACTGCGTAAGTGGGAACTGCCACCCATTAACATCTGTAAGCAACTTAATCCAGAATGAGGTTCTATCTAAAGTTATAGATATTGCTACTCCCGAAGACTGAGATGGTCGCTTCATATAAAAGCGACCTGGCAACCTTTGTGGGTGGTAGAACCAGTGTAGTTCGACCGGGGAAGTACCACCACCACACCTATTTCTAGCGTAAACCATTTCTTGCGTTTCGATGAAACGGTGTCGGTGGTTGTCGGCACACTTTTATATGAGGCGACCATCATAGTCCTCGGAAGTAGCAACGCATCTGTGACTGACTTCAGATAGAACCTATGTTCTATAAGTTGATTACAGACGTCCATGAGCGGCAGTGAACACTTACCATCAAGTGGACATGCTCGTTTGCTACTTGAGTTAGAAAAAAAACCGCACCCTTCCACCGAAACACAAGAATTGCTGGATATAAGTGTTGCGGTGGTACCTTTCCGAACGGTCGGCGGTCGGCGGTATGTTTTTAACACAACAACAAATTAGTCGCAAAACAATGACTTAATTCTGTTAATAGCTTTATGTTTTATGTATATAGGCATTATTTACATATATACATAACAGATTAACGATATACAAGAGACAGATCAAGGAAACTCAGTGGCTTTGACCCCTAGAAGTTATCAGTAGTGTTATTTATAAGTTATAACATTATCAAAACCAATAGTATATAGTCAATCGATTTATTAGAACATAAGTATCTTTGTTTAACTTTGTTCGTATTTTGCCGGTAACGACTTAGGGACAAATCTAGAGGGTGGGCATTAGTGTCTTTTTGTGTAACATTCTTGAGAATTCTTAAAAAAATCACGTAGATGTCTTAAGTCTACCAATTCTAAAACCAGGTGGTGGAACCAGTGTCGTTCGACCGTGAAAGTACCACCGCCACACCTATTTCTAGCGTGAAGCATTTCTTGCGTTTCGATGGTTGCCGACACAGTTTTATATGAGGCGACCATCACAGTCCTCAGGAGTAGCACCACATCTGTGATTGACTTCAGATAGAACCCATGTTCTTTACGAAGTTGATTACAGATGTCCATGAGCGGCAGTGACTTACCATCAGGTGGACTGCATGCTCGTTTGCTACTTCAGTTAGATAAAAGTAATGTCACTACGTCTGTGACCAACCACAAGAAAAAGTCTAATGAAACGGAATATAGAACTGTATGGACGCAAACACAATTACCGCGTGTGTCAGACTACATTTAGTACTTTTTTAACGTTGCGAATTTGAACTTTTTGTGTGCTTAATCATAATTATTTGCCCACTCATAACATAATAACTACTTAAGTTTTTAGAGGCTTTCAATATTGTTCAAGAACGCGAAGACTCATCCAAGATTCTTTAAGGCACTTTTTGTTCATATTTTTTTCATATGAAGGTCACGTTTCATAAAACACAATTGTCTTAAATTTGACTCGGAAATGTATGTAGGAAATGTACTGTAAAACAAAGAGTTTATATGAAGAAATAAATGTAGGTTATAAGTAATTTTGATTAGTGTCTATTATCATGACGTAGCGTAATATTGATGATTGATGATGATAATGATGTTTGATTGAGATGATTTTGCTAAAATATGTTGTATAATATGAATATTTTCTTTAAATTGGGCAAATGGTAGG
This sequence comes from Spicauda simplicius, assembly GCA_949699795.1. Lineage (NCBI taxonomy): Eukaryota > Metazoa > Arthropoda > Insecta > Lepidoptera > Hesperiidae > Spicauda > Spicauda simplicius. The sequence continues at coordinate 913,071 of OX453068.1, forward strand.
CACTTGGTTGTATATGAAACAAAAATCAGAATGTGCTGGCACACGGGACGTCCCAATTAGTAGTCAGTTTAGTATAAAGTGCCATACGACATTTATATACAGAATGTGGTTCCCACACCGCCCCACCTATTTCTAGCGTGAAACATGTCTTGCGTTTCGAAGGAAGGGTGTGGTGGTTGCCGGCGCACTTTAACATGAGGCGACCATCATAGTCTTCGGGAGTAGCAACGCATATGTGATTGACTTCAGATGGAACCCATGTTCTGTATGTAGTTGATTACAGATGTCAATAAAAGCGACAGTGACCACGTACAATCAGGTGGACTGCATGCTTATTTGCTACTTCAATTAGATAAAAAAAAAATATACAATGACATCTGAGCAACCATGCTCTTTGTTCATGTTATCGCAGTAACTACTTATCAGACGGACTGCACGCATGATTGCCGCTTTTTTAACATAAATAGAACAAAAAATATCACAGCAGCTTCACCGATTTGTTGCTTCATCAACTTGAACTTGATGTCATTGCTCTACATATCTGTTTGAATAGTATTGTTATTGTAAGATAAAATACCTCTGACCTTATATACACAAACAATAAAAATATTATTATGTTGTTGAGTTCGATTTTGTCACTTGATTTTCGTCTGTATTACTTCGATTACTCTGTGTTTACAAGAAATTATTATGAACACAAAAATCTCTATTGGTAAAGCTAGATGTTGCAGGGTATTTTTGCTGTTAATATACAAGTTGATTCGGCGAATTTCGGTCCCCTAAAAGTAAAAAATCTAACATTATCAATATATCTCCACTATATTATACATAGAAACCTAGCCCTTGAATTACTCTATCTATTAAAAAACTGTATTAAAATCCGTAGCGTCGTTCTAAAGATCTAAGCACACATAGGGTCAGACAGCGGGAAGCGACTTTGTTTTATACTATGTAGTGATTTTTTTAACTGATCGCTGGCGCCAAGTCGTTTGGGCTATGGTTTCGGGCAAGAACGTACGTGTTTCTTCTGTTATTTTGATAATCTATGAGATTATCAAAATAACAGGAGAAACATAATTATGATAGATTTTTTTATGTTTGTTGACAGGTCATATGCTATAATCCGTCAAACTGTTTGAGTTCTAGAGCGTGCCAAAAATGTACATATATATCTTCTTCTTCTTCATAAAAATGAATGTTTGTCTGCATGTGCTCTATATAATCGTAAACTATTCATTTGATCATGTGATGATCTTTAGCAAAGTTGTTATTCATGAGCTCGCGAAGGTTTCTGGTGTATTTTGTCTTTGTGATGGCATAGCAATACGAGAAGTGTACAGCTAGTATTATATTAATACTAATAAATATATTCGCCGCAAAAATTACACCCTCCTTCTAACGCATTCGGGTAAAGCCCATCTGTATTTATGCTACGTGATCTTTGCATACAAGGATTATGGTTTCTATATAATTAACCAGAACTAAAGTTCTATAAAACAGGTTATTTAATATATGGCTCTATTTCTTACAAAATATAATGAAATCTTAATTATTCATACCCATTTCGGAACTATTATTCATTTCACAGAACGAGTTTCGTAGTTTTACTCCAAATACATAAATTTTAATATCCATTGATGTCGTTAAAATTAGATCATTTGATTTGAATAAATAAAACGGGTAAAATATGTTCGCATTTAGATTTATTGCTTAAGGATTGAGTTATATTTGAGTTAAATTGTATTTAACTGGAGGCTTTTTGACAAATTTGCTGGTAAAATATAAGGAAATGATAGATATATGAATATTCTAAATGGTTATAAATATTAATAGTACATCTTAATACTACATTAAAATTAATATTGTACATCCTTAAAAGATTAAAAGGATTTACATTTTGATTAATGTAATTCACACATACTTATGTATCTAATAATTCAAGTATCTAATTTGAATTATTTACCAATAGCTGAAATAATTAAAATTAAATATAATATATAAAATTATTGAAAGTAAAATAAACAAAAAAGAAAATATAATCCAAATACCTACCCCTTGAGAGAGTTCCAAGAAGACTGGGGACGTTTGTTAACCCAACATATTATTTGGCCAAAAACGTATGGGCTCTTACACCTACTTAAACAAAAAATCAATCGTGACACTATAGTATATAAAGCTAGGGTACCGGTGTATTTTTATATGAGGCTATCATAAAAGCAACCACACCCTTCCATCGAAATGCAAGGACTCCTTCACGTTAAAAAGGTGTACCTATTGGTGTTACCTTCCTATCGAATTAAATTGGCTCTACCACCTGGTTATGTAGCCCTCCTTATAGCACTTACACCTAAGTTTTGCAACAAAAAAAGTCAATCTAGTATTAATAAGGAAAGAAAGTTGTAATTCTTTTGTTAAGTGCCTCACGACTCCATCCGTTCGTAATACCTTTTACTTCATATTGCCTTTTATTGCCAATTCATTCACTTTTTAGCACATTCTTGCGTTTGATTCTTAGTGTTCTTAGTCGTCGGTTCCGTACAGACATTCTCTCGATAAAGATTATAAAGAATGAATGTACGATAAATTTAAGTAAAAACTATTGACGCCAGATATTTTTTACAACCTTAGAATTCTTAGTTAATAGTTGTATAATCATAGATTATATAAAATGTTTTGAATCTTATATTTTGACATTTTATCAAAAGATGGGACCCAGGTACGATGTGTACACACAGGTACATACACACACATACACACGCATATGAAATGGATTTTTTACTATTACCATTTCCACTTTTCCCGTATTGTCGCAGAAAGCGACTAATGGATAAAACTCTTCTTAGGAGGCTGTTCCTGTAGTCCCAGTGCCAGAATTGGGTAACAGTTTTTTTTAAACAAAAAAAAATGTATCCGCTGCCTGTCGTAAGAGGCGACTAAAAGGGGCTTCCGGGGTTGCAGGCGGCTAGAGTGTGAGCTTGAACCGTCCAGCCAAGCAAGTGGTCGCATGCCGCCGTAAATCACAGAAGTTGCGGTGAGCGTATCGCTCACCAGGGACGAGCCTGAAAAAGGCATCGCGCTCGGAGGACTCCGGTTGTGTTCCATTTTAGATCCCGGAATCCACCACGCAGCACTGAGAACGGCCACAGAGAATGCGGTAAGAATCCCACATAACCAGCGTCGCTCGTCGGGTACTTTTTGAAGGTTTCCCCCTCGTACAAAAAAAGGAGGAGGCTGATGGATGGCACTCTCTGGGTAAGGATACTCCTCGTCACTGAATGGGACCTGGAGATCACATGTTTTAAAATCCTCGCGAGGCCAGCTACAAAATTAAAACGTGTTATCCAAAGATAACGACCCATTGTTATGTATTAATTACATTTTGTAAATGTTACTTACAAAAAACCAAATTCACGCAGTGGAAAATTATAATTAAAATAAGTACACAAATATCAGATCCGAGTATGAAAACAAATTGCTAAGCTTAAGTTTAAAGAAATATATATTTATCAATCATTATCATTATATTGCCGGAGTTTCATACTATAATTGAAAAGTATATTTCGATAGTATCATTAAGCAATATTTTGACCTGTGTTACACAAACACACATATGTGTTAAAGTGTGCTTCAACTATTAACAGTTATTGAGCAAAACTTAATACTTACATTTGTGAATATTGATAGCCGATTGTATTCATTATCGTATTAAGGCTGTGTACACACGATTTTATATGAATTATCAATTTATTCATAACATTAATGTAGCAGCGAGCATGACATCTGATGGTAAGAGGCCACTGCCGCCTATGAACAAAGCAATTTGTAAGGAATTGTATAGAGCAGTGTTAGCCTAATGGTTGAAACTTGCCCTCTCAATCGGGAGGTCAGAGGTTGAAACCCAGGCACGCACCACTGATTTATGTTCGTATTAGAAATTAACTATCTTTGCTATTCGGTGAAAGAATACATTGTGGGGCAAACGACACACACCCGAGAGTTCTTTTAAAAAAACATTCTCGAAGGTGTGGGAAGTCCACCAATTCGCACTTGGCCAGCACGGTGGACTATGGCCTAAAACTCCTAAAACATTCTGAGAGAAGACCCGTGCCCAGAAGTGGGGCAAAAATGGGCTGTACCCCAAGGTATTGTAATCTCAGATGCATTGCCACTCCCGAGTACTTTGATGCTCGCCTCATGTGAAAGTGACCCTTCAATTATACTCTTTCACCGAAACGCAAGAATTGTTTTACGCTAGACATACATATGGCGATGCTAATTCCCCGATCAAAAATATTCGTTTTACCAACTTCCAAGAATATTTCGCACCGTCTTTTACGTTTTGTTTTTGTTACTAGTGTAAATTTGTACCCATATACAAATTCGAAGAACTCTTTATTATTTGATTGAGTCGGCGTTGTTTCTACGTTCAGATCCCCATAATTTAATATAAATATACAAATATATGTTATTATAAAATATTTACTACAAAAAAGCTATAATAATAATTAATTAATAACCTTGTGCCATGCGCCTTACACAAAACTACAATTGCATTTTTTCTTTAGTTTAGTTTTACAGTATTTGTTAGGTGTTTTAATATTTATATTGTAATTTCTCTGTGAGACTATGAGAAAGCCTTTGATTCTATCGAGACATGGGCGGTGTTGGAGTCGCTTCAGCGGTGCCAGATTGACTATCGGTACATCGAAGTGTTGAAGTGTATATATAAGGCAGCCTCAATGTCGATCCGATTACACGACGGATGTACGAACCCGATTCAATTGCAGCGCGGTGTGAGACAGGGGGATGTATTATCCCCGAAACTGTTTACCGCTGCATTGGAAGACGTGTTCAAACTGATGGAGTGGAAAGGATTCAGCATCAACATCGATGGCGAATATATCACTCACCTTCTGTAAGTGATTTTGTGTAAAATCTGTTGAGAAATATATGTCTTTAAACATAATTTGTTCGTTTATCCTATCAATTCATTCATTGACTATTCCCTACCTTTAATCTAAACAGCGAATGTTATTAAACAAAACTAAACTAAATTACATTTAAATTTAAGACAAACATTTCTCTTTTTATTGTAGAACTTAGGTCGCTATCAGGTGTTTTTATGTTTTTAACCTTAACCTACTTTTCTTTTACATGATTTCCGGTCTTGACAAATATTCGGTGACCGACAATATTGGTTCTGTTGCCTTTGTTTTAAGGTGTGTGACAAAATTTAAACATAAACCGGCCTTGTTTTATTTAAATCAGCTCCAGCTGATACTAATATTTAGTGAAGACTAGATATTTATTATGTGCACCAATTCGCACTTGGCCAGCGCGGTGGACTATGGCCTAAACTCTCTCATTCTGAGAGGAGACCTGTGCTTACCAGTGGGACAATAATGGGTTGTCGAGAGAGATATTTATTATGTGAACAGTGCAATTACAATAAATTTTCATAAGTAGGTATCTGTTAAATTCTGATTAATTAAAAGTTATTAGGCACAGTTATTTGATAGGCAAAATAATATTATGATAAGTGTACTCAGGTGACTAAAGCGAGTATTTCTATTCTGTTTAAATTAAATACGTAAACATTGTGATAGCCTAATGGTTGAAGCTCAGCCTCTCAATTATGGGTCCGATGTTCGTATCCTCGACACACTCTACGTATATTTCTAAAATATATACGTATTAGAAATTAATTATACAGTAAAAGAAAATATCGTAATTGTGGGAGCTTCAAATAATTGTTCTGAAAGGTCTGAACTTTATCAATTCCCACTTGGCCAGCGGTTGACTGGGTCCTAAATCTCTCCTGTTCTGTGAAAAGTCCGAAGAACAGCAGTGAGACAACAAGGTTGACGACATCGACGTCATTAAAAGACCAACCCCCTAAAACTAGTCTGTAACAGCTTAACTTTTAGCCGATTGAGACATCAGATAACGAGATGTCGAACACTCGCGTCTCCACGATTCCTATCGATCCAAGATGGCACGATAACCGATTCTTTTCGTTATACAATCTAGCATTTCACTTAATCGCTTCAAATGTCGTGGGATGGGAAGACTGTAGTGCAATTATTTCTCAATAGGTCCGTTACTGTCAATTGCTTTGTTATTAATTTTTTCATCGAATGCATGCTCGTGATGTTATTATCAAGATTGTTCTTATTATTGTGTTGAAAAGTCACTTGGCCGGATTTGTTTGTTTAGACAGAACTTTTTAGTGCTGTACAATTTTGTCGATTTGGAATTGGATAGTTTTTAAAGTCTAGAGATTATGTGTTACTAGGTTGTTCCCTCAGGTTCTTCCGTTTCGGTCAAGTCTACTAAAATGATTAATATCCTATGTGTTAATTTAGGTCACAAGTACGTCGTCCCTATAGTTCCGGCATCAGAATAGGGCTACCGTCGTAAAGACTAGACGGAGCGGTGGGTCCTGCTGCCCATCTGAGAGGAGCCCGATAAGGCAACGCGCTCAGAGGATTCCGGTTGCGATCCTTTGGAGATCTCAGGGTCTCTTTGTAGCGCCGAAGACGGCCACTTTGGGGGTTAGTGCGGTAAAAATTTCACATAACAGTGCGTCGCTCCCAAGGCGTCGGGTACCTTTTGAAGGTTTCCCCTCGAAAACAAAAAAAAAGGTCACAAACTACCTATGTGTCTCAAATTCCAGGGAAATCTAATCATTATTTTTTCCATGAAAGACTAATAAACAAACACAAATCCTCACAAACTTTCGCGTTTATAATATTAAATAACATAAAATGTCATTTAAGATATATTTGGAATTGTTTAAAATGTTTCGAGATTACGTGTTTTTATGAAGTCCATTGTTTTTTGTTGCATGGTTAGTTTGAAGCAAACACTGTAAATGATAACTCACGGGCAATTAACTCTACTGAAGTCGGTCACGGATGCGTTGTTTCTTCTGGGAACTAAATTATGAGGAATCGTACATATGGACAGCAAGCCTTTAAACTAGAATATGTAAGAATTTAAACCCCACGAAGACTTAATATTAAAATACAGTCATTAAACTATCATAGCTCTTAAAATATAAACGTGATGTTTTTTTAACTAGGACATCTTTAATTTTCCTGATACACAAAATTTATCCGTAGCAAGCTTCATTATAGTTCAAATCGTAAGTATTGTTTAGTTATTCCATTGACTGTTGTATCCCTTTGGAGGTCCCGGTGTCTTCTTTGTAGCGCCGAGGACGGCCACCGGGGGGGGTTTAGTGCGGTAAAAATCCCACATAACCCTGCGTCGCTCCCTCGGCGTCGAGTACCTTTCCAAGGTTTCCACCTCGAGAACAAAAAAAAAAGTATTGTTTGGTTAAAGATAATAAAACCAGTAGATATAGTTCGACCGAGGGAATAGTTCTGCCACACTTACTGCTAGCGTGACACAGTTCTTGCATTTTGATGGAAGGGTGTGATTGCCGGCATGCTTTTATTGATTGACTTCCGATAGAACTCGCGTTCTATGTGAAGTTGCTTACAGGTGCCATAGGCGGCAGTAACCACCAACCAATAGACTGCCTACTCGTTTGCTACTTTAACCGGACAAAAAGGTGGACTGCAAGCTCGTGTAAGTCTTTCTCAAAATCTGTCCATAACCACCTTGTAGTGAAACAAAGACCAGGCAATTTGATCATTCAAGCGTGTCGAAACAAAAACACGTTTTCTACACTCATAGCCCCCACTAGTATTTTCTCCTGTATCGTGGGTACCATGGACACACACAAGACGAATACACAAACACCCAGACCCAGAACATGAATCTAAACTCATCATTCAGAGACCGGTCTGGCCGGGAATCGAACCCGGAACTGATTGCGCGTCAGACCGGTATGGTAACCGCTGCGCCATGCGGGTCGTCAAACCCATATTCTATGTGAAGTAGCTTGCAAATACCATGGGCGGCAGTAGCCACCATCCATCAGGTAGACTCATTTGCTACTTCAACCGGACAAAAAGGTGGACTGCAAGCTCGTGTCTTTCTCAAAATCTGTCCATAACCACCTTGTAGTGAAACAAAGACCAGGACCAATTTGAACATTCAAGCATGTCGAAAGCCAGATACAAAACTAATACGGGAAGTACCATTTCCCACATTCGTTAACATTCGCAACAATTACCATGTCGCAAACTGAGCGTTATGTAAAAACAAACGACGTATCCTATTACGAGCGGTCGTGGAACAATAGTGATGGTTTTTGCCAGTCTCTATTACAAATTTAAGTTTGCATAAATGAGCTTTAAATTATTAGTAAGCGAGTTATTGGTAAGTGATAATAAAATTACATAAAGATCGCATGAAATAAAAAAATGAAGGATAGATTATGTACGCGGTCCGATCCGTAGTGTAAAAAACTTATAACTGACAGACAATTCGTAAGTGCCCCCGCAGGCCTAGACGAATAAAGACATTAGTTTTTTCCATAGAATTTTATACTATTAGATTTTTAGCTGACTGTGTGTTTGAAGAGTCCCATGCTCTACCGACTGAGCAGTGATAGCCTAATGGTTGAAACTTGCCCTCTCGATCGGGAGGTCCGAGGTTCAAACCCAGGCACGCACCACTGATTCATGTGCGTATTATAAATTAATTATCACTACTTTTCGGTGAAGGAAAACATCGTGAGGAAACCTACACACCCGAGAGTTCTTTAAAAAAAAAAAAGTTCTCGGAGGTGTGTGAAGTCCACCAATTCGCACTTGGCCAGCGCGGTGGACTATGGCCTAAACTCTCTCATACTGAGAGAAGACCCGTGCCCAGCAGTGGGATAATAATGGGTTGACGACGTGTGTTTGAAATTTAATTTGAAACTTTGATCTGAATTTGATTCAAGCCAGATAAGCCAGATCATCTATAAGTTTGCCAGATATCAGCCAAGTCTGTACTTTAGAACTTTTCTGTGACAGAATAACGAATATCCATACATTTTCACAACTTTCGCCTTAATAATATTAGTAAGATTATTTGTTTCGTGGGAGTGATGGACAAAAACAAATATAATCAAAGATTTTGTCTAGCTTTGTTTTTGTCCATTACTCCCTTACTTTTGTAGACAAAGATCGAACTAGGTAATGACCAATTTTGAATGGGGATCGCTATATTTTATTAAAATTAATTATAAAGTGTATGTAGATTTACATTAAACCTTATTCCAATTGATTTACCATAATTTATCTAACTTACAAATCTGACAAGCCAACTTCAACTACGATATAGTTTAGTTAACAAATTAAAGGCTTTATTACCTTAAAGTTGACCTTCCCTATCATTTATCATGACAACTGACTTTAGTCATAAGTAAATTAGGTCATTTTTACTATTATTTTGCAATGGTTATTAAATATACTTAAACTTTCATTTTGTCATTACACATAGAACACGGCAACCTTTGCAATTGCAAAACACAAGGTCTCTTATTTAAGAAGTCGAAAGAAATGGTAGCGTACTGTTTGAATTTATAGTTAAGTGTGTTTAGTAAAGTTTATAAGATAAACGATTAATAAAGGTTAGTTAGATTATTAAAGATTAGTTATTTATTTTAATAGATAAATATAGTTTAGTTATTTATAAAATAAACACTCATAAATTGAGTATTGAAATCGAAGTATCATCTCAAAGTTTACACTAATCCGAATCTTACTAATATTATAAACCTTTTTACGCAGTGGATACTGAGAACAAAATATAGTTTATAACATGTTCTAACACATAGGATACTCATTTAAATATATTGTTTAAAAAAATAAACAAAAAATACAACTGACTTCCATGCCACATAAAAGTAAAAAATAATTTAAATACATGTTGGTTGAGAGCATACACAGTACTTAGTATATAGTCCCAAAGTCAGCGCGCGCCATATTTCGCTGGATCACGACGAAACTACATGTGTCTTATATGAGCGCCGACTTCGAGGTGTTTGTGTATTCGTCTTGTGTGTGAACATGGTACCCACGACACAGGACTCAGAGGAGACAATCCTACTGTGTGTGTGTGTGAGTGTAGGAAGCGTGTTTTTTTTAAACCTGGACCATTAACATACTGAAAGTGCCTATGATATAAAGATATAGAAAATTGTATTTGACTTTCAAAAGTATAAAAATTTATAGTTTATTGGTTTGTCATATATAGTTTATTGGTTTGTCATGAATAAATATTATGATTGAAGGTCCATCAACATGTTACAGGGTCAGTGACCTTAAACCTCAGTCATAGAAATCGGCACTCGATTGTAGCAATAAGGCCCTGAACACACTATACTTGTATTTTTATTTCGCTATCAAAGAATCCGCAAGGATAACTTCACTGCGTACACATATCTGTATATGTTTTGAATTACTACTTTGAATAATATTTATTAAAGAATTGTTCGTTCAGGACTCCTCTATATAATTATTGAAATAAAGTTGTGTGTACCACCTTTGGGAACTTCCTTATATTAAACGACTTTTTCCATTTTTAGTTATGAACTAGCGATAGCAATAGCTATTTTCCATATAAATAGTCTTAAATAACCTATTTAATACTACAGAAAATTTCACGATTAAAATATACTAAACTTAGGCTTTTTTTCTTTTTTTTATCTGACTAAAGTAGCAAACGAACATGCAGTCCACCTTGTGGTATGGTCCACCTTGAGACATTGAAAGAAACCGACAGTTAAGCATCTTTATGTATTAGTATCAACTATGTCTGGTTTCAATAATATTTTTTTTTTCATGATTGTGATAAAATGTGTTATGTAACAATAATCATCTTTCAATGCGATCATGCATTAATTATATCGTTAGCAGTTAACGCTGTAAAACAATGAGAACAATTAAATACTTGAGCTGTAAATCATTCTAAACAATAAGTTATTGATCATAACCCGTACTGTATATATAAAGCCTAAGGTTGCGTTATGTAACACAATCAGAGCCATTCAATGCGTTCACTGGTCACTTACAGGCGCTCAGACTTACACTAAGAAATTGTTTTTGATTGTTTTATGACATTTTTTCTTTAAATTGGTCTATATCAACTTGAGTAGTCTATAATCTAGTCTAATAATAGTCGACGTTTAAATAATTCCGCTATCGATCGATCACGTCGACCTGTACGGTGTGTATCAAGCCTAAGGTTGCGCAACCACGGTCAATGCGTTATGTAATACAACCGGAGCCATTTAACGCATACCCTGGAAACTAAGTCTTACAAGGGCTCAAATTTACACTAAAAAAATGTATCACTTTCAAAGATTTTCTCGTTTCTACATGTGTACAATAGTAACAGCTTATTTTATAGTTAAAATTATCAGGAGTACTCGTTGACTCTGTCGTTCGAGTCGTTCACAATTCGATGGGTCCTTTTTTTGTTCTCGAGGTCGGAACAAAAAAAGGTTTTGAGGGTTACCCACCTTCAAAATGTACCCGACGCCGTGGGTACGACGCAGGGTTATGTGGGATTTGTACCGCATTAAAACTCCCCTGGTAGCCGTCGTCAGCGCTACAAAGAAGACTCCAAAAGAGATCTCCAAAGGAACGCAAGCGGAGTCCTCTGAACGCGTATACTGCACTTATTGTATCGTTTATTTTATCTATCAAAGTAATTGAATAACAATCGGAAATTAAAACTTTTTTCTCCAGTGGTTGTTGGACGGAATTGGCCTTTACCAATTTCCTTTGTTAGCGTTAATCTGAGAGTCTGTGAGTAACCAATGTATGCGTTGAATGGCTTCGATTGTGTTACATAACGCATTGACCGCAGTAGTGCAACCTTAGGCTCGATACACATCGTACAAATGACACCAGCGATCGGTGCTAGAAACGTCGATTGTCATTTGTTACCACCCCAATTGACCAATGTTATCTATGCCAAATATATTTTAGAAGACTTCGTTCAGTGTCCGAACAGTGTCCCTGTAGTTCCGGAATCAGAATAGGGCTACGGTATCCCCTGCCTGTCGTAAAAGGCGACTAAAAGCGTCTTCGTCGCAGCGGCTAGAGTGAGAGCTCGAACCTTTCAGCCAGGCGACCCCGGGCAGGACGGCGGGATGTGTGATCGCATACCCTAATACAGACAGAGCGGTGGGCCCAACCGCTCACCAGGGAGGAGCCCGATGGGGCAGCGCGCTCGAGGATTCCGGTTGAAGTCGTTTCGAGATCCCGGAGTCCTCCTTTTCAGCGCCGAGGACGGCCACCGGGGGGGTTTTAGTGCGGTAAAAATCCCACATAACCCTGCGTCGCTCCCACGGCGTCGGGTACCTTTGGAAGGTTTCCCCCTCGAAAACAAAAAAAAAAAAAAAAGATATCACAGATTAGCCTTAAAGTTCTTCTATTGCGCTAATTTATAATTCGCGATATAAAATCTTAACATATTTACACTTTTGAGAAGTTCAACTTTGCATCATGATATTCATAGAACAAGTTTTTGAGCGAAGCAAAATAGTTAAGACAACTTTGTAGTTTTCGATCGTGCTAAAATTGTAAAGGGACTCACCTTTAGCCTCAACTAATTTGATAGTCAGAATTGCCAATTTTGGGAAAATTATAGCGTTTGAGATAACATATCTTGACATGACTGATGCGTAACCAATATTCAGGCAAGATAAATCATATATTTGCAAGGTAAACGAGTATGATTCTAACATTTTTTTTTATTTGACCGAAGTAGCAAACGAGCATGCAGTCTGATGGTAAGTGGCCACTGCCGCCCATGGACATCTGTAATCAACTTCATACAGAACATGGGTTCCATCTGAAGTTAATCACAGATGCGTTGCTACTCCCGAGGACTATGATGGTCGCCTCATGTGAAAGTGTGCCGGCAACCACACTCTTCTATCGAAACGCAAGAAATGGTTCACGCTAGAAATAGGTGTGGCGGTAGTACTTCTCCGGTCGAATTACACTGGTTCTACCACCTTGAAACATGGATGTGTCACAGCCAATGCCGTCTTTACCAAGAAGTATACAAGCGAGAACTGGAATGAAAGGGTATTTAGACAGACACAGTCTGTGGCACTTATAAGCTGGAGGTAGTAGCCTGAAAAAAAAATCCGTCTTTACCATAAGGGCACTCGGGGCCAGTGCCTAGGGCCCCCATCCTCAGAGGGCCCCGAAGGACCGACATTTTTTCTCTCATATAATAATAAAAAAAGGTCGGGCGCATTACACTTTTTTCGTTGCACAAATGTCGATCGTTTTCAGATTTATTCATATCAATACATTTATATGAATAATTAGAATGATTCAATCATTATTATAACTTACTTTTTTATTCGGTAATTTGAAAATTTACTAAATATAATAATATTTCTGAACGCGTCCTATCAAATTTCCTATGTACACCATCTAGCGATCATTCATGCAAACCACTCCTATGCCAAAGTCATGTCGCCATAAATAAATGTCGACTTGTCTATAGTTGGGGAATCTTTTTTTTTTTTTTTTTATATTAAGACCTAACGATAAGGCTGACGGGCCACCTGATGGAAAGCAGTCACCGTCGCCTATGGACATTTGCAACACCAGAGGAGTCGCCAATGCATCGCCGGCTTTGGAGGAGAGCTCTTTTTACACCTTTCTTGAAGAACCCCATGTCGTAGCGCTCCGGGAATACCTCAGGAGGAAGTTCATTCCACATCTTGCACGTCCGTGGCAGGAACGAGCGCGCAAACCAAACCGTGGAGGACCGCCACGAGTCCAGTTGATGCGGATGGAACCTCATCCGTCGGCGAGTGGTGCGATAAAGGAAGGGTGATGTGGGCACCAGATCAAACAGTTCCTCGGAACACTCACCATTATAAAGCCGGTAGAACACGCAAAGGGAACCTATGTCCCTCCGCAAGCTTAAGGGTTCTAACCGATCGGCGATCCTTGGGTCGTTGACGATTCGGACCGCTCGCTTCTGTACGGAGTCAAGTGGGGTAAGTTGGTACTGTGGCGCTCCAGCCCAGAGATGCGAGCAGTACTCCATGTGGGGCCTTACTTGTGCCTTATAAAGCAGAAGAAGATGCCCCCCAGTGAAGTACTGCTTGGCTCTGTTAAGAACGCCCAGTTTTTTAGACGCCAACTTGGCTTTGCCTTCCAAATGACTCCGGTACTGCACATCACACGAGATGTCAACTCCCAGGATCCCCAAGCTTTTATTAATGGTGAGCGGAATTTCCTGAAACTTTGGCGCTACAACAAATAGGGTTTTTTTAGCGGTAAACGCGCAGACTTGTGTCTTCGTGGGGTTGAACTCAACAAGATTAAGTCGACCCCATGTCGAGACCCGCTCCAGAGAGTTCTCGATTTCAGACACAAGTCGGATTCTACTTTCTTCCACGAGTGTCCGAGAGGCGTTCGCACGGCCTGTGTATGCAACATCCCCCGTGCTGTCATCTGCATAGCAATGCATGTTGCTGATTTGCTGCAACATGTCATTGATATGCAGAATAAACAGTGTGGGAATCTCCGGATAATGTATGTATTTTCTTTATATTTCAAAAGGGCCCCAAATTCTTGTGCGCCCAAGGGCCCCAACATAGTCTAAGACGGTCCTGGTCACAGCAATATCTAGCGTGAAGCTGTTCGTACGTTTCAGTGGAAGAAAGTGCCGGCTCTATAGAAAACATATTACATATTTATTAAAAATAAGATAGACAGAGTTCTTTGAGAATATGATAGAAAGTCAATTATTGACTCCAGATGTGATCCTATTCTAAAAGAACCTGCTTATACCAATAGGCGTCTGGAACCATTTACTATCAAGTGAACTAAAGACTCGTTTGCTATTTTAATTTTGTAAAAAAACGTACAAAGAAGCCATTTGGTATTTACAAAATATAGACAACAAAGTTCAAAAGCAAATTAATAAGCTATTATTAGTTTTAGTATCCCAAAATAATGTTAAGAATAACAATTGTAATATTCTAAATACATTTTATCAGTGATTTATCTACGACTTTTATTACTAGACCTTATACATCGAAGTTTCCGCCAAGATAATTTATGGCCGATGTCAAAAGAGTAAAGTAAATTAGGCTACCTCTATGTAGCAACTATTTCTATGGGCATTTACGCAATTCCGGGGTAGATTTTTCTATATTAATTCAAGTTTTTTCGCCTCGAATAGTATCAGACTCTTATTCAAGTACTTACATATTTAACTTTAGTCGGATTTTTGATAATGATAAGGACTATTAGTATCCAAATTACACTACAAAAATAATAAATTTAAATCTACGTATTTTCAAATAATTTTATTAAGTACTCAATGTCCTTTAACCAAGTCTTAAAGACCTTTGCTTGCGTTAAAGGTATAATTATGACAAATCCGTGCCCTTAATGAAAAAGAGGTGTAAATCTATTTTTTACATCAGTTCTCATTAGAATCGCATAAATGACTTATGTAACTATTGGTAGTAAGATAAGTAGCACATGGATTATCAGATTTTTGTAACTACTGGTAGTAAGATAGCACATACATTATCAGATGGGATACGGGATGGGACATGATGAAAGCAGGCGAAGCTCTGAGGAAAAAGGTATATGAAAAATGTTATGTATCGCGTTTAAATGTCTTAGTATTGAGTAGCAAATATCATGTTTAATTCAATTTAAACATTGTCAATTTAAACATCAACGTAACAGAATCATCTAAATGGTTATCGTAGTTCATCAGAGTTTTTTTTCAAAGTAATTACATCCACTTGGACATTAAAATGACTCTTGGGTTACAAATTGTGCAGATTGTGACAGAGTTGCGTTATATCTAATGTCAAAATGTTTATCCGTCAGTTCAAGAATGAGTGGTTTGTGTGGATTTAAATGTTGTGACATCAAGTCGCTGACCATTAAAGATGGATGGGTGGCTTTGATGTTATAGGAAAGGATGATTCGCTTGAACGAGAATTAGATGTCTCGATGCTGTATCTTTACTACGAGTTTATTACGTTTTCTAAAAACAATCATATTTATGTTTGTACATTGCGTATCATATTTTTTTAATACTTAACGGGTACTCACGATATGCGGTTTTTGAATTCTTTTCGAATTCTTTTTGCCAACAATACCTTTTTTTTTTTGTTTCCCTGGTGGGCGTGAACTGCTCACCGCACCTACTGGTTTTTACGGCAGCATGCAACCACACATGCCACCGTCCTTCCCGGGGTCGCTTGGCCGGACGGGTCGAGCTCCCACTCTTCCCGCCCGCAACCCCGGAAGCCTCTTTTAGTCGCCTCTTACGACAGGCAGTGGGTACCGTAGTCCTATTCTGGTCCCGGAACTACAGGGACAAAACGTTAATTTATAACGACCGTGACAGACTGGGGTCACTTAGACACATGCCAGTCGCGGTGTTTGTTGGAAAAACTTCCATTAGGGTAGACCAATGTCAGTGTCGTCAGTGGACATCAAAAGGCTGGTTGATGCATCTCTTTCTCTGATAATATGAAGTCTTGCTATTACCATTTAATACTGGGTTCAACTTCGTTGAATTTAGCATGATTTTAAAATAGGTACCATACATGAGTTGATCATTGCCACGTATCTCGCTCTTTCCGTATTGGAGAATGTTCTTCTCTTTAAGTTTTTCTAAGGGACTTATGCTACATAAAATGGATTACGTAGTTGATGATAAGAATACTAGAATAATAGCAGCGAACAGTAGACATTTATTATTTGTGACTATTATCGGTCCATACTTGTTTACCTTTAACTTTGTGGGTGAAGAAGTAATACTCTACAATATTGACTACAGTGTATGAAGTTAAGTAATGGCTACTGTCCCGTAAACATAATCAAAAATACAAAAAAAACACGAAAGCTGCTTATAAAATGTTTGAATTCCGTGATGATTTTTAATTTCAATCATTTATTTTAAACTAACTTAAGAGACTCTGCGTGAAAAATTTAAATTAACACAGCAATTTAACAGTGATTGCATAACAAAATAAAATTGTAGACTAGAATTTATTTGTGGATCAATATTTTGATGCCGTGTAATTAAATTTTATAGTAAATGATTGAATCATAAACAATAAGGTTGGTTATTATTGCCGCTTTATATTGTATTTCGGTATTGATACTAAGGAATCTTGCTACATTTAAATCAATTTTATAGTTATCAATAAAATAATAAATTCCACAAGATAATTGTTGCTTCGGGAAAATTTAGGCACATTATACGTGCCAAACATTAAAATTTGTTCAATGTTGTCATTGATGAAGGATTAGTTATAAATTGTTCTCAAACAAAAGAATTTTAATTAATACGCAAACTGGCTTCATTATGACCTTCTGTAGCGTTTGATTCCGTGTCAGCCACAAACAACTGTTTGATGGTTTGATGATTGCAATTAATTAAAATATTAATATCGCCCATCATAATAATACTGCAATTAAAATTTAACGCATAGAAGCAAGTTTATAATGGAGCGTTTGACTGACATGCTGAATATCCATTCTTTGTTTATCTACATAAATGAAATTGAAGTGTCTGTTTATAAATTCAATTGCAATATTTGAAGCGCATTGTGTGTGCTTATTCATAAGACAATGAATATAAAAGAGCATATTTAGAAGTTGACATCTTCATGGACAACGATTAGCCTTATAGATTGTCGCTGTAGTTCCGGGATCAGAATAGGGCTATGGCATCCCCTGCCTGTCGTAAGAGGCGACCAAAAGGGGCTTCCGGGGTTGCAGGCGGCTAGAGTGGGAGCTCAAACCGTTCGTTCAGGCAATCCCGGGAAGGACGGCGGTATATGTGGTCGCATACCGTCGTAAAGACTAGACGGAGCGGTGGGCCCAGCCGCCCATCTGGGAGGAGCCCGATGAAGCAAAGCGCTCAGAGGATTCCGGTCGCGATCGTTTCGAGTTCCCGGAGTCCTCTTTATAGCGCCGAGGACGGCCACCGGTAGGGTTTTAGTGCGGTAAAAATCCCACATAACCCTGCGTCGCTCCTACGGCGTAGGGTACCTTTTGAAGATTTCCCCCTCGAGAACAAAAAAAGCCTTATAGATTAGATTAGGCAATTCACGCAGGTTCGCTCGCTTCGGTCACGTCTACCGCCGTAATGAGTATCCTGTGTATTAATTTAGGACATAAACTACGAGATGGGCCAAGTTTCAGCGAAATCCCATCTGCAGTTTTTGTGAGCAACAGTAACATACAAACAAACATCGTCAAAAACATTTTAATTTGCCAGTTAAAATATAAAAAAAGTGTAATGGATTATATTATAAGTTATACTACAATTTTATATTGCAGAAAGAAATACGGCACCTACCAATACAGGTCAGGTAAAATTACTGTATCTATGTTGTTTCCTCCAAAACTTATTAGAAATCTACCCAACACATTCGTTTTTCTCAGAAAACAAAACCCACTCACAGAGGTATAGCACAAAAGCCGAGGTTTTAGTGGTAAATATATTTCAATGATGCACCTTTGTTTCATTTAATTGCAAGAAAAATGAATCATATAATGAAGTGCGAATAATTTATTCATTAGTAATTCTATTTCTCATTGATGTATGTTAACTGAGACTGGTAAGGTTCTTATGAATATCTGACGTTTAAAACATGCATGTAATAGTATGCATGGAAGAAGTTTGGTATACTATCTATATAGTTATGTTTTTATGGTTTGTTTATACATACAGAGACAAACATATTTTAACTGAACTTATTATGGGTGAAAAAGTATATTTTTAAAATATTGTATTGTATGTTCAGAATAAAATAAATAAATAAAATAAAATATTTTATTTGACTTATTTATTTTATTTGTATAATTAAAACATATTAAAACTGACGCAAATGACCAACAGATAGAGAATCATACAAACAAAGTATGTTATATCGGCGTACACAACTTCATCCTACGCTAAAAATACACATTTTTTTTTAAACATGATAAGAGACATGTCAATTCAAAAACATTTTGATACATGGAATATACTTGGGTACCACCCATTATTGTCCCACTGCTAGGTGCAGTCTTTTCGGAATGAGAGAGTTTTAGGCCATAGTCCACTGCGCTAGCCAAGTGCGAATTGGTGGACTTCACACACCTCCGAGAACTTTTTTTTTTTATAAAGAACTCTCGGGTGTGTAGGTTTCCTCACGATGTTTTCCTTCACCGAAAAGCAGTGATAATTAATGTATAATACGCACATAAATCAGTGGTGCGTGCCTGGGTTTGAACCTCAGACCTCCCGATTGAGAAGGCTTTGCACTCAATGTGTTACGCTGCAAGGCGTTAGGCCATAGTCGACAGTGATGACCAAGTGTAAATTAGTATGTACTATATTTTACACACCTTTAAGATTTTTTGAGAAGCCCCACGCACATAGGTTTCCTCACGATGTTCGCCTTAACCTTTAAAGCAAGGGATAATATATTTCTAACACCCACTTGAGATTGTACTTCAAAATATCTTAAGGTATTTGATGTCAAATCATCTCATATCTGATGCTGATTAATGACATTCGATTGCATGGAATGATAAATATCGTCAAATTACCGAATCGTTATCGATTTGGACATAAATGTAATCATGTTATCAAGATCTGCCGAGTAATGTTCGATGAGCTTTTGAAAAGTGAAAGTTAATGAGAATCGATATACAATCGGATCTTCGCGATTGATTCGATTATTAATGTATTATTTTGTAAGAACTCCCACCTGTCTAGCGTAATGGATTATGGATTTTTATTCGACTGAAGTAGCAAACGAGCACGCAATCCACCAGATGGTATGTGCACACTGCCGCACATGGACATCTGTAAACATCTTCATATATGACAAGGGTTTTATCTAAAGTCAATTACAGGTGTGTTTCTACTCCCGAAGATTAAGATGGTTGCCTATTATAAGATAAGATGCCTAAGATGGATGGTTTATTTTTTAACTTTTAGGATTCTTTTATATGAATAAAAGAATCCTAAAAGTTAAAAATCTGAAATTATCATTGTTTTCTCCACTATATTAGTCATGTATTATACATAGAAACCTTCCTCTTGAGCCACTCTATCTATTAAAAAAACTCCATTAAAATCTGTAGCGTAGTTTTAAAGATCTAAGCATACATAGGGACGGACAGCGAGAAGCGACTTTGTTTTATACTATGTAGTGAAGCCGGCAACCATACCCTTTGACCGAAATGCGATAGTTGCTTAACGCTAGATATAAATTTGGCGTCCCTGACTCCCCCGTCGAACTACACTTACTTATTTTACCACTTTTAAATAAAACACATTACAACTAAATCAGATTCGATACCATGTTATATCGTAGAGATTAATGGATTGAATCGTAGAAATCACACAAAAAAATAGTTGTGTCATACTGTTTCCCTGTAGGTACTATTGAAAATAAATGCATGCGTAATATCTCACTGGGACACGATTGTATATATTAGATTATGATTATTATATTAAAATGTATATAAATTAGAACGTGTTTCCCATGTGAAATTAGTTACCCAACATTGAACCCATTATTACCAAACTTATTATAATTTTTAATCCACCTTTCCAAATCTTGATACAAAGTACCGATTTTCGCAACTTCTCGTTTACTTTTTTGAGTTTACTTGTCTATCAACTTTCGACCTTCCCCGACCTTTAATGACGTGTCGCAAGCTAACTTCAAGATCACTGTCAAATCCATTCGAATGGTTGAAGTAAGTTCCTATTCACACGTGCCACACTCACACAATACTGTAGCAACATGACTACTACATTTGGCAGTGATAGTAAGGGTTGATGCTCGGGCTTATAATCGAGGTTATCAGCATATTATGTACAATATCTACAAGAAACACCTGAAGCGATTTCCATAGAATATGGGCAAAAGAGCATGCAGTCTACCTTATAGTTAGTGGCCACTGCCGTCCATGGACATCTGTAAGCAACTTCATATAGAATGCGACGCTACTCCCGGTGACTAAGATGGTCGCCCCATATGAAAGTGAGCTGAGAACCAAACAACAAGCAAGGATTGTTTAACATTATAAATTCGCTTGCAGGTTCGCAATGCTATATATTTTCTGGTCTACGTTCTACAACCTCACAAATATATTACGTTATTCACACGTAGCCTCTGCTTACGCACATTTAGAGGTACCGCAGGTGGTAGAACCAGTGTAGTGCGACCGGGGAAGTACCACCGCCACACTCATTTCTAACGTGAAGCATTTTTTTTGTTCCGATGGAAGGATGCGGTTGCCGGGACACTTTTATATGCGACGACCATTATAGTCCTCGGGAGTGGCAACGCATCTGTGGTTGACTTTAGATAGAACCCATGTTCTATTTGAAGTTGCTTACAGGTGTCCATGGGCGACAGTGACCACCAGACCAGGTGGACTGCCACTTCAATCTGATAAAAAAAAAACCTGTGCGACAGCTGTGGTACGTGTGAGAGGGCACTATCACATTAACCAGTTACACGGAATATGAATACTAATCACTTACGAATACACAGCTGGAGAAATTAGCATAAACATATGTACGCTGTAGGAAAAACTGTCAGAACTCTGTAGACATGAGTTCATGTTCATATTTGAAGTCTTATTTAGATTCGACACTTTCATTTTCGTTGTAAGTGTTGAACTACTTTTTTGAAGTGAAACTTCTTTAGGCGCATGAGGGTAAAATTTTTACAGATGAAACGTCACGCCGGTATGCAACGGAAGTGTCGGAAAAGAGAGAGAGAGTGATCGAGACCGATTGAGAGAGAGTAAGACAGGGCGAACGTAGCATGAGCAACTAGCCGTGGAGTGAGAGTAGGGAGCAAGCGAGTGAGAAAGATTGAGAGAAAAAGTGAGACAGAGCGAACGTCGTATCACGCCTTTTTCCCTTCCTCTTAATCTTGGAAATTTAAAGTTTTAGATTTGTATAAATATAAACAAGATTTATAAATTAGTTCGCCAAAGAAGTTTCACTTCTGACATGTGTACTTTGTACGCACGCATGTTTTTTTTTATAATTACTTTTTATACTTTTAATGGATATGGATTTTGTGTGTCAATTTATGTTCTAATTGTTCGATATATGCATTATATCATGCATCCATCCCACTATTGCTACCGCCGCACTTATTTTTAGCTTGGAGAAGTTTTTTGTTTTGGGCGATCATCTTAGTAATTGATAACAACCCACCTATGTATGAACACTTATCGTGGATAAAGTTGCTTACAGATGAACATGTGCTATAATGCAACTGATGACCAATTCGCACTTGGCCAGCGCGGTGGACTATGGCCTAAAACTCTCTCATTCTAAGAGAAGACTCGTTCTCAGCAGTTACCGTTGGACTGCAGGCTCGTTTACTACTTCAATTTAATAAAAAAAGGATTTTAAATCGCAACAATTTTTCAATTTTGATTTTCATACTTAAATCTGTAAATAAATCGAAACATTGAAACTCAGGAAATTTGTTTCTCGATATATCATGGACATAAATATTTTTTGTACACATAAATAATTGTTTTAAGTGTTCAACATTTTTAATACTATATCAGACATGACTTATATTTGTTAGAAATATCCGTCTAATACTAGAATGGTTTTAAATGTCAACTGTAGGTTACCTCATTTCCAGTTTTGGGTTCACGTGATATGTGTGAACGTGCAAATTTGATGGCTTCTGACTAAATTTTAAATTTTGTAAATCTGTGAAATCCTTGAGCATCGAGTGGTAGACTAATCGTTAACAGTCAGCCTCTTAATCGGAGGTTCTTGGTTCAAATCTCAGGCACCGTTTATTTTTCTCAATTGATTTGCATATCAGAAATTAGTTGTTTTGTTTGATGAAGTAGCAAACGATGTTCATCTGATAGTAAGTGGTCACTGCCGCCCATAGACATCTGTAAGCGACTTCATCTCAGCGACAAGGGCTCAGTCAGTTCAACTATAATCCATAGAACTACAAAAACCTTGAGACCGTGAACTTTGAATTTTTTAAATTATTATATTTAGGATACCCAAAACTCGAAAAAACTACTATTCCTATGTGTAACTGAATTTGGGAAGCTAGACAGAGCGTCATTCAAAAGTTAGCCATGTCCTTTGTGAGGTTGTATGTGCGTTTATTATTCTTTCACGTAAAAAATACAAATAACATTTCAATAAATTTGGGACACATATTTTATGATCACATGGGATACCCATTGCCGGCTTAATGTAATCAAACTGGGCTGAGCCGCAGGAATAACCTTTTTTTTTTTATTTTCGAGGGGGAAACCTTCCAAAGGTACCCGAAGCCGTGGGAGCGACGCAGGGTTATGTGGGATTTTTACTGCACTAAAACCCCCCCGGTGGCCGTCCTCGGCGCTGAAAAGGAGGACTCCGGGATCTCGAAACGACTTCAACCGGAATCTTCCGAGCGCGCTGCCCCATCGGGCTCCTCCCAGATGGGCGGCTGGGCCCACCGCTCCGTCTAGTCTTTACGACGGTATGCGACCACACATACCGCCGTCCTTCCCGGGATTGCCTGAGCGAACGGTTCGAGCTCCCACTCTAGCCGTCTGCAACCCCGGAAGCCCCTGTTAGTCGCCTCTTTCGACAGGCAGGGGATACCGTAGCCCTATTCTGACCCCGAGGCTACAGGGACGATGCTGCTGTACCTACTGATAATTGAACAAAAAAATGTTCTACTATATGGATGGATGGGGGGAGGGACATGTTCAGGTGTGGATCTCAAAAGTAAAATTGTTTGATAGATTCTGTTAAAGTCTGCGCGAAAGAAGTCGCGATAGTTCTGCTAGTAACCTATAGCCCTGCTTCATACGTGCAAAATATTTACCAGATTTACCTAAATTATTATCGAGTAGAATAATTAATGTTATTAGTATCGACTAGTTAACGAGGTAACACGGAACCTTCGTCACATGAAATATCACACGTCCAAGTAAACATAGTAACATTTACGTTCATACAGTCATAAAAATGTATGGAACTCCAATCATAATATTAATGTTACGTTTTCGGGTTGTTATTTGTACGCCGATTGCGTATATTGTACAAAAAATAAACATCAAACAAAAGAAATGTCTTTAAAATTTGCATTTCGTGAACTTCTCAAAATAATTGTGTTCGCATTTTTGACATTATTAAAACGTCCTGTTAGTAAAGGGCGTGATTTTTATTCTTCCTTTTCTAGCATGAAATCATTACTACCCAATTTGCTAGTTGATAGACTATGTTGGAGTATGAGAAAAGGTGCGAAAAGAGCTCTCCTTCAAAGCCGGCGATGTATTGGCGACTCCTCTGGTGTTGCGAATGTCCACAGGCGACGGTGACTACTTTCCATCAGGTAGCCCGTCTGCCTTATCGTTAGGTTTACGTATAAAAAAATTAAAACGTACCCAAATCACGTGATCTATTTAGGATCCCTTCCCTCCTCTTGAAGACCGTACCTAGTATTTAAGTAGACCCCTTCCCCTGTTTCGCGTAGTAATTTATACATAGCTATTTTTCAATATTTTTTTTATATATATAAAGTTAAAAAAAATAGTTCATATTTTCCTTTTCTAACAACTTGCCGCGTGGCGCTAATAGAACCGTACCTATTGTTATAAATGAAATATTTGAGTATGGGTTGAAAAGCGCGAGATTTCTTTCAGGGGATATTGACTACTCCGGAGATGCATTAGCGATTTCGCTGGTGTTGAAAATGTCTATAGGAGACGTTGACTACTTTCCATTAGGTAGCCCGTCTGCCTTATCGTTACGTTTAAGTATAATGAAGTGACAAAAACTTAAACACCACCCCTCCTCCCCGTGACCAATCCTGGTATTTTGAATGGGGGGCATTCAAATTTCCCGTCTCAAAATGGTCTCGTGATCTGGATACGTTCCCTACTCAAGTCAGTTTGCCGAAATTTACAATTCGGCCAATTTCGTTTTACTGTTCGATATTTGCTGATACTTTTCATTTAAACATGGAAATATTTAACTAGGTATACTATTTAACAATAACATTTAAAACGACCTTTAAATTGACACGGAGAGCATACTTTTAGTGTCAGATTTTACACAACAATGGTCGTCTTTACGTTTTCTTCATTCTAAATTCTAAAACATTGTGTTATATAATTATCTGCACGTCGCCAACCCAAACTGGTTTTTGATTAAACCTACTTTCATACTGTAAGCGAAGATAACTTCTTTGACGACCCGCGTGGCCGAGCGGTTAGCATACCGGTCTGACGCGCAATGGGTTCCGGGTTCGATTCCCGGCTAGACAGGTATCTGAATGATTAGTTTAGACTCCTGTTCGGGGGTCTGGATGTTTTGAGTATTCGTCTTTGTGTGTGTCCATGGTACCCACAACACAGGAGAAAATCCTAGTGTGGGGCTATGAGTGTAGAAAGCGTGCTTTAAAAATAAAAAAGCGAGCTTTTTAAATAACTTTGGATCCTCATAATACTGTTTGACTCTACACTCAGTCATGACCATGAGAGTCGTTAATGGGATAAGGAGTGGCCGATTTTCTGCCTTAGAACGTTTTTTTTTTAATTAGATTGGTGAATTGATGAATGGATGACCAAGGCGGGTTTCATAAGCACATTTCCTTATTGGGAAGCGTTACTAAGGGCAATGAGGTCCAGGAAATGAGCGGGAGGTTTCATCAGGAGGTTTCAATTTTCGTGTTGGAAAAGTGCTCCTAAAGGAAACGAAGTTCGGGAATTGTAGCAGATTATTTTTGAAAACGTGAAAGAAGCCCACCATAAGCTAAATAGTTAGGAAAAATATTTGTTATGTGTAGTTTTTTTTTACTTTTTGCGAAAATATATGTTTCGATATCACAAAGATACCAAATGTACCCATTTTTTGTCCTTGGTGTATTATTTGTGCGCTTTAGGACAATAGTACATTAAAAATTTAATATGACATAACGTGTAACAAAAAGGTGTAATTAATATTTTTGATTTTG
Organism: Spicauda simplicius; assembly: GCA_949699795.1. Lineage (NCBI taxonomy): Eukaryota > Metazoa > Arthropoda > Insecta > Lepidoptera > Hesperiidae > Spicauda > Spicauda simplicius. Next base: position 939,013 of record OX453068.1, read on the forward strand.
TTTGTAATCAATGACAATATTATCGCTTCCAGTAGGAAACTATCATGCCTGACCTTTACCATACATGTGTTTTGAACAAGAGCTATAATAAGGTAATTGAGTAAATTATTTGAATAAATTACTGACCATCATGTGAGATATTCGCGTCAATTCACATGACTCTAATTAGCTTAGCTCGTTGTGTAGAATCAAGAATATTGGACGGTTATTCCACCATCAGCTCCTGAAAGGACATCAGTGTTTTTGAAGTGAAACTTCTTTATCGGGGTTGGAAAAAAAAATAGTGTAACATCTTTTTCTTATCCCTACCAAGCGTGATATTAGATAGATTATTATAGATTAGATTATTAGATAAAGTTTAATAAAAGCCTTTTATTAAACTTTATCATATTTAACTTTATTTAACCAATTTCTGTAAAGTTGCATATAGTAAATTATTTTTTGAAAAATAACGTCATAAAGAAGTTTCACTTCTTACGCTAGTACACGCACACATTTTTTTTTCTATATAGGTACCATTAAAGTAGCAAGCAAGTATGATATCAAGTATTATGGTAGCACGCAAGTATTATGGTAAGCGGTCACTGTCGCACGTGGATAATTATCTTCGGCAAGTAACTTCATATTCCCGGAGTCCTCCTTTTCAGCGCCGAGGACGGCCACCGGGGGGGTTTTAGTGCAGTAAAAATCCCACATAACCCTGCGTCGCTCCCACGGCGTCGGCTACCTTTTAAAGGTTTCCTCCTCGAAGTAAAAAAAAAAAGTAACTTCATATAGCACAGGGGTTCTATCACATATGCATTACCTTATTACTCTTGGGAATAAGGTGATCATGTCTCGTAAAAATGCGACAGTGATACCTCCTCGGTTGATCCATACATGTCCTCAGCCTCGAGAAACTCCTCACGTGTTCTACCGGCTTTAAAATGGTGCGTGTTCCGAACTTGTTGACCTGGCGCCTTCATCGCCTTTCTTCGCACTACTCTTCAATGGATGAGGTTCCGCGCTAACTGGACTCGTGACGGTCCTTCTTATTTTAGTTTAAAACACGTTTTCTACACTCATAGCCTCGCACAAGGATTTTCTGCTGTGCCGTGGGTACCATGGACACACACAAGACGAATACACAAACACCTGGGTGTTTGTGTATTCGAACCCGGGATTGATTGCGCGTCAGACCGGTATGGTAACCGCTCCGCCATGTGGGTCGTCGTAGTTGGCATGCTCTTTCCTGCAATAAACGTGCAAGAGGTGAATTGAGCTTCCTCCCTAGGTATTCTCGGAGCGCTATGAAACGGGGCTCTTCAAAAAAATGCAAAAGAGCTCTGTTTCAGAGCCGGCGATGCATTCGCGACTCCTCTAGGTTTGTAAAAATCCACACGCGTCGGTCACTTCTTTCCATCTGGTAAGGCGTCTACCTTGTCGTTAGGTAAAGATATAAAAAATCTTCATAGGTGAACTACCTGATCGATAATATCAGTAAGTCATCTTCCGCCTTTTAAAATAAACATTGAAATTAATGGGAGAGGTATGCCAAAAATGTAGCTACACTTGTATTTACGAAGACATGTTTAATTATGACGTTTTATTTTAACATAAACCGGTGGAATTTTATTTTAGCATGCTTTTTACTTTTTATTGTCATTGGATATTATGTTTGTCGTTTATTTACTTTCACTTGTGCATAGTAGCATATATAGCGATGTTCATATCCAAAATGAACTTAAAGTAACTCGTTGTCTCGTCAACCCATTATTGTCCCACTGCTGGGAACGGGTCTTCTCTCAGAATGAGAGAGTTTAGGCCATAGTCCAACGCGCTGGCCAAGTGCGAATTGGTCCTTTTAGATTTTAATTTTGTACCATTTGTCGTTTCCATAAGGAAAATAAATCTATTGTGTCTTTGTAATCTTTTTAAAATATAAATCCGCTGAAGTGTTTCCTGCAAATGATATTAGAAAAGTAAATTATGAAAGCAGTTTATAGAGAATATAACAGATATATGCAATAGAAGTATCGACATATGCAATTAAAAACAAAGTGAAAGATTTTTATTTAGAATCCATAACTTAATATATAGGTATATGTATGTATAATAATAGGTATAGATACGTATGTATATATGTCTACATGTATAATATGTACGTGTGTGTATGTATGTATTTAAAATTATAAATGCAGGTATTTCCTGTATGTATTATGGCTGATTTGTTAATTAGATACAAGTTATAAGAATGCAAGGAAATGAGAGTTTTCTCTGCCTACAAACTACACTTGTAGTTTGGCGGACGAAATGATTATGTATATTTTGATCACTGTAAGTTAATTAAATAAAAAAAAAACTTATCTAAAGTATGGATAACTAGATTATTTCTGCATTCACTCGCTATTGTCAAGACTAAAACAGTGATGAGTATTTTCTGTGCCAATCTAGGTTATGAACTCCGTGTGTGCAAAATTACAGCAAAATCTGACCGGTAGGCAATTTTTTACTTACTTACAAAACTAAAATTATTTACTTACAAAACTACTACTACATAATATTAATAAAATAAGATAACTAATTTATGATTAATACTGAAGTGTATGATCTTCTCCATTCAAGGGTATATAGATGATATACCGCCGACAGCAATTATCTACCATCTTTGAAATATTATGACTGTCCAATTACACGGTCATTTTTGAAGAACTGCTCTTGACCTGCATGTAATTGTTTATGTTTTGGCACAACACGCATTACGGTAATTATAATTAGCTGCGCTTAAAACTCATTAATCACACTTTACTGCATAATTTACTGGAGAAAAATAGGTATATAGTAGTCGCTTAATTTGGCAATTTAGTTTATCTGATCTTTTGAATATAGTGGCTTAGTTGGTGATCGCAAAGTGAGGACGAGTTCAAAATTTTCTCAAATTGAGTTGAGTTCTCGAAACGAATCCTATTAATATAGTCTTTTGTCTCCATCCATTCATCCATCAACCTTTTGATGTCCACTGCTTAACATGGCCTCTCCTAAACGGCGGGCGCCACTCCAGTCGGTCCTGTGCACTCTGAATCCAACGGTTTCCCGCTGTCTTCTTCAGGTCACCTTTTGTCTACCTCCGACAAATTATAAAGTAAAGAATTTGTGCAAGTATTAACATAAAATGTATTCTTGTAAACATAAATATTATTTTATGTCTATATGCAAATATAAAAATTCTAGTTTTCTCTAGAAGTAGTAGAGAAATTACAAGTTTAAGTAAGAGAAAGTGAGACACATGTTTATCTTAACTATGAGAATTTTAATAGTAAGAATAGTAAAGGATTGCTGAGTCTTTATTTAAAATAACATTTTGCCTGCTATTTTTGGATTTTAATTTATGTATAGCTAATAGTATAATTTGTATATAAATAAAACACATGAGTTGTTATCCTAGTTGTATTCTAGAAGTTTGTCGTAAAGTCAACAGCACTGCTGTTGAATGATTCATAATTTATTTTACAAATTTCTTAAATAGCTAATAAGCACGTGTTCCGCAAAATGACGCATTGCCTAAATTAGTCAGTTCCTAGTGATTCACAAAAAAATAGTCTAATGGTTCGGAATTCGGCCTCTAAAAAAGATCTTGAGACGATAAGTGCATACAAGAAATTAGAACTTTTATACGCTTATGTCATTTTTAATGGTGGTAAGGATCCTATGTGTTAATCCAGATCATAAACTATATATGTACCTATATACAGTTGTCATTCAATTATTTCATGATTTTGCGTAAAACAGTAAGAACCATCCTCACAAACCTTCATTTTTGTAATATTAAAATGATTTGTTTAGAAAAAATAGTATGAGAAAACTTACATATCTGATAGGATTTGAAAGAGAAACATGCATTACCACAACCTTTCGTATTTATAAAATTAATGAAATTAAATGTGATGGAACATGTTTATACGGCGTTGCTGTTTCAGCTAGTTTTCTTTTCAAATCATAAATTTTGTCAGTTGATGTAAAAGAGTAAGATCTATTTAAATAGAAATATACAAATAATACACAGAATACCATAAATATTTAAAATTTGAAGGTCGTTGAATTAATGAGTCGCTCATATTTTATATTTAATGTGTCTACAAAGATCCGCTTATTGTAATAATGAGTTTTTTATAAGAAATTTTGTTGCTATTTTACTATCTGTTTCATTCTTGTGAACATCTGTATAAGACGTAAAGCCTTATTATATAATAAGACTAGCTATGAACGGCATTATCTATCCTACGGGAACCGGACATTTAGTAATTAAATTTAGCCTATATCCATACTATTCTTTATAAGATGAAGTAGCAAACAAGCTTGCAATCCTGGGTGAAAAGTGGGAGCTGTCGCCCATCGACATCTGTGATCAACTTCATACAGAACAAATCACGCTTTCTACATTCATAGCCTGTGTCGTGGGTACTATGGACACACACAAGATGAATGCACAAACACCCAGATCCAGAACATGAATCTAAACTCATCATTCAGATACCTGTCTGGCCGGAAACCCGGGACCCATTGAGCGTCAGACCGGTATGGTAACCGCTCCGCCACGCGGGTCGTCAAAATCTAAATTCAATCATAAATGCGTTGCGACTCCCGAGGACTAAGATGGTCGTTTTATATAAGTTTGAATCGGCAGAACTGTTCCAAGCTATGAAAGCATTATCTCTGCGCGAAATTACATACATCGTTTTACTGTTCTGGCAGGATTAATATGAAACTTTCGCATTTATTGTGTGATAAAAGATAACTTGACAGAACGAATAGATATGTTAATGTTATGATTATGAATCATCGTATAAGAATTGCGTAGGTGTTGTGAAGAAGAATCATAGGCTTAATAATACAATAAGGAAGCTTGTAATAATTAAAACATTATAAAATTTTCTCATCATTAGTAACAATAAAATTAATTGTAAATATAAGTTTAATGTAGTTATGTTTATTCAAAAGTTCATTATCCATTTGGTATCGCGTCGTAGATTTTTTTTTTATCTGACTCAAGTAGCATACGAGCATGCAGTTCACCTGATGATAAGTGGTCACTGCTGCCCATGGACATCTGTAATCAACTTCATACAGAACATGGGTTCCATGTGAAGTCAACCACAGATGCGTTGCTACTCCCGAGGACTTTGATGGTCGCCTCATGTGAAAGTGTGCCGGCAACCATACGCAGATTTTATGGCCACAGATACGATTCTCAGGAATTCCCAACCTCTTTACAACATCTTTCAAATAAGAACACAGTAGTGCCTTACAATGTTTTCATATAAAAAAATAAATAGATGTAGTAGTTATTGGTGCTTTAGAGGTCGAATTATAAAGGGTTTAACCTTCAAATAAAATGTGGTTGTATCATTTTATTACAATTTTTCAGTATTACATTAGTATTTCTTACTAATTTCTAGTCTAGACGATCCCTATAGTAATATTATAAAGTATTTTACGGCAACGGAAATAACTCATAACACCTTGTTATAAATAGTGAATTTATGATGTTGTTTAGTCTCTCATTTATTTTAATGATTAAATGTCTAAATCAAGTCAGACCGGCCTTGTGGTCCTGACGACCGTATGTCTTGACCAAATTTAGTTACGGATAAGCGTGGTCGGATGTGGTAGATGGCCATACTCATAATAAAGTACAGATACACGTGACGCATCATTTCTGACGATGTGTGACCATATTTATGAGATTTGAGTTTCTCATGACCGGTTTTTGCATCCGAATAATAGTAACGATTTTTCAATACCAAATTACTTATATTTGCACTTCAGTTGCGACCATTTCAAGTGCCATCGCTTTAACTGTAGGATATGCGACTATCAGGAATATCAGGAATTCCAGTCCATTGATCAATTGCAGAAATGTGCAGAAAGGTACAAACGACTTCATTGCTCGTGACAGATGTTTTTTTGACTATAAGGCGCACGCCTTAATAAGGCAATAATTTTAAGGAACGTCCGTAGTGGCACTAGCACGTAGTCGTGAAGACAGCCGTTAATAAATAATATTTGAAACCGATAGTTCATTGCGATGTCCGCTTATGGAGTGTGGTTGGAAGCTTTTCTTGTTAGGTTTCAGAAGTACGACCGCCACACTTATTCTGCTTTAAACCATCAGTGTCATGCGTATCTTTGTTTTGGTTTGAGTTTGGACTGTCATAGAGCTCCGTATCCGTAATCGAAACCATCGGATATCCGATATAATTAATGAATTACGGTCGAATTTCGACCGTTGCGATGGGTAACTAAGCTAAATAAATAAATATGTGCAATGTGCATTCCAAATTTCATTCGATTTTAATATTCTCTTCTTAATATAAAATGGCTGATTAAGTACAATTGTGTTATTGATTGTGAAATTTTCTAAATACCTGTAATAATTAATCAAAGATTGATTAATTATTACAGGTATTTAGTTACCAAGTTATGACCAAATTACGGCCTATGAATGCCATTTTATTATCTTGTATTTTTATTTAGAAATACCTTAAAAGAATATAATATTCATGACCGAATCTATCCGAAACTTACGGATAATCCGAAATAATTTTATATCCAGATCCGTATCCGAATCCGGTATCATAATAATTTCTATATCCGTATCCAATCCATATCCGAAACTTCGTATCCATAACAACCCTGGTTTGAATGATGTCGGAAGGGAGATACCTAATACGAGGCGATACAACCTAGCCTCAGTAGACTAAGTACCATGTAGAAGACGAAACATACGGCCAGCCTGTGATCCTCGTTCATTAAAACCAGCCCACAATCCATAAATGTAAGTAGTTCGTGCCGTTCCTTCAACGTCAGGACCGTAATATTTATGTAAGCGATTGCACACTTCGTCTGGCTTTCAAAATCATGCACGCTTACCTACAATTAAGTTTTGGATAAGCTTGAAGCTTATAAGACAATCTTTTGGACACGTGCCGTCAAAGATAAGCATGACTAATTCATATTTATCTTTGCATATACTATAGGTAATGAAAGATTAATATGTGTGTATAACTATAGTTTGTTTTTGTAAAAAAACTAAGGTCTAAGAATAGGTCTAAGTGATAGCATTTTTAATGTTTTTAGGACTTTCGTCAGTTTGCATGTATGTGGTTAAAATAAAAGTACCTACTAAAATTAATATAAATCATTGAGAATATATTTATATTTATATATCTAGGTATATTTATCTTAATTTTTTAAGCGCGAGTTAAATCGTAGGGGAAAAATGTAAATTTTCAAGTAGGCGTTAAATTAAAAGCTAAACATAATTATTTGAAGATTAAGACGTGGATGAAATCGGAGGATACTTCTAGCAACATAATATAAGGATTTCACTCAAGTAGGCGTCGATATATACGTTATGCATAATCAGTGAAAGATTAAGTTGAATAATGTGGTATTTGACTAATGTTGGCCGAATGATAATGAGGATAAATGGTTTTTGGTTTGATTAAAAAATTTGTTTAGATATTATTTACTAAGTTATTCTCGCGGCTTCCCCGCGACGGTCACTTCTATTACGGAAATGAGTATTCTATGTGTTTACCTAGATCATAAGCTACGTAGTCCCTGTAGTGCCGGGACCAGAATAGGGCTACGGTATCCCCTGCCTGTCGTAAGAGGCGACTAAAAGGGACTTCCGGGGTTGCGGGCGAACCGTCCAGCTAGGCGCTCGCGGGAAGGACGGTTATATGACGGCTAGGCGGACTATAACGGAGCGGTGGGCCCATCCGCTCATCTGGGAGGAACCCGATGCGGCAACGCGCTTTTTCCGCGAGGACTGCGGTTGCGTTTCTTGGGAGATCCCGGAGTCCTCTTTGTAACGCCGAGGTTGGCCACTCTTTAGTGCGTTATGATTCCCGGCGCTTTCACGGCGTAGGGTACCTCTTGAAGGTCATAAATTTTGACAACATCTGACCAGATTTCGTCTAGTTATTGTGTAAAAGAGTAATAAACACACATACATCCTCACATATTGCCACATTAATAATATTAATAAGAATTGTGATACCAAACTAGAACATAGCTTAAAACTGCTGTTTTAAAGTAGAATTAGGTGTAGCGGTGGAGCATCCAGACTCTAACAATGAAGAGTTCTAAGAAAACACTTCCTAAAAAGCGATCAATTCCGAAATTACATATTTTAGTGTTTTAATAGAATCACAAAAACAAATCCGAAGTACCAGGGTAACATGACCTCTTGCTGTAATTGGCGTCATCCGACCAACATGGATAACTAAATGTTAATTTGTGCGGCGCAATAAACCTCATTAGATACGATGTTTTAAACGTAAACAACATATTTAATGGTTCCTGTAAGCTCCTATATTCTCACGCTCATAATTAAGTTAATAAAAAATGAGGATTGTAGCTTAGTAAATATATAAATTAATGTTATTAGTAGACATACCTATGTGTCATTGATGACTAAGTAAAATATGTCTAATTAGGAATAATTATACCCGATTCCGATGAACGGTTTATGTTCTTATGTTTGTATGTTTTTATGTCTGCATGTATCTAATATAAATCGACCTCTTAATCCAGAGTTTGAGGTTTGATAATTTAAAGCAATGTGATATGCATATAACAAAATAGTTATGACTGCTTAGCGGTAAACAAAAATATTGTGGGAAAATCAACTACCTGAAATCTTAAATAAGTTTTCAAAGGTGTACCAATTCGTACTTGGCCAGTGCGGTTGACTATGGCCTAAAACTCTCCTAAAATAGATCAAATGCGCAATGTGCAGTTTGTGGAACAAACTGTATTCGCCTTTTATAACCGAGAACTTTATGAAAATAAAATCTAAAAAAAATGGCCTCTTTTAAATTCGCTGGACGATGTACTTTGTTATTAAGAATAGTGTCATAACTTATTTTGTACTGTTTTGACTTAAGTCTCTTTTGTTCTCGTTGTGTGGTAGTACATTATGTTAATATAGCATATAGCAAGAAATCTGAATGATTGTGTGAATATGTTTCTTCACGGTTTTCTCAAAGGCGTTATTAATTGTCTCCCTTGTTGCGAAACGTACAGCATTACCATTAAATTCAAACTAACATAAATTTAACGTTTGTTTGACGTGATTGAAAATTAGCAACATATAATGGTTTCGTCTTAAATTTTTTCGTCATTTATATATTATTCCTTAAATACTAATAACTTACATATTTTATGACTGACGGATCGTTTGAAGAGTTTTAGATAACTTAGATGATATTAATGATATTTTTCATTTTAATTTTATTTAACATAAATAAAATTTAAATGGGAAAATATTATTTTTCAAAGTGGTAGAACTAGTGTAGTTCGACCGGGGAAGTACCACCGCCACACCTACTTCTACTTCTTCTACTTCTACGTTTCGATAGAAGGGTGTGGTTGCCAGCACACTTTCACATGAGGCGACCATCATATTCCTCGGGAGTAGCAACGCATCTGTGATTGACTTCCGATGGAACCCATGTTCTGTATGTAGTTGCTTACAGATGTCCAAGATGTCCATCACTTACAATCAGGTGGACTGCATGCTCGTTTGCTACTTCAGTCAGATAAAAAAATCACAAACAGTTTGTAAAAATGTATACAAACTTGTCTTTAAAATTTTGGTACATTGTTATTTTAAAATCTGGAATAACACATGGGATTCTCATAACGGTGGTCGATATTACCGAACCGGCAAAGCCGTGGAAATAGCTTAGTATAATAATAAACGACGATAACATGAATTTATACCATTCTATATTCCTGAGTACAAAGAGATAAAGCTAATCTCATAAATGATATGCAAGTATTATTTGGGATTACCTAGCAACTTTGTAGCAAAGATTAAATAACAAAACTTCATTAACAGAATGACTAATATAGTTGAGATGTTATGCAACTAAACTGTTAGACTTAGTAATTCTGTTCATACGCAATGGAAACTCAGTTTGAGCCGATCTTGCAAAAGTGCTAGATATACCTTATGGACATTGGAGGTTAGTAGGTATTGTTATATCTTCGGCTTGAGTAGAACTATCGAATATAATATTTTCGATATTTTATAATTATAGTTGAATTAACTGGCATGCAATTCACCTGATGATCACTGCTACAATGGACATCATATATGCTTTCTACACTCATAGCCCCACACTAGGATTTTGTCCAGTGTCGTGGGTACTATGGACACACATAAAACGAATACACAAACACCCAGACCCAGAACATGAATCTAAACTCATCATTCAGATACTTGTCCTGGCCAGGAATCGAACCCGGGACCCATTGCGCGTCAGACCGGTATGGTAACCGCTACGCCACGCGGGTCGTCGTCGTATATAGAATAGGGGTTCTATTTAAAGTTAATCATATATGCTGAGAGTTGTGAGAGCAGTGATATCCTAATGGTTGCCCTCTCGATCCGGAGGTCCGAGGTTAAGGCACAGGCTGACTTTACTAAAATTATGTGCGTATTAGAAAATAATTATTATCACTGCTTTTCGGTGAACGAAAACATCGTGAGGGAACCTACACACCCACACACAAAAAAGTTCTCGGAGGTGGTGGTGAAGTCCACCAATTCGCACGTGGCCAGCACGGTGAACTCTAGACTAAAACTCTCTCATTCTGAGAGCAGACCTGTGTCCAGCAGTGGGACAAAAATGGGTTGTACCCCGTATACACAAGTGGCCGTGTGGTGTCGTCGGTTGGCCGTGTGGTGTCGGTCTTGAATAGTACCACTCCCTCTCTTCCCGTGGATGTCGTATGATGCGACTAAGGGATACAACATCCAGGAGATAGGCAATGGCATCTCCTGTGAAATTCCATCGTCTACTGCGGTCACCAACGCCCTTGCCAGGCGCGTCGACTACTGGCAAAACCCCCAAATGATAGGTGAAGAAAAACCCCGGCCCCTAGTCCCCGGCGGCCCCGGTCTTCCGGGCTATGGTAGAGGCCAAGGTAACGGCGGGGCAGGAAGTGCTAAGAATCTCCGGCAGAGGTCGCCCCCACTAGTTGGGCTGATGACCTGAAGAAGACAGCGAGAAACCGTTGGATTCAGAGGGCACAGGACCGGTTGGAGTGGCGCCATTTAGGAGAGGCCTACGTCCAGCAGTGGACATCAAAGGCCTGATGGATGGATGGATGGATTTTTTATATAGATGTTTGAGCTATGAATAGTTAACTATAATTAGCAGTTGTTTAGTAATCTTAGTTAATGGTGCCATCTGATTATATAAGTAGAAACTGTTGTAAAGCTTAGCAAAGTTCTGTAGTGAACTTCAGAGCATGTGAGTTATTTGTCTGTTACAAAAGTACAAGCTGACAAAGCTTACGGTGACTGACAACTATCTATTATAAGATGAATGATCTTATATTTTTTGTTGTTGGATTTTAAGTGATACTGATTCTCAGCTTTAATCAGGGGGTCCGAGGTTCGGAACTTAAGGACGCACTTCTAATTATTTAATAATTTTTTTAAACTATGTGCCTATTATGAATTAGTTATCATCTGCTGTAAAGGATAGGGAAAACATCGTGTGGTATGATAAGGAAGACTTATTTGAGACAGACTTCAAGTGTAACAACGCATCTCCTCACTTCTCATCAACCACTATAACATAGTGCACCAGTCCACCTGGTACCTTCGCTACTTTCATAAAACCAAAATATATTAACTTACACATAAAGTGAATTTAAATTTTAAAATTCGCTGTCGTAATTTGACTTAGTATGAACCCGGTGATTGAAATCTTTCATTTCTCGCCTGTGTATTGTTCTTATCGTCTATTAACGTCCGTGGCATACTATTAAGGCTGTTGACCAGACCATTAAAGTTATGCAATCATTATCCAACCTCTTATCACTTAGTATTTTACATAACTCCTTTGTTCGGCTTTAAAGCATGTAATAGCTTACTCTGCTGGTAATTTACTGGTCTGTTATTCAATTCATTTCTGTAAGGGTTACCTAGACCATTTTTATGTTTGAAATAGCTGTCATGTTATTTGAATTTTTTAACAATGAAGTAGCTAACAGGCACTCCACCTAGTAAGTCATCTCTTTCATGACTATAATTATCTCTTGTTCTATGTAGAGTATACAGAACAAAAATACTCAATTCATAAATTAATAATTGTAAAATCTCCTGATTCTTAATTGAGCAAAAAAAATGTGTGCGTGTACTAGCGTACACTCGTAAGAAGTGAAACTTCTTTATGACGTTATTTTTCAAAAAATAATTTACCATATGCAACTTTACAGAAATTGGTTAAATAAAGTTAAATTAGATAAAGTTTAATAAAAGGCTTTTATAAACTTTATCTAATAATCTAATCTATAATAATCTATCTAATATCACGCATGGTAGGGATAAGAAAAAGATGGCGCGTAACGGAAAAGAAAAGATGGCGCGTAACGAAAAAATGTTACACTAAATTTTTTTCCAACCCCGATAAAGAAGTTTCACTAGTTTCACTTCAACAACCCCGATAAAGAAGTTTCACTTCAAAAAATCAATGGAATCTTCCAAATTTAAATAAACTAATAACTACATAGAAATAAATCTATCTCAATCATTTCAGGTTTCAAACAAAAAACCCGTACCAACATTTGACAATTCCTTTTAAAAGACAGAAAGTCAGACACGCCAAACTTTCAACACTTTGCACACGAAGGACTACAAGATATACGTATCAATTTCTAGCAGTAATTAGCTAATTCAAATTTACATAACAAAGAGCGTGAACCCGTATCGTGACTAGAACGTCCATACGTAACCAATAATGCAGTATCCAACACTGATAAACACGGGGTTGTGCAACCTTCCGGCAACCGGGTTGTTTACGAGATAATAATAACATCTTGATACTGTGATGTAAAGGAGCTTGCGTTTGAGATAATTTAGACGCAACAAACTTAATAGTCGTTTGATAGAACACGCTGTCCACCAGATGGTGAGTCGCTACTGCCGGTAATGGATATCTGTAATCCATCTCAGATAATTAGGTATAATTTAGTTTTCTACCATTTACAACCTAACTATAACTCCTTCGTCATAGTGCTGAAGAACTCATTCTCAGCAATAGGACAAAGAAATGTAGACAAGTTGTAAAATATCGACTCGATATTTTCTTAACTACTTACAAAGATATATTAGTAGTAGCTACAGTAGCAAAAAGGTGTATACGGGTTACTTGTCAAGTTATCATAATATTATAAAGAAGAAAGTTTGTGAGAGTGTATGTTTGTTACTTTTTCACGTGTAAACGGCTGAAATGGTTTTTATAAAATTTGGTAGGGAGTTAGCTGATACTTTGGATTAACGTATAGGCTACTTTTTACTGTGGGAAAATATCTTATTTCCACGGGACAATCCATTTTTGTTAACGCGGGCGAAGCTGCGGGATTCAACTAGTGTGGAGTAATTTTAAAACACTTGTAAAGTATCGTATAATAGTATAGTATAATAGGGAGCGAAAACTTTAAATGCTCTCCGAAGCACGGAAATGTTCAGTAAATTCAACCAGAACCAGACATACATCCAATTCTCAACCGCACTCTATCGGTTACTATGAATACAATTTGCAGGGCTACGCGATTTAGGCAATCTTTATCACTACATAGTATAAAAAAGTCGCTTCCCGCTCTCTGTCCCTATGTACGCTTAGATCTTTTAAACTACGCTACGGAATTTCATGCAGGATTCTTTAATAGATAGAGTGATTCAAAAGTTTTTATATATAATTCATGCATAATATAAGGGAGGAACACTGATAATTTTAGATTTTTGACTTTTAGGCGGAACGAAGTTTGCCGGGTGAGCTCTCTCGTCAACCATTATTGGCCCACTTGCTGGGCACGGGTCTTCTCTCAAAACGAGAGAGTTATAGGCCATAGTCCACCGCGCTGGCCAAGTGCGAATTGGTGGACTTCACACACCTCTGAGACCTTTTTTTTTAAAGAACTCTCGGGTGTGTAGGTTTCCTCACGATTTTTTCCTTCACCGAAAAGCAGTGATAATTAATTTCTAATACGCACATAAATCAGTGGTGCGTGCCTGGGTTTGTACCTCGGACCTTCCGATTGAGAGGGCCAGTTTCAACCATTAGGCTATCACTGCTCTAGTTAGGGTCAGCTAGTATACAATAATAGCGATAATTATGATAGTGCGTGCGATCAACTGCGCAGGAACACAATATATGACTAAAATAGAGCAATGGTTGAGCAACCGTTACCCAAAGAGTTCCCAGCACGCAATGCGGAACAATGGCGGCGACTGGCTCACAATAGCTTATCTACATCTGTTTGGCACTCAGCACCACCCGATTCCACCGCAGCGAGATTTATTGCTGTTGGCACATTGCTTGGATCCTTGGCTGTGACTCTGTTAAGTAAGACTACCTTTGCTGTAGAAAATTATATACCTAATTCAAACGCAAAATGTACCTACGCAACTTAAAAGGGCTACTCAAAAATCGTAACGTAAAACGTAATGTAACATACGTAACGGAACGTAAAATTCGATTAAAAATAATGTTCAGTTCAAATTAGGTAGTCTTACGATTTAATAAAATCAGTTGTTTCACAATTCACAGTCTAGGAGCACCATTTGATACGGTACTACGGTTATCTTTCCGACAAGCCTATGTTACTTCGCTGATTTCAGCTATTTGAAGGTGGTAGAACCAGTGTAGTTCGACCGGGGAAGTACCACCGCCACACCTATTTCTAGCGTGAAGCATTTCTTGCGTTTCGATAGAAGGGTGTGGTTGCCGGCACACTTTTACATGAGGCGACCATCATAGTCCTCGGGAGTAGCAACGCATCTGTGTTTGACTTCAGATAGAACCCATGTTCTGTATGAAGTTGATTATAGGTGACCATGAGCGGCAGTGACCACTTACCATCAGGTGGACTGCATGCTCGTTTGCTACTTCAGTCAAATAAAAAAAAAAAAAACATGCGTGCGTACAAAGTACACATGTCAGAAGTGAAACTTCTTTGGCGAACTAATTTATAAATCTTGTTTATATTTATACAAATCTAAAACTTTAAATTTCCAAGATTAAGAGGAAGGGAAAAAGGAAGATAGGTCAGGAATTTAATTGTCATTAAAATAAACCAAAAAGTGTTGAAAATTAATGTAAATTATATTTTTTTTTTTTATAAAATTCACTTACTGTTTATTCACTGTAGAAGTGCCTAATAATATTGTAAATATTACGCTATGCGACAGAAATGCCATCTAAAGTTCTAATAATTAACTAGTAAATGAATACACAACCAATAGGGCGTGTATTCTTTCTCGATATCCCGTATTCTCTCTATCTCTTGTTCAATCTTTCTCGCTATAGCTCTCTCCCACCTCACACTCCATAGCACTATGCGTGATACGACGTTCGCTCTGTCTCACTTTTTCTCTCAATCTTTCTCACTCGCTTGCTCCCTACTCTCACTCCACGGCTAATTGCTCATGCTACGTTCGGTTCGCCCTGTCTACTCTCTCTCAATCGGTCTCGATCACTCTCTCTCTCTCTTACGACACTTCCGTTGCATACCGGCGTGACGTTTCATCTGTAAAAATTTTACCCTCATGCGCCTAAAGAAGTTTCACTTCAAAAAATTAAACTTATATTTCTGTTATCATTGTTGCAGACTGGTAGTCGAGTGAAAATTCCCCGGACACGGTTTACTTGCCAAGGCAGAGCGGCCGGCTACTATGCAGACGTGGAAACTGGCTGTCAGGTAAGTTTTGATCTATCTAACAAACTTAATATGGACTATCATCGATAAAAAAAATTATGAATATGTGCATGTATCCGGTACACTTTTAGATGAGGCGACCATCTCAGTCGTTGGGAGTAGCAATGCATCTGTGTTTGACTTCAGATAGAACTAATGTTCTATATGAAGTTGCTTACAGATGTCCATAGGCGGCAGTGACCACTTACCATCAGGTGGACTGCATGCTTGTTTACTACTTCAATATTATAAAAAAATGCGTTCAATATAACCAAACTATACAATAATATTGGGTAAGGATGGTTCCGGCTTACTTTTGGTCAACCGATCATCTTAGTCCTTGGGAGTAGCAAAGTATCTGTTTATTATAGACTTAAAGACAAACCCACTGAGTTTTTTACTGGATCTCTTCAGTTGAGGTCGTGTTCCGATCCGGCGATAGTGTAAAAAAATATATGTAACTGACAATTTGTAAGTGCCTGTGTAGGCCTATGCAAAATAAAGACATTTCATTTCATTTCATTGACTCCAGATAAAACTCATGTTTTATTTGACGTTGATAAGAAAGATTCATGTGCGGCATTTACTATCAGGCGGACTTCGTGCTCGTCTGCTACTGCACTCTAAAAATGGCCTTGCGAATGATAAACTAGAAAGATAATCTTGTAATTATTGAACTGTAATAGTACGATTATACAATTAATTATCCGGATGCGAGCAAGTCAATTAAACCCTCTAATTGTTAATCATTGCATCCGGGAACGTAGCGTGGCAAAGAATTACCATACTTGTTTAGTTGCGCTTGCGCATAATGCGGGTTGGGTTACGAGTACTTCAAATTAAACAGATGTTTTGTATAGGTAGTGCGCATGCCTGTCCCTGTAGTTCCGGGACCAGAATAGGACTACGGTACCCTCTGCCTGTCGTAAGAGGCGACTAAAAGAGGCTTCCGGGGTTGCGGGCGGGAAGAGTGGGAGCTCGACCCGTCCGGCCAAGCGACCCCGGGAAGGACGGTGGCATGTGTGGTTGCATGCTGCCGTAAAAACCAGCAGGTGCGGTGAGCAGTTCACGCCCACCAGGGAAGAGCCCGATGGGGCATACGCTGAGGACACCGGCGGCGGTCAAGTGGAGTTCCCGGAGTCCTCTTCGCAGCGTCGACGTCGGCCACCGGGGGGGTTTTAGTGCGGTAAGAATCCCACATAACCCGCGTCGCTCCCACGACGTCGGGTACTTTTTGAAAGTTTCCCCCTCGAAAACAAAAAAAAAAAAAAAAAAAAGGTAGTGCGCATGCGACAGGCTGAAACTAGCTCTGTCAATCAGGAGGTCCGGGGTTCAAATCTTAGGCACTCAAATCGTCCCTGTAGTTCCGGGATTAGAATAGGGCTACGGTATCCCCTGACTGTCGTAAGAGGCGACTAAAAGGGTCTTCCGGGGTTGCGGGCGGCTAGAGTGGGAGCAACCTTCCCGCCAGGAGATCCTGGGAAGGACGGCGGTATGTGTGGTTGCATATCATCGTAAAGACTAGACGAAGCGGTGGGCCCAGCCGCCAATCTGGGAGGAGCCCGATGGGGCAACGCGCTCAAAAGATTCCGGTTGCATTCCTTTGGAGATCCTGGAGTCCTCTTTTTAGCACTGAGGACGGCCACCGGGGAGTTTTAGTGCGGTAAAAATCCCACATAACCCTGCTTTGCCCACGGCGTCGGGTACCTTTTGAAGGTTTCCCCTTCGAAAAAAAGGCACTTCAGTTATTTTGAAATAATGTATATTAAAAATGAATTATAATTGCATTACTATAAAGGAAAACATAGAACATAGAGCAGTGATTGCCTAATGGTTGAAACTTATTATTAGGTACTATAACGGTTATTAATAAAATGTGGTACAGTACCAACATTGCATATGGTCCCGTACATACAAAGAAAGATTTTCTTTATAAATATTGATGCCTATTAAACTGTAGATGACCTACATTATAGGACAGATAATAATATAAACCTGTTTAAATTGCCAGTAAGCTACACTTAGTAAAGTAGATAACTCTAATCAACTAAAGATTACATTTGCATATTTTAGAATGTACCATAAAGTATTGTAAAAACAAACTAAAAGTAATAACCTTATAATATATTTATATGTTTGACTAAATGGTGCTATACATTTGATATATTATTTATGTCGTCAGCCCATTATTGTCCCACAGCTGGGCACAGGTCTTCTCTCATGAGAGAGTATTACGCCATAGTCCACCGCGCTGGTCAAGTGCGAATTGGTGGACTTCACGCACCTCCGAGAACTTTTTTTTTTTAAAGAACTCTCGGGTGTGTAGGTTTCCTCACGATGTTTTCCTTCACCGAAAAGCAGTGATAATTAATTTCTAATACGCACATAATTTTAGACAAATCAGTGGTGCGTGCCGGGGTTTGAATCTCGGACCTCACGATCGAGAGGGCAAGTTTCAACCATTGGGCTGATTTATATTATTTATACAAACATATATCTACAATATTATAGATGAAAGAGTTGTCTATACTAATATTATAAAGAGGAAAACTTTGTATTTTTGTATGTTTTAATGAATTAATTTAAAAACTACTGAACTAATTTTAAAAATTCTTTCACCATTAGAATGCCACATTATCCCTGGATAACATAGGCATTTTTTTATTACTAGGATACGTAAGAGGTTCTTCCTAAAACTTCAGTTAGTCAGCGCGAACAAAGTCGCGCTGACTAACTGGATTCTGCCAGTTTTCAATAAACACATAAAACACAGTCGTGATAATAATAAACAAATGTTTTTTTGTAATATATCTCGGTCTTACACTGAGCATTTTTTTTTAGGTTACGTATCCAAAGTGTAAAAACGGAACCCTAATACTAAGACTCCGCTAACTGTCTGTCTTTCTGTCATCAGGCTGTATCTCATGAACCGTACTAGCTACATAATAGTGGTTGCCGGCACACTTTTATATGAGGCGTCCATCATAGCCCTCGGGAGTAGCAACGCTTCTGTGATTGACTTCAGATGGAACGCATGTTCTGTATGAAGTTTATTACAGATGTCCATGGGCGGCAGTGACCACTTACTATTAGGTGGACTGCATGTTCCTTTGCTACTTCAGTCAGATAAAAAGAAAGGTAGACAGCTATAATTTTCACAGATGATGTATTTCTGTTTCTGTATAAAAAAAAAAATGTGTGCGTGTACTAGCGTACACTCGTAAGAAGTGAAACTTCTTTATGACGTTATTTTTCAAAAAATAATTTACTATATGCAACTTTACAGAAATTGGTTAAATAAAGTTAAATTAGATAAAGTTTAATAAAAGGCTTTTATTAAACTTTATCTAATAATCTAATCTTTAATAATCTATCTAATATCACGCATGGTAGGGATAACAAAAAGATGGCGCGTAACAGAAAAAGATGGCGCGTAACGAAAAAATGTTACACTAATTTTTTTTCCAACCCCGATAAAGAAGTTTCACTTCAATAAGGGGTAAACGAGATTTTTCATTTTTTATAGATAATGATACGGAAATCTTCTTGCGCGGGTACGACTCGCACTTAGCCAATTATTAATATTGAAAAAATAAAGATGCCATTACCGACGCGCCTACTATATGTTTCGAAGGCGATCAACGTTCTTTAATTGGAAACAGAACTCCTACGAACCTTAAAAACCAGTTGTTTAGCTAAGATATCCATTTCAAGATTACAATCTTTCTTATAATCATTAGAAAGAAGTAGTTTTTTGAGTGATCTTTATCACTTATCAGATTATAATTAGTGATGTTTAATTGCTCGATTCTTAGATTCTTAGTTTTTTTTCTATTTTAAGAAGGAGATAAATAATTGTGAGTCAATAAAGCAGTACTTCGTATTATCTAAGATATATAAAGTCATTAGACAATAGACCAGAGATAGCCTAATTGTTGAAACTTGCCCTCTCAATCGGGAGGTCTGAGTTTCAAACCCAGGCACCACTGATTTATGTGCGTATTAGAAATTAATTATCATTGGTTTTCGGTGAAGTAACATCGTGAGGAAACCTCCGAGAACTTTTTTTTTTAAAGAACTCTCAGGGTTCTTTAAAAAAAAAGTTCTCGGAGGTCTGTGAAGTCCACCAATTCGCACTTGGCCAGCGCGGTGAGCTATGGCCTAATCGAATGAAATGAAATGAAATGTCTTTATTTTTGTATAGGCCTACGGGGGCACTTACAAAGTCTCAGTTACATTTTTTTTTCTTACACTACCACCGGATCGGAAAACGACCTCAACTGAGAAGATCCGGCAAGAAACTCAGCGGGTTTGTCTTTTTTCTTATTTATAACCATTTTTTTTATATATATAATTACAATCATGATTTTTTACATGGTAATGAAAGTTAGCTCCAGTATCTTGCCTAAAACTCTCTCATTCTGAGAAGACCCGTGCCCAGCAGTGAGACAATAATGGATTGTACCCCATATAAAGTCATTGGCTTGACGTAATATTGTTCTACAAAAAAACGCAAGCATTTTAGATATCTTTATTTAATATGTCAAATACCAATTAAATATTTAATTAATTTAAATTACCAAACTCAAATTATAGCAATAATAAAAATGTTATATAATTTTTGGTAAACTACATTATTGCTATTTACCGTGCCCGAAAGCGCATATGCACATTCATATATAATCTGTTGTTATGGCGAATGAGAAGTGTATCGTGATTATTATTCTTTTTGACAGTTTGTGTTTTGATTTTTAGCAGTTTTTGCTTAGAAGACTATAAAACCTCAAGTCATTTATTTGATACTAGCTTTTACGCGGGTGAAGCTTATGAGATTCGCTCGCCCTTAAATAAATATCAAAGATTACATTCCAGTAGAACTAAATGAATGTGATTTAGTATTTAAATATCGCTACATACAATTTTAAAGGATTTTTTTTATTAAAAAGTAACCTGCTTTTTGAATAAAAGCGTGACGAACAAAATTACATTTACATTTATATAGTAGTAGAGATTACAAAGTATACACATTACTTTTATTTCTTTAATTCCGTCAAACTAACACAAGGCTGTATGGGTAACGATCCTTTGCTTAATCAGATTGGCGGGAACATTTAAAAAATCTGTCAAAATGTCAAAAATGACATTTATCGAATTATAGCATGCACATTGTTTATTCGTGCGATATTCGTTACGCCATAAATACAATATGGCACACGAAGATATTCTGGTTATTTATGACTTCGAGCTTCTCTTTGACGAATGACGAAATTACCAACTCGAACGCCACTCACAAATTTATAGTCGAAAGGTGTTTCATAAAATAAACAACAGATGTTTTGCCATTCTATATTCTAGAAAGGAATTGGCATGCTCAAATATATTGTGATATTTTATTGTATATAATTGCACTCAAGTAATAAATATCGTAAATTTTGTAACCGTATTGTTGTTTGAATATAAAATGCGAACCAAAGACATTCAAAGAGTTATTAATAATGTGCATAATCTCTTTGATGCAATTTGCAAAAATGGTGAAATACACAAATAAAAAATGTGTGCGTGTACTAGCGTACACTCGTAAGAAGTGAAACTTCTTTATGACGTTATTTTTCAAAAAATAATTTACTATATGCAACTTTACAGAAATTGGTTATATAAAGTTAAATTAGATAAAGTTTAATAAAAGGCTTTTATTAAACTTTATCTAATAATCTAATCTTTATAATCTATCTAATATCACGCGTGGTAGGGATAAGAAAAAGATGGCGCGTAACAGAAAAAGATGGCGCGTAACAGAAAAAGAAGGCGCGTAATGAAAAAATGTTACACTAAATTTTTTTCCAACCCCGATAAAGAAGTTTCACTTTTGTTTTCCAACCCCAATAAAGAAGTTTCACTTCAAAAACTTCGTGATTTAACTGCTGAAGCAACACCGCTATTCCTCTTTTTGCATTTAACAGTATTTAGCAGTTGTGTCTTTTGTTTTGAAGGATTTACGATGAGCAGGCTTACTTTACTTTACTTAATACACAGAAGTAGCGCAGGTATATTAATATTTATGAAGTAGGATATCAGCAGTGGCCATTTGTCATATTAAGTATAAAAGAATTGAGCATTACAAGAGAATGACTAGACAAGCTAATAATATACGACTTATAAATCCTAGGACTAAACAATATGGAAAAAGTAATATTCTATATGAAGGAGCTCAACTATACAACAAATTGCCTAAAGATATAAAAGACGCTAAAACACTTCCTACGTTTAAAAGAATACTAAAAGACCAGATTTTGAGGAGTTTTTCAGACACTTAAATTTTCCATAAATAGATATAACTTTACAAGCATACACACATATTTATTGTACTGTTTTTACATATTTCTTTATGAGAGACCTATAAACTGGCGTATGCAAAGTAAAAACATTCCACATTAATATTCACCAAGCCATAGGCCTAAGTAAATAACTCCCTAGATTTGCTTTTAAAAATCCAATTTACTTATCAACCTATTGTTATCACACCTACCCTATCATCACCTACGTCAGTTGACCAGTTTGACAGACAGTTTTGTTAATTTGTAGTTGTAATTTTCTCTGTGAGTGATTTTTGTAGATCTTTTGAGAAAATAAATGTTATAACCGTAACCGTAAGTAGCTATTATATGCTCGACTGCTTCATTAATTGTGTTTAATATAAGCAAAATAATTTAGTATTTTAACATAAATCTAGGTCAAATAGTTAAAAAAATGCAGTTTTGTGTATTTACAAGTTAAAATTATTCACCGCGATAAAATTATTACATAATTTCGTAGCGACAGACAAAAATCTAGAAATAAAAACAACGTGTGTGTACTTATATAAGTATGCAAGAAGTTTGTGTATTTGGAGTAACTCATAAAATATAATTCATGCATTCAAACACATTTTAATTGAGGAAATGACCAAGAAGCATGAAAGTAAATATTAAAAATATGAATGGAGTTTTGTATATAAATTATAAGTATAGAACATAAGTGTCTACAAAATTAATGCATAAAATAGTATTGATACTCTGAGATCTTTTTAATTATGTATATACTTACATCACCATATTTAATTTGCTGGTAGTGTTACGTTAAATTATAAAAAAGGTAAAGTAAAAAAGAAACTCAAAAACTCTTTTTCTTTTTAGTCTATAGCCTATAAATTTATGATCATTTATCATCATTTATGATTAAGGTGGTAGAACCAGTGTACTTCGACCGGAGAAGTACCACCGCCACACCTATTTCTACCGTGAAGCAATTCTTGCGTTTCCATAGAAGGGTGTGGTTGCCGGCACACTTTCACATGAGGCGACCATCATAGTCCTCGGGAGTAGCAACGCATCTGTGATTGACTTCAGATGGAACCCATGTTCTGTATGAAGTTGATTACAGGTGTCCATGGGCGGCAGCGGCCACTTACCATCAGGTGGACTGTATGCTCGTTTGCTACTTCAGTCAAATAAAAAAAAAGATCATTTTCCTAGAGCGAACACAGTAAGGGAAGCCGTCAAACTAGAAACAAAACTAGGCTACAAATAGATCAAGTATCTACCTCGTCATGTTTTTAAAGATTTGTAAAATCTATTTGTTAATACCGTATAAGTTTATGTTTAAAACACAATGTGTAATGAAGCATTCATGTTAGTAATTAATTATTATTAATTGTTTCTCTAGAGCAGTGATAGCCTAATGGTTGAAACTTGCCCTCACGATTGGGAGGTTCGAGGTTCAAACCCCGGCACGCACCACTGATTTTTCTAAAATTATATGCGTATTAGAAATTAATTATCACTGCTTTTCGGTGAAGGAAAACATCGTGAGGAAACCTACAGACCCAAAAGTTGTTTAAAAAAAAAAAAACTCGGAGGTGTGTGAAGTCCACCAATTCGCACTTGGCCAGCGCGGTGGACTATGGCCTAAATTCTCTCATTCTGAGAGAAGACCCGTGCCCAGCAGTGGGACAATAATGGGTTGACAACAACATACAATTGTTTCTCTAAAAAAAAGCTTGTAAGAAGAGAACCCTGCTCAGCAGAATAACACTAAAGATGTAATTATAGTGATGCTTAAGGTTAACCCTTTCGGAATCCAATCGAATTTGAGGCGTAAACTAGATTTGTTTTTAAAGATCACATGACCGCCTCTGATGGGAAATTATTACGATTGCGGTTAGGGCTTTCAATAACAATTATAGACAAAATGGTTCTATAAAATATTACTATGTTATTGAGTTTCCACCAATTCGCACTTGGCCAGCGCGGTGGACCATGGCTCTTCTGTCTGACTACTACTACTATGAGTAATACTGTCGCATTCTGAGAAAAGACCCGTGCCCAGCAGTGGGATTGGGAATAATGGTTTGAGGACGATTGAAAAGTATAAGCCCAAATTCCTATGAAATTTTATCCCCTCTTTTGGTGTAGATTATTTCTCTCTCATATCTCCAAAATTAAATGGAACACGGAAAGCTTACCTACTAAAACAAATAATATACAAATCTGTTCAAAGATGAATCGATCAACACATGTAAAGAAACGGAAACACAGTCGAATTGAGAACTTTAATACAATAATAATAATATAATAATATACTCTATTGTACCCAGAAAAAAGAAAAATAATACAGTAAATTACAATAATAAAATACAAAACTTTCTCCTTTTTTAAAAAAAAATAAAAAATCCTTGAATAATTTCAATGTGCCTTCAGAGTTTTTTAAAACAAATTATGATTATAAATATAAAAAAATATGATTATTTCTTACTAATAAACTGATGACCCTAGTCGTAAACTTTAAACGGGGTTTAAATATCCTTGACATAACAAAATGTTAGCGGGCGATCTTGATTATTAAAATATAATAAGAACGTTACATATAACATTTTAGTTCTCAAAGTAATTAGTTTTTAATTATAATTTAATTGGTACTTGTTTGAAAGTTGTATTAATTTGCCTACGTCAATGTTAGATTTAAATACGGCAAGAAGATAATAATCTAGATATATTGGTAGGTATCAGACACGGACTAATTAGTAGCATTATAAAAAAGTCAAAATTTACTCGACCATTTAAAAATTATAAAATGTATTTAAATTAGTTAGTCGTCTCATTAAAACAATGTTCAGCAGCCAAACTCTAAAAACTGCGATTGATTTTAATAAATGTAAATCATTTAAAACGCCCTTAAGCCATGTAGTACCAAAAAGTTTATACTTAAAATGTGTATCTTTATGAAAAATGTTAATAAGAACAGAGCATTCCATTTTAGGTTAGTGTTAATGTTATAAAACCAAAATGTAATAGAAGTTTTAAATTAAGTAGGCATTTCTACATGACCTTATCCAAATTACAATTAATCAGTCAATTTTTATTCAAGTTCCATGCATTTTACTTGATGATAAGTGGCTAATTTTCGAAGGTGGTAGAACCAGTGTAGTTCGAGCGGGAAAGTACCACCGCCACGCCTATTTCTAGCGTGAAGCATTTCTTGCGTTTTGATAGAAAGGTTTGGTTGCGAGCACACTTTTATTCGAGGCGACCACCATAGTCCTCAGGAGTAGCAACGCATCTGTGATTGACTTCAGATAGAACCCATGTTCTATATGAAGTTGAATACAGATGTCCATGAGCGGCAGAGACCCATAACCATCAGGTGGACGGCATGCTCGTTTGCTACTTCAGTCAGATAAAAAAAATGATAGACATCTGTAAGGTTGTCTACGAGCTTTGCTATTTTGCTTTGTCTCGGATGCACATGTCTCTCTTACACCCTTCAAACAAAAGCGAGGACTCAGAGCTAAATAAATAGATTAAGCATACAAAAGTTTTCAAAGTAAAATTCTATTGTGAGTAGGCACAAAACTTAAAATAAAATTGAATCAAACTCAGCGAAAATTATCAAAATATGTATTTATTGAATCTTTCTCTGTTAAGTTAATATTTGAGCGCAGTTATTATTCTTCTAATGTATTTTTTTATTATACTGAAGTAGCAAACGAGCATGCTGTCTACCTCTACCTGATTGTAAGTGGCCACTGCCGTCCATGGGCTTGGCAAGGATCTTCATAAAGAACAGGGTTTCTATCTGAAATCAGACACAGATAAGTTGAGTATTTTTGTAGCAATCCCGAGGACTGAGATGGTCGCCTCATACAAAAGTAAACCGGCAACCACACCCCTCCACCGAAACGCAAAAACTGCTTCACGCTAGAAATAGCTGACGCGGTGCTACCTTCCCGGTCGAATTACATTGGTTCTACCACCAAGCAAATACTGTGTATGCAACATTATAATTTTATTTACATCTTTAATATTTCCACAAATTTCCGCACATACCGACAGATTATAGATTAGCAATTAATGAAAAGGTTACACGCAATACACAGTGTTATGAAAATACTAGACAAATGTTTATTGAGACATATATCATCAACATTTATAATATATAGAATCCATTTAGAATCCAATCAAGTTTTGGTAAGAAAAGCCATTATTGTGGATTAATTTATATGAAACGGCAATTTTAATTTATTTTTCAAAGGATTATTAGTCTGGGCGCCTGCGATGGCTTTAGGCGCTAGACATGTTTAAATTTTTCTCACAACATATGTATGAGCACCGAGGTCACCTCGTTTTTTTGAGGTCTTTAATGCTTTCCGTATAATAATAGAGATGTTATCTCAATGATAATTGATATTGTTATATTTTATCTAAATTGGATCAATAAAATGTGTATTCTTAACTGTAATCAGTAATTTCACTGTCATACAAAGTAAACTTTGACACAAGGTCTCTCAACAAATACTTAAAAAAAACTTTTTGTGTTACGACACGAAAAAGTATAATGGTATTTTTTGCAATTATATTGTTAGGAATTTAATTGTTACTGTATTATTTCCAAATATAATCACTCTGGCCAAGTTGACTGGGCAAGTTTCATAAAGTTATACACCTATTTTTAACGTGAAGCATTCGTGCGTGCCGGTACACTTTTATATGAGGCGACCATCTTAGTCCTCGAGGGTAGCAACGCGTCTGTGATTGACTTCAGATAGAACCCATGTTCTATTTGAAGTTGCTTACAGGCGTCCATGTGCGGTAGTGACCACTTACTATCTATCAGGTGGACTGCATGCTTGTTTGCTACTTCATTTTTTAAAAAAAAAAGGTATGATTCTGTTAAAGATTTTTATTCGACCCATTTAAGCTTAGCTTATTTGTTATTAGGTTAAACTTAAAAACTGTCATACTTCCCGCTAAGATTTCTTTCTATGTCATGGATGCTATGGATCCACAAATATGAATACAAACACCCAAACCCAGGTCCACCAATTCGCACTTGGCCAGCGCGGTGGACTATGGCCTAAACTCTCTCATTCTGAGAGAAGACCCGTGCCCAGCAGTGGGACGATAATGGGTTAACGACGACCCAAACCCAGGACAGAAACCTGAAATCATCATTAAGGTGTCTTGCTGGGCATTGAACCCGGAACTGTTTGCGTATCAGACCGGTATAGTGGCCGCGCTACCACGCGTGTCCTCCTATATTTTTATTAGTAATTATACAAAATATTAGCAAATATATAATTTAGCAACATTCAGTATACCCAGTGTATCAACAAACGCACAATAGGGCATGTTCGCACGCCGCGGTTTTCTCGTCAGATCTCATCTTAATATGTGTACCGACCCTGACCTATAAGTATTATTTTTGGACCACTTTTTGTGTACTTTATATACCATCCATGAGAACCACATGCTGCCTAAATGACATTTGGTATTACATTAAAGCAGCATCAACAAAATATTTCATAAAATGCAGAGTCATGTATTTTCGCCACAACGAAAAAAGACATAATAATGTGCTAGAGCGGCAGTCAGCACAAGGCGGACCGCGGTCCGCGTCCGGACCGCGGAAGGACGAACCTAGGACCGCCAAGTTATCTCTGATATACCTAGTACCTACTTACATAACTTTACAACAACAATAATCTCACTTATGTTTAACAATTGGCTTATTCATTAATTTGAAATCGATTGCAATTGAGTTGGAACTATATTGAATAAATCTAAATTTAAGTGGAATTAATGGAGTAATTAATTTGACATTGATATAAATTGACATTGAATAAATTTGTTTTGAATTGGTAGTGAAACGGTAATTAAATTAACTTTGTAATATAATCCATAGTGATAATTCAATATGCATAAATTTATAAAATTTAATTAGACTAAGAATTTTTCTATTGTAAAAGGCGGCGGATACGTAATCCCGCACAACAACTAAGGGTCTAGGATACGGCTGAAAAACAGCGCTGCATGGGATTTCTATCCAGTGTCAGTAAACGCTGAGCCACCTTCTTTTGCCTTTTGTCTATAAAAAAAAAAGAAATCAAAATAAACTCGTCATTATTATTTTTGGACCTCGATTAAACTTTTCAACAATATCCGATCTCTACTCTTAACTGCTTGCCGACCCCTGCGCTAGAGGCTGTATTCATCTGGACAAAGGCTTTCTCTAATAGAAGTTGTGCCAAGAGTGATCGCGTCTATATGCGTGCCGGTACACTTTTATATGAGGCGACCATCTTAGTCCTCGAGGGTAGCAACGCGTCTGTGATTGACTTCAGATAGAACCCATGTTCTATTTGAAGTTGCTTACAGGCGTCCATGTGCGGTAGTGACCACTTACTATCTATCAGGTGGACTGCATGCTTGTTTGCTACTTCATTTTTTAAAAAAAAAAGGTATGATTCTGTTAAAGATTTTTATTCGACCCATTTAAGCTTAGCTTATTTGTTATTAGGTTAAACTTAAAAACTGTCATACTTCCCGCTAAGATTTCTTTCTATGTCATGGATGCTATGGATCCACAAATATGAATACAAACACCCAAACCCAGGTCCACCAATTCGCACTTGGCCAGCGCGGTGGACTATGGCCTAAACTCTCTCATTCTGAGAGAAGACCCGTGGCCAGCAGTGGGACGATAATGGGTTAACGACGACCCAAACCCAGGACAGAAACCTGAAATCATCATTAAGGTGTCTTGCTGGGCATTGAACCCGGAACTGTTTGCGTATCAGACCGGTATAGTGGCCGCGCTACCACGCGTGTCCTCCTATATTTTTATTAGTAATTATACAAAATATTAGCAAATATATAATTTAGCAACATTCAGTATACCCAGTGTATCAACAAACGCACAATAGGGCATGTTCGCACGCCGCGGTTTTCTCGTCAGATCTCATCTTAATATGTGTACCGACCCTGACCTATAAGTATTATTTTTGGACCACTTTTTGTGTACTTTATATACCATCCATGAGAACCACATGCTGCCTAAATGACATTTGGTATTACATTAAAGCAGCATCAACAAAATATTTCATAAAATGCAGAGTCATGTATTTTCGCCACAACGAAAAAAGACATAATAATGTGCTAGAGCGGCAGTCAGCACAAGGCGGACCGCGGTCCGCGTCCGGACCGCGGAAGGACGAACCTAGGACCGCCAAGTTATCTCTGATATACCTAGTACCTACTTACATAACTTTACAACAACAATAATCTCACTTATGTTTAACAATTGGCTTATTCATTAATTTGAAATCGATTGCAATTGAGTTGGAACTATATTGAATAAATCTAAATTTAAGTGGAATTAATGGAGTAATTAATTTGACATTGATATAAATTGACATTGAATAAATTTGTTTTGAATTGGTAGTGAAATGGTAATTAAATTAACTTTGTAATATAATCCATAGTGATAATTCAATATGCATAAATTTATAAAATTTAATTAGACTAAGAATTTTTCTATTGTAAAAGGCGGCGGATACGTAATCCCGCACAACAACTAAGGGTCTAGGATACGGCTGAAAAACAGCGCTGCATGGGATTTCTATCCAGTGTCAGTAAACGCTGAGCCACCTTCTTTTGCCTTTTGTCTATAAAAAAAAAAGAAATCAAAATAAACTCGTCATTATTATTTTTGGACCTCGATTAAACTTTTCAACAATATCCGATCTCTACTCTTAACTGCTTGCCGACCCCTGCGCTAGAGGCTGTATTCATCTGGACAAAGGCTTTCTCTAATAGAAGTTGTGCCAAGAGTGATCGCGTCTATATGCGTGTCGGTGACATCATCTTTATCTGCATCCTTATCTATGATAATGGTAATCCAATCCCATGGCTGTCCATGTTACCATCGGACACTACTCGTGTTTATAGTTCCCTTTTGTCTTTTAAGTAAGCAATCGTAAGTTTTTATGAAAGAATTTAATAATAATTATTATTTTTTACCTGATTGTAGCAGCAAATCATGCATGCAGTCGGATGGTAATTGGTCATTGCCGCCTATGGACATCTGTCCATCAATAACTTCAATAACTTCATATAGAACATGGGTTCTATCTGAAGTCAATCACAGATGCATTGCTACTCCCGAGGACTATGATGGTCGCCTCATATAAAAGTGTACCGACAACGAAACGCAAGGACTGCTTGACGCTAGAAATAGGTGTGGCGGTGGTACTTCCCCGGTCGAACTACACTAGTTCTACCACCTACGAAATTAAATATTTTAGTGACTATTTTAACACAACCATTATATTTTCAATGTATCGGCCAGCGTAGTGAACTCTGGCCTCATTCTAAGAGAAAAAATCCGTGGCCACAAATGAGTCAATGACAACATATTTTTCTGTTATGAACATTAACTTTAAGTAAACTGCTTTGGTAATAAGTATTTTCAAAATAATTTTAAAGGTAATAGAACTTTTTGTATTTCGACTCTGGAGGCAATATCGTCACACCTATCACTAGTTCACAATAGCAGTTTTAAGCTGTGCTGTATTCTGGTTAAAAGAGAAGTAGTAGTTGTGTAGGGCACATCCCATTATCCTACTGCTTGGCACGGGTCTTCTCTCAGAATGAGAGAGTTTTAGGCCATATTCCACCGCGCTGGCCAAGTGCGAATTGGTGGACTTCACACACCTCCGAGAACTTTTTTTTAAATAACTCTTGCGTGTGTAGGTTTCTTCACAATGTTTTCCTTCACCGAAAAGCTTAATTTCTAATATGCATATTAATCAGTAGTGCGTGTCTGGGTTTGAACCTCGATCCTCCCGATTGAGAGGGAAAGCTTCAACCATTAGGCTATCACTGCTCTAGTTCCGCGCTGTAGTTGTGTATATCCCCCATAGCATACATACTTATCCGAAGCTTTACAACTTAGTGTTCAGGCGTACATACATATCTTTGATTATATTAACTTGAGGCTGTAATTTTATTGGAGTTTGATTACAGATATTAATGTAGCACAGTGACCTCTACCCATACCCATCAATAGATTACGTTCTCGTATAAAATAAAAAAGTCTCCTGTAAATTTCAATGCCAGTTTAAACGCAACGCGTTCACATGAAGCAGTAAATTTAATGTATGTTATAAAATACATAGTTAAGTATTTCCATTTATTCTCATAAAAGTCTTTAACGTCAAAATAAATGTCAAGTATTGGTCATTAAACTATCAACGCATTTTTTCTAATAGCTTTAAACTTTGATGAATCACTTTGCGAGCCCTACGACCTTTTTGTCTCGCTCGGCGACCAAGAAAACATATTGCATCACTAGCAGTTAATTTGACATAAAAAACGAGTATAGGATATTAGGGATGTGTAAGAAAATGTTTTAAATAGGCACATTTTTATTTAAGACGCTTTTAATTACTTATATTCCTTTTTTGTGACGGGGAGGAAACCTTCAAAAGATACACTGAAGCTTTGGGAGTGACCACGGGTTATGTGCGAATTTTACCCACTAAAACCTCCTCGGTGACCTTCCTCAACGCTTGCAGGTGATCCCGGGTTCTCCAATGGAACGCACTGGTGCCATCTAGCGCGGCGCCCTTCATGGATACGTCTCTTGGGGGAAATGTAGTTGACACCTTTGGTGTCTACGACGACATACAGCCACACATACCGCCGTCCTTCTTTGGGTTGCTGGCTGAGCAGTTCAAGCTCCCACTTAAGCCGCCTGCAACACCAGGAGCCCCTTTTAGTCGCCTCTTACGACAGGCAAGGGATATCGTAGCCGTATTCTACTCCCCGAATACAGGGGAAAATTATTTATAATTCTATTGTTCGTTCGGGATGGTTTGGTTTGATGATTGGTCGTCGCCGCCACGTCTATGTATTTCTAACGAGAAGCAGTTCTTGCGTTTCGGTAGAAGGATTTGGATTCCAACTGATTTATGTATATGGATGCCAAGTTATAGGTATTTATGTGGGGTAAGTGATTCCACATCAAAGGATGTTGTATCATATGACCGCGGTTTAATATGGTACTACAACTGATTTTTTTTCCCGATTATTATGTAATTGTGCTTGCGATCTTAAATATCATAGGACACACCAGAGTGAAAGCAAAATTCTTATATTTCTGCTAAACTTTTTTTTACCTGATCGCAGTAGCCACCACTCCATGTCCACCTGGTGGTAAGTGGTCACTGCCGCCCATGGACATCTGTAAGCAACTTCATATAGAACTTGGGTTCTATCCGAAGTCAATAACAGTTGCATCGCTACTTCCGAGGACTATGATGGTCGCCTCATACAAAAGCGAATATTGTCAGTAATGAAGAATACCAGCCTGTGTAGTGTGTGAGGAGGTTTATCAACCTCGCTGGAAAAGTGCTAATTGAATGTAAGTTCCATCCATCCATCAGCCTTTAAAAGTCCACTGCTGGACATAGGCCTCCCCTAATGTGCGCCACTTCGACCGGTCCTGAGCCATCTGAATCCAGCGGTTACCCCCTAATGGCAGCTCAATCGAACTTACAATATCTCTTAGTAAATATTTAGTATCAGTTCAAGTGAAACCGCAAAAATTGTTTGTTTAAACAAACAGCGGTTAACAAAACAAGCAACTTGCAATGACTTGTGATTACCGCACGTAAAGGCGCGTAATAATATTTGAAACTGCGCGGGCGCACCTATTGTGTCAAGACAATTGCAGCTGACACAAGGCGGTGAGATAAATTATGTTGGCGCTAAAATAAAGGAATGAAATACCTCTTGACGTATTCATGGTCGAAACTGTTGTACGGAGGTGTTTTGAAGGTGGTAGAACCAGTGTAGTTCGACCAGGGAAGTACCACCGCCACACCTATTTCTAGCGTGAAGCATTTCTTGCGTTTTGATAGAAGGGTGTGGTTGCCGGCACACTTTTACATGAGGCGACCATCATAGTCCTCGGGAGTGGCAACGCATCTGTGTTTGACTTCAGATAGAACCCATGTTCTGTATGAAGTTGATTACAGATGTCCATGAGCGGCAGTGACCACTTACCATCAGGTGGGCTGCATGCTCGTTTGCTACTTCAGTTAAATAAAAAAAAAATCGAGATTTCGTTCGTTTTGAGTTACGATTCTTGCTTTTTAAACCACTCAAAGACTGACGCTCAAGAATTACACAACTATCCAACTTCAGATCATAATTTTTTTTTATATAAGATGTCTGAGTGCCTTCGGCTAGCCATCTTAGTTACTTTATTATCGAACCCTAAACTCTGATATTGGACTCGTAACACAACATATGGCATAAAAATAAGCAAACGACACAATCGATTGTATTATATTGCACACGTTTTCTGAGTTTTTTCACAACATGGAAGGGCGCACTCAAACACGAGCAAATGTTTGCTTTAACTTTGATATTTTTTTATGTATATGTATATTAATAAAAAAATCCCTAACAGCACTCCTTGGAAATTCTATTCAAGAATAGGATCTTCTTAAAAGAGACCTACTCACCTAAGGCGTTCTAACTTAGTCCACAGGGCTTTTTTTTTTTGTTTTCGAGGGGGAAACCTTCCAAAGGTACCCGACGCCGTGGGAGCGACGCAGGGTTATGTAGGATTTTCAGGGTTATGCGCTCCGTCTAGTCTTTACGACTGTATGCGACCACACATACCGCCGTCCTTCCCGGGATTGCCTGACCGAACGGTTCGAGCTCCCACTCTAGCCGTCTGCAACCCCGTAAGCCCCTTTTAGTCGCCTCTTACGACAGGCAGGGGATACCGTAGCCCTATTCTGACCCCGAGGCTACAGGGACAGTCCACAGGGCTAGCAACGCATATGTGGCTATCCTCAGGCAAGTCTGATCTCATATGGGGTTGATTACAAATGTCCAGGGGTGGCAGTGACCACTTTCCATCAGGTGGACTGCATGCTCGCTTACTGATTAATCATACTTCATACTAATATTAAAAAGGCGAAAGTTTGTGAGTGTGTTAGTTACTTCTTTACGTCTAAACGCCTGGAGCGATTTTCATAAAATTTGATAGGGAGTTAGGACAATCGATACATCGATTTTTTTAACGCGGGCGAAGCTGCAGAGTTCTGCTAGTATTGTATAAAAGGGGAAAATTTCTGGCGGATATTTCCTACAAGTAAGTGTACAGATGCAACAGTATATGGAAAACAACATACTGTAGTGATAACAGCACGGTTATATATAATTCTGTACGATAATTACATTGCTCGACCAGAAACCAGACTGTAATGTAATAAATTATGTCAGCGTCAAGCAAAAGCTTAAACACGGTGACAAAATGGTTGTATCTGAATACCAAATAGTGTTTTATTACATACTAATGGTGCCATGCGGTTTCGACTTTTTTTGTGACGGGGAGGAAACCTTCAAAAGGTATCGACCTTGAGAGGGACTCCGGGTTATGTGGAATTTTTACCCACTAAAACTTCCTCGGTGGCCTTCCTCAGAGCTTGTAGGGGACCCCGGGATCTCCAATTAATTAATAGTTATTAAAATCCAGCGCCTCTACTCTTTCAAGTCTATATCTATCAAAAGTTAATAAAATTTAAAGTTATATTATATTTTTTAAACGCGGATGAAACAGCAGCACTCGCGTAATATTTAATAAAACTGGAATATTTATAAGGTAGAACAAAGCTCACCGATAGGTCTGGACTCTATAATACAATAAATAATGTAAAACTTGAAAGCCTAATGACATCATTTTAAGAAGTATTTTTTATACAATTAAATAGGAAACGAGCATACGGTCCACCTGATGGCATGTAACCACCGCCACCCAAGGACATCTGTAAGCAACTTCATATAAACAGAGGGCTTATCATAACTTGATAAAACTGTTTTTTTTATCTGACTGAACTAGCTAACGAGCATGAAGTCCACCTGATGGTAAGTGGTCACTGCCGCTTATGGACATCTGTAAACAACTTCATACAGAACGTGGGTTCTATCTGAAGTTAATCACAGATGCTACCCCGAGGATTATGATGGTCGCCACATATAAAAGTGTGCCAGTAACCACACCCTTCCATCTCGCGCAAGAAATGCTTCACGCTGGCAATAGGTGTGGCGGTGGTACTTCCCCGGTCGTACTACACTGGTCTACCACCTTGGTTATTACAGATGCGTTGCTGTTCCCACGGACTAACATGGTTGCCTTCTATGAAAGTGTGCTGACAACTATACCTTTCAACCGAAACACAAAAAGTGCTTTACGCTAGAAATACAAACAATACCCGTTTTACTACTTTACACAATTTGTAAATTGAGCATCATCTTTTCTACATAATCCTTTTTAGCCAAAAGAACACAAAATGGATCACGGATAGGAACGTTATTACTTTGATACATAAATACACACACACACAAGCTTTAAGACACGCGTTTTACACTCATAGCCCCACAGTAGAATTTTCTCCTGTGTCATGGGTACCATGGACACACACAAGACGAATACATAAACACCCAAACCCAGAACATGAATCTAAACTCATCATTCAGATACTATCTGGCTGGGAATCGAACCCGGGACCCAATGCGCGTCAGATCGGTATGGTAACCGCTGCGCCACGCGCGTTAATTTGTCGGCGTTTCTTCATCAAAAAACATAATCAATAAATAAAATATTTGAATGTTTATTGTTTACCTTCTATTACCTGCTAACCTACATTAAACACGAGACGTTGCCATTATGCGTTTAAAGCGAAGCGAATCTCGAAGCGGGTCAAAAGCGAGAGTGAATCGAGTAAAAAGTGAGTTCACACCACGTCTGGGCGATCCACTGAGCCAGTTGACTCACCTTGAACTTTTAGCTAAGGCGGCGTGTATACGGAACACATTAAATATTCTAACAATCTGTACATAAATGAGTAGAGTAATTTGATGTAATACCAATTAAAATAACACTTACATACGCCTTACATATTTGATTTGAATGATAGTCGTATAGTATTTAGAAAAAATGCCACAATTTTTAATGGTCCATCGTAAAAATCGGCAATACTTTGATTCGAAGATATATATGTTTTATCTCAATATGTGTTTATTAGGTATATAGCGACGGCAAATGAGTGAAAGTAAAAGATAAACAATAATTTGTTACATGGGTTTCAATACAGGAATCCAGGTTATATAATGAAGTTGAGCAGGTGTGTTTTTAGCAGAATTTGTAGATATATAATATAATTCAATACTTTAAACCAAAGAAGTAAATAATACAAAACGCACACGCACACAAACACACGAACAGATATCCACAAAAGTTATGTTTTAATTGATGTCCTATTATAAGATTAAGTATAGTACATAAGGAAAAGCGAGGCCACCTGCCACAAACATATGTATATGTAAAAGAGGTGGTTTTAACCACGGTTTACCTATATTGTAAAGAAAATGTTACACATAAAGATGAAAAAAAAGAAGTCGAATAGGTAGATGTAGTACCTATACATTAGGTATATGGCTTGCACACATACAAAATTCACGTAGACATCTGTGTCAACACTCACACTGGCACAATCCGTTAAAATAAAAGTAATGTCAGTAATCAATGCCACGACCATATGACCGTGACTTTCTACGGCCCATCCCAGTTTTTACTACTCGTACTAAACCAGTCTTTATAACTCACATTACATAACGTCGAATGAAAGTGAGAGTATATAAAAGTGAAATGAGATCATCTCTCACCTTGACCTTGGGTTTCCTATTGGACGAATTTCTTGTAGAATGTTTTAAACTTAATGAAA
Source organism: Spicauda simplicius (assembly GCA_949699795.1). Taxonomy (NCBI): domain Eukaryota; kingdom Metazoa; phylum Arthropoda; class Insecta; order Lepidoptera; family Hesperiidae; genus Spicauda; species Spicauda simplicius. The sequence continues at coordinate 975,890 of OX453068.1, forward strand.
TACGCGATTATTTTTTGTACATTTGAGCGTCTTTTTAAGAACTAATATCACGGAATTAAGTGTTTTAGTTAAAAAGTATGTTTTGATGTGGTCAGTGTTTAACATGAACATTAGACAGTGTTGGTTTTACTAAATACGATTTCAGCTGTGCTTAACTTCGATCAATGTTACTCAAAACTAAGTTGAAACGGCTTGTTCAACATTTTGAAGTGAAACTTCTTTAGGCGCATGAGGGTAAATTTTTTACAGATGAAACGTCACGCCGGTATGCAACGGAAGTGTCGGAAAAGAGAGAGAGAGTGATCGAGACCGATTGAGAGAGAGTAAGACAGGGCGAACGTAGCATGAGCAACTAGCCGTGGAGTGAGAGTAGGGAGCAAGCGAGTGAGAAAGATTGAGAGAAAAAGTGAGACAGAGCGAACCTCGTATCACGCCTTTTTCCCTTCCTCTTAATCTTGGAAATTTAAAGTTTTAGATTTGTATAAATATAGACAAGATTTATAAATTAGTTCGCCAAAGAAGTTTCACTTCTGACATGTGTACTTTGTACGCACGCATGTTTTTTTTGTATTATTTTGTATCTTTCAAGTACCTACACAACACGATAGCAATTAAAATGATTACCGTATTAATTAAAAAATTTCGCTACAACATAATAAAATAATGCTACAGATAAATGCTACAGCATCACATGTACTATGCTACAGTGTCACGATACTCACAATAAAACTAAGATGAGTTTAAAATTTTGTCACAATTTATTTTTATGTAAAACAAACCTTCTTTGACTTAAGTCTCTAAAATTCCATATAAAACAAAAGCTTTTTCAGAAATAATAGTAACCACGTTTCTACGTAAAATCTCGATTTTTTAATTTTTTAACAACACAACACATTGAAAACATTCATGGAATTATCATTGCGAAAGGATTGTGAAGAGACTCGGAAAGTAACATAGCAGACAGTTATTAAATTACTTCATAGGGTTCTTGTATAATTCAATATACCTGAGACATCTTCGAAAAGTAGACACCATTAAACTGTAAATAAATTCGCTATCACAAAAAGCGAAAGTAATAAAAGCGAGAATTGAATAGCTATACCACTAATCCACTTGACTCACCTTGAACTTAGCTGACGCCATCACTATGAGGCAGACTTTCCCAAAGTGGGCGATACCGGCCCCTTGTGGTCGCTGGAGGCCTAGGGGGGATCAGTAAGGGACTTAAAACATGAAATGAAATAAAATGAAATGTCTTTATTTTGTATAGGCCTCCGGGGGCACTTTCAAATTGTCAGTTTCATGGCGTAAATGCTTATAATTGTTTTAATTAAAGTACTTATTGCTCAATGTTCATTATTGTTAATTTTGAATAAAGGATAATATGTCAGTGCAAAGCTGCATCATTACTGCTGTCTTGGATAAGTCTCGTTAATAATATATAGGTTTAGTTAAACTCAAGGCGAGACTAATGTTATTGAGGCTTTGATAAAAAAAAATGGAGAGCGCTACAAAATAACTGACCATCAAACGGTCGAAAAAGTTTGGAAGCCTCTACTATAAGCAACAGAATATTTTAGTATACGAAATAAAATTTATTAATGTAAAAGAAAATAAAAATAATACTGAATTCTACAATTTTATCGTCATAATACCATAGACTATAGACGAGTATGATAGAATAATACTATTATAATAAACTTGTCAATTTTTGTGTTTTATTTTAATTTTACAACATAGTTTATTTTATAAAACAGGTTAGAATTATGAATAAGAATGTATATTCCAAGCGTGAAGAATTTATGTTGTATTTTATAGGTTTTTGTGCCGTACATAAGCTAGATATTTATAGCGTGGAATTGTGGAATATAATAATTTATGAAATGAAATGTCTTTATTTTGCATAGGCCTACGGGGGCGCTTAAAATTGTCAGTTGCATTTTTTTTACACTACCACCGGATCGGATTTTAATCTTCTTAGTTGAGATTGTCTTAATAATCCGGTGATAGTGTGAGAGAAAAATGGAAACTCATAATTTGTGCCCCCGTAGGAATATACAAAAAATAAAGACATTTCATTTGTGTTCAAATAATGTTATGTAGTAATAAGTGTATGTAGCTCATTACCTCGATCTTACTTTTTAATGTGATGTATTGTAAGCGCCATAAACAAGAGTTGATTATATAAAGCACACAAAGACGCAGAAAATAAAATTAAATAAATCATTTGTGTATTTTGTAACTAGTAGGTATTGTCACCTGACCATTCAAGTCCAAATTGAATCTTTTGTGACCACCAAACATAAATTAAGAACTCATAACCGACTTGTAATTTGTAAGGTTTTTGATCTTAGGATAGATCGACGGGGAGGTTCACTGGAAGACACTGGAAGTGTTTGGTTTCCGGCTCACTTCGAACCTCCACGATCTCACACTTTTCAATGAGGCCATCTTAGTTCTCGGGAATACAGCATCTGTAAGTAACATAAGAAAGAACCGTGTTCTATATGAAGATGCTAACAGATGTCCATGGGTGGCAGTAACCATTTATTATCAGATGGACTGTGTGTTTTTTGAATTGTATAATCGTATTCAATTGTATAGGAAATGTAAGTAAAAAGTAGTATAAAACTAATAGTTTGTATAATATTTATTTATTTATTTATTTATTTATTTATTTATTTATTTATTTATTCAAACTTACGTCTATCATTACAGGTAGTACCCAATACGATAGCGTAGACAATTATTCATTTTTTTAAAAGGTTAACATTATTTTCTATTATTATTAAATATAACTATATATTATTGTAAGATAAAATATTAAAAACAACTTTTGCGAATTCACTCAAGCTACATGAATTGATATCTAGTTTTTCATGTACCTGATTGAGTGTACAGAGAGCTTGGGTGAAAGGTGCCTTAGCTAAAAGGTTGGTCCTGGCTGTTGGTACGACCAGCAGCGGAGGGCGCCGACGTCTCCATATGTACCCATCTGGGACACAGAGTTCAAGACGACACAAAACACTCGGATTATGAGCTATACCACGCAGTAATTTGACTAAGTAAGTAATAAGTGCATACTCTCGACGTACCCTTAATTCGTTATACCCCACCATTCCTAATACAAATAATGTGGGATACATCAACGGATAACACGGGTAGACGCCGTATAGTTTTTGATAGAGGTGTCTTAAGAACTTGTTCTGGACACGTTCTAACATTAGCGTATATTTTGCCTCATAAGGGGCCCATATGACTGCATTGTGTTCCAGATTACTCCTAATCAATGCATCATATAATGCCTTAAGCGCAGCAATATTGGTAATGCCTTGAGATTGTCTTAGAACAAATCCCAGATTTCTGTAGGCTTTTCTACAAATATTTGTAATGTGATCACGAAACCTGAGCTCACAATTTACGCCAACTCCAAGATCCCGTACCTGTGTAACTCGCATCATTGGCTCCGTATGTATACTATATTCATAGTATATGCTATTACGTGCACGGGAGAATGTTATTACTGAGCATTTAGATATATTAAAGTAGAGCTTGTTGATTTGGCTCCATTCTACAATTCTATCTATATCCTCCTGCAGCCGTTTACAGTCCCTATCTTCTTTTATCTCAAGCAGTAATTTAAGGTCGTCTGCAAATAATAAACATTTGCCATGTCTGATAACTTCTGGCAAATCGTTTATCATAATTAAAAATTCGAGAGGACCCAAATTGCTGCCCTGGCTCACTCCTGATCTCGTGTAATATGGATCAGATATATATCCATTTACATCAACGTATTGTTGTCGATCCTTCAAGTAGTTTGCAAAGAAATTCAATAGATGTGGCGTGCAACCGAATTCTGCAAGCTTCTTTAACAAAACATCGTTATCAACTGTATCAAACGCTTTTTTAAAGTCAAAGTATGCTGTATCAACCTGCACGCCGGCATCCACAGAAGGGACGACTTGAGTCATAAAACTAAGTAAATTAGTGGTAGTACTGCGCCCGGGGCGAAATCCATGTTGTGCATCAGATAGTCGTGAACGCACTTGTGCTTGCACACAACGGTGAATAGCGGACTCAAATACCTTCGCTACCGATGACAATACCGCTACTGGTCTGTAATTGCTTATATCCGGTCCTGGTTTTCCTTTAGGAACTGGAACGACTCGTGTTATCTTCCATTGCACTGGGTATTCCGCTAATTTCAGACAGACGTTAAATACATATATAGTAGTGGTTCCGCTAGAACTCCACAACAATCTCTATATAGAAATGCCGGTATGCCGTCAGGTCCTAATGATAATTTTGGCTTAAGGTGTTTTAGTGCGATAATAACATCTTCTATATTGAGTCTATCTAAATGCACTCGGTTACTAGACGTGGTACCTGCCACCACCGCTGCCTGGACATCAAGTTTTGGTGGTTCACTATTATATACCGATTCAAAGAATTTTGCGAACTCTTTTGCACTTTGAGCATCTGATAAAGGTTGTCCATCTAATAATATAACTTGTTTATTCATAGAACTTCTCTTTGTCCTAACGTACTGCCAAAAGGATTTAGGGTCTTTAAGAAAATTGCTTTGAATTTGCTTCAAGTGAAATTCGTGTGCGGTTTTGATATTTTGTTTTACAAGTTTTCTATACTTAGAGAACTCTATATAATCTTTATCTCGCTTGGTAATTTTAAACTGTTTATGTAGCTGACTTTTTGTCCTTAAGTCTTTTATAATATTGCTTGTATACCATTCGGGGTACCTGCGGTTATTATTAATATTATGTTTGTTTTTATTTTTCTTTGGTACGCATTCATCTAATATTTCATAAAGCGTGGAATAAAAATAATCTAAAATACTTTTTAAATCCGACAACTCGTACATATGACTCCAATCTGCAACTGTTAATTTTGAGTATAAATTAAAATAATCAGCTTTGTAGAAGTTCCACTGTGGTCTAGGATTATATCCACTCGTTGTGAGTGTATCCCTGCCCTCCTGATCCTTATCAACTGTAGAGTAGGAGGAGGGAGTAGCGTGTTCAGTGCATGTAGTTAATCGTACACTAATAGATAGAGGCGGATGATGTGGGTCCACTGGTACTGGAGGTTCATCCTCTAATGCTACTGACACATCACATAAGAAGCTCGTACTCAGTACTAAATCCAATTTACGACCAATGGAATTAAGTACATGATTGCTTTGAGTGAATTCGCAATATGAAATCAAGTAATTATAGTGTTCAATGACATTAACCGGACAGGAATACAAATTAAAATCTCCTATTACTACTACTGCATTATATCTAGTACAGAGTTCTTCTATTATATTAAATAATAACAAATAGTCATTTTCAGAGCTACCCGGAGGAATATAGACTACACTAAATAAAAACAAAAATCTATTTTTTAAATGAACAGTTGCACTAACTACTTCAAAAGAACAGCTATCTATCAATATATTTGACGGATAAATTGGGCGTAGCTCAAATTGATGCGTAGCCATAAGCATTACACCACCCTGTTTTCGTCCATCTGCACGGTCGCAACGTAGAATATGATATCCCGGCGGAACAATTTCAGCATTCTGTATAGAATTGTTACAACCAGTTTCAGTTATTCCATATAAGTCCGCATTTAATCCTTCTATGTTATTTCTAAAATCATGTAATTTCGTACGAAGGCCTCTGACATTTTGACTAAAATTAAATAAAACAATATGACGTTTTGAGAATAACTCCAAAATAAAAACAGTAATTGAATTTATTCCCATAAAATCCAAAAAGAGTAAGTCACCTTGAACTTTTAACTTGCGCAACTTTTGTTAACTACCCACAATCTGGCGGTGGGACGGAAGCAATTACGCGAAGATGGTTGTTATTTTACGTAATTGAGGCTTTAAAGGTACTTTGACTGTAGAGGCTTTATTTGGGTCAAGTTAAAATTTTGATTCGAACATCTCGGAGATGTAGCGCCGATCCGTATGACACAGATTGTGGACTCGTAAAACTTTTTATATTTTACAAATTTAGAAGAAATATTTAGTTTACTTTTTATAAACATTTTAATTTTTAAGAGTTGTAATGACAATGGAGGATATCAATGGAAATAATCTTTCATTCTCGCTATAAGATTATTACGCTACACTGCAATAGGTACATAGGGTTTATATTCCATGTCTGGTTCCATGTTTATATTACATTTTTGTTTAATTTTTTAAAGTTTATGTTCTTCTTCTTAAAGTGCCTCTCCGACCAGCGAAGGTTGGCTGTCAATTCTGCAAACTTTCTTCGATCTTTAGCGAGGTGAAATAATTGGGCAGCACTCGCTATCCCCGTCCACTCTCTAATATTACGTAACCAGGATTTCTTCCCCCGGCCCACTTTTCTTTTGCCAAAGTTTTTGTAGTAACTTATTATTGTTGATCGTAGTAGAGAGAATTAAAGCTTAAATATAATACTTCTTATTTTGCATGAGGCGAGCAATGAGGCGATAATTTGATATCTCGGAAGTGGCAACGCATCTGTAATCGACTTCAGATAAAACCGCAGTGCTATGTGAAGTTGCCTTCAAATAACGATGACCGGCAGTGACTAATTACTAATACGTGGACGATATGCGCGTCAGCATCAAGGGCAGAACCAGTGTAGTTCGACCGGGGAAGTACCACCGCCACACCTATTCTAGCGTAAAGCATTTCTTGCGTTTCGATAGAAGGGTGTGGTTGCCGGCACACTTTCACATGAGGCGAGCATAGTCCTCGGGAGTAGCAACGCATCTGTGATTGACTTCAGATCGAACCCGTGTTTTGTATGTAGTTGATGATGTAGCAGGGCGGCAGTGACCACTTACCAGGTGGACTGCATGTTCGTTTGCTACTTCAGTCAGATAAAAAAAATCAAGCTATTTCATTTTAAGAAATACCAAAAAAGAACCACTTGAGCATAGTAGTTCTTTTTACTTTGTTTATACAATCAATTTGGGTAACATTGAACAGCGGTGTAACTTTGAACAAAGTTGTGAAAAAAATATATTAATTTATTACATGGAAACTTCTTGTTGTTTCAATATCGTACCTGCGTAAAATGGTTTGCCAAAATGTTGTTATAGCAATGAAAGTAAAAAAGGTACCTGTCAATGTCATAATTTTAAAAAATACCGCCTTTTCCGTAGTGAAGTTGTTGCAAGTGTTTAATGCTTCATTTTGAAATAGCAATTATAATATAAAACTTACCGTAAACAGGTGTGTTTTGGTGTTTATCTTTAAAATGTATATTGTATATTATTATTTTGAAACTGTACTATCCGTATCCCATGTTGAATATTGCGTAAAACTGTTAAACTTTTGACGACGTCGAAATTGGATGTTATAACTTTGAATGGTTCAAAGTTACCTGTATCATAAAAAAAAAAAAAAAATTCGGAGGCTCAGGGTCGCTCAGCGTGCTATGGAGAGGGTTATGCTCGGAATTTCGCTACGAGACATGATTCGCAACGATGAAATCCGTAGACGAACGAAGCTTACCGACATAGCTCTCAAAATTAGCAGGCTGAAGTGGCAATGGGCCGCCACATCGCTCGTAGGACCGATAACCGATGGGGAAGAAAGGTCCTCGAGTGGCAAAAGGAGTACCGGTCGCCCCCCTACCAGATGGACCGGGGACCTGAAGAAGACAGCGGGAAACCGTTGGATTCAGAGGCCACAGGACCGGTTGCAGTGGCGCCATTTAGGGGAGGCCTATGTTATGTCCATGTTCCGTCCATCCTTTTTTTTTTTTGTTTTCGAGGGGGAAACCTTCCAAAGGTACCCGAAGTTCCGTCCATCCTATGGATGGATGGAATAAATAATCAAAAAAAAAACTAGTATCTTATTTTACCACCAAATTGATCGACCTTGATTCATATGGCAAGACCAAGTTGTCTATTGTATTTATATATCAAAATAAATGTATTTTTTATAGATTTGGTTTTAATTAACAAAAACATGTTAATTAATTTTACTCAGACCTTAAAATATTCGATTAATGACGGATTTTATATCCTCAAAAAATTATATTCAAAGTTACCCAAAACTAAGGATAACTTTGAATTTGAGTTTTAGGGGTAATTGTGGATAGTTTAATTGTTTTCTCCGTAAATTTATTGTGTTAGATTAATAAACCAGCTAAAAAGGACACTATTCATTTAATAAAAACAAGGTGCAATAAATATAAAACAGATTATAATATCACAAATATTGTAAATAATGTTCAAAGTTACCCAAATCGAGGTTACAGAACCTTAAAAAAATTCTTAGATCAATATTATATGACGTGTTATTACAAAACGATGAACCCAACACACCGTTAGCACCCTACGCATTCCTCGCAACTGGGCCAAGGCTGCTGACTGCTGGGTGACAACACTTCAAGGGCCTACTTGGTTGGCGCATGACAGTTGAAACGTCATTAGAACTAGGGATTTCCCATCCCGATACTAAGTATATTCTATTACCAATTATCAAGAGTATGTAGGTATACCATTATTAACCATAGTGGCGTATTTTCAATAGTGCTATAGTAAATACACGAAAGTATAGTACTTTCGTGTATTTATTAAAGCACTTTCATGCGTTTAATATATTCGCAGACATGGAATATTTCCTTTCTTTTTTTATTTTTGTGAGAATACTGCGACTGATGCCTGTTGCAGCACATACTTGATTTTCGACTTGGGAGACAGGACCTCCGCGAATAGTCCTTATCCTACGCATTTTGATTATTGTTGATAAATAATTAACTAATTAAATAATAACTTTTAAAATAAAACAATCACTTAATCACTTAACTTAATTAAACTTGCGTTATAACGAAAAACATATAACAATCGAAATTATTATAACTGCCCTGCTGTAGGCTATTATCTGAAGCCATCTTAATTTGAGAGAATGCCGAGTTCTGCAATAGTAAAATAATTCATTAACCGATGGTACCACTCTTAGTAAATAGACGTAAAAAATGTTAGACAAAAAAATAAACAGTGTCTTAAAGTTTTTATTTTTTTGTGTTACCATTTCCAAGGAGGGGGCGTAACTCTCTCGCCCATGATTCTAAAGTAATCAAGCTTACTTTCAATACTTGATTCCCACGGTAAAAGAGAAGCTCCTTTTTACAACTCTAAATTTAGATATAAATGTCCCTGGCGTCACTTGTCGACGCAACTTTCACACCGGAAGACCGGTAGACAATTCGTAAGCAAGGACTGCTTGTTAGTGGCAGAAACGGGTATTACATTTATTTTTAACGTAATTACAATATTATAGCTTACTTGTTTGTTGGGAAAAACGATTTTTATAAAATGGAAGTAGCAGACGAATGTACGGTGCACGTGATGGTATGTTGGTCATTACTGAACATGGATAAAAGTGGTAATATATCGTATGGTAACAGATATGTGTACCTATGTATGTAGAGATGTTTTATCCTCCAGATCTCTTATATGCTATGGTGAAGTCAACATTTGAGCAGATATTTCACGGCGTACCTTTTTTGTTTTCGAATGGGAACTGGGAAAGGTATCCGACACCGTGGAAGCGACGTTGTGTTACATAGGATTTTTACCGCTCTAATATCCTGCGGCCGTACTCAGTGCTATTAAGAAAACTCCGGGACCTCCAAAGGAACATGACTGGAGTCCTCTGAGCGCGTTGCTTCTTCGGGCTACACAGATGAGCGACTGATCTCAGCGCACCGTCTCGTTTTAACAGCTGTATAAATATACTACACATACCGCCGTCCTTCCCATGGTCGCCATGCTGGACGGTTCGAGCTTCTATTGTCGTCCGCATCCCCGGAGCCCTCTATTAGTCGCCTCTTTTGACAGGCAGACCATAGCTTTCTTCTGATTCTAGTCCTGCAGGAACGTACATGGCGTAGCCCTGATATACTGCATATCTTTCCCTTTTTTGAAACCTTATCAAAACAGAGCAACCCTACACTGCTGTTAGAGGGTTGAAATAAGTATAACGTTTGTCACCTACTTCTTAATATAGTAATATTTTTTTAAATTGTAAATCTACCTACCTATTGCTTTTATGTCGGTACAACACGCTCAAGTACCTACGCGTAATCTAGTGTAAAGATATGTTTCTCATGTAAGTGAATTGTATTATTCCTAATCCCTACTAATATTATAAATGTGAAAGTAACTCTGTCTGTCTGTCTGTCTGTCTGTCTGTCTGCTACTTATTCACGCCTAAACAACTGAACTGATCTTTATGAAATTGGGTACACAGACAATGTTGACATCGAGAAAGGACATAGGCTGCTTTTTATCGAAAAAAATGGGTTGAAAGCGTTAAAATCGGGCATTAATGTTTGTATGGGAGTTCGTTTTCGACAAAGTCTCATATTGACAAGTCCGTCAAGGGGTACGATAGACTTACTTGAAACCTTATCTAAATAATAGAACATAAAAAAACATTGATTTCGAGTCGACAACATATATCCGTAAAATTCGGATTGTCGCGGATTTTGATAAATTCTAATACAAATGACATGACAATAGCCATAATGGCCGCCCGGACGCCAACATGTCATGTCACCAATATGGCTACGGATGAATTCTGAATTCATTAAAAAAATACGTATAAATTTGTAACTATCAAATAACTTAAAAATAGATGTGATTTAAATTGATTTTAATTTACCCATAGTTTATGAATTTATAAAACAAAAATGTATTTATAATACGAAAGATACAATTACGAAGAATTTCCGATAAGTTACATAATAAGTATGCAACGGCGGTATGATGGCGCTTCATACTATTATAGTAAAAAAGATAATCGAAACCAATAATTCAAAGGCGATAAAATGTTTTATCACTGTTTTAAAATAAAATTATCGACTCTATTTGTCACTCCATGTTCAACTGTTTATTTTACTTAATTGCCAACAGCAAATAAAAAATAGATATACTAAGAACTTTACTGTTCCAATCATCGCAATTTTCGATCTCTTCCTTTTATTATTTTACAACATTACACCCTATCCAAACAAGGAAGGAAGTGGACTGTCTAACTATAATGTTAGTCAACAATATGTTTCATATAATAAAATACAGTAAGTTCGAAAAACCCACGTAATTAAATTATGTTTCAAAAATAAACTACTACAATATTTAAAACATTTGCACATTGTTACTTAAATAGTTTCATAACTATTATTGCTTAAATAAAGTTATGTTATTGACCATACCCGTACATTTTTAGCGAAAATAAATATTAAGGACAAATACAATTGATAGTTTTTTATGCAAAATACTAACATTATAAAGTCGATCAGTATCTAAATAAGATATAACAATTATATCATGAATTATTATTATAAAGAAGCTTTTCCAACTTTTGTGATAAATAGTTGCATTTATGAATATTGAAGCATGGTTGATGATCACTTGGCTCTAATAACAAACGAGCAAGGTCAACATTATTGTTCTTTTTATATTTATGATATGTTCATTATAAATAATGTTATAGAAAACATGCACTTAAACAACATATTTTAAATTAATTTTAGAATAACAAAGTGTGTCAAAATAAGCCAAAATAGATGATGTTCTTAACTCATAAGTATGTGAAATTCGCATCTGTTATTAAAATAGCCGTGTGGTGCCAAGTCGGGCGGATTAGAAATGCGAGGTCTGGGGTTCGAATCCAGTTGTCTTATGTACATTATTATTATTATTATTATTATCTGTAGTTTTCATAAATACTAATTTTAGTATTATTTTTTTTATAACCAGCTCATTTTTAAATATTATTTAGTATCGGAAATGCAAAGCTTTCGCCCGCCTGGGAATCAATGTGTCACAAAGTTTATATGAAATTAATAGAGGTTTAACCTCTGTCAGGTAAAAGTACAAATTAATTTGGATTTACCTTGCCGACAAATTCAAATTTTAATGTAATGAACCACAAACAAGGCTTAATAAAGATAAACTAAAAATATACCTGAGCGCCGCTTAAATGTAAGTAGAACCAAAATTAGTTTACGTATCATTGATACTGTCTTAGATTTTTAGTTTTAGTTAGAGGCATTAGGAGGCACGGGTAAAACGTTTTTAAATTTACTATTAGCGAAAAATATAAGATCTGATAGAAAAATAGCTATTGCCGTGGCGTCGTCCAGCGTTGCGCCCACACTTTTAAAAAGCGGTCATAATGCCTGCCTATTCGCCTTTGAGCGTCCACTCAAGATTTGTAGCAACGATTTCTCTAACATTTTTAATATTTCAAATCAAAGGAATACTGGAAATTCAATGCGGGATTGTTATTTGACTACTTATTTGGGATGAAGATTCTGTAGATACAGCCATCGAGATCGAAGACATTATCCAACAAAATTTTTGGATTCCTTCGACCCGCCTCCCGGTACTCCTCCACACAAATTTTTTTTAATAAAAATACGCTTTCTACACTCAATAAAATAGAAAATTTCTACAATTTCAATTTCTACAATAGCCCCACACTAGGATTTTTTCCTGTGTCGTGGGTAGCATGGACACACAAGGCATATATAGAAACACCCAGAACATTAATCTATTCAGATTCCTGTCTGGCCGGGAATCGAACCGGGTGTGGTAGCTGCTCCGCAACGCGGGTCGTCAAGGTTGTCAAATTAATGTTAAAAGTAGGTTCACCTATATGTAATCTTGCTCAGAAATTTAAAAGGACCAAAATTACTTAAAATAGTATTTTTCAATTCATAAAAGTTAAAATCCATCTTTAAAATCGATGCGCTTTGGTTTAAATGTGGAGGCGTTATTTGAAAAGATGTATTCCGATATTGTTAATGTGACCACTAAGACTGTAAATTGGTTCAAAAAAGGGGTTTACGATATTCTGATTCGTCTTATTTTCATAACATTTTACATAACAATATGCACCTACCCACAAATACACACTTAAAATTCGTTTTTTTCACTCTGTGTTTGTCCGGGTAATCCTTGATCGGCTAAACCGATTTTTACGGGTTTTTACTATAGAAAATGTTATGGAACAACATGTAGACTACTTTTATCGTAGAATTCCCACTGAGTGGAGATTTGCGCGGGAAAAACTTTGCGATACATTGATTTGCACGCGGGCGTAGCCGCGGGTACAGCTAGTGGGAAATAAAGTTTTCTTAAACCTCATAGCGGAGGTGGTATTGAAACCACATAGGCCTAAACTCAAACCTTAAAACCATTTTGTTGAAATATTTTATGTAAGCTGCATAATACATAGGCTTATAGATTCCTGCAAGTCGGCCAAGGCAGCGTTGACAAAGCCTAATCAATATCGCATACCTCATTGTACGTTACATCGAGAACATTTCGAACAACCTTTAACTGTAGGCAGTATAGGTTAATAAACTGATATATCTTTAATAATATGTTCGTTGTTCTAGGTGCTATGTTGATGAGTTTGAAGCTAAGCTGATTCTATACTAGTCGTTCTCCGCGGTTTTGCTTGCGTTTAAAAATATAGTATTACTTTAAAACTATTAAAATTCTAGAAATTTCTATAATTATTTATCTCAGTCATCCAAACTATGTTTCTTGTAAAAATGTAAGATATAGGTAGGTACATAAACAGAATATTTTAGTTTTTTTAAATGTACGGATAAACCAGATATATCATGTATATGTTTGGCACTCGTTTTTTACTTTAAAAAGCTTTATTAATGCTCGTAGCTGATAATCAGACAAGGTCATTAAAAATAATTATGACTTTCTTACCACACCCTTCCAACCAAAATACAATACCTCTTAATATTGCTGTTATTAGGCAGAAATACATGTGGCGGTGGTACTTCCCAATTCGAATCACAAAGTATTCTACTACCCTCAAAATAGTTACACATTTTGGCTACCACGGTCAATTTAAAGAAGAATTGTACCCATATTCTTAGCGGTAGGCATATCGGATCTAGACAGCGTAACTGATCGCTAATATGCATATTTATGTACCAATATTATGTAAGTGTGAATAGCCAATAACTTTAAATTATATTTACTTATGTTATTTATTTTGATCCGTTATTACACGTTGGAATGAGGAAGAACAAAGTCCTTGATATACCGAAATTGCTTTTGATCTTGCGTTCTACCAATCTAAATATGTCTGTCATTACAAGTCCATACAATAACTATTCTTATCATAATGTAAATACGGAACTTAGTTGTTTGTACTCTCGGGATGACCCTTGTTAAGAACTTCCTATTATCTTTTAGGCTTTTAATAGGCACCCCTGTTGTAAAAAAATTGTTCGTTGTTCACAAGTAGTGAACAACTTTACCTCCTCCTGAGGTATTCCCGGGGCGTTATGACATGGGGCTCGACAAAAAAGGTGCGAAAAGAGCTCTCCTTCAATGCCGGCGATCCATTGGCGACTCCTCTGGTGTTGCTAATGTCTATAGTCGACGGTGACTACTTTCCATCAAGTAGCCCGTCTGCCTTATTGTTAGGTTTATGTATAAAAAACTACTTGTGATTCACAAGTGTTTAAGCCTAGAATCTGAACTTTTTTGTAGGTACCCTTGACTAAGCATCTGAGTCAGTGTCGTAGCATAGGTTAATGCTACCCAGAGCCTAAGTAGGGCTTACCACCCATCTATATCTATTACCTTACCGCCTATCTTAGTCCTCGGAAGAATCCAAAGAATCTGTGATTGTCTTCAGATCGAACCCTTGTTCTATATGAAGTTTCTTATAGATGTTCATGGAATGTGACCACTTACCATCCGTAGGTGAAACCGTAGATACTAAGATCCAGTTAATGATTTTCCTAATAAGATTTTTAATGCATTTGCAATTTCCACTAGGTATATCACTACGCTCAAAGTCGCTTCCCGCTGTCTGTCTTTATGTATGCTTAGATCTTTAAAACTACGTTACGGATTTTAATGCAGTTTTTTTATTGATAAGAGTGATTCAAGAGGAAGGTTTTTATGTATAATATAGTGAGGAAGCACTGAACAATTTAAATTTTTGTAGCAAGTATTTGTGGCAAGTAGCCATAGGCGGCTGTGACCACTTATCATTTGCTGGATGCCCTGGATGGACTGCACGCTCGTTTGCTACTTCAATCGAATAATAAAAAATGGTAATCATCTAACTCACCCAAAAAGTGCACGCAATGCAATAAAACCCTTTATTTGTGCGAACAATGTGGAGGCCATTTTAATTTGAATGTTTTATGTATGAAGAATGTAAGAAGCCAACGGGTCGTACACAACCAACGCTGGAAATTAAACATACATACTATGTTGTTAAAAATGAATATTGATTTACCCTTAGCTTGAATCGTAATAAAAAAAACGTGCGGCACCAGGGGACTGCCGCGGCGTAGCATTTTTATCAACTTATGCAATTATAATTATTTATGTGGAATTTTTTTAAATATTATTCAAGCTTTTTTCTTTCATACTATATACTTTCTTACAAACAGCTGCTTACATATTCGTCCGATTTCCGAGCAGCTCGTCTCAGTCCGTGCGAGCTTCGTACTGTCGTGACACGTTAAGCGAACACTCAGCCGCGCTACATGGTAGGCGGAGTAAGGAGTGTTACGTTTTTTGTTACGGAATTTCTTGATCCGGTCGCCACGCTCAAAGCCCACGATAAAGGCTATGCAATAGCTTAAAAACGTATTCTTTATGATATAATGATAAAATCCAATAAACAGATTTTAGCATTCCTGACTACAAATTAATACTCAAAAGCAATTTACTGCATAGTTTCAAATATTAACTGCGTGTTATGTAATTCTCCGAAGTTTACATCCTTCGAAGCTTACGAAGTAGTATGTAATTTGATAATTGGTATTGTGGATTTCAATTACACGGAAATCACAAAAAGGTTGTTATGTAAATAATTATTTGTATTTATGTAAGATCTGTGATGTAATACAGCGCAAATATTACACGAGTATTATATCATTATATTCAATTGAATATTTTGTCCATTTATGCATGATAATAGTTTTATTTTTTAAAATAAATAATATTTAGATGGTTAATGGTTAGTTTGGTTAAGTTAAATTTTATGTGTCAACTTTTTATCACTTTAACTGTACTTAGCCTAATTTTACTTGATCAGCGTTACTAGTAGGTATTTATATTTTTTTAAATCTATACATAAAACACCACAATGCATAAACATAGTATCTACCATTACAATCAAGTGTTATTGATCAAAACGCATATGGAAATAAAAAAATATGCACGTAAAGAATGTTACATTAACTAAAGCAATGTATCTCAAAGTGCGGTACGCGTATCCCTTGGGGTACGCTGTGAAAGATAGGGGGTTATGGAGGGATAGAGGATACGTGTCAAACTTTTGCGCTAAGGCGTCGCTAACTAACCTAATTCTACTAGTGTTAAATCAATTTACAATAAAAAGCAATCGCAGCCATTATATTAAACAATAACATAGTAAACACTTGCTTTATTGCTTCCTTATAACTGCATTTTTTTAAATACAGCATCTTTGTTATATTTTTTGTTTTGAAAGGGATACGAACTGTTTAAAGGTTTGAGAAACCTTGAACTAACATATATTATTTTTCCACAGTAAATTAGTACAAAATCTAAATATTTCGTTCATAAATTCTTCCTCGTTTGTCGGAAGATTTGTGCATAAGAAAACAAAAAATAAGAAAACCTGTAATAAATAATGCGTTAGTCACGATTAAATCGCTTAATTTGGAAGCAACCTTGTTATATTTTGTAAACTTAAGTTCTGCGGAAGATGATGATTGATGTTTGCTGTAGGGGAAATGATTACGCGTAATTAGGTAGCTACAGGCTGGTCAAAATAAAACTATGAAAATTCATTAAACTGCGATCTTAATATAGCAGATTTACGTACTTGGCCAACGCATTATAGGTAGGTACTATGGCCTAAAACTGGCTCATGCTGAGAGAAGACCCAAGGAGTGGATAATAATGGATTGAAGTTGTTATGGACTAGTAGTTGAAACACGTCTGCTTAGACCACTTGGCCAAGGATCGAATCCTAAGTAAATGCCTCAGGTTTTCCATTAATTAATTTAACAAATTATTTGTCTAAATTGTCACTTGCATTTAAGACGAAGAAGAAGTACAAGTTTACTACTCAAAAACGTTTTCAAGGGTGTCTGAAGTATATCAACGCGGTGGACTATGACCTACACTCCTCTCACTCTGAAAGGAGACCCGTGCCTAGTAGTGCGTAAAAAATGTTTATATTACCTTTCGTGCTATAACCGCGTTCTTTGAAAATCGACTCAAATGCGAACAAAATTTTGTTATCTCACGAAATGCAATTTCCTTACTTACATAATTTAAATCGCATCAACCCATTATTGGCCCACTGCTGGGCACGGGACTTCACGTTTTCCTTCACCGAAAAGCAGTGATAATTAATTTCTAATACGCACATGAATCAGTGGTGCGTGCCTGGGTTTGAACCTCGGACCTCCCCATCGAGAGGGCCAGTGTCAACCATTAGGCTATCACTGCTCTAATACATCACATAATTTAAATGAACACATTTAAATTTTAGTAAATAAATTGTAAATTTGGGTTATATATTATAATGTTTTCGAAATTACGTATATTTTAGTCAAATATTAAATAAACACAGAATACGCAATGAACACTAAGGAAGTTGTTTTGAACACTTGTCCTTAGGTACTCATAACTATTTAAATAAGGGAAAAGAGCTTGCTCTTAGATCCATTTTAATGTCTTCGTTTTATTGATCGTTTAATCTCTTACTAAATACGTATGAAATGTAAACCAAAGTCTCTATTTTTGACGACTAACGTGGCGGAGCGGTTACCATGCCAGTCAGACGCGCAATGTGTCCGAGTTCAATTCCCGGCCAGACAGGTATCTGAATGATGAGTTTAGATTCGTGTTCTGGGTCTGGGTGTTTGTCTATTCGCTTTGTGTGTATCTGTGGTACCCACGACATAGGAAAAATGTGTGTGTGTTTTAAAGAAACAAAAAAAATCACTGTGTGTTAGACTTTCCGAGGGAAACCTTCGGATCGGATTAAACTGGTTCTACTGCCTGCCTTTCTAATGTTATCCTAACTTCTATTTTCAGGTGTACCACATGTGTGACGCGCTTGGACGGCAGTTCAGCTACTCGTGTCCGAACACCACTCTCTTCCAGCAGCGCATGCTCATCTGCGACCACTGGTACATGGTCAACTGCTCCATGTCGGAACGGGACTATGATGCTAATCTTTTGATTGGTGAGTTTTTTTATCTAATTGTAGCAAACAGCAGTCCACCTGAGTAAGTGGTCACGCCCACAGGCGTCTGTAAACAACTTCATGTAGAGCCGGGGTTATAACTGAAATCAACCACATATACGTCCAGGGCCGTCTTAGACTATGCTGGGGCAACCTTGCATTTAGTCAACCTTGCAGGTGAAATTGAAGGTGACCTGAAGAAAGGATTTTTTATCTAATTAAAGTATCAAACGAGTATGCACTCTACTTGATGGTAAGTGGTCTCTGCCGCCCATGGACATCTGTAAACAACTTTATATAGAACATGGGTTTTATCTGAAATCAATCACATATGCATCCAGAGCCGTCTTAGACTATACTGGGGCCCTTTGGCACACAAGAATTCAGGGCCCTTTTGGAATGTAAATAAAGTATGATGTACTTTATTTACATTCAAAAAGGGCCCGGGCGACTTTTGTGTAACGAGAAAAGTGTAATGCGCCCGATCATAATATTTTGAATGTAAATGTGAGAAAGATTGTCGGCCTTTTGGGGCCCTCTGGGGATTAGGGCCCTGGGCACTGGCCCCGAGTGCCCTTATACATACACGTTAAACACGCTTTCTACACTTATAGCCCCACGGTAGGATTTTCTCCTGTGTCGTGGGTACCATGGACACACACAAGGCGAATACACAAACACCCAGACCAGGAATCTAAACTCATGATTCAGATACCTGTCTGGTCGGGAATCGAACCCGGGACCTATTGCGTGTCAGTCCGCAGTAACCGCTGCGCGGTCGTCATGGTAAAGAAGGCATTGTATGCATCTCTACACCCTAAGATGGTCACCTCAGATAAAAGTTATTTGAGTTGATGGTTTATGTCTTTCGGAATATACTTATCTTGTAGATATTTGTAACATTGTTGCATTTTAGGGTTGAAGTGAGTGGCGGCGCCTATAAACTAAGTTAGTTCATTATTTCAAAGTTTACGAAAAATAGATACTTTTGTTTATATTTCATTCGTATTTAATAAGAGATTAAATGATCAATAAAACGAAGACGAAACTAAGTATTAAAACGGATCTAAGAGCAAGCTCTTCTCCTTTATTTAAATAATTATGAGTACCTAGGAGACAAGTGTTCAAAACGACTTTTTTGTTCTTTTAAAATATATAAGTAATTCCAGTACAAAAGGTATGTTTGTAAAGATGTTTGTTTTATTAACTAGGTACTACCCGCGACGTTCGGTTTCGTTCGTGTTCAGAAAATTAATAATAATAATAATAATAATACTCTTTATTGTACCAAACAGTAAAGATAACATAGAACACAAAAATTTAAATAACAATACAAAAGGCGGTCTTATCGCTAAACAGCGATTTCTTCCAGACGACCTAAAGGTATGGAGTTATAGTAAGTGATAAATATAGAAAGGTGAGGTGCAATAAGAAAAGTTTAGGTAGATAATCAACAAAAACAGAGCTAAAGAATAAATAAACAGTCAATGATAGCAATGAACTGATGGGAGAGAGACTACATAAGATGAAGAAACGGGATACCGGAAAAGCATAATTATTAAATAAGAGTAAAGAGGGAGTTAGAGTTCAAGGTAGTAGGATTTTACGAGATTTTTGAAAGAGTATAAAGATTGTGCTTTTCGAATAGATACAGGAAGGGAATTCCATAGACGGATAGCTAGAACAGTGAAGGATTTTTTGTAGAAGGAAGTTGAGTGGGGAGGAGTGAAGAGGGAAAGGTTTTCAGTGGAGCGAAGAGATCGGTCATGGGATAGGTGAAGAAATTGGAAACGTTGCTTGAGATATTGAGGGAAAGTCGGATTAAATAGTATACAGTAAAGAAGAGACAGAATATGAGCATTTCGGCGAAGGCGAATTGGGAGCCACTTGAGTTTAGTGCGATATTCAGAGACATGGTCATATTTTCGTAAACCAAATATGAACCTTATACACAAGTTTTGAAGACGCTCAAGTTTATTTAATTGCTCCTCCGTGATGTCAGGATAGCACACATCAGCATAGTCAAGTATAGGTAGAAGAAGAGACTGAGCAAGCGTGATTTTAGTGGGGATGGGTAAAACATTTTTCAATCTTCGGAGGGAGCCTACCGAAGCAAACAGCTTTTTACTAGCCTCAGTAATCTGTGGAATCCATGAAAGATGTTGGTCCATGTAGATACCAAGATTTTTAACAGTAGTGCTGTAAGGGATGGTAACGTTGTCTAAAGTAATCGGTGGTAACTGGTGCCACTCGATCTTAGAGACCAGTCGCGAACTCCCTATAATAATTGCTTGAGTTTTTGAGGCATTTAATTGGAGGCCATAAGTTTTACTCCAGGTCGAAATATAAGTCAGATCCGCATTAATTGTTGTGATGGCACTGTGTAAGTTGGTCAGAGTGGCATGACTATAAATTTGTAAATCGTCTGCATATAGATGGTAGAGCGAAGTGAGATGGAGACTAATAGAATTAATGAAAATGGCAAAGAGGAGAGGAGACAACACGCCACCTTGTGGTACGCCAGCATTCGTATTTGACCAATTCGAGAATTTGTTATCTATTTGAATACGCTGCCGGCGCCCATGCAAGTAACTATGAAACCAATCAATAGCCGTCGGAGATATGCAGAGAGAACGCAATACCCCTAAGAGGACATCAAAGTCTACTGAGTTAAACGCGTTGCTGAAATCCAGCAGCGTCAGAACCGTTAACTGTTGATTGTCCATGCCCATGCGTATGTCGTCCGTGATTTTCAATAGGGCAGTAGCCGTACTGTGACCTGGACGGAAACCGGATTGCAAAGGATTTAATAAGGCATGATTGGAAATAAAGGAACTTAGTTGTTTATGTATAAGGCGCTCAAGGACTTTGGACAGAAAAGGAAGTATGGAAATGGGTCTAAAATGGGCGACATCGGAAGGATTAGGTTTTTTAGGTAAGGGGATAACATGAGCATCTTTCCAGGAAGATGGAAATAAATTATTACGGATGGAACTATTTAGGATGGACGTAATATGAGGAAGCAGTATGTCAAGGAGAGGTACGATCATCTTACGGCTAATGCAATCACTACCGACCGCATTAGATGGTATAGACAGTATTGCACTCTCAACATCACGATCGGAAAATTGACTAAATGAAAATAAAGAAGAGTTTGGAATGGGAATACGTGAAAGGTTATTTAGGGTTTGTGCTTTAGTTTCGCTATCAATGCAAGACGTGGCGGAAAAATGACAATTTAAATTGTTTAAGTCCAAATTGTGCGGGAGAGAACTTTTAGGTGATTTCCCAATTCCTAATGTTTTTAGAAATTTCCATACTCTACTTGGGTCTTCATTTTGAACAGACTTATGGATATGGCGTCGTTGTAAATCTCTACACACCATATTGCAGCGATTTCTTGCGGATTTGTACCGCTCAAAATTAACCTCGGTAACATCTGACTTATATTTCGACTTGGCCAAATTTTTCTTATTTATAAGCATTTTTACTTCATCCGTAAGCCATGGGGCAGGTGGATGACGTATTCGAACTGGACGAACAGGAGCATGTAAGTCATATAATTGTATCAGCAAAGAATTAAAAAGTGCCACCTGCTCGTCAACAGTGTTCGCCCTTCCTATCACATCCCAATCAATATGAGTAGCATCACTTCGGAGTTTTTCAACGTCCATCCTACTAAAATTACGCTGAAATAGAATTTTTGACTTAGCTTTTGGAGTTCGGATTTTATATGACAAATAAAGAAGGTCATGGTATGAGAAGCCCTCAGCTGCACACTGACCATACTTTGCAACATGATCTGATGATGATACAATCATTAAATCAAGCAAACTGGGGTCACAGTTAGGGAAGAAGTGTGTTGCGCTAAGAGGTAGAATATGTAGATTAGCAGCATCGACTAAGGACTTTAATTTATGAGATCTGACATCCTGCTTGAGTAAACAAGTATTAAAATCACCCATAATAATTGTATGGTCGAAAAGAGGACAATGGTCTTCAAGCAGTTTGTCTAAGCAGGCAAAGTAGTCGATGCTGAGTGAAGGACTATAAAAAGCGCCAAGGAGTAGTTTGGCATTTGAAAGTTGGACTTCCAGAAAAAGATGTTCCGATTCGTTCCCAGAAACACCCTGCTGAGACATACTTACGATTGAAAATGGAATATGGGAACGAAGGTAAATTGCAACTCCCCCACCGCCCCGAACAGTGCGGTCGTTTCGGATTAAATGAAACCCAGGAAGCGAGTACGCTGTAGACGAAAGACATGGCTTGAGCCATGATTCTGAAATTAGAATAGCATGAATATGTGTGCTATCAAATGTTGACAACAAGCCGGGGTAATGTGCTGGAATGCTCTGTGCATTGATATGGACAACATTAAAATTTTTCAGTACATCTGAGAAGTAAGAATCTAGCGTTTCGTTTAATGGAGGAATACTTTCAAAGCTGTCGTTACTACTTAATCCGTCTGAGGCAGAAGAGAAAACTAATTTATGCGCATTGCTATCATCCGATGACATGATACACGATAAAAATAAACAAAATATATATTAAGTAAATACTACAACAACTATTTAAATTATATAAGTTTTATAAAAATAATAAATGCCTTACTATAACTTCTACCTACCAGCAGTGTAGAAAGTAATCAAATATGATATTAATATACAAATACAAGATGCGTAATAATAATATACACAAAAACAAGGCAAAATGGGCATAAATATTATAAATTAAAATTACATCTAAACCATAGTACATGATTTTTAAGTCGATTGTCAAATGGGGCAAAAACGCTGGAGTCCATAGACTGTCACACCAATAATTTGACAGTTGTCAGTACGAGTTCTTTCATTATGTAATTATAAAATCAAAACATTAGGGTGAATATTAAAAATAACAAATGTTTAACTACCGCAATTACGTAACTTATAAACAAAGAGGTATAACAAACAAATTCATTAAGCAGGACAATAAGTGAAAGTAAAAGGACAGTAATAAAAGCTCAATATGACAGACAGTCGACAGTAAAGTTTATAAGTGAAAGAAAGAAACGGAAGAATAAAGAAACTTTAAGATACAAGATACACAAAGAAGTTACATAACAGCCCTTTTATTTATTCTTGTGAAGGCGCTTAGTGCGAGTAACTTCCTTGGAATCATGGGGCTTACTTGCACCTTGAACAGTCTGCAGCGAAGAGGCGGAAGCCGACGCAATAGGTATTGCTTCGAGCTCAGCTAAGCATTCCACCTGGTGGTGTGAGCCATCCGGAGCCAGAACATTGATGATACCTTCGCGTGTCCAGCACTTGGTGACACCGTGGATTTGTCTAGCCCGCATAAAGAGACTGTGACGGCTCTTCGTCAGGAACTCCGACTGCGTGACACCTGAACCCTTAAGTTTAGATTTAGCAAACCAAACTTTATCCCTTGTTGAGATCTCTCTAAATTTAACGAGTAAGGGTCTGGGTCTATTCTCTGTTGGACGGCCCAAGCGATGACACCGACTTAAGCTGTTTGTTGAAAAATCTGATATCTTCAGTTTACCCGAAACCAGATTTGTGACGGTGACAGCTGCTGCTTCATCTTTACCTTCAGGCACGCCGTGGAATAATATAATTTTACGCCTGCTCCGCATATCCAGGCGCTCCATTTGGCGAACAACAAATTCTATTTGTTTTTGTACCGTGTCCAAAGCAGATAGGACAAAGAGCCGGAAAGCTGCAAAATCTGTTGCCAGTGCAGATGTAGATGGAGTTACAGATGTTTGTTGAAGCTGCTTCTGAAATTCTTCCATCTTGCATGAAAATAATTCTGACATGGCAGTTAAAGAGCCTTGGATGGAGTCCATATTGATGTGTTTGTGTTTGTGCTTAGTTATAATTGAAACTTGAGTTTGGAATTAATGCTGGTTGGTAGGATGTGTATCACTGGTACATTTAGGGTGTTAAATTGTAAGTACAACTATTTTTTATTAATAAAAACGATACGAGCTCGAAAAATTGTGTTCACTTATACACACCTACCCTCAGAAAATTAACATAATTTTAAATTGTTCCTAATGGATTTTAATGACATAAGTGTGGGTTGTGTATATTTTTTACAGGTGGTAGAACCAGTGTAGGTCGACCGGGGAAGTACCACCACCACACCTATTTCCAGCGTGAAGCATTTCTTGCGTTTCGATGGAAGGGTGTGTTTGCCGGCACACTTTTGTATGAGGCGGCCATCATAGTCCTCAAGAGTAGAAACGCATCTGTGATTGACTTCAGATAGAACCCATGTTATGTTTGAAGTTGCTCACAGATGTCCATGGGCGGCAGTGAACACTTACCATCAGGTGGACTGCATGCTCGTTTGCTACTTCAGTCAGATAAAAAAAAATTAAGATGCGAATTATATTTTCAAATATCGAAATTAAATAGCGATACAATTTCAGGCATAAGTTCCAAAAACTGTCAGACATTTCTATCACATACTTATTCCTGGTCCTCTAAATTCACAGACCATGAGATTATCATATTATTATACAACATTATATAAAACTAGGTTATTCTCGCAGCTTTGCATGCTTCGTTCAGGTCTTAAAAGGTAATGAGTATATTAATCTATGTCATAATGTGTATACCAAATTTAATCGAAATCCAATCACTAGTTTTTTGCGGGAGGGTTAAAATTTATATAATAATAAGTGAATCAAAAACTTGTGATCCTTTTTTAAGATACGTGCCGCATACAGAGGAGTGTGAAATTACGTACGATTATAGTTGATATAGAGAAGAATTATGGAATGCTAAAACTTTTTTCAAATAATGCATAAAACTTACATAAAATCAACTAAAAACACATTACACACAAGGTAGTCGTTTTGACAAAAACATATACATACATAATAGATAAACGAAATAGAACATATTAAAATGTCTTACTATGAAAACTCATTACGTCAAAAATGTCAGATGTCGTTTTCAAAATGCCCGCTATTGCTTTTAAATGCAGCTTAGTTAATTAAACCACCACCTTACCTAATTACCTTTAAATTATCACATTTTTTTTTAATTTCAGAAATATTAGTGCTACTTTGGATAATATGAATTTTAGTTTTTTTAATTTAAATTACGGTCGAATTTCGACCGTTGCGACTAGTAGAGGTAAATCTTCACAAAAAATCGCATTAAAATATTAATAAGTGTCTTATACACTCAGACACGGAGAACGTTCATTGTAGGTAGATGTATATCAAATATTCTAGTCACAACGTAATTGTTTGCATACCGTTTTATCGATACTTAAATGGTTAAATATATATTATGTATAAAATACGCGTGATTGAGCTTAACCGTTTACTGCTTAAGTAGGTAAAATTATTATTACATTAAATATAAGGTCAAATTAAAACTAGCTCTTAATTTAGTCAACCTTGCAGGCAGAATAACCTTAGTAGGTACTCTGCTACAATCTAAAACGCATCAGTGCCCACGCGCGCTCAATCAAATTTTAAACACCCTGTATATTATAGTATGGTAATGTGTAGGTTGGAACAAAGATATGGATTATCTTTTGTATTTTAGATTTTTTGTAAGATATAAGTAGGAAATCGTTTATAAACATCGGTTACCGACATTTTATCGGAACCCACCAATTCGCACTTGGCCAGCGCGGTGGACTGTGGCCTAAACTCTCTCATACTGAAAGAAGACCCGTGCCCAGCAGTGGGACAATAATGGGTTGACGACATAAGTAGGAAACGAGCATATAGTATCTGATGGTAAGTGGTTACTGCCGCTCATTGATATCTGTAAGCAACTTCACACAGAACAATGTTCTGGGTAAAGTTAATCACAGATGCATTGCTACGCCCGAGGACTAAGATGGTTGTCTCGTGTAAAACTGAGCTGGCAACAAGGCAAGTAGGTACCTTCCCGATATAACCGGGTTCTATCCCTTGAAAAACAGTCATTACTACTTATCAATTTTTATGCCGGAATATATCTTTATTTCTCATGTGATAGAACTAGTGTAGTTCGACTGGGGAGGTACCACCGCCACACTTATTTCAAACGTGAAGCATTCCTTGCTTTTATTTGGATTGGTATGGTTGC
Source organism: Spicauda simplicius (assembly GCA_949699795.1). Lineage (NCBI taxonomy): Eukaryota > Metazoa > Arthropoda > Insecta > Lepidoptera > Hesperiidae > Spicauda > Spicauda simplicius. The sequence goes on from OX453068.1 coordinate 1,002,260, forward strand.
CGGCACACTTTTATATGAGGCGGTCATCCTCGGTAGTAGCAACGCATCTATAATTGACTTCAGATACAACCTATGTTCTATGTTTGCAGATGTCCTTGGGCAGCAGTAATCACTCACCATCAGGTGGACTGCTCGTTTTATCGCTCGCATTATTATAAAAAATGCCGTTTGACTGTTTATTTGTGGTGTGTGGTGTTGGTTATTTATAGTACCTATCACTCTCTATTCGCTCTCCCTATTGATGTCGCAGCTGACGACTAACGGACAAAATTCTGATAGATAGCAGTGTCTCCTTGTATAAAATAAACTCACAGGCAACAAACCATATTAGAGCAGGTCTGTCCAGCCGTAGACCATATGAACCTAATAGGCGGATGGATGATTGTTTTTAGATGAGTAACAAAAAGTTAACAAAAGTATTTCAGATATAGACTACATACTTTAAACGTCCAATCAAGCATAGCAGTCATCACTCCGATCTGACAAGCAGTGAATTTCGAGTTTGATAACCGGCCAGACAAAAACCTGTTTTATTTAGTTCTGAGTCTGGGTGTTTCCATACATCCGTGTGTCCATGGCACCCACGCCACGGAAAATATCCTAGCTTACGCCTATGAGTATAGAAAGCGTTATTATGTTTTATTTGACTTAAAGACAATTAAACCCTTACTGATTTAAGTAAATAGTATTTACTATAACTATTGCTGTTACTACTTCAATGATATTCTTCGATTTTGGATATTTAGAGTCCAAATATGATCTTGCTGCATCAACCACCAAACGCTAGTTTAATATTTTTGTATAAAACTAGTTAAATTACCCGTGTTTCGCTACGGGATATAAATATAGTCGAAATCTACTTAAAAATATCGAAATCAAAAGTATCCCATAGAATGGCAAGTTAATAAGCTACACCCATTCAAACAATCATGTAAATCGGACCAGTGGTTCTTGCGTGACGTAACACACAGACACCATTTTATTTTTATATATTAGTATAGATTTTAGTAGAAAAGTAGTTGTCATTGCCTCCTTGAACATTTTGTTCCCAATCGCATATAGAGCATATTGTATTTCACGCTAACCACTCATGCGTTTCTACTTCTTAAGACCGAGATGGTCGATATGTAAGTTAGCCTTTTTCGGAAACGCAAGAACTGCCGGAAACTAGAAATATCTGCTGCGGTTTCCACCAATTCTCACTTGGCCAGCGCGGTGAACTATAGCCTAAACTCTCTCATTCTGAGAGAAGACCCGTGCCCAGCAGTAGGACAATGGCTTGACGAGGGATAATCAGAAAACCTTTGTTTCATTATGACAAACCTTCTTTCTAGGCCTAAAACAGTGCAGTGATAATAACAAGTTTTCAACTCAAGACATTTTTCTACACAAATCCTTATCTTTAACTTAAAATTTATAAATCGTAATCGTATTTTTATTCTTCAAAAGGAGCGAAGTGATAAATGATTAATCTTTGTTCACATGCTTTTAAGACATTGATATTGTTTTTATACGTTTTACGGGCAGTGAACGATAGTTTTTCTATACCTTAAGATGTTATTCTAGTTCATTGCCCTTGATTAAGGTCCGACGGTCAGTGTTTCCATTTCCGCTGCGCACGCGCATCGCCGATTTGAAATATGATTTGTTGATTGATATTTCTGCAACTGCGACTATAAGAAACTAGATTATTTCCTATATTTACTTCCATAGGCTTTGCCTGCTTTGGACAAGTCTATCACAGTATTGAGCATCCTTTGTGTAAGTCTAGCTCTTTCAGTGAAATCCGACCGGTAGTTTTTGCGTGAAGATTAAAAACCCAAGTATTACATTCTCACAAACTTTCGCATTTATTTATAATATTTCCTCACCGTGAAACAGAGATTGACATGGATTCCTATCTGTCTGGAGCTCGACCCCGGAATTCATTACGGTTCATATTGTCAAACTGACCCGCCAAAGGCACACGGCATATTTGTGTATTATATCATAATTGTGCAACACAGACATTACCTAGGCGCATAACGTAAATACTAATGTTAAAGGCAACTTTATTAAACTTAATTATAAAAATAAGGAAATGCAGTCCATCTGATCACGAAGATGATTCATACATTTTAGAACAATACAGAAACATACATACGTTACACAATACACATGTTTAACAACTTCCACATTATCATAATTATGTTTTTGTGTGTGCGATATTATAAATTGTTCCTCATTACTCATTTCGTCTAAGTGCTTTGTTCGTGACTTGTAACATCTTAAAATGCCGTTAGATCATAATATCTTGTTAAAATAATAACTACAGAATATATATTTTTTAAGTAATTTAAAATTAGTAAGCTGAAGTGGCAATAGGCAGGCCACATCGTTCATAGGACAGACAACCGATGGGGTAGAAGAGTCCTCAAATGGAGACCACGTCTGGGCAAAAGGAGTGCAGGCGCCCCCCGACCAGGTGGACTGATGACCTGAAGAAGACGGCGGGTAACCGCTGGATTCAGATGGCCCAGGACCGGCCGAAGTGGCGCAGATTAGGGGAGGCCTATGTCCAGCAGTGGACTTTCGAAGGCTGATGGATGGATGGATGGATATATTTTTTTTATTATCATATTTATCAAGCAGCATAATAGTCAACGAATGACCAGAAAGCTATTTTACAATTACCGTAGTCCGGCAACTCAACATAGGGAAAATGATTTTTGCATGCAACTTTTTATATTTAATTTGAGAATTGAATTGATTGATATGAGTGTGAAATAAACAGTAAAACCCCCTATAAGTTGGAATATATATACATATAGAAGTAGGTAAAATTAGCACAAGACACATATAGCTAGTGTTGCCCAAATTCAGTCTTGGTCTTGCAGTCTTGGTCTTGTTCTTGCGTTTTTGCAAGACCAAGACCAAGAACAAGACCGCGTATTTTTAGCAAGACCAAGACCAAGACTGACCGTGCAAGACTTGAGCAAGAACAAGACATAGCCTGCAAGACTCTTGCGTCTTGCAGCTAGGACTTAGCGCTATTTCACTGAGTAGTTCGGTGTAACAGTTCGGTGTATAGGTAGGTACGCTTAGGAATTCTATGAGACGCAAAAAACTGTATCAAAGAATATGAAAAACTGCACCTATGCGCATTACGACTAATACCATAAACATAGCGAATAAAAAAATATCTATTAAAATCAAACTGAGTGCATGCATAGTTATGTTTTAACCATCGGCACTTTAATAATGCGGCATCAAAGGTTTTGCACTTACTTCTCAAAGAAATTTGCCGCTTTTCGGAAGTACATGGTTATGATACACGCGCCGGCGGCTTCTTTTGAAATCTAAAACAATCGTTGCCGCCACGCCGAAATCATAACATTTGACACTATTTGATTGCCGCCATAGGGCGTAGGTATACTCATGCAAAATAATTTCGAATTTTAAGAGTACCTACAGGTGTTCCAAAGAATAAATAAGTTTCAGAGTGCTTAGAATGAAAATGAATACATTATACTGATCACGCAAGTAGTATTAGGTATGATTGGGATAAAATGGTAAGGATAGGTAGTAGATGTCATATTAATTCATTCTAGTAAGTATATATTATAATATTGATTACTTATATGGTTTTAAACTAATTACTTAGGTACTATTATTGTACATTTAGTCAAACTTTAATAAATAGTAATAGACTAATAGGTAATTGCAAGACTTGCAAGACTCTTGCTGCAAGACCAAGACCAAGACCAAGACTGGGAGCGCAAGACCAAGACCAAGACCAAGACCAGGTGTATTGGCGCAAGACCAAGACCAAGACTGGCTAAGTCTCGTCTTGTTCTTGCATTTGGGCAACACTACATATAGCGAAATGAAAGTGAAGAATAAAATAAAGAAATGGGATGAAGAATGAAAGTACGAGCAGTATAAAAGAGAGAACTGGAATGAAAGGTTGTCAGCAAACACAGTCTCTGATTATGTTAGAGGATAGAGAAAAAAAACAAAAAAAAAAGATTAAATGGAAAAATAATGGAAAGACTTCTATTACTTTACAATTAATTTATTTCAAGCCACATCACAACTTGTACTTAATACAAAACTAAACCAATTAACAAAACACGCGCGAACTTTGACATTCAAAATAAGAAACAACCATCGAAAACCATAGAGTACATTTCAATCATAGTCATCAAATTAGTGGCCATTTATAAAATTTATTTCTTTAATGTCGTTTTATAAACTACTTAATTGTAACATTAATTAATTAGTATTATTATTGTCATTTTCATGTTAATAAATGATCTACCTATTACATAACTATAGATAATTCAACTAACAAAAATTCTGTCATTTATAGTGTTACTTGTAGTGTTTCTTATGTGGGGGTTAAAGCCACGAAAGAAAACTTAATCAATTTATTCGTGTCAACATTAATTAATAATAACGTCTTATGATACTTTAATAAATTCGTAGGTAATGAATTATATCATCTATTTATATGGAGACTACCTTGATAGAATACCTACTAGCGGTTTATAAATGCTAAGATTAATTAATCATTAAGTTAGGTGAACTGCAGTTTTGCAATGTAATGCATCCGATGTTGGTTGAGTAAGCGGTCTTTGCTAAAAATCTTCAATGATCAGTAACCTAAAAAAAATTTAGTGTTCGAATATAGTTTGGAGCCCCCTCCTCGACAATATTTGTATTGCAATTTTCATAATAACGTACTGGTACTTGCTTTTCTTTTTCACCAACGTCCTAGAGGAAATATTTGATACATAATTTCGAAATATATTAGAAATTCTGATATTTGGTTCAAGTGCCAGTGATTTGGTCAGACGGTAAAAGTTAGGAATTTCATTAACTCAATAACCAGTAACAATGCAAAAATTCACAAGATAAATTAATGTTTATTTCAAACAATTAATTAAGCATTACTTTAATGAAATATAAGACAATACATAGTCACGACCTCGATACGAGAGAAGACAAATAATATTCTTGACCTGGCAATGAAATCCGGTAACTCAGTCTGGCTGGCGAGGTAAAGCGAAACTTATTTATCTTTAAAACACTAAGATGCAGTTCCCGCATTACAGTATTCATTTAACTGCTTCAAAAACCACAAACACCAAGACTCTTTTGTACTTAATTATGGTAATTATTTGTGGTAATACGAGTATGGCTGTTATGAAGACTAATTGAAGAACTCTATTTCAAACGCATACTATTGCAGTCTTGTATTTGAATCAGCCTTTCACGTTGGAGATCCGGTGTTCAAATCAGAAATCTATATTAATAACAATAATATTTAAGTAACCAGACTTAGGTTAGGTTAGGTTTTTATCATATGAACGCTTATACAATAATTAATATATCTACAATCAAGTCGCTGATTGATCATATTAAGTAACTATAAAAAAGGGCAAATAAATACACCGTGTAAAAGCTCGTTCGTCTTAGAGATCTATAAAAGAAGCCTTCATAGGCGTGTGGAACGTACCAACACGCTTTACAGAACTGCTTGAGGTACGAAAATAGTTTCTCTATTCTCTGTTTTTGTTGATGTGCACCATAGGAAACCAATTTGATACGGCATGACAAATCTTCCCGACTATATTATGTATAATATTTCGCTTGCATCTTACATATTTGGATTATTGTGCATTAACGATTTTCCATAACTCAGCAAATTGTATTCAATTTTAAATTGTCTAATTTTAATATCTTACCCCATAATATGCAGGTTTTGCCCAATATCCATTCATTTTAGTGATTATGTTAATAGTGGAAACTTTACTGATATACTTAAGCCCTAATTTTAGAACCTATCTATACGTTTTAATTTATATTGTATATTTCCCAAACAAAAATAAAAAATATCACAAGAAGGACAATAGTAAAAGCAAATTTTTGATATTCCTGCTAAACGACGGTGAACAAATAAGAGAACAAGCCTACGTAACGCCGACAGTGTGGGATGAAGATAGTTTGAATTGGTCTAGGAATTAATAAGATATTTATTACCTGCTTTCAGGTCAACGAGACAAGCCGTTCGTGTCTGATGACGACATGAGGATGAGGACGCCGCGCCCAGACATCCTGTCGGTACCTCCGAGTAACCAGTACTATGATGGTTTAAAGGAAGCAGAGACTAGCGTATGTATCTTTATTATCATATTAAAGGAAACGAGCTTGCTGTTCACCTGATGGTAAGTGGCCATGCCGCCCATGAACATCTGTAGTCAAGTTCGTACAGAACAGGAGTTATATATAAATTCATCACAGATGTGTTGCTATGCCCGAGTACTAAGATGGTCGCATATTAAAGTGAACCGGGAACCACACCCTTCCACCGAAACGTAATAACTGCATCACGCTAAAATAGGTGTGGCGGTGATACCTGCCCCGTAAATCTATAAGTACTGGTTCTACCACCTGACAAACTGCAATCTGCAATCCTGGCAAAAGATTTGTAGTAGTTTTTTTCTTTTTAACGGAAGTCTTCAAGTTGGTTGTTCGTCCCAGATAAATGTAATGTTTTATGGTCACAAAAAACTTACTTAAAAATAATGCAATCATTTACGACTACAAAGATGAAAACATTAGTTTTTCTTATATTTCTAACAAAGTTTATTATTAGAATAATGCCTTGTCATTTTCATTATAACTTGATAACAGGCAACTTAATTAATTCTTAAAAAAAAAACTCTTTCATTCTTTTAGTTATTTTGAAAAATAAAATCGTATTTCAAAACAGTTCCGATGAACTTTTGAACAAGGTAATATCATATAAGAATAATAAGGTAATATCATATCATATAATATAAAAAACACGCTTTCTACACTCATAGCCCCACAGTAGGATTTTCTCCTGAGTCGCAGACACCATGGACACACACAAGACAACTATAAGAATGTTAAGTTTTAAAAAAATGAAAAATTGCCTACGCTACCGTATTGGGTGTTACCTGTAAGGATATACGTAAGTCTGTATAAATAAATAATAAATAATAATAATAATATAATGGTTTCCTATTTCAGTTCTCAATTCATCCTGGCAACAGTATCGTGGGGATCGCTGATTCGATTTCCGGAGTGGACAACAACGATCTTGATAGCGGGAAACATAACTACAGACCACCCACGTCATGGTCTACGGGTATCGGTCAACAATCTCAAAGGACACCGGCCAGAAAGTTTTTCAATACAAATGGTGATAAGAAAGAACACGCAAGAAATGAAGAAACTTTAGCGAGCGTTTCTAAAGAACCAACACCGTCCTTTAGACCAACACCCATAGCAAAATCTGAACAACCAATAGCCGTAAGTCCGCCTTCATTAGAAATAAGCCCTCCATTTCTCCCAGTCTCCACCACTGAGAAAAGTTCGGAAGGATTAGATGCTCGAGGAAGAGCGAAAGATGATCCTGTGTTAAACTTTATCAAGCGTTTCGACCCCAATTCACCAGACTCAATTAAAACATCAATGACAAAGACAGAAATCCTTAATATAAACAAGCAACTTCCAGAAGGACAGGTCAGTTCCGAAGAAGAAAAATCTCCACGTAGAAGTAAAAACTTCGGAGGTAAAGGAAATACTGTTAATGCCGTTGAAAGGAGCAAGAACAAGGGATCCTCTGATGACTCAAGATTTGACACAGTTAACGTTAAGCCAATAAATCCTACTACTGAAAGTACTGTATCGACGGTTAACTCCAATCAAGTCCCAGTTCCAGATCGCAACTTGTTGCCACCTAAGTTGGAATACTCTCCTCTTGTGACAACCACGATGGGACCGCCTATCTATTATGAATGGAAATGGGCTGTCCCTGCATTCGATTTGGAACCTCCAAAGATAGGTAGTCCGAACAACAATACCGATGTACCAAAAGTGAAACCATTAGGTAAAAGACCATTCAGTGTCGTTCCACGGTCAACTCCAAAGATGGTAACACCATCGCCGAGCAATACCGAGTACAATATTAGTTCCTACTTTGTGCCTGATTATGTTTTCCCTCTAGATGGTCCTCACCCAGGTTACGATGATGATGATGCCCAGACCTCTTTCCAAGTAAATATCCCAAGGCCTGGGAGAGCTAGTTATGGAGAAAATCCAGCTTGTCCCCAGTGTCATCCTGCGTACCTCAAGCCCGGATCTTGTGAACCTTGCATCGTGAAGCGGTAACCGGGAAATTGTAATAGCAATAGATAGCAATAGATTCAATCTAAGCTGTTTTATCCGGGTAAATCTTTACTGATTCTTCAGTCAATGCTAAGATATTTAATACAATGTCTTTATTTTTTCATCTATAGTTAAAAATAGTGAAAGGGTAATTGTGATTCAACCTTTTTTTGGTATGTGCTACCAAAACCTCAATGCTTGCCAATGCTTGGATATCACTACATAGTTTAAAACAAAGTCGCTTCTCGCTGTTTGTCCTATGTATGCTCAGATCTTTAAAACTACGCTATGGATTTCAATGCAGTTTTTTAATAGAGTGATTTAAGAAGAAGGTTTTTATGTATAACACATGCTTGTTATAGAGGAGTAACACTGGTAATTTCAGATTTTTGACTTTAAGGCGGAACGAAGTTCGCGGGGTCTAACTAGTTCTAATTATAAGAAAATCTCTCTGATAATACAAAATACTACTGAAATAATTGCGTTGTCAGGAGAAGCTCGAGTAAATGATGCATAATTTATTATTACCATACAGGAACTCTCTCATTCTGAGAGAAGACCCGTGCCCAGCAGTGGGCCAATAATGGGTCGATAAGAGATACAGGAACTTACACGTTTAATATTAATTTAATACTAAATACTTACGTTTCTGCGACAAAGTTTTTAGATAAGTATGTATGTATATATATATATATGTATATGCGTCGTTTTCTTTGAAAAAATACAAATTCAAGATTTTTTCTCTGTAAGTTAATCTCGTTGAGAAAACAACATCCTTAATTTATCTTTGTAATAATTAGATTAGAGTTTCTTTGTTAGTAAAAGATGTATGTACATATATTATACTATAGGATTATGTAATAAATATCTACATTTACTCCATGCCAATGTTAATGCTGTTATTTTTATATGTTTACTGTTTAATAACTTGTCATGATTGTAATAATGAATGTACAATTCTATTTGTAATTATACTTAAATCTCTACCTTGTAGCTGTAGATATTTATATCTTTTGTATTCTTTTGTACGATATATTTTTACGTGCCTATAAATAATTTAATGTGCATAGTTAATAATAAAATAATTTTAAGTAAAACGTTCTGTTTTATTTTGCTACTGGTCACAGTTATAAGTAAAGTTGTATTATAGGGAAAGTCGAATAGTGGCGGTCGACAAAAATCTCCTTTATTTTTTATCCTATGCTTGAGTACGTAGGTGACCGTTGCTTATGTGGTTAAAAATCATATACATTGCTATTGATGTAGCAAAATAATATTCGTCACGTATTGCTATAGGTACGTATACTTTTTCTTATAAAAATAGTGATCACCTATTAATTCATAACTAGGTATGATATCAGCTTACAAATACCTGACATAAATATGCTTATCACAACCTAAACCTGGACGCATTATTTTCGTCCTATTAAGATAATACGCACTGTACAAAAGCAATATTTGACAATATATAAATTTCATTTTTGAATAATTCGCGGGTTTTTTACTGTTTTTTTTACGGCCTTAGCTTCATGCCTTTCGGCCTTTTTGTAATAAATTTTGTATACCTCATTTTTCCAGACTTGATCTATTTGGTAAATAAACATGGCCGACTCGAACTGTCATTTAAATGTCAATGAGATACTGTCAATCAATAGGGTTGGGAAGTATCAAAATAACTTGCTTTGGGAAGCTACCGCAAATTGTTGTATCGAATCGTATCAACATCGATTATACTCAACGTTATATTTTTTCGAATTTAATAAAATGTTTTTAATAAAATAATGTATATGTTTCAAATATGCACTAGTAAATGTAATATTAACGATAAATGAAAGTAGCATAGATGTTTAAAATATTTTTTACTCGCATATAAATTAATTGTATTTCATCTTATTTTTTTACCTGACGTAAATATTGAAATTATTGTTAGGTATACTTTTACGGACTAAATACTTTAATCTCGTATTTCTAATAATAAAAATAAATTGTTTTGGCTACTTTATACTGTTACCAGCTCAGATAATTTTTGAGAAGTCATTTGAATTTTGTTATTATTTCACTTCTTAATTAATCACTCAATTCATATTTTTCTTAAAATATTTTTTTATTTGTGATAATTTATCTTAATTTATTTTGTAGGCGTATTTGCGTGAATTTTATTTTCTCTGAAGTCTATAATTTAAAATCTTGTATTAAAAATATATCTGTAATACTTCATATTAATTTATTTTTTATGTATTTTTGAGTTTTTTAGTTTTAATTTTTTGAAGTTTACGTTTTAATATGCCAGATTAAAAAATAATTTTCTATTCGTCAATTTTCATACGTAATACTTTTGTGCTTTAACAGAGTAGTTAAAATATCGCGATATGATTCGTCATTATCGCGACATCAAGAAAGCAAACTTGCTTAAATTTTATGAGTTTATACCACGAACAAATATATCGATTAATGTCACTTAGCAAAATCATGAAACCAATGTAACAAATCGATTCGTCTTTCCCATCACTAATTTGGAAATGACCGAAATGTCAAATTTTTGTTGAAATAAATTATCTGTGCAAATTAGTTCCGCCGGTTTTGCAACTTTAATTAAATTTATCTATTACAATTGTAAATTTAAAGTAGTTTTTGTTGTGAATCAAAGTGTAATACATCAAGTGAACCGATGTAATTGTTTGCAGGTCGTTTGACGCGTGTAACTGTGTGAAAATGTGATGTTTCGAAAGTTAGGTAGTTTGTTTACTAAAATAACTCAACTGTGGAAAAATGGAGTATAGCAGGATTCGCAGACTGTGCATTATTGGCCCATAAAGCCACAGAATACATATAGTAGAACCATAGATCATATTTTAAACTTTAATATTTAATTAAAATAATTATGTGACTACTACATATATAATCTATAAATAATAAGTATAAATTTTAATTCAGCATTTTAATAGAACTCAATATTGGATGTTGTGGTTGTAATGTTAGAAATTTATAGAAAAAAAAAATACTTTCGATACATTTCCTCACAATAAGAGGAAATCATACAATATCATAAAAAAATAAAATAAACCCAATTTGTATTATTGCAGTGACAAAAACTCAGATTAGCTAACATTATTTTACTCTATATTTGATTACCATAGAAAACAACTCGTAATTGGCAACATTATGTTTACACGTCAAAAATTCGCATCATGGCGATTGGCGTGAGTTCGTGGACGATGCCAAATTAGTCAATTTTATTTGTATTTAGTGTGAATTTCGCTGTAATAATTTGTGCCTAGTCGTTTAATACACAGAATAAACCTGTTCAGCCATTTAAAATTAGTATGACAATCGTACCGATGGTTTATTTTGTACTTGTTTTGTGAGAAGTGTAAAGATGAATAGCGCAAACAATTTAGCGGGGTTGGTGGCGAATTATGGTGATTCGGAGGATGAATCCGATGGTGGTGAAGTGAGGCAGGCGGCGCCACCGGTTAGTGATGTGGCGACGCCGCTGCACGCGCCCATACATCCAGCGCCTATACCGCATTGCCGTAAGTATGCAGTACTGCATGATATTTCATACATTCTTTTTATATTTTTGGCCTTTCGTACATCTCATCTCATTCATCATCGTTTTAATTATGTAGGGATTAATGAGTACATAAATACTTCTCTTATGATGTCCATGGGTGGTAGTTGTCTCTTCTCAATATTATCGTAAATTGCATGGTCATTTGCTACTTCAATGTTATAAAAAATAACTTGGAATGGAAATACTTAAGCGGTATAAAGCAGAACTAGCCAACTTATCATTACATTACCATGTTAATTGTTGTACCTACCTACTGTTTGAGATATTATTCTTTTGTAGGATCTCATCTATAGAAGTTAACACTGTAAGTTATGTGTACGTTTCTTATAGGTTAATTCTATGATGTAGACACTCTGAAAATAATGTCTTTGACATAGCATCCTTAGGAGTATTTAATAGGGGTTTATATTTGTAATATATTCTATGAGTCTGAAGTCGGAAAACATCTATAAATATGATTAATCACTACATAGCATATAACAAAGATGCTTCACACTGTCTGTCCCTATGTATGCTTAGATTTTTAAAACTTGCTATGGATTTTACTGCAGTTTTTTTTAATAGATATAGTGATATAAGAGAAAGGTTGTCATGGATAAAACATGCTTATCATAGTGGAGGTACTCTGATAATTTTAGATTTTTGACTTTAGGTGGAACAAAGTTCACTAGGTGAGCTAGTCATATATAAGTCACAAGATTTAACAGAAATGTATAATTAATTTTTCAGCATGGTCAGCTTGTTATGATGAGAGCAGCGGGTTTACTTACTACTGGAATCAGCTGACCAATGCAGTCACATGGGAGGCACCCCCGGAGTATCTGCTTGCTTTGAAATTGGCACAGCAGCAGTTAAACACTGCAGGTAAAGGTAAACAATCTTTATTCTTGCTAGTGTTTAATCTTAGTGGGCTATTAGATTGTCTACATCGTCTCACTGCTGTGTACAGGTCATCTCCAACAATGAGAGAGCTTCTGGCCAAGTAAAAAATGGTAGATTTTACCACATTAAGCGCTACACACAGGTTTACACCAGCCTGAGAGAGGTGCACTAGGCTGTATATTGACTTATATAATATATGTGGTGCTTAATGTGTTACACAACTTTAAAACATTTTCAAGGTGGTAGAACCAGCGTGGTTCGACCGGGGCAGTACCAACACCACACCTTTTAGTGTGAAGCATTTCTTGCGTTTCAATAGAAGGGTGTGGTTGCCGGCACACTTTCACATGAGGCGGCCATCATAGTCTTCGGGAGTAGTAACGCATCAGTTATCGACTTCAGTTGAAACCCATGTTCTGTTTGAAGTTGATTACAGATGTCTATAGGCGGCAGCAACCACTTTTCATCAAGTGGATTGCATGTGCATTTACTACTTCTGTCAGATAAAAAAAACACTGTTTCATATAAAACTCTCTCTAAGAAAAATTTGTGTTGAGTGCATCAGATTTGTGCCTTTCTTAATTGAGACCACAGACTTCAACCATTAGGCTATCACTGCTCTGCTGCGGTTAATGACGATAAAATAAATTGTGGTTACTTATCAACATTTGCACATAGTTATCTTCTCTAATTATGACACTTCTAAAGTGGACAAGATATCAAGATAAGCATTTTACACTAATGATAAAAATTGTAGCCTTATTTTCATCTATCACTTTATTAAGGATGTGTTACAATGTGGTTTTTTGGCAATATTAGCAAAAAATCTCTATTACAATGTTCTAGCCTAATCTGAAATGAAATTTGGCTGTTTGGGAGCTTAGGTTTAAGATCCCAGGAACATAATTCAGATTTTAATACTTTACATAATTTTGTAGTCTGTTAAGAAAACAACAAACTTCTGAGATTTGGAAAAAAGCTGTAAGGTGTATTATAATTATTGTTTGTTTTGTATTGTTTTTCACACAAATACCCATTCATAACCCTATGCGTAATGTTCATATGAAAAGATCACACAGTCGCAGTCGGGCCAGTGAATGCATTAATAACACATAAAAAATACATATAAATATTGTTTTTCAGGTACAGCAGAAGTTTCGGCGGAGGAGTGGCAGTTGTACCAGCAGGCATTAATGGATAAACAGGTCAAAATGCCGGCGAAAACAGTCCCTGCCACAGTTGCCAAGAAAGAGAACTTACCGCCTGTCAGAGACATGAATCAATTTGGGAAAAAGAGATTGGCTAGTGAGGATGAAGAGTAAGTTCATAATTATATAAGCCACAAACCACACAAATACAATGTTGATAGGTACACAAAAATAATGTTTGTAGTAAATTATTAGTATGAAATTTCAATTTGGTATATTCAGTAAGTATTAAACAGTTTTATTTTGATGGGCTGTATACTACATGTGATGTTAATTAAGTCAAAATGTTTAAAAAATCTACACTATGAATAATAAAATGTTTAAAAAAATTGTTGATTTTATCATAATTGCGATATTTAACATATTAAATTCACTTATGTAGGACAAAGTCTTAAGTCATGTTGAAAATCTAGATAATTTGCAGTAGTGATTGGATGTCATTACAATGGGTAATCTATAGGCTCATCTGTTTTATATTATGTTTGCAGGAAAATAGAATTGATAACGTCATATCACAACTCAGATTCAGAATCTAATGATGAGTCTGACATATCACTCAAAGCTAAAGAACCACAACCAACTCTAACACCTCCAAGCAAACCCACAAAGAACCCGTACAAGAAACAGAAGACCAAGCCTGTTGAGTATGGCCCGCCATTGCCTCCCAATCAAGATTATACTGAACCAATTGGACCAGAACTTCCACCTGGGTTGGCAGAGGAAAAGCCAACGAGTCCGGAGACTAAAGAGGAGAATACTGTATTAACTGAAGAAACGGTATATTTTAAAAAAAATGTTATAAATCTACTTATTAGTTATAAGTATGCACTTTGAAATGCCAGTATTATTTGGAGTGGTACTTTATTTCATTACAAGTCTATAATACACACAAACTCGGTCTCACCGTATTTATAAAATCCTTAACTAGAAAATAAAAATACCAGTTTAGGTAGAAATTAATAAAACATGTCTCAATCAATAATCTAAGTGATTACAATCAAAATGTATTTTTTTTTCATGTTTAGTTCAAAACTATAGAATATGACTACTATTAGAATTTAAAGGTATTTCTTCAAAGTACCTAGATAACAAGATGTACCTTAAAATATCTTAGAATATTACATAAATCCTCATTACTTTTCACATAATTTGTTGATGACATGTTTCTTTAGTGGGCACTGAAATTCCACTAATAATGGTCTTGTATATCAGACTCCATACAGAAATGTTTGATGGTCTACAAATGCTATCAACACCTATGATGAGCAAAGCGCCTGAAAATGCTAAAAATAACATATCAATTGTACTGTGTATAAAGTTTCTTGCTGCTGTTTCTTTAAAACCATTTGAAACAATATTGTTTTACTAAATAATAAGGTTTCACATGGTTTCATGGTATTTATTAACTATTATAACATAACATATTACTAATGGAATACCATAAATAATTTCTGTGCAATTGAATAAGTTATAAAGCAATGTGATGGTTAAAGTTTTCAATCTGAGATCCTAATAATTAAACCTCATGAATAAATACCTAAAGTTATAAAAAACTACAAATATTGCTTTTGGGTTTTGACAGGACAAGAAGTTTTCAAAATTACCAGAAAATGAGGATAGTCAAGACGAAAATACGTTGTTCCAAAGATTAAAAGACAAAGCTAAACTTCTTGAGAAACTTGGTGGTGAATTGCCTACAGAGTTACAAAAGATCATTGAAGAAGACGAGAATTCTAGAAGTGGGTCCCCTAAATCACAAGAAAGTCGAATACAACATAGTTTAGATATAGATGATTTATTAGAAGAAATTGAAAAGAAGGAACTCCCTAAAATTAAGTCGAAAAATAAGGATAAAGACAGCAAATCCCAAAGATCAAATAGTAGTAGTGTAGCCAATTCGCCTTTATATCCTGGAGAGAAAACACCACCTATGGAAGAAATAAAACCTCTTTTCCCAAGTAGTAAAGCTATGAGCGAAGATTCTGCAGCTCTATTCCCTAGCGCAGTTAATATAGAAGAGAATAAAATTGATAGCCCTGTACCAATGGAAGTGGAGACAAAAGACAAGAAAGTCGCTAACGTATATTTGAATAACACTGAAGGTATTGAAAATACGAATAGAAAGAAGCTTAGAATTTCAAACTCAGTATTGCCAGAGCGTAAAACTGGACAGAAATTTGACGCCACTGCGTATACAACGAAGTATGCGCAATACATGGAAGGGTTCTCTGGCGAACGAGTTGGCTTAGGGTTCACCAAAGAAGATAATGAAGAGAGTCCTAAGAATACAATCAGTTATGGCAATGGTTTGACCTTTACGAAGGGAGAGATTCTGAATGAAGACAAGAAAGATGAAGATCTTGATGATTTAGCGGACTTGGTGGAGGCGAAGTTGAAGTACTTGAATCAACTTCAGCCGTGCATTCTGACGCCGGTTCAGGAGATGCTAATACAGTTGCAGGTAAACATTTTATAATATGCATGGATAGTTTATACATAAAATATAATACAAATAATGATAATCATACGGGAGTACATCGTAGTCGTGTCCTATATCTTGCGGATTATATTTTATGCGTCAGATTATATTGTTACAAGTTACTGTTACTTTTTACAAACAATGCAATATGAAAAGCAACTCTACTCAAATCCTTCTGATTTTGCGTCCATCCTTTTTTTTCCGAGTGGTGAAGAAAAGGTGACGTTCGGAACGCACGTTTTTCAACGGAATCAAGTGGGTTAAGTTGGTATTGGGGCGCCCATGTCTTGAGATGCGAGCAATACTCCATGTGGGGTCTGACTTGAGCCTTATAAAGCTGAAGGAGTTCTCCCGCAGTGTTTACCATATTTATATTTTGTAATCGTATCTCAGACATTAGTAGCATCGTATTTATTCCTTAATTTTTTTTTTATCTTATTGAAGTAGCAAACGAGCACGCAGTCCACCTAATGGTTAGTGATCACTGCCGCCCATGGACATCTGTAATCAATTACATACAGAACAAGAGTTCCATCTGAAGTCAATCACAGATGCGTAGCTATTCCCGAGGACTATGATGGTCGCCTCATGTGAAAGTGTGCCGTCAACCACACCCTTCTATCGAAACGCAAGAAATGCTTCACGCTAGAAATAGGTGTGGCGGTGGTACTTCCCCGGTCGAACTACACTGGTTCTACCACCTGTACATTTTTGAGGGTTGGTAACGCTGCTATAGAATAAAAAACACAAAAACACGCTGTCTACACTCATAGCCCCACACTAGGATTTTCTCCTGTGTCGTGCGTACCATTTACACACAAGACCTAGACCCAGAACATGAATCTAAACTCATCATTCAGATACCTGTCTGGCCGGGAATCGAACCCCGAACCCATCGCGTCAGACCGGTATGGTAACTCGGGCACGCGGGTCGTCAATGTATGAATGTAACGTGTCCCCAGACGTTAGTGGCGTCGTTCCGCGCGGGCGCGCTGTCCGCGGCGTACTGGCGGCGCTGGTGCGCGGCGGCGGCGCGCGCGCTGCGGGCGCACGAGGCCGCCGCCGCGCCGCCCGGCTGGAGCTGCGCCTTCCTGAGGTACACCGCCGACACTCACACGCCTCCGACACACGTTACCGGGATACTGGTGTCTTAGCGGACCGTTCCTATGTTGATACCAGGACTGTGCTGTCTTACCGAACTCTTGCAATACTAGCTTCTCGAGGCGATGTCTAACCGAACTTTTGCAATGTCGATAGCTTCTCGAGACTGGACTGTGATGTCTTACCGAACTTTTGCAATGTTGATGACTGGACTGTCGTGTCTTACCGAACTTTTGCAATGTCGATAGCTTCTCGAGTTTAACCGAACTATATTGATAACTAACCAAGACTATGTTTTACCAAACACTTAAAATTTTGATAGCTTGCCGGGACTAAGTCTTACCGATATCATGCGATAATTGGGATATGCCGTTAGCTTACTGAGAATACCAAGATAATACCGATGTCTCATAGCGACTCTATAGGTGTTTTGTTTATTGATACCTTACCAGGACTATGCTGTCTTACCGAACTCTTGCTACGTTGATAACTTCTCGAGACTATATCTAGCCGAACTATGTTCATACCTTACCAGGACTATGCTGTCTTACCAAACTTTTGCAATGAATGTTAATAGCTTCTCGAGACTATGTCTAGCCGAACTATATTAATTCCTTACCAGGACTATACTATCTTACTGAAGTTTTGCAATGTCGATAGCTTCTCGAGACTATTTCTAGCCGAACTATGTTGATACCTTACCAGGACTATGTTTTACCGAACACCTGCAATTTTGATATCTTGCCGGGACTAAGTCTTATCGATGCCGTGCGACTATTAGGATATGCCCTTAGCTTACTAAGACTGTACCGAAATAATACCGATGTCTTACCGCGGCTCTACAGAATGATGTTTTCCCGAAACTTTGCAATGTCCATGTCTTACCGCACCGTTTCAATGTTGGTGATATTATGCCGTTAGCTTACTATAATTTTACCGGAATGATACTGATGTCTTACCGACAACTGATAGTTTACCGGAACTCAATCGATAACTTACCGAACCTTTGTAATTTTTTAATATTATTACGGGCGCACAGGCCGCCGCCGCGCCGCCCGGCTGGAGCTGCGCCTTCCTGAGGTACACCACCGACACTCACACGCCTCGACACACGTTACCGGGATACTGGTGTCTTAGCGGACCTTTGCTATGTTGATACCAGGACTGTGCTGTCTGACCGAACTTTTGCAATGTCGATAGCTTCTCGAGACTGGACTGTGATGTCTTACCAAACTTTTGCAATGTCGATAGCTTCTCGAGTTTAACCGAACTATATTGATAACTAACCAAGACTATGTTTTACCAAACACTTAAAATTTTGATAGCTTGCCGGGACTAAGTCTTACCGATATCATGCGATAATTGGGATATGCCGTTAGCTTACTGAGAATACCAAGATAATACCGATGTCTCAAAGCGACTCTATAGGTGTTTTGTTTATTGATACCTTACCAGGACTATGCTGTCTTACCGAACTCTTGCTATGTTGATAGCTTCTCGAGACTATATCTAGCCGAACTATGCTCATACTTTACCAGGACTATGCTGTCTTACCGAACTTTTGCAATGTCGATAGCTTCTCGAGACTATGTCTAGCCGAACTATATTAATACCTTACCAGGACTATACTATCTTACCGAAGTTTTGCAATGTCGATAGCTTCTCGAGACTATGTCTAGCCGAACTATGTTGATACCTTACCAGGATTATGTTTTACCGAACACCTGCAATTTTGATATCTTGCCGGGACTAAGTATTATCGATGCCGTGCGACTATTAGGATGTGCCCTTAGCTTACTAAGACTGTACCAGATGTTTTCCCGAAACTTTGCAATGTCCATGTCTTACCGCACCGTTTCAATGTTGGCGATATTATGCCGTTAACTTACTATAATTTTACCGGAATGATACTGATGTCTTACCGACAACTGATAGTTTACCGGAACTCTATCGATAACTTACCGAACCTTTGTAATTTTTTAATATTATTACGGGCGCACGGGCTGCCGCCGCGCCGCCCGGCTGGAGCTGCGCCTTCCTGAGGTACACCACCGACACTCACACGCCTCCGACACACGTTACCGGGATAGTGCTGTCTTAGCGGACCTTTGCTATGTTGATACCAGGACTGTGCTGTCTGACCGAACGTTTGCAATGTCGATAGCTTCTTGAGACTGGACTGTGATGTCTTACCGAACTTTTGCAATGTTGATAGCTTCTCGAGTTTAACCGAACTATATTGATAACTAACCAAGACTATGTTTTACCAAACACTTAAAATTTTGATAGCTTGCCGGGACTAAGTCTTACCGATATCATGCGATAATTGGGATATGCCGTTAGCTTACTGAGAATACCAAGATAATACCGATGTCTCAAAGCGACTCTATAGGTGTTTTGTGTATTGATACCTTACCAGGACTATGCTGTCTTACCGAACTCTTGCTATGTTGATATCTTCTCGAGACTATATCTAGCCGAACTATGTTCATACTTTACCAGGACTATGCTGTCTTACCGAACTTTTGCAATGTCGATAGCTTCTCGAGACTATGTCTAGCCGAACTATATTAATACCTGACCAGGACTATACTATCTTACCGAAGTTTTGCAATGTCGATAGCTTCTCGAGACTATGTCTAGCCGAACTATGTTGATACCTTACCAGGACTATGTTTTACCGAACACCTGCAATTTTGATATCTTGCCGGGACTAAGTCTTATCGATGCCGTGCGACTATTAGGATATGCCCTTAGCTTACTTAGACTGTACCGAAATAATACCGATGTCTTACCGCGGCTCTACAGATGTTTTCCCGAAACTTTGCAATGTTGATAGCTTCTCGAGACCATGTCTAACCGAACTATGTTGATACCTTACCGGGACTATGCTATCTTACCGAACTTTTGCGATGTTGATAGCTCCGTCGTGCCTCCGTCACACATTGCCGGGATAGTGGTGTCTAAGCGGATCTTTCTAACTTTCATTACCATGTAATTATATAAAAAAAAAATTGATATAAATAACAAAAAAGACAAACCTGCTGAGTTTCTTGCCGGATTTTCTCTTCTTGTATTCTGCTTCGGTGGTAATGTAAAAAAAGTAACTGACAATTTGTAAGGCCTATACAAAATAAAGACATTTCATTTCTTTGCTATGTTGATACCTTACCAGGACTGTGCTGTCTGACCGAACTTTTGCAATGTCCATAGCTTCTCGAGACTGGACTGTCGTGTCTTACCGAACTTTTGCAATGTTAGCTTCTGGAGACACATCGTCTCATCACATAACTGAACTATATTGATTTGCAATGTTGATAGCTTCTCGAGTCTAACCGAACTATATTGATAACTAACCAAACTACGTTTACCGAACATTTGAAATTTTGATAGCTTACCGGGACTAAGTGTTACCGATACTGTGTGTTATGAGACTGTACCAAAATAGTACCGATGTCTTACCGACACCCGATAGCTTACCGCGACTCTATAGATGTTTACTCGAAACCATGCAATGTCTAATGTTATTATGGCATTAGCTTATAGATACTTTACGACAAATAATCGGTGTCTTACCGCACCTTTTCAATGTAGGCGATATTATGCCGTTAGCTTACTAAAATTTTACCGGAATGATACTGATGTCTTACCGAACTTTTTCAATTTTTAATATTATTACGGACGCACGAGGCCGCCGCTACGCCACCCGGCTGGACATCTCATCGACACCTTGCTTAGACACCCTAGATTAGGCTTTTCCGGGATACTACGGACAGCTTGCCGGAACCTTGCAATACCCTATAATTCACTCGCTAGGACTTAACCGGGACATTACCGATATCTTATACTTACCGTATAGTTTACCGGAACTGTCGATGTCTAACCGAAACCTTAAATGGATACCCTAGCTTGGTAAGACTTTACCCGGAGAATATCAATATCTTACCGAAACCTTTCAATATTTGCGATATTATGCTGTTAGCTTACTGAGACTTTACTGGTAATTCCTATGTTTTACTGTCACCACGCAATGTTTACCAATATGGCAGTATTTTATCGACAGTATCGAATAATGCCGATGTTTCACCGACACCTCCCGGTGTTTAGGAATTTGACGGTAGGTTACCAAGATATACCAAAAGTCTCACCAAAACCATACAAAGTTTATCGGTATCATGACCATAGCTTACCAAAACTTTACCCAGATATTACCGATGTCTTACCGAAATCTTACAGAGTTTACTGAAATGCTGATAGTTACCGAATTTCATGTTGATAT
This sequence comes from Spicauda simplicius, assembly GCA_949699795.1. Taxonomy (NCBI): domain Eukaryota; kingdom Metazoa; phylum Arthropoda; class Insecta; order Lepidoptera; family Hesperiidae; genus Spicauda; species Spicauda simplicius. The sequence goes on from OX453068.1 coordinate 1,023,964, forward strand.
TTTACCGAGGATGTACCGATATCGTAGCGATATGTTGTCAAAAGCTTACTAACTTCAGGCATATAGCATATTAACATATTGATGTCTTACCAATACCTTGCTGATACCGATATCGTGCTGATAGTTTACCAAGATTACCTCCATATCTTATCGAGGACTTTTCACTATAATGCCGGTCTTATTGAAATTTTACTGGTGCTTTAACGATTCCGTGCCGAGAGGTAGTCGAAAAAATTACAAGAACCAACTACTTAATCTCGTTTATATGTTTTGTTATGTTGTCAGCTCAAGGAAAGCTCGCGGACATCGCACTGATGATTTCCATTTTACCGATGGCCTGTCGTATAACTTAATGTCTTCTCGTACTCACTGTACTATGGATTTTGTTACAATAGTGTTTCCATAAAGACTTATAAAGTTAAAAACGTGGACGGTTTACTAGTGCCATTTTCATTAATGATTTGTATGATAATAATATTACGTAATGTATGTTATATGAATTTAGAACGGTAATCGTTAAAAAAAACTAGAGGGGTACAATCGTCTCAAAATGAGAGAGTTTTAGCTCATAGTCCACCGCGCATGCCAAGTGCGAATTGGTGGTCTAGAACTAATCGGTAATATTAAAATCGGTAAAGGAAAACGACTTTAAAATTCAGTTTATGTTAAATGATGAGAACATTTTTGAACGGCACGTTTTATTAATATACGATATAAATGTATTTTTGATACATCCCGAAGCGTTTTGACTTTTATGCGAAAAACAAATATATAAAGTAAAGCTTTATCGAACTTCTAGTCGCGTTTGGACCGGCATTAATTATCGCGTTTGTGCTTACGTCTGTAACGAATTGCGTTTTAGGTTTGTTCCTATCTTTTAATAAATATTTATCTCTTCGATTTGTGATTTTTCTTGTTATTTTAGTTTGATTTCGGCATTTGAATGTTAGTTGTAGGACGGTATACACATTTATTAAAAGTATATTGGTAATCCGTGGTAATTTTACAAACATTGGTTGATGCTTTTACATACATTTTTTTGATTACTTGTTTTGTTAAGTTTTTATTTTTAAAATATTCTAGCATCAAGGTGGATGATGTTTTTATATTTTTCATAATATTTAAATGTGAGAAGAATTTCTTTGATTATGTTTGGTTTTGTATCGTAAATATATATATTGATTATTTTGAATCTGTGATATTTTAAGAAGTACCTGATATATTTAAGAGCAAAATAAATATTTACTAGTCAATCCCTTGTCTTTTGTTTTATATTTACTGTCCTATATTATCTCAAACATAATCATATCTAGTTTTAAGAAATATTAATCTATCACACACACTTATCTATATATTTAAAAGTGAAAATATATGCTTAACGATCACGACACGACTGCCACTCACGATTTACGTTGTCAAGAATCTATGAATGTAATGTAGTCTTTGATTGTCTTAAAATCAAAAGTGGCGCTTGTGTCGATTTGAATTTATTTATTTTAACAATGTATTATTTTATTGAATGAGATATTATCATTATTGTATTAAAACATGAAACGATGAATGTACGACTGAAGACAGCGTTGAAGACGAAGATGGAAGTCCTGGGGGTGAAGAGAGAAACCTTCGCGCCGGGGATTCTGGTGAGATAATACATTTATAAGTTACTCAACAATTTCAAGATAATGCGCTTTGATCTTTGCAGAAGGCCGCGACGACGACTACAATCGTCGTGGAGCTGAAATGACCCTAAATATTGTTTCTGTTTTGCGTTCTCAATTTAAAATTAACTGCAATTTAATTATTAAAAAAAATAGAAAAAAAATATGAAACCACTTAATTTTTGTAAACGATGTCTTGAAAATATGAAGTTATAATAACGATTTTTTGGGTACTTTTATATTGTTATTTTTAAATTTGGAACGCAAAGATAAAACAGACACAATAACGGATGATAATACGGGTATGCATATGCTTATTATTTTAAATACAGACACTCTACAGAGATATCACTATAAATTGTAAGACATTTAATGTTAGAAAGTACAGTTTCTGTATTTAATTACCGATGAGAATTTAGTTATTTAAGTGGGCCCCAAACTTTTAGGTGTTTGGTTTACTTAAGTTGACAATTTATGGTCAAAATTAGGGTCTTGTTAATACTTGTCATTGATTCTAACGCGTTTTAGAGTTTTATAATTTACCCATTTAGTTACCGTTATTAACTTAAACCAGATATTTTTAAGAGTTAATAATTATGTGTCATTTGTTATTATACAATTGACAGAATAATTCTTTAATTTTGAAAAGCACTTTTAGGTGCAATCACGGGATCTTTATTATATGTTTTACCAGATATTAAGTTCAAATAATACCTTTGAAAAATGTTACTAATATATTATTTTTGGTTCATTGACTTTGACCAATAAACATACATTTCCTTTAAATAGTTATTCGAAATTTTTATCATAAGTTAATGTGTGAGCAGTCAAATAAACAAATAGTAAAAATTGACAACTACTTTCAATAAGGCCTACACAAACATAAAAATTATAGCAGTTAAAAATAACAACTTCTTTTAATCTAACGAGAATTTAATTATTTAATTAATCAAACGTAAAATTTTTGGCGGTTTAAAGTGCCGCTTAAATACTGAATGTCAATTCGTGACCACAGTACACACTAACTTTATTGGAAGACGATAATGATCTTCCTGTGAAGTTATTAGCTATGGAGCGTTACCGCCATTCTTCTGGGTTTAATCTTTTAGTCGTTAACAGGTGTCTAGAAATACAATCGCACCTGATTGTATTTTTTAAAAAGGCACAAAAATAATATGCCATTGACAATTAAATTAAACCCTACCATGAATTTTCAAATAAACAGAATCGGAATGGCAAAAATAACAATATAAATTACCAGGCTATTCCCGCCGCTTTACCCGCTTCGGTCACGTCTCAAATTCGAACTGCTAGCTTTTGATAGAAATACTAACCAGAACACATACGTCCCACAATTTATCATATTAATAAGATAATACGATGAACGACCCAAATACAACTTAACAACTTAAGCCGACCATCCATTCTAAAAGTTCCCGGGCCGTCCTAACACATCTCCGTGGCGGGTATTTGTACGTGCGTGTTTGTGCACCGCAGGTCGGAAGGCCGCTACCGGTACCGGCGCGAGGCGGACGGCCTCGAGCAGTGGGAATACCCTGCCGTCACCAACACGGACATGGATATCAGTACCACGCCGCCGCACTCCGGCGTTGAGCATAAGGTTAGTGTTGGGAAGGTTGAGACGGGTATGGAAAGGCGGACAGACAGGCAGGCAGGCTGACAGACGGACAGACCGATGGACAAATCGAATGACAGATAGAAACACTGATTGACAGAAAGACAGATAGAATATTTTGATTGAATTGATGTTGGGAAACATAGGAATTCTTTGAAAGAAAAAATCACGTGGATATGGCACATTTATTAGAATGCAAAAATAGCATTGTTATTTTTTTTTCATAATTAACATAACAGGAGTGTGGTATGGTATGGATATGGTATTTTCAAATTTCAGTATTTTTTTCATTTCTATGGTGCCCTTAAGGAAAAAAAATGGCCTTTTGCACAATAAGGTTAATAGGTTTAAATTGAGAATACTATAAAATTAGGCATGGCTTTGCTTCTCTTTGAAACGCTTGCACAAAAATGGTCTTTCGTGCATTAATGGCTTAAAATGAGGATATTTTAGAGTAACTATGTATAAAAACGATACAATAATTCGCACTTGGCCAGCGCGGTGGACTATGGCCTAAACTCTCTCATTGTGAGAAAAGACCCGTGCCCAGCAATGGGACAATAATGGGTTGACGAGAGATGTATACAAATGTTGCTCACGCGTGAAGATTGCCTTTCCTGCACAATAGGCGAAATCAGGAATATGTCTGGTGAGTATGTATTAACGTTAGCGCATCAATAAATCAAATCAAATGCAATGAAATCATTTATTTGCTATATTTGAATATAGGTAGGTACCTACTGTTACATGGGTCCTCGCGGATTAGTTTTTAAAAAAGGAAATTATAACTGAACTGGAAATATTACTTTTAATTGAATTCACTTTTTTCCCTTTGTTACTATGAGAAAAATGCGTGACCTCACGACTATAATTACCGGCTGGTATATGAAGGAACTAAGGGCTCTCTTCAAACGGTCTCATTATATACGGTAGCAAATGATGATGCAGCAAATAGTAGACTGCATCACAGCAGCAATGCATGCATAGATGGGGTGTAACAAAAAAAAACGCTTTCTACACTCATAGCCCCACAGTAGGATTTTTTCCTGTGTCGTAGGTGCCATGGACACACACAAAGACGAATACAGAAACACCCAGACCCAGAACAAGAATCTAAACTCATCATTCAGACACTTGCCTGGCCGGGAATCGAACCCGGGACCCATTGCGTGTCAGACCGGTACGGTAACCGCTGCGCCACGCGGGTCGTCAAAACGACCGCAACAATACGATTCTTACAATTATTTTTTCCGCTATATTCCACCTCTAGGGCATGCCACTACCACTAGGGCATAATCAATGTATAGTTTATTTGCGCACGTGTCGCAGGAAGACCAGCCACCGCTGCCGGCAGCGGCGCCGCCGTCCGCGCCGCCGCTGCCCGCCGCGCCGCCGCCCTGGCCGCGCGCCGCCACGCCGCCGCCGCCCGCGTGGCGCGACCCGCCGCCGCCCGGCATCGACGAGCCGCCGCCGTTGCCGCCGGTACGCACCATACACCATATTTTTTTATTCTTCAAGGGGATCTTCGAAAGGCACCAGACGCTGTGGGGCCATAACCGCCCCTGCCTTTTGTTTTTGGGGAGAGAACACCTTCAAAAGATACACCACGTCTGAGAACCCCGGCGACGTGGAAGCGACTGGTTATGTTGGATTTATACCGCACTAAAACCTCGGTGGAAGTTCTCGATGCTGAAAAGATTAAGGTGGTAGAACCAGTGTAGTTCGACCGGGGAAGTACCACCGCCACACCTATTTCTAGCGTGAAGCATTTCTTGCGTTACGATAGAAAGGTGTGGTTGCCGGCACACTTTCACATGAGGCGACCATCATAGTCCTCGGGAGTAGCAACGCATCTGTGATTTACTTCAGATGGAATCCATGTTCTGTATGAAGTTGATTATAGATGTCCATGGGCTGCAGTGGCCACTTACCATCAGGTGGACTGCATGTTCGTTTGCTACTTCACTCAGATATAAAAAAAAGTCTTTAAGCACGTTGCAACAATGATATACACTTAAGGGCATGGCTAGGATTCCCACACTATCCACTTGTACATTGTTCTTTCTCTAATTAATTCCTATCGCATTTTGCCAATACGACAGGAACCCAAAAAAGAAATCGGCGATGAACTCCTCTCTTTCTACAACGACATAGCTGAATTAGAGAAGCAGACCTCAACACCACCGACAGAAGCGAACTCCCCGGAACCTCCCCCGCCGCCGATCATCACTGAAAAGGAACGCACGAGGGAGAAGGAGAAAGAACGAGAGAGGGAGAGGGAGAGAGATAAACGAGAGAAGAGTAAGGAGAAAGACATTAAAGTTAGCAAGAGGAAGTCTAAGGTACGTTATTTGATATGACAATTCTTATTGATTTTAGGGTAAATCAAAGCATGATGTATACAGTCGGGAAGATACGGCAGATGAGTTTTATGCAACGAATAGAAATATTAAGCGCTTGATCGAGAGACGAAAAAACTGGTAGACGCTGATACCCGAGACACATTTTCGAATTAATTCGGGTATCAGAGGTTTCATATAATTTAAATGTAAAAATATGTCAATAAATATGTTTATTATTATTACTGATCTTGATGCAGTATTTTAACTATTGTTAAAAAGATATATAATAATTGTATCTTTATTATTGGAGCTCCGCAGGCGAATATATATGTGAATCCGGTTACAATAGACAAGACATATTGACGATCTAATAACGCGATAGAAATAACTCTAATGATCACAAATCTATGTATCGACTGCGTTTGACGTTCATTCTATGTTCATCCAGTCTATGAAAGCTCTGAGACTGCGTGTATTGCATTACTACGTAGTAGTAGAACCAGTTCAAGGTGGAACCAGTGTAGTTCGACCGGGGAAGTACCACCGCCACACCTATTTCTAGCGTGAAGCTTTTCTTGCGTTTCGATAGAAGGGTGTGGTTACCGGCACACTTTCACATGAGGCGACCATCATAGTTCTCGAGAGCAGCAACGCATCTGTGATTGACTTCAGATGAAACCCATGTTCTGTATATAGTTGATTACCTAGTTCAAGGGTGGCAGTGACCACTTACCATCAGGTGGACTGCATGCTCATTTGCTACTTCAGTCAGATAAAAGCAAGTAGGTAATCTTAATATTTAATGTAAATTTAGATGTGTATTTCTACATAGTACATAAAGTATAGATTTTCGCTTTGTTTACAGGTTAAAATATCATCTTCCATCGGCATGAAACACAAGTCTGTATCGAGCATGGTGGCCAAGTGGCAACAAGTCGCTAGCGAGATTGATTCTGACTGATTTCCAAAAGATTTTGATTAACAAGTGACGTCAAAAGTTTAGGACTTAAAGTGTTACCCAGACGAACACCCTCTTTCAGAAATTATTTCTCTTTTAGACACGTCTCTTTGTGATACATTAAAATGAATTTGTAAATGCAGTAAATGCATATTTTTGTATAAGATTTTGAAAAACATGAAATTTATTCCATTTCTAACGTGTACAAAGTTACTTCAGTTGTAGTAATAATTGTGAACAAAAATCTGAGTAAGAAATGTGTAACTTAAATTGAACTAGATAAATACTTAAGTTATTTTGTAAATATCATAGACTTAAGCCGATGTAAGTAAATGGATTCAAATACATTTTTCATGTTGAAACGATTTTTATTTAATAGGGAATATGCATGAATTTTTTTTATGTCTTAGATAAATCATTTACGACTATATAATGTCGAAAAAAATATAAATAGGCTTGAAAATGTCCAATTTTTTTCAAAAACTTAAAATGAAAACGTTTAGTAAATTTGAGCCGTTCAAACGCGGCCATTTAGCGCGCGCTTTCGGTGACGTCATTTGCCACGTCCCGCGAACTACCGTGTATGTTTTCGTCTGTGCCTTTTAGTTACTTCACATGTATTTTCAATATTTATTGTTATACCTATACGTGCAAGTATGATATAGTACCAAAGTGCAAAAACACTGTTAGACAGAAATATACCCGATAAAGTATTTTTTTTTCTATTCCAAGCGATGTAAAAATAATACGCCGTACAAATACTGTACGGCGTGTGGTGTCTAAGAATGAGAAAAAATAATTTATCTCGGTGTATATTGGTCAGGTAGGAGAACCAGTGTAGTTCAACCAGGGAGGTACCAACGCCACACCTATTTCTATTGTTAAGCAGTTTTCGATGGAAGAGTGTGGTTGCCGGTTCACTTTTAGGTATATGTATGAGGCGACCATCTTAGACACCAGGAGAAGCAACACATCTGTGACTGATTTCAGATAGAACCTATGTGCTATCTGAGATTGTTTATTGATATCCATGGGCGGCAGTGGCCACTTACGAATAGGAGGACTGCATACTTGTTTGTGACTTCAATATAATATATTTTTTAAAAAGATCATTTTAACGTTACAATGCTATAATCATATGCGGCTTAGTTTGAATTAGTCAGAAGCTTAACATAGTTAACAAAAGTTCAGTAACACCTTCTATAAAAACCTTAGGTACTCATTCCTATTGCGGTTTTATGTTTGGTACCTATGCGCTATGTTTTATACTGCTGTGGTATAAAAATGTTTTAAACTATGTAACATAATAATATCAATCACTTATCAATAATAACAAAGACTAAACTATAACATATAATACAATAATTAAAATCAAAATTAGGTGCAAATAATGCTGTCATCATAAATGCATCTATTTTCGGAAGATTATCCGTAGATTGTGCTTTTAAAAGTTTCATTTATCGTTGTAGATTTATTACAAATAGAGATTCACTAGATACTTCGACAAAAAACACAAGATTAAACTATTATTCTCAAAAACACTTGTTAGTAGTAGTTCACAGTATGAATATCGCGCCGATGCTATGTCAACTGACGTCACATTTCGTTTAACCAATCGTGGCGCGTTTTGTAAATTTGAATTTCGCTCCCTTATTTAGCACTTTTTATATATTTTTTAAGGGTTTATATAACAAGTAAATTAAAAAAATACTTTTTCATTATAATTTGACAATAATAAAGATTCGATAAAAAATTTTTGAGACGAATTTAAATTTTATGCATATTCCCTATTACCACTACATTTTGTATCCTCAATTGGTTTATAGTGAAATTATTGGAACGTGGGTTGATAAGGGCTACTATCCGCGTATTATATTTGACTATTTGATGCTGATTGAATGCTTTTGTATACTTTCACATGAGGCGGCCATCATAGTCCTCGGGAGTAGAAACGCATCTGTGATTGACTCCAGATGAAACCCATGTTCTGTATGAGGTTAATTACAGATGGCGCAGGGCGGCTGTGACCTCTTACCATCAGATGACTGCATGCTCGTTTGCTACTTCAGTCAGATAAAAAAATACTTAAAGATGTTTATTTTTATTTATATTAGATATATACTGTAAATTTTGTTTTTATTTATTTTTTTAAAGTGTATTGTACACTATTTAGCTTCTTCACCATGTTATTGTTTCTAGGAAATCTAAATTCATTTTTATCTTAATAAGTACCTAGGTAGATATTATTACATTCGTTATATGTGGTACGCTACCAGCGTCATCTGAATAAAAGATTCTGGTACTATTGTATAGCCTCTTCAACACGGGCTAATTTAAAGTATTTATGTATTCTAACAGATGGCGTTGGCGTTACAAAACCAAAATGCCTTAATTCAGTAAATTTGCTTTCGTGCTTCAAATCAAGCAGACGTTTAAATCAGATATGGTTCATGTCGTAGCAGACTAAACATTAATAATGTGAACGATTTCAATTTATAATTTACATTTTTTTATTTACCTTTTCATCAGAATCACGAAACGGCACGTCTTGTCCGCGTGGTAGTGCTACGGTTAGATAAAAAAAATACAGACGAATTGACCTCCTCCTTTTTGTAAGTCAGTTAAAAATAAGTCAAGACATATTGCACAGAACTGTGTTTTTAAATGTATTCGTCTTTTTGTGGGGTTACCAGGCGCCAGGGAGTCGTAGCTCCTCATTAAAAATAACAAAAATTAAAGTTTTTAAAAAGATTATAACTCCAAAAACATATCGTCATTTGCTTTTAACAAAAGCGTTTGGTATCGAATTAAAAAATGATACGCTTCATATTTATGACAAAGAATGGCATAGGAGAATAGTATTTTTTTACCAATATAGATAGTACATCAATGTAGATATAAATAAGAAAGACAATTGATTTGCGGTGAAAGATCGATAGATGTCCGTTTTGGAGATCTAATAAAACTTAATTTTTTTTAAATCAGACAACACTCGTTTTCAGTACGGGCACAAATAATGTTAATTATTAAATGTCTTACGAGATTAATTCCAGAAAAGTTTACTCATAACAGTTTTTTTTAATACCCTTACTTATGACAAACTATGGGCCTCCTGTCAGAATTTTGCTACAGGCCCCGCGCTGGCTTAATCTGGCACTGGTCTACATCTAAGCACGTCTATAACGGAATATAGATGTAGGCACTTACCACATGGTACTTACCTTAGATTTTATAGATACTCGATATTCACTGCTGTACGGAATGTCCGTATAAAATTGAACTTTACGATTTCATTTATACAGCCACGTCTATAAAGCCGTCGTTAACATTATGGGTGGATATGTGATTTATATACGGCACACACCTGTTTATTCCACTCTCAATACCCAATATGCTCTTTATAAAATCGTTATTAGGTATCTCTTTATTAAATCGAATTTCGTGTAGGTATGTATGTACTCTTTATCGTACACTACGCCAATATTCACAAATGTTTGTTTTTAGGGTTTTGTACTAAAAGTGTAATGAACTCTGATAGCAAAAGAAATTTTCACAGATAATGTCACAGTAAGAACAAAATAAAACAAATGCTTATAGGGAAATTCCATTAAACATAAGTGATTTTATCTGCCGTTTTTATAGATGCTATGGAACCCTTTCAACTCATACTTGGACGGATTTTTTAAATTTCAAACTAAATAATAAAACTTACTATGTGTGTACCCTATGATCTCATCTGTCACTTGTGCGAAAGTCCCGCCAAAAACTGCATATTTTTAAATGTTTTACGGCCTTAGCTTTCTTTCTCTTTCAGCCCTACTTTTAATCTTTAATTAGAAAAATCTACAGACAGACAAGAAAATAAAAAATACATCCAAATTAGTATTAGTTAAATTTAATTAGAAAACTTCAGTCATACAGCCAGACTATAAATTAACACAAAAATATATCCACACAAAAGTAAGTAATGGTCTTTTTGCAAAATTGGTTAATTTAAAAGAGGTTTTAAATTCTGTTCTACTGTAGATATTAAAATAAAAAGATACATTGTATGTGAAATTTTTGTTATGTTAAAATTAATCTTAATAAAAAGATAGTACTTACTCTTTGGATTAATACTACTTTTCAAAAGATAAATGCAATAATGCCTTCGTTATAAAAATGTATAATACAACAGTGGTGAGATGCTTTAATGTGGTGAGGTGTGGTGACAAAGGGGGTGAGGCGGGGCAAGAGGAAAGGGATGAGGTGAGAAGTGCAACGTACAAGTAACTTATCGTCATCGTTGACGGCATGTTATTTTACCGTCATCAAAGAGTAAAATAACATGCCGTCAACAATGAAAAAGATGTGGAAACAAATTATCACTACATAGTTTAAAACAAAGTCGCTTCTCGCTATCTGTCTCTATGTATGCTTAGGTACATCTTTAAAACTACGCTACGGATTTTAATGCAGTTTTTGAAGTGAAACTTCTTTAACGGGGTTGGAAAAAAAATTAGTGTAACATTTTTCTGTTACGCGCCATCTTTTTTTCTCCGTTACGCGCCATCTTTTTCTTATCCCTACCACGCGTGATATTAGATAGATTATTATAGATTAGATTATTAGATAAAGTTTAATAAAAGCCTTTTATTAAACTTTATCTAATTTAACTTTATTTAACCAATTTCTGTAAAGTTGCATATAGTAAATTATTTTTTGAAAAATAACGTCATAAAGAAGTTTCACTTCTTACGAGTGTACGCTAGTACACGCATACATTTTTTTAATAGCTACTTTGATCAAGGAGTAGGTGTTTAAGTATATTACATGTATAACATAGTAGAGAAACACTGAAAGTTTTAGATTTTTGACTTTTAGGCGGAACGAAGTTTGCCGGGTCAACTAGTTGATTATAAGTATTTTTCCAATTCCTTCTCCAATGGTGTTATACATATATAGTATGTCCATAAAAATAGAAATACGCGGGTACATGAAAAAAGGTATTCGATTTCGTAAATATATTTCCAGATCGAATGCCTTTTGGTAAGAACCATGTACCTAATATCAAAGTGTTGTTAAACATTTTTCCCACTGAAACGCAAAGCTATTGGGCTTCCCACGTTCATACCAAAGGCGCTTTGGCACAATAAAGAATGGAAATGGAAATTCAAAGGAACAAAGAAAAATGTGAACTGTTGGAACAAAACAATTGAATATTTTATTGAATAAGACAGTTGTGCTACTATCAACAATAAACTGTATAATAATAGCGAGGAATATATCTGTATAACATAATCAAGTGCTTGCTTTTCAATATTCGCAGAGAATCTTGGTAAATTTTCCTACGTTATTTTTTATTACCCACTTACGACAGAAGGAGGCTAATGTTTTTCGAGTGTAAGTTTGTTATGTACGATATACCTTTAACAACTTTTTTAAAAACTCTCAGGTGTGTAGGTCTGTACACACACAAAGACGAATACTCAAACACCCAGACCCAGAACATGAATCTAAACTTATTATTCAGATAGGTACCTGTCTGGCTGGCAATCGAACCCGGGACCAATTGCGCGTCAGACCGGTATGGTAACCGCTGCGCCATGCGGGTCGTCGCACTCGTCGCCACGCGGTTTCCTTACGATGTTTTCCTTCGTCATAAAGTACAGTATAATTAATTTCTCACACGCTAATAATTTAAGGAACATCAGTGGTCTGGGATTTGATCGTTGGACTGGGGCGAGAGGGCAAGTTTTGAAAATTATTCGGCTATCTATCTATATGTACGTAGTCTATTTATTGTTATACATCATTGTTTGGATTAAGTGATAAACCAATACGAGAACACTAGTTTTACGATTCATTCTGATCATCGGATCCCCAAAACCGATCCACTGTCAATTGTTATTTATTTTAAATTCCGTTCTGATCCACTAAAACTTTACTATTCTGATCTGATCCCCTTCCCATTTTTATAAATTGGATTAAGTTGGATAAGTACAGTGAGAAAACAGTTGTCCATGTAAATTAATGTAATGTAAATATAATAATTTTGTATGAAGTTGCTTACAGATGTCCATACGGCAGTGACCACTTACCATCAGGTGGACTGCATGCTCGTTTGTTACTTCAGTCAGATAAAAAAAGGTAACATTTAATCGTCGACTGTGATACACATGCCTTAGAAAGGCACTTTTAAATATTGTAAATTATTTCATTCAGGGCTTTGTGCGAGTAATGACTGCTGTTAATAGTAGTGACTGTACAATGCTTTCTGAAATATTATTAAACGCGAGTGACGAATGTTTGTGACTAGAATTAACAATTAATTTGTTACAAGGTTTCTTTTAACGTAAAATATTAACAAGGTAATCTCGGAATATGCAAGGGCTCGGGCAAATTCATATTACTTGTCAGAAGGAGAGGAATGTTCTTCTTGCGTATGTATAGGTATATTAGGAATGTAATGCATAATGGTTGAAATTTGCTTTCTCAATCGGGAGATCTTATGTTCAAACCCAGGCACGCACCACTGATTTACGTCCATATTAGAAATTAATTATCACTGCTTTTCAAAAAAAAAAAGTTCACAGAGGTGTGTGAAGTCCACCAATTCGCAATTGGCCAGCGCGTTAGACTATGACCTAAAACTGTGTCATTCTGAGGGAAGACCCGTGCCCAGCAGTGCAACAATAATGGGCTGTACCCCATAAATGTTAAGTACTATCTGATATCGCGAATGCGAATATTCCATCGGCATTCGTGGCAAACGTGGATATTCAGTTTTTAATTTGACGCCAACATGGCACTGCTAGAGGAGTAGGGACTGTAGATTTGGCTATCTTTTTTTCGTTCGATTTCGGTCGTCAATCTGCGGTTAAATATTCCCTAAACATTCGCATGTGAAATGAAATGTCTTTATTTTTTATAGGCCTACGGGGGCACTTACAAACTGTCAGTTACATTTTTTTTCTTACACTACCACCGGATCGTTATACGACCTCAACTGAGAAGACCCGGCAAGAAACTCAGCGGGTTTGTCTTTTTTGTTATTTATATCCATTTCTTTTTTAAATATAATTTCAATCATGTTTTTTTTACATGGTAATGAAAGTTAGCTCCAGTATCTTGCCTTAATTCTTGCGAATGCAATTGCGAATAAAATGCAATGCGTAAAAACATGTGAATATATGGACATTTCCCAGAGGAATCGCCAATGCATCAACTTTGAAGGAGAGCTCTTTTTGCACCTTTCTTGAAGAGACCCATGTCATAGCGCTCCGGGAATACCTCAGGAGGAAGCTCATTCCCATCTTGCACGTTCGTGGTAGGATAGGCCGTGCATACCGAACCGCGGAGGACCGCCACGTGTCCAGATGATGCGGATGGAACTCCATCCTTCGGCGAGTGGTGCGATGGTGGAAAGGTGATGTGGCACCAGGTCAAAAAGCTCCTCGGAACACTCACCATTGTAAAGCCGTTGGAACACGCAATGTGTAGATATGTGCGTATGTATGAATGCATGCTTGTACCTATGTGTTTATGACCACTCTTTGAAACGTACCTACTAAATATTAAACGGCTTGACAGATTGTAACATACAGCATATCGTTGAAATCGACACAGTTTTCAGAACGACATACGATATTTGTAAATATACCGCTGTGATTAGAAAAAAAAGGAAGGGCAGATATGTATTTTTATTTTCTTTTATATATAACAATATCGTTACCAAATGAAAGCTAGTATATATACGACTACAAAATATATAGCCGTATCAAACACTTTATGTTACTACAATATCATATAGCAAAATCGAGAAAGCGTTCAAGAGAAGAGAAGTCGCTTAAAACAAATGAACCTTACTGATTAAAACGATTAATGAAAACTGGAGGCAATTCGTTTTTAAGCATTTGGGTTTTTTTAATAACATCTTATTATTTATTAATATTTCAATTATATAATATAGAAATAGCAAACCTGCATTTCACTAGGCGTAAAGTTAGACTGCGTTAAGTGTCCATTATCATCCATGGATATAATTAAACCCGTTAGGACCAATTGCTACAGTTGAGGACTAAGTTACGACGTCTCGAATTAATAGTAGTAGTACCTAGTAGTAGTGAAATGAAATGAAATGAAATGTCTTTATTTTGTATAGGCCTACGGGGGCACTTACAAATTGTCAGTTACATTTTTTTTCTTACACTACCACCGGATCGGAATACGACCTCAACTGAGAAGATCCGGCAAGAAACTCAGCGGGTTTGTCTTTTTTCTTATTTATATCCATTTTTTTTATATAATTACAATCATGATTTTTTACATGGTAATGAAAGTTAGCTCCAGTATCTTGCCTTAGTAGTAGTAGTAGTAGTAGTAGTATCTCCTTTATCGCACCATTTAGACCAAAAGGCATCGTTTTTAGATGCTATTATTAGGTTGCTTATCATGCTCTTGAAACCAGAAAACAGCGGCGCAATACAATTCTGGTAGAAATAATTGCTTCCAGAGTCGATTCACGACTCAAGGTGACATAGGTACTTGGATTTTAAACATTTTGGTTCAATCTCGTGTTCAATGATTACAAATGCATTAAGAAGGTAATTGTAATACATTACCTGACAGTGTTAGTGGGAGGGTAGGTAATGTTTTTCGAGCGTATGCAGGGGAAAAGTGCTTAAGATCACATACTCTGTTAAGATGACAGCAGCTTTATTCATTGAATATTAAAAAGAAGAAAAAATATAGATACCTAGATATAATTATGTTCAGTAACTTATTAAATGCTGAACGGAATAAAAAAACATTAATGGGGTAGTAAACAGAGTAAATTGCGCATAATTATTTACTTAAGGATTAAAGCCTTGACGACCCGCGTGGTGGAGCGGTTACCATACCGGTCTGACGCGCAATGGGTCCCGGGTTCGATTCCCGGCCAGACAGGTATCTGAATGATGAGTTTAGGTTCATGTTCTGGGTCTGGGTGTTCGTGTATTCGTCTTGTGTGTGTCCACGGTACTCACGACACAGGAGAAAATCCTAGTGTGGGGCTGTGAGTGTATAAAGCGTAAAGCGTAAAGCGTAAACTTTAACCGAGGCGTTTTGACGGGGGCGGAATTGAAAATTACTAACTTTCAAAAAATTCGTTGTTGGTATACAAGATGTAGAAGATACCGTATAGTAAAGTTGGGCTATCTACAAAAAGAATGGAATCCCATAAAAAACAATACTTGTCAAAAATCAAGTCTCTCAGATCTTCTACCGAAAAAAGTTGTAAGATCCATGTGTAGGTGTGTGAGGTGTGGTGGGTGTCTTTATAATACCAAGTCGATGATTAATTTATTCAGTCCTTACTTTAGGGACTTTCGGTCTTACGTAGTTGCGCAATTAACTAACCTAACGCCATCTTATAGTGATCATATCATATCATATTTTTTTTTCAAAAATACCTATTATTTTTTATAGGATAGTACTGACTCTGTATTGTATCGTATTAACTCTGGTGTGATATTTATACTATAAAAATGTGTGCGTGTACTAGCGTACACTCTTAAGAAGTGAAACTTCTTTATGACGTTATTTTTCAAAAAATAATTTGCTATATGCAACTTTACAGAAATTGGTTAAATAAAGTTAAATTAGATAAAGTTTAATAAAAGGCTTTTATTAAACTTTATCTAATAATCTAATCTATAATAATCTATCTAATATCACGCGTAGAAGGGATAAGAAAAAGATGGCGCGTAACGGAAAAAAAAGATGGCGCGTAACGGAAAAAGATGGCGCGTAACGAAAAAATGTTACACTAAATTTTTTTCCAACTTTTTCCAATTTTTCCAATTTTTTTTTGTCTCATGTAAAAGCTATGGTATAATTCGTGGACAAAGGGTTCAAACACGTTCAAAAACTGTTTACATCAAGTCGTATGTTACTACGAGTGAATCCGATGAATGACTTCGACTTGCTGAGAACTCTGTTGCCAACTGACAGGGAAGGTGGGTCGATAGTTGCTTAGTCGAAAGTCGGTCAGCCGTCAGTGGTCACGAAGACTACTTGTGCAACTTAGACATCGAACGTCTGTTAGGTGTTTATAACTCGTTGGTAGGCTTTTGTGAGCAAATTGTTCCGCTTGACAATTTAGTGTAGATGTCTAGATGTGTAGATAATGTCTAGGTAAGGTATAAACGTAAAAAAAGCATTTATTATCAAGGTGGTAGAAACAGTGCAGTTCGACCAGGGAAGTACCACCGCAACACCTATTTCTAGCGTGAAGCATTTCTTGCGTTTCGATGGAAAGGTGTGGTTGCCGGCACACTTTCAAATGAGGCGACCACCATAGTCCTCGGGAGTAGCAACGCATCTGTGATTGACTTCACATGGAACCCATGTTCTGTATGAAGTTGATTACAGATGTCCATGGGCGGCAGTGACCACTTACCATCGGGTGGACTGCATGCTCGTTTGCTATTTCAAATAAAAAAAAATAATCCAAAATAAACTACAATTTTTTTTTAGTGTTGAGATCGTGTTCCGATCTGTAGGTAAAAAAATCTGAGAAAATTGTAGAAGACAATTTATGAGCCTAGACTATAGGTAGGTAGGTATAAAATTATGACATGCTCTGTTAAACCAGTTATGTTGAGAACGATATTCTTTACATTTAGGTACTTGGAATGCTTTATAAAGTAGGTTCGTTTAAAATACCTAATGCTTATGACAGAAGTAATCATTAAATTACAAAATATTGAAATAAATGTGTTCCACTAATCGTATTTGGAACCGTGTTTTATTTGAAAATATGAAATAAATGCCGGCATTTGTCAAATAATATACCAGAAATATCAATTCTTCCTAATCGGATGACCTTTTTTTCTCAATCAAAGTCGACCTTCGGCTTGGTCAAAAAAAACATAAAATCCAGGCCTCCAAGTTTCGAGAAGTATCGAACTCAGCGGGGCTCAAAAAGGCATCTTAAATAAACAAATAATTAAAACACACAATAACAACTGAAATAAAACATATAAACATGGCCGACACGAATACACTTACTCATATATAAACATATCAACCCGATCTCCCTTTATAGCGGATTTTACAATGCGACGTAAACTCGGATATTACGGCGATAAACATCACTCACGAGTTACGGCCATTTACTGGCAGATTCTAGTTCAATATACCTACTAATAGCCAGGCAAGTAAATATTGGATGTTTTTGTTTTGCATGTTATAATTTTATGAGCAATTGAACTTGCCGTCCACTTGAAAGTGGGCCCTCTGGCAAATGGACATTTTTTTATCTGACTGAAGTAGCAAAGCATACAGTCCACCTGATGGTAAGTGGTCACTGCTGTTCATGGACATCTGTAATCAACTTCATACAGAACATGGGTTCCATCTGAAATTAATCACAAATGCGTTGCTACTCCCGAGGACTATGATGGTCGCCTCATGTGAAAGTGTGCCGGCAACCACACCCTTCTATCGAAACGCAAGAAATGCTTCACGCTAGAAATAGGTGTGGTGGTGGTATAGTAGTTATAGTACGAAGTTGATTACAGACGTCCATGGGCGTCCATATATATTACAACGTTAATTCAAATAAGACGGTAAACTGCACTCATAAATTATAGCAATTTACTTATATCAAAAATGTTACAGTTAGTATACCTAGTAATAATAAGCAAAAAAAAAACAATAAATTAGCTAGTAACATCGTCAAATAAATATTAGACATTATTTTTCTCTCGTGAAGAATAGCAGACATTTATCTTTTTTTCATGACAAAATATAATATTCAATTATATTTCCCTTATACTGTCTTAGCTTGTCTTTTGTCAATATGCGATAAAATATTTATTGCTCTAATATCATATTATTTACTTACAATTCAGCAGTTGATACCTAATGACGTAATTACATTATTTAGATGTTACCGTTTTTATAAACCACATTGTAGTAATCAAGAGTCCACCTGATAGTCAATGACTGAACATCTAAAATCCAGAGTTTAGATTAGAGTCCTCCTTGAGGTCAGCTACAGATGCATTTTAACACTAAGCTTAAAATCAATAAGCCTCGTATAAGTATCTTTCTCCTACCACACCTTTCAGACTAGACTTCAGACTTTTTCTTTAGTTTTTTTTCGAAGGGGGAAACCTTCAAAAGGTACCCGACGCCGTGGGAGCTACGAAGGGTTATGTGAGATTTTTACCTTAATAAAACCCCCACAGTGGCCGTTCTCAGCGCTACAAAGATAGATCTCCAAAGGACCGCAACCGGAGTTCTCTGAACGCGTTGCCGCATCGGGCTCCTCTCAGGTAAGTGGCTGGGAATCCGTCTGGTCTTTACGACGTTATGCGACCATACATGCCACCGTCCTTCCCGGGGTCGCCTGACCGAACGGTTCGAGCTCCCACTCTAGTTGCCCGCGACCCCAAAAGGCCCTTTCAGTCGCCTCTTACGACAGGCAGGGCATACCGTAGCTCTATTCTGATCCCGAAACTACAGGGATGTTCAGAGCCTAGTAGCGCTTTACACTATTACAAGACAGACATAATTGTAATGGCGGTGCGTCCAACATCGAAGAACGAAGGGTTTTATCACACTAAAAGTTAAATTGAATTTCCGTGCCAATAACGCTAAGTAAACAACTCTTGTTAACCATATATAAATACATAAATTACTTATATTGCGTAATATTACTTAATTATAATTGTGGCTCTGTACATATTTAGATTTAATTTTAATTAAATGTGATTAACGTGGCGTATAACTTTTAAATTAAGCGTTTGTCTAATACGTAGAACTTGCATTATTCTACTTTACCAGGCTTACCAGGTGATTAATATTACAATAGCCAATTAGAGACTTAATGAGAAATGAGACATTGTTGGAACCAAGCGGTTGTCAGTGTAGATTTTCCGTAAATTTTTAATCACACGAGACACAAGTAGAGGGACACATTATAAAGTAGGTGGAAGTTAATTTAGGAATATATTATGGCTGGATATGTTGTTGTCAACCCATTATTGTTTATTCAATCATGACATAGTATAAAACAAAGTCTCGCTGTCTGCCCATATGTATGCTTAGATCTTTGAAACTACGCTACGGATTTTAATGCAGATTTTTTTAAAGATAGAGTAATCAAGAGGAAGGTTTTTATGATACATGTATAATATAGTACAGAAAGACTTTAAATTTTAGATTTTTGACCTTTAGAAACGAAGTTCGCCGGATCATCTAGTAAAATATAAGACAACAAAACAAGTGCTATTATAAAAGAACAGAAGCACCCACAAGTGGCAGAAGCATGGCCTAATGGGTTGACAAATAAAAATCTCGTCAACTAATTACTTTCCCAGCGCTAGGCACGAGTCTTTTCTCAGAAGGAGAGAGTTTCAGTCTATAACCCAACGGGCTGGCCAAGTGCAAATTGGTAGACTTTTAAAGAACTGTAAAGAACTGTCGTGTGTAGGTTTCCTCACGATGTTTTCACCGAAAAGCAGTGATAATTAATTTCTAATACGCACATAAATCAGTGGTCCGTGCCTGGGTTTGATCCTCGGACCTCCCGATGCAGAGGGCAAGTTAAAACCAATAGGCAACACTGCTTTTAAGCCTTGTAAAATACTAGACAATTCCCGCGGCATCGCCCACCTTAGTCTACCGCAGAAATAAATATTCTATGCATTAATATTTATTATTTTGGTGGGTTATGGTCTAAAAACTCTCTCATTCTGAAAGAAGACCCGTGTCTAGCAATGCGACAATAATGAGTTGTACCCAATAAGGCTTAAGTCGATTATTTTCGATGAGGAGCCCGTATGCTTATTTAATAAAAAAAACACGCTTTCTACACTCATAGCCCCCACATTAGGATTTCTCCTGTGTCGTGGGTACCACGGACACACACAAGACGAATACACAAACACCTAGATCCAGAACATGAATCTAAACTCATCATTCAGATACCTGTCTGGCCGGGAATCGAACCCGGAACCCATTGCGCGTCAGACCGGTATGGTAACTGCTCTGCCACGCGGGTCGTCGAATTTACGCCCGTATCGTTAATTTAACATAATTATAAAAAAACAATAACAATAAAAATAATCTATCAAACCTGTAGCCCTATATCTAAAAATGTTACAAAACCAATTCGGTATTTACTGGGAACAATAAACAGACTAATGAACCTAAAATAGATGTAATCTTGGGTACCTCCAGTCAGCCTAGTGCAGACAGGTTGACAGTTGGAAATAAATGGAGGGTTGTGCCACGATCCCAATGATTTACGACCCCGGGGGTAACAACCTAATTACAGCCGTGAATTGCAATTGTGGAAGGGTTGAGTACCTATTACGTTTCTGCTAGTTAGGAGTAATATGTTACTCCGACCCAGGTATATATGTTAAGATATTACCTGCGGGGTGGAATGAAGGTCCTAGTTTGGTAGGATTTGGACCGATTCTTGGATAGTTAAATTTATTTTAACTTAATTAGAAATTAATTATCGCTACATGAAATTTACACACACACATGAGAGTTCATTAAAAAAAAGTTCTCGGAGGTGAGTGAACTCCATCAATTCGCACTTAGCCAGCGCGGTGGACTATGGCCTAAAACTCTCTCATTCTGAGAGAAGACCCGTGCCCAGCAGTGGAACAATAATAGGTTGACGATGTAAATTGATTTTAAATATGTATCCATTCTAGATTATGTTGCCTTTTACAATACACCTTATACAATAAAGGTAAAAAACGATCATGTAATACAATCTTCTTCACCAATCTTTGAATGTTGTGAGTGGTATTAATTTATTTAAATAACATAAGTTCCTCTTCCTTCTGCGGCGCCGGCGTGAGCGGACGTGTTTCTAGTGCAGTGCATAGAACTACTAACTTGCAAATTATCAGCATCTACTGTCCCGCTCCGCCTCGCCAAGTTAACGCTATTTGTCTCTCAACTTAGTATCACTCGTCTCATTCCTGCAATCGTGACCAGTGCGTACGTAGACGATCACCTCCAGCTACGATTATTGCTACGCGATACAACTATAAACTCAAATTGAAGATGGATGGTTATAACATAGAAGACAAAGCATCACTATCCGACTCGGAAATACAACTACATCTGCCGTCTCACTCAACCCCGCCTAACTTCGTTTCCCAGCGCGCGAAGAGGAAAAGGGACGACGAAACTGCTGAAGACATATCTGAACTGAGAAAAGAAATGAAATCCATGATATTGTCTGTTATATCGGCGCAAAAACAGGGATTTGAAAGTACTACTGCTGCACTAACGCAGATAAAGGAAACAAACAAAAATATCGAGGAGTCGCTTACATTTATAACCACACAAAATGAGGAATTTAAAAGAAAAATACAATATTTGGAAGAAAAGTTAAGTGAAGAACAAAAATATATTACATTACTCGAAAATAAAATTGAATCAATGCAGCAAGACAACATAAAATCTAATTTTGAAATTAAAAACGTGCCTAAAAAACCGAATGAGGATAAGTCGGACCTTGTCGACATGATTCTTTGCCTTTCAAACACAATAGGCTGTGAAATGAAAAAATCTGATATTAAGGACGTCTACAGAGTTCGTGGCAAGAACATAACCGTGAAAAATACACCAATTATAGTTGAAACTTCGTCGACCCTTCTGAAAAACGAAATGTTAAAAAAGTGTAAAGAGTTTAATAGGAAACAAAAAACAAAACTTTGTGCAAAACATCTAGGATTTCGCACCCTTGAAGATACACCTATATACCCCTCCAGTCAACTAACAGCCAAAGGGGCCCGCCTGTACTTTACTGCACGTGAACTGGTGAAACAAAAATTGTATAAGTACTGTTGGTCGGCCTATGGAAAGGTGTACCTACGAAAGGACGACAATACAGCAATAATCTTGATCAAGAACGAAACACAAATTCAAAATCTCTCGCGGCAGACTACATGACTACGTATATGTCACAATTATGGATATAACCTCAAAACAGTATTAAATTGCCTTGTTAAAATAGGAAACTTACAGGAATATACCTTCAGTTGTAACTTTTACTTTAATTATGTAAGTGTAATCCCTACTAATATTATAAATGCGAAAGTAACTCTGTCTGTCTGTCTGTCTGTCTGTCTGTCTGTTACTCTTTCACGCCAAAACTACTGAACCGATTTTTATGAAATTGTGTACACAGATAGTGGTGACCTTGGGATCCATTATAGGCTACTTTTTATTTCAAAAAATGGGTTGAAAATGTTAAAATCGAGCATAAATGTTTGTATGGTAGTTCGTTTTTGACAAAGAGCTGTACTAATAATTCCGTCAAGGGGTATCTTAGATTTGATTAAAAACTTATGTGAATAATAAAACATTAAAAAATATTGATTTTGAGTCGACAACATATATCCGTAAAACTCGGTATGTCGCGAATTTTGTTAAATTCCAATGCAAATGACAATCTCCGTATTGGCTTTTGACAAAGAGATGTACTAATAATTCCGTCAA
The DNA here is from genome assembly GCA_949699795.1 of Spicauda simplicius. NCBI lineage: Eukaryota > Metazoa > Arthropoda > Insecta > Lepidoptera > Hesperiidae > Spicauda > Spicauda simplicius. Next base: position 1,047,061 of record OX453068.1, read on the forward strand.
GGGGTATGATAGATTTGATTAAAAACTTATGTGAATAATAAAACATTAAAAATATTGATTTTGAGTCGACAACGTATATCCGTAGAACTCGGTATGTCGCGAATTTTGTTAAATTCCAATGCAAATGACAATCGCCATATTGGCCATTTCGACTGGACGTCATTGTGAGTTCGTTCAGAAATAATACATTTAAATTGGTAACAATTAATTATCATTCAAATAGATGTTATATAAATTTGATTTAATTTACCCATAATATGGATTTATAATATGAAAATGTATTTATAATGCGAAAGATACGAATAAAATTACGAGGAATTCCCGATGAGTTAAATATTAGGTATACTTGCGCTATCTATCACTGTTCTGTTGAATTACGTTGAATGAACATTTGATAGATGGCGTTATCTACAATACAACTTCGAAGTAATATCGATAAATTAAATGTTGATGTTGAATTACTAATAATTCCGTCAAGGGCTACGAAACACTGGTTTGCAAACTTAAATATAAAATAAATCCACGATAGCATATCTATATCTCTTAAGGTTAACTCACAATAATTATTTTTATGTTCCATATTTTAACTAAAAACAATATGTTATTTTCGAGTCTGTTGTCTTTTGTACAGTTTTAATCCTTATGTAAGTAAATGCATTCGTTAGCTTCGTAATTATAACAAAGATCAAAATTGTCTTTTACACTGTATGCATTAAATAAATACGTTTAAAGATAATAGAGGTATCAAATTATATAATTTCCTTCAAAGGGTACGATAATAAAATTCCGTCAAGGGGCAAGATAGACTTGATTGAAAACTTATCTCAATAATAAAACATTAAAAATATTGATTTTGAGTCGACAACATACATATATCTGTAAAACTCGGTATATCCCGACTTTTGTTTAATTCCAAATTCCAACTATCGCCATATTAGCCATTTTGCCCTGATGTCATCCTGATCCTTAGTTCATTATGAAACAATACATACCTATAAATCGATAACAATTAATTATCATACAAATAAATGTGATATAAATTTGATTTAATTTACCCACAATATAAAATTACGAGGAATTACCGATGAGTTATATATTAGGTATACTTGCGCCATCTATCCACGACTATGTTGAATTACATTGAATGCGATAGGTGGCTTTATTTACAAAAAAAAAATTAAACAAAAAAACACAACCGACTTCCATGCCACATAAACTCTCGCTCACCATATTTCGCTGGATCACGACGAAACTATATGTGTCTTATATGAGCGCCGACTTCGGAACTATGTACTAAGTACTGTGTTTGCTCTAAACCAACATGTAATTAAATTATTTTTTACTTTTATGTGGCATGGAAGTCGGTTGTATTTTTTTGTTTAAAATTTTTTTTTTCACGCTTTTTAGTGACGATAAATTCACTTATACGAGACCGTGTAATACATAGTATCAATAAGTCTGCATAGTGCAAGCATAAATGGAAACGTTAATTTAAACTCAACCTTAAATGACAAGTCAAACAAAAGCCTAAGCGATATCTTACATTACTGTTACAATGCGTATGAACTGAGCGCAACCGCTCGCAGGGCGCTGCCGCGCCCTGCTCGCTTAGTTTTTATGTTTTCTTTTAAGTTCCAACCTAACCTAACCCATCCAATTTAAAAAGGTTGGTAGTACTCTTGCATCTTCCAGGTAATTGTATTCAAAGTGGAATTTTTGATCATAATTATATCCTCTCCGAAACTCATTGTTGGTATTGTGAACAACAACATTATGTATACGTAAGCACCATATGGCCGATGCTTATAGTTTAAACTTGCAGTACCCTGCATCATCAGGGTTGAGGAGTTGAAGGTCAATTTTCTTATCATACGTCGTTGCTTTGTAAATGTATTACATACCCATAAGCATCAAATGGCCAATACCTATAGTTTAAGCTTGAACTACCCCTGCATCATCAGAGTTGAGAAGTTGAAGGTCAAATTTTTCATTTTTTATCTTTGCTTAGTATTCTTATCAGACAAACGTAAGCACCGTGTGGCCAACGCCTATAGTTTAAGCTTGAAGTACCCTAGCATCATCAGGGTTGAGGAGTTGAAGGTCAAATTTTTCATTTTTTATCGTTGCTTAGTAATCTTATCAGATATACGTAAGCACCATGTGGCCAACGTCTATAGTTTAAGCTTAAAGCACCCCAGCATCATCAGGGTTGAGGAGTTGAAGGTCAAATTTTTCATTTTTTATCTTTGCTTAGTAATCTTATCAGATATACGTAAGCACCATGTGGCCAACGCCTATAATTTAAGCTTGAAGCACCCCAGCATCATCAGGGTTGAGGAGTTGAAGGTCCAATTATCCATCGTATCCATTTGTTTAATGTTCTACCTTACATCTTTTTTATCTTATTTTAAATGCGTAAGCATGAAATAGCTAAATTTTATGGCTTAGGCATTCAATACCCCTGCATCATCAGGACTGAGGAGTTGAAGGTTAAATTTTTCGTCGTATACCTTTGCTTAGCAATGTTATTATAAATCCGTGAGCAACAAATGTCCAACGTTTATGGTTTAGGCCTGCAGTACCCCTGCATCATCAGGGTTGAAGAGTTGAAGGTCAAATTTGTTGAAGTCGGTTAAAAACAACTACGAAGTCTATCGATAAATTAAATGTTGATGTTGAATACTAATAATGATAGTATATCTCTATAACTTATGGTTTAAGTCACAATATTTTTTTTTATGTTCCATATTTCAACTATAAATATTACGTTAATTTCGAGTGTGTTTTCTTCTGTTCGGTATTAATCCTTATATAAATAAATGCATTCGTTAGCTTTTACACTATATGCATCACATAAATACTTTAAAGATATTAGAGATTTAAAATAAAGAAAAGTTAAAATCAATCTTTGTAATAGATGCGTTTGGGTTTAAATGTGGAGGAGGATTTGGTTTACAAGGTGCTTCTTGGTATTGTGTGACCACTAAGATTGTTATTTAATTCAAAGAAATGCGGTTTACAATCGTCTAATTTTAAAATTCTAATTTTAATTTGTCTAATTTTTAAAATATTTTTACATAACAATTATGATCCTAACCACAAATACATATTTTAAAATTCGTTTCTTCACTCTTTGTATATCCGGGTAATCGCCGGCCGAGCGGCTAAACTCATTTGGATAGGACTTGCACTATAGAAAAGGTTGTGGAATAACATAATTATAGACTACTTTTTATCATATAATTTCAACGGGGTCGAGATTTGTGCGGGAAAAACTTTGCGATACATTAATTTTTACGCGGGCGAAGCCGCGGGTACAGCTAGTTGATAATAAATTTCACTAAATCACAAAAACACACCATTAACAAACAGCAACCTGCCACACACACATACTACACATACTTATATTCTAATTATGTAAGTGTAAAATTGATTATAAATGTAACTTACACTACACCACAAAAATACACCTTTTACCATTACAAACAGCAACCTGCCACACGCACATACTACACACACATAAACTTCAAACTTACTATTTACTTATTAACTAGTTATACTCAAAAAACGACACAAAAATCGAACACACACAGAAATTCAATTAACAATGCCAAATACACAATAAAAAATAAATATATGTCTACATTTATATATTCCTACTTAATTTACACATATATTTTTAACTATTATATATTCGAAGATATGTACATAAGAAAATATAAACAATCAAACATACCACTTCTATCTCCTACGCCAAATAACTCTTATGAACTTAATTACAATTATGTCATTCGCATAATAATATTAATATATTCACTAAATGTAACACTGACGAATATAAAATTAACTACAAAATCACTCAGATATACTCTTTTTAAACATCCAAATTGCAAACGTAATTTTACCTCCTCTTACAGGCCTTCTAGATCTTATAATGAAACAATTTCACCTATAACTTTATTATGGATAGTACACTAAAAGTGATAAATGATATTGACAATACTGAAATCGCCCAATCAATAACTTGTGAACCTGAGGAAATATGTAACTTTATTAACATGCATAAAACTGATTTAACTATAATTTCACAAAACATTAGAAGCATTTATAGTAACTTTGACAATTTCTTAGTAACCCTTTCGTGTCTAGGTTTTAATGCTGACGTCCTGGTATTGACCGAATGTCGCTTACACTCTGATAAGTCAATTCCACAAATACCGAATTATATCTCTTTGTCGACTAAAAGTCAATTAAATCAAAATGATGGGGTTGTAATTTATGTAAAGGAAAAGCTAAAACCTATTATGTCTGAAATTAAACTAGTTGAAGCTTCTTGTATACAAGTACAAGTCCTAAATAACATTATTTTAGGTATTTACCACTCCCCATCAAACCTAAGTGCATCAAACTTTATAAACTCACTTAGTAATTATTTAGAAAATATTAAGTTAAACAGCAACATAATAATCACGGGTGATTTGAATATAAACTTAATCCCTAAACAAATAAATGACTGCAACAATCGTACAAACTATTTAAATATGCTATGTATGTATGGCATTATGCCTGGTCACATAATTCCAACAAGAATAAATAATTGTCTCGATCATTTTATGCTCAAATTCAATAAAGACAAACATACTGCTAATATAGCCATCCTGAATACTACTGTAACTGATCATAAAGCCATATTCTTAAAGCTATCTAAAACGAAACATAGTAAGTTGGGTCCTAGCACATATGAATTTATTGATTATGACCTAGCCTATTCTAACTTACTACAAAAGAACTTACCTATACTTCTCCTTTCTCAGGATCCGGATTACGTCGTAGAAAAATTAATTACAAATATAACTGAATCACTAAAAGAGAGTAAAAAAATTAAATATCATTCTAGGCAATTAAAATGCATTAAACCCTGGATTACACCTGGAATTTTACGTTGTATAAAAAATAGAAATAAAATGCAATTAAGAATTAGATCTGATCCAGATAATGTTATATTAAAACTTACATTTAAAAGATACCGAAATTATTGTAATAGGATAACCAGAAACCTAAGGCAGGAATACGAAAGAACGTTACTATCCCAATCAAATACGCCTAAATTACTTTGGAATGCTATAAAGACTGTAACACACACTAAAAACATCAAAACATCAAATTCAGAATTACTTAAAATAAAACCTATTGCTAATGAATCAATTAACTACATAAACAAATTTTTTGCTACAGTAGGTGCAACTCTTGCAAATAAATTCACAGTAAATAACCCCCCTGTTATCAGCAAAAATTTGCATGCTGCTAGGAGCAATTACTGCTCTTCTTTCGTGCTTGCAGAAGTAGATGATGTTGAAGTCCATAATATAATCATGAGTCTAAAAACTGATAGTGCACCGGGATGGGATAATATACCTACTAAATTTGTTAAATTAGCCAAAAATATTCTTATACCAATAATATGTCACTTATCAAACTTGTGTTTTGATAAAGGAGTATTTCCCACTTTACTTAAACGTTCAATTGTTACCCCAGTTCACAAATTGGGCAAGAAAGATGACATCAACAACTATAGGCCAATATCTGTTATTTCGACTATTTCAAAAATTATAGAAAAATTAATACACACTCGTCTTACAAGCTATCTCACTAAATTTAAAATTTTATCTAACAGTCAATTTGGTTTTAGAAAAGGTATGTCAACGGAAGACGCGGTCCTAAATCTCACTTCAACTATTTCTGCGCACCTCGATCAAGGAAAAAAATGCCTAACTACCTACCTCGATCTTACGAAAGCCTTTGATACAGTTTCGCCTACTATTCTTGTGCAAAAGCTTGAAAACATCGGTATTCGCGGTACTCCACTTAAATTATTCGAAAGTTATTTACATGGACGTAGACAAAGAGTTAAAATAGACAATTACATAAGTGAGGACACAGAAGTGTTATTTGGGGTACCTCAGGGTAGTTTATTGGGCCCTACCCTATTTTTAATATACATTAATGAACTCACCGACCTAGGTATTGATGGAGGAAAGATAATTTCATATGCCGATGATACCGCCCTAATTTTCTCAGGTAACTCGTGGAACTCTGTATTTAAACTTGCTAATAAGGGACTGTCAAACGTAGCAAAATGGTTGGAGGCAAATCTACTTACACTTAACACATCTAAGACAAAATACACCTGCTTCTCTATAAATAATAAAACCCAGCCAAACAGTGATTATCAACTGAAAATACACTATTGCATTTTAAATGAATACACCAATTGTAATTGTGAAACTCTTGAAAGAGTATCGTCTACTAAATATCTAGGAGTCTACCTCGATCAAAGACTAACCTGGCACACCCAAATAGAATTTATTAGTAATAGAATTCGTAAACTTACTTGGATTTTTCAAACACTTCGTCACATAGCTACTCCAAATCTTCTAAAACAAATATACCTCGCTTTGGCGCAATCTATACTAAATTATTGTATCCCAATATGGGGTGGGGCCTCTAAATCTAAAATTCTAAAGGTGGAAAGGGCGCAACGCTGTTTACTCAAAATCATTTACTTAAAACCTTGTAGATTCCCTACAAATGAACTATACAAAATTAGCCAATTATTAACTGTGAGAAAATTGTATATTTTAAAATCAATATTACGGAAGCATAAAAATTTGCAAGCTGATGATTTAACAATTGGTAGGAGGAGAGATAACATATTTAAATCCAAATTGTTTAAAACTAAATTTGCACAACGTCACTTCGTAGCACAATCTACACATTTGTACAACGTTATTAATAAGAAACTTAATATCTACAAGTGTTCCAATTGGGAATGTCGACAAACTGTTTATAACTGGATAATCTCATTGTCTTACGATGACACTGAGTCCCTTTTACAACGCACTATATAAATCTTACACATACTCCCCTACACATGCAGGGATGCATGTGCACGTTTTCTACACACACACACACACGCACACACACACACTCACACACGCACACACACACACCCATACACACACACACATGCACGCACAGATAAATCTTAGTATACACGCAAACACATTTGTAATAAATTCGCTATTAGTTTGTATAATTTTTTTTTCTTTTTTATTTCTTTATCTAATAATATGTAGTTACGGAAGAGCGGAGCAGCCTGACACAAACATTTAGTTTACTAGGCGTCTCCATACCACTAATTTGTAAATAACAATGTTAAGGAAATAAAATATTTTGATTTTTGATTTTGATAAGTATGTAACATTTTACATGTTTATTTCCTTTGTGCAATAATTTTAAGTAATAAAAATAAGTAAGTTTAACTAACTAAGCTACAAAGTTACATTTGAAATGAATAACGCGTTTGGTATTGTAACATTAGGTTTTTCTTAATTATGAGTATTTTATGCTATGAATGTTTTATTAGAGGTACAACCCGTTATTGTCCCACTGCTGGGCACGGGTCTTCTCTTAGAATGAGAGAGTTTTAGGCCATAGTCCACTGCACTGACCAAGTGCGAATTCTTGGATGTTTTATAGGGTTTAATTTAATATAATTATATCTTTGCACTAAACTTAACTTTCTTAAACCTAAACTATGTCAAATCACACACCTCCCCTGCTCGCAGCGTTTGTAAAACGTATCGTCAATTTTTGACACTCAAAATCAAAACTATATACTATATTAGGGATTGCAATCCGGAAAACCGGATCCGGTAATCCGGCGGATCCGGCACAAATTTACACAAACCGGATCCGGTACCAATTCACCACCTGATCCGGACCTCCACCGGATCCGGTGATTGTATATTTTGAAGATTTCATATTAGAAAAATAATTACCGTCCGAAATCGATCCTTTTTTTACACTGTTTGAACCGTTCGATTAATCCGACCGGTCGGATCCGACCGGATTGAGAAAAAAGCGGCCGGATCCGGCCGGATTGAAAATGAGGCCGGATTGCAATCCCTAATACTTATAGAATTACGCTTAAAATGACGATGAAAATAATAATAAATTCGAGGTTTTCAAATTTGTAACTACATCTCTAAATATTGCAGACAACATTTTACATTTTCAATTCACGTAGAATAGTTGCTAGCATTGAGTAAGTTTAAATTAATTTATTACAAGTTAATTGAAAACTGGAATTTGAAGCAACTCACGTTCAGGCGACATCTGAAGCTTCTGAATTCATTTACAACTGTATTTATGTATAAATTGGCAAAATTGCTATTGTTACAACCACACTGACAGCCAAATGTTCTTTTGACTTAACCTTATGGATACAGTTAACATATACGCACATACATGCACGAATAATTGAATTCGTTAGATCTTGTACAAAAAAAATTATAGTTTATTGAGAATAAGTATCATAAGGTAGTTGTCCCAGCGACAGCGAGGGAACGACTAACTATAGGTTATTTTCTCGTTCAAGAAACGTACAATAGATACAAATTTTCGTGTAAACAAAAGAGATGCGTATACAAAAAGTTGATCGCTGAATGTTACACTGCCGGCGAGGACTCGTTTTCCTAAAATGTCGCTGAGCGACAATAGCTACGAAATATAGCTCTCGCTCAGCGATCAGAACTCACATTGGGAGAACAGCCAGCGGTCATTTCTCTACGATGCATAGATGCCGCGGAAGAGTGACGCGGGTACGCTGGTGTCACTCGCGAAGTCGCTCATAGCCGAGCTACATAACTATCGGAACCGCTCGCCAACTCGTTTCTATTATAGCTCTACTTGTTACTCGTTTTTCGTTTCCGATGGGACAATTGCCTAACCATATTATGTATGGGTATATGTAAAAATAAGAATAAAAGAGAATCATAATCGTAAAATGAAATTTCTGACACCCGTATAGTTAGAAGAAATTTAAATATTAAACATCTTTATAATCATACATCATTGAAATCATTTGATTTATCTTAAGGCCCACAGAGGCACTTTATGAAGGTGGTAGAACCAGTGTAGTTCGACCGGGGAAGTACCTCCGCCACACCTATTTCCAGCGTAAAGCAGTTCTTGTGTTTCGATGGAAGGGTGTGGTTGCCGGCACACTTTTATATGAGACAAACATCATAGTCCTCGGGAGTGGCAACGCACTTGTGATTGACTTTCGTGGAACCCGTGTTCTATTTGAAGTTCCATACAGGTGTCCATGGGCAGCAGTGACCACTTACCATCGGGTGGACTGCATGCTCGTTTGCTACTTCAATCAGATAAAAAAAACTTCAGATTAAACAGTTCTCTACGAAGTTGCTAACAGATGTCCATGGGTGACAGTGACTACTTACCATCAGGGACATCATGATTGTTTGCCAATTTGTTCTATCTGATATAAAAAATTATTAAACATTTTTAAGTAGAAATTCTTGGTAGTTTAACTACGGAGTTAGCAAGGTCACAACTATTTCTACACGAACGCTTACTCATTATAGTGACAAATACCTTATTATAAACTAGTCAAGTGAAGGAATTTTGTTAAAACATAAACTGCGGAGGATTTTAGGAACAACTCCTTGAAACTGAGAGAAGTGAAAAATATTTTGCAGTACAATTACTTAAGTGATTTAGCTGAAATTTTACACTAATTTGTATAAATATACTTAGATTTTTAAGATACTATATTATTGACTTAGTCAAAAATATTTTTCAAGTTTTAAAGTATTCATTGTATTACTATTTATAACAAAGTTGATATAAGATAATTAACACAAACATTCCGTACTTAGTTTTTAAAGTTTTTTAATAAATCCAACTGAATAATGATGGTGATGATTTATTGGTAAGATAGAAACCCTGTTTTTACATGAAGTTATTTATACATGTCCATGGACGCCAGCGCCCATTTACCATTAAATAGATTACGTGTTCACTTACTAAACTAATTTAAATCATCGTCATCACCATTCCAAATAATTAAATTAAGGTGCTATCTGGTCATACAAGTATTTTATTCTCGTCAACCCATTCTTGTCTCACTGCTGGGCACGGGTCTTCTCTCAGAATTAAAGAGTATCTAAGTATAGGCCATAGTCCACCGCGCTGGCCAAGAGCGAATTGGTAGTATTTTATTATTTCTTATAAATAACAAATATTAAATGTTTAGTATTTTTAAACAGACTTCAAAAAAGGTTTAAGTATGTTCACTGATTTCTTTGCCAACCGATTTTAACTTTCCTGCTCAATGATTTTAGACTTAAGTAGTTTGCAAACGCTTCATTACCCAAAAATACACAAAAAACATGCCAGTAGCAATAAATATCGGCAGGACACTTAAAATCTCATTTCTACCCCTAAAATAAATTGCTATAAAATGAAGTGACACAGTAGCTCACAGCAGCGCATTAACGATATCGATTCTTGTATCAGTTATTCACGGGACATTAAATTGAAACGATAAGCGCCCTCTAACGGACAATCATCAGAAATACATTAACGAAATTGTCTTTAATTTATCAGTATTTAGGTCACTCGATTTGCTCGAAAGGCAAAGATTCATCCGAAGTAAGGAAAGTTCAATCACTCTTAAGCCCTTGATTTGCGCTGGGAAAAGAAATTAATTATGCGACCCATAAAAGATTGAAAAGGATTAAAGGACGTCGGCGGTGCGTAGTTTAAACTGCATTGGGTTCTAAATAAGGTTGCCACCCGTAATTTATTATAAAGTATTGTACTTTATTCGGGGCAATTGTACTTTATACTTTATGAGGAAAATAGAGTACGCGAAAATACTTTATTTTGTATATCTGGGATTAAAAAGTTTGATTATAATCAGTAAACTAAAATTCCTTTAATCACAAGGTTTCTGTAGCTACCTTATTTAGAAAGTAGTAAAACATTTACAATTGGTGACCTTTTTGTAGAAATATGGGCGTCAAGTTACTATCTACATTTTTATTTGCCTACTATCACCTCACACAGTTCTAAAAGTATCCCAGAGCCAAAAATTAAGTAATAATGTAAATATTACTTTATTTTGAAGCTACGTCCTTTTTTCTTTATACCTTTTATAGTCAATGTACTTTAATCGTTGAAAAAAAGGTGGCAACCCTAGTTCTAAAGTACCTATTCTTTGTGATCGTTAGCTCTTTGAAAGGTTTAAAACTCTTTGTGTTACAACGCGGTTTCCTTCCATTTTTTATTTCTGTTATGGTAGTGCCGTATATTTAAACAAAGCGTACGGACTTTAAATGCTGAGGTAAAGATCAATCGATTTACGTTTTTTCGTTATTTTATTAGATCGTTTTTTGTTTTATCTTATGATTCGAATTAAGGATTGGTAGAAATTGATCTCGCTACAATAGCACGACCATATGATAAGGGTAACGGAACAGTAGGTATATATAATATTGTTTAACAGATAAAACACTGATTTCTGAACTAAAGTACAGCATAAAATAGATGAATAGTTAAAACACAAAACAAATGTAAACAATAATAATAAAGTTTAAAAAAATAAATAATGAAGAAATATCTGGTAAATTCTAATGATAATTAATTTAATCCTATAAAAGATTAAGTGCTCTAGCATATGTTTACGAATGAATGGTTTCTAAACTCAGTTAAAGCCTTGGATAGTCTGTAGTGTAAATCATACTTTATAGGCAATCACAGTTGGATTTCGACGCAAAGATGGGAGAAGTGTATGATTTAACTTGGGAGGTATCCCCGCCACATCTATTTTAGCGATGTACTTCTTCAGTTTGGTTGGGAAGGTGTAGATGCCGACTTTTCTTAACTATTATACTTTAGAAGTAACAAACGAGCATGCAGTCCATCTGATGGTAAGTGGTCACTGCCGCACATGGACGTCTGTAATCGACTTCATACCATCCATCAGATGGGTTCCATCTGAAGTCTATTACTGATCCGTTGCTACTCCCGAGGACTATGATGGTCGCCTCATGTGAAAGTGTGACGGCAACCATACCCTTCTATCGAAACGCAAGAAATGCTTCACGCTAGAAATAGGTGTGGAGGCGGTACTTCCTCGGTCGAATTGCACTGCTTCTACCACCTTCAAAATAGTTCTGTATGACGTTGCTTACAGACGTCCATGCGCGACAGTGACCACTTCCCATAAGGTACACTGCATGCTTGTTTGCTGCTTTTGCAATATTAATAAAAAAATTAAAAGAATATTCGGGTACGCAGCAAAATAATTCGATATATACTGACGATATCTCGTTTACAAACAAGGTATTATAATTAACATTTAACATAGACCTTATTCCAACAGAGTAATTTGATTCCATTCAGTTTAATAAGTAGGTGTGAAAGTGCTTCTATCAGCGCAAATTGCACGGCTCAAATGACGGGCAATTCTGTTAATGCGTTATAAACGATTGCTCGCTACAGCTCAATTGTGCATTCGCCTTAAATGTATCGTGAATTATTGATTGACGAGTGATGATGTAATAAATGTTTGTGATGTGAAACAATAAATTATAAGTAAAGTTAAACTATTGTTAAAATATTAAAATAAAAGTCCCGACTGCTTGAAAAACTTTATCCTTTCATAGTTCAGCTCTGCGGTATTTCTGTAAATAAAAGCTGCTACATTCTCGTTTGAAGGTGCGGTAAGAAAGACATACATATATCCTTAGAGGTAACGTATGGTAGCAGCAACTCGACCTTCAGCAGGACTGTAATCCTCTGAAGTTAATTATATATACCTATGGTCAGTAGAGTAGTGATAGCCTAATAGAGCAGTGATAGCCTAATGGTTGAAACTTGCCCTCTCGATCGGGAGGTCCGAGGTTCAAACCCAGGCACGCACCAATGATTTATGTGCGTATTAGAAATTAATTATCACTGCTTTTCGGTGAAGGAAAACATCGTGAGGAAACCTACACACCCGAGAGTTCTTAAAAAAAAAAAAAGTTCTCGGAGGTGTGTGAAGTCCACCAATTCGCACTTGGCCAGTGCGGTGGACTATGGCCTAAACTCTCTCATTCTGGGAGAAGACCCGTGCCCAGCAGTGGGCCAATAATGGGTTGATGCGACCTATGGTCAGGGGTTGAGACGTACCATAAGGTGGTCTTCTTTTTTTAAAGTGATTCGTGTGAGTGATACTAATAAAAACGTGTGTTAGATAGTATTAAGGCGATTGCTTGTATTTCTCGGCCAGCATCAATCAAATAATAATAATCATAATAATACTCTTTATTGTACCCAAAAGAAATAAATGACATAAAGTAGCAAATTTAAATAAAGATACAAAAGGCGGCTTTATCGCTAAACAGCGATTTTTTCCAGACAACCTTATGGTAAGGAGATAATGTAAAAAAAGGATAATATTAAAATAGGTGAATAGGTGAACAAATATTATGTGTTTCATCACTATGATTAAGAATAATAAACCAAACTAAACCGTTCTTGTGCCATGTGGCGTCGGTCTTGCGAAACATCACCCTTAACTTCTCTACACCTTTTTTTTTTGTTTTCGAGGGGGAAACCTTCAAACGGTACCCGACGCCGTGGGAGCGATGCAGGGTTATGTGGGATTTTTACCGCACTAAAACCCCCCCTCCTCGGCCGTCCTCGGCGCTGAAAAGGAGGACTCCGGGATCTCGAAACGACTTCAACCGGAATCCTCCGAGCGCGCTGCCCCATCGGGCTCCTCCCAGATGGGCGGCTGGGCCCACCGCTCCGTCTAGTCTTTACGACGGTATGCGACCACCATACCGCCGTCCTTCCCGGGATTGCCTGACCGAACGGTTCGAGCTCCCACTCTAGCCGTCTGTAACCCCGGAAGCCCCTTTTAGTCGCCTCTTACGACAGGCAGGGGATACCGTAGCCCTATTCTGACCCCGAGGCTACAGGGACAACTTCTCTACACCTGCCTTTCCATAGATATTATAAGAGACGACTGAGACACAAAATCCACGAGAAGAGCGCGTCTTTCTATGTAACATCATCACCCACTGCGGTCCCTATTAGCAATACACCATTAATTTGAAGTCCACGGTTGGACACACACCTTCAACCTATGTCTAGTAGTGAATTTTACTGGCGTATTTTGTCACACAAATTCAAGATATAAGAGGCTATTGGTCTATTAAAGTGCCTGCAGTTGTGCTAAAACTAAATTTCATTAGGAGTAAGGTTGCTCGTGCCAGACTTACAGAATTTAATTGACACGAACAAATGATTTAGTAATATTAAATCAGCTATTTACATCTAAAGTAAGTTAAATAAGAACACAGTGGTGTAGCGTCGCTGGCCTCATTTAAATTTTACTCAGCAAAAAAGATCGTCATACCTACGTAATCTTTATCAATCATGTATCTGTCGAAGACCATAAAAAAATCTGCCGTCCTTTAAATGTGGTTTCTAGGGACGCAAATTAAGTTTTGATAATTTTCCTAAAAAAAACCGATTATATACTCCAAAAATCTAAAGATAATAATAACCACTGCCCTTCCTCCACGTTACGCAACTGAATTTCATATCGGGGAGTCGCATCAACCCATTATTGTCCCACTGCTGGGCACGGGTCTTCTCCCAGAATGAGAGAGTTTAGGCCATAGTCCACCGCGCTGGCCAAGTGCGAATTGGTGGAATATCGGGGAGTATGGATATGAAATTCAGTTCAGACTCCTCAATCACCAGTAGAACACAACCGGAATCCTCCGAGCGCAATGCCCCATTCAGGCTCTTCCCAGTGAGCATTTGTACTCACTGCGAATCCTGGTGTTTATGGCGGTTGTCATTCCCGGGGTTAATGGACTGGGCGGTTTGAGCTCCCACTCTTACCGGCTGTAACCCCGGAAGCCCCTTTTAGTCGCCTCTTACGACAGGCAAGGGATACCGATACCCAATTCCTATAGGGACAACCTGAGGAACCCTGCTGTCATGTTTCTGTAATAAGTCCTTTTTAATTACTTTCTAGAAAATGAAGATTATTAATTTATAGAAAATAACTTGATCCATAAATGATTCCAGATTCAATTCTCGTCGATGCAATCTATGGAGAGGCTATGGAGCGAAATATAAAAAAAGTTAAATACTACAAACACACATTACATACCACAAATTTGGATATTTAAAGAAACGTAATATATAAACAAACATAATATATGATAGATCCTTAACATTTTTTTATAAGCAAATTAGTTCGCCCATTTTTTAAGTGGGTAACCCTCATGGATACCCAGCAACCCGGAACAGGAGCTGGATTATGCCGGACTCTAACCGGCTAAACCCCCACTGAAAAAACACGGCAAAAAAAGTAAAAAAAAAAAAAAATTAAAACTAATTCACCCTGCGAACTTCCTTCCACCTAAAAGTCAAAAACCTAAAATTATCAGTGTTTTCTACTATATTAAACAACATACATAAAAAACTTCCTCTTGAATCACTCTATCTATTAAAAAAACTGCATGAAAATCCATAGCGTACTTTTAAAGATCTAAGGGGCAGACAGCGAGAAACGAATTTGTTTATACTATGTAGTGATTATTATTGATGAAGTTACATGTAGGATAGATATATGTTCACAAATTGATATCAAACCAACCGCACCAATCAATCGACCTATTTGATTCCGATATAACACAGTTCCGATAGCCGGAGGGTGTAATAAGTTCTAACTAAGCCTAATCGAATCGTAACATCTGACCCACCTTCACCTCTACGGCCTTAATATAATCGAACCTGCCTTAATCGAAGGCGATTGCCTATAACCAGATTACTTCATATTTAGCGGTCTTAAGGTTAGCCAGAGGATATCAG
The DNA here is from genome assembly GCA_949699795.1 of Spicauda simplicius. NCBI lineage: Eukaryota > Metazoa > Arthropoda > Insecta > Lepidoptera > Hesperiidae > Spicauda > Spicauda simplicius. The sequence goes on from OX453068.1 coordinate 1,062,811, forward strand.
GACGTAAAATTATGACGATCGCTAATGGTAACGTAGTCGTCAGGTTTTTAATAAGGAAGAATGATTAAGTGCCTATATCCATCGGCATGACATTAGATGGATTTTTTATGTGAGTTATTTAATAATAACTAGATTCGTTTCCCGGCCAGACAGGTATCTGAATGATGAGTTTAGATTCATGTTCTGGGTCTGGGTGTTTGTGTATCCTTCTTGTGTGTGTCCATAGTACCCACGACACAGGACAAAATTCTAATGTAAGAACAGTTGTTATGTGTTGGCAGCTTTTGGAATATCTCGGCATTTCTCGGACTGCTCCAGCAAAAAATATAAGTATGTACTGCGGTACTTTAGCATGCCATGGCATGTTTAAATATATCACATTATAGTTACCGTCATGTGTTTGCATTTACTGATGCGGAAGAATCCCCTGCAGTTTCGTGCAGCCGGTGAGCACAGGTTCTACCACTGTAGCTCAGTTCAGGAGCATAGTCTGTTATATTTTATAGATTGATGGAGGAAAATTCAAAATACTTCAGTTCCGCCCTATACAAATTTGATAAAATTTTAAATACTACGCTTGTGTCCTATGCAAATCTTCTTCTTCTTTATAAATGAATGTTTGCATGTCCTCTATAGAATCGTAAACTGTTTATTTAATCATGATGATCTTTATCAAAGTTGTTATTCATGGGCTCGCGAAGGTTTCTGGTGTTTTTTTTTGTGATGACGTAGCAACGCGCGCAGGAGACAGCTAGTTTTCATATAATTTTGTCTGATATTTCTACTCGTGTCCTATTCAAATTTATAAATATTATTAGATTCTTACTGTTAGTCATAATTTATGTTATTCGGAAAATGTCATACAATTAGTATGACATTTTCCGAATAACATAAATGGGAGCACAGTTGACTTTTACTTTTTAAATATGAAAAACAGGAGAAAGAAGAAATAGGCCGATTGTTGTATTGCTATTACAATCTAACTACATCCACGCAATAAAACGAAAGCCAAAAACTTTTATTCAGAGCAAATTCTTTTTGAAGAACAATAAATTACCACCGCTTTCCAGAATGTTTCGCTTCCGGGTACCGGATTCGTTTCCAAAAGCTTTGGCCATAAAAATGTCGTGGAAAGCCTACAATTACACCACCAGAAGTTTCGAATTACAATCTGAAATACATGTATAATAAACAGATATTTAGTCAGTGTAGCAGATTGGTGGTAGAGTCTTGGCTTATCTTTTAAATAAAATAGACATAGATAGATCTAGCTTACTATTAAGCCAATTACTACGGTGATAAATTTGCCGTAGGTTCAATAGCTTCTTTTAAAGGTGGTGGAACCAGTGTAGTTCGACCGGGGAAGTACCACCGCAACACCTATTTCTAGCGTGATGCAATTCTTGCGTTTCGATGAAAGGGTGTGGTTGTCGGTACACTTTCACAGGCAACCATCATAGTCCTCGGGAGTAGCAACGCGTCTGTAATAGACTTCAGATGGAACACATGTTCTGTATGAAGTTGATTACAGACGTTCATGGGTGTAGTGACCACTTACCATCAGGCGGACTGCATGCTCGTTTGCTACTTCAGTTAGATAAAATTAAAGCGTCTGTAATTGATGCTATGAGGACAAGATATAGGAGTACTAAGTCATTTTTGATGGAAGTTACGAACTTGTTGTTAGTGAATGTTTGGTGGTAAGTGGTCAATAAATAAGAGTTCTTCTTTTTAAAATATACAAGTAGCGAACGAGCTTGACGGTAAGTAGCCATAGTCATCTGCAGATTAGATAAGTCGTTTCTGAGGCTGGTCACAGATGCGTTACTTTCCTCTAAGGGCTAAATTGGAATACTTTGAATTAGAATGTCTTCTTAACTACACCTTTCAAAGCAGACCAAGGCAGCATTAACACTGCTGTTATGTAGCAGAACAAGGTGTGTCGGTTGTAGAGGTTCTAATAATAAAGGCATTTTCACCTTTAATACATCTTGACAACTCAGTGATAGCCTTATTTATGGTTGATGCTTGCCTTCTCGATCGGGAAGTCCGCGGTTCAAACCCAGGCATCATTGATTTTACATCACTCACTGCTTTTCGGAAGGAAATCATTGCGAGGATCCGATGAGGATACACACCGAGAGATCTTTAAAAAAAAGTTCTCGGATGTGTGTGAAGTCCACCAATCCGCAATTGGCCAGCGCGGAGGACTATGGCCTAATACTCTCTCATTATGAGAGAATACCCGTGCCCAGCAGTGGGATAATAATGGGTTGACGAATAAAAAAATGACAACTCAGTAAAATCTTGAAATAAATATACACATGAAAGAAACGCTCTCTCCACGAGTACACGACCTCATTTCATAACCTTATCAGATCGAAACATAATAGCACTTTATACGGATATTCGTGATGCATTATTTATACCTCGATATTTGGATCGAGATGGTCACGGTCAGTGTCATGACCGGTCAGTGCAACGTTGGAGCTGATGTCGTAAGCAAGTGATCGTGTGGTACGTGAATATTGCTTCACTTTATATGTCACGACCCTCGTTACGGAGCGGCCATTATACCGCTTTACCAGTTTATAGTACCAGTTTAGCAGCAGATAGCCTAGTGGTTGAAACTTGCCGTCTCGATCGGGAGGTCCGAGGTTCAAACCCGGGCACGCTCCACTGATTTTTTTTAAATTACGTGCGTATTGAAAAATAAAAAATAATTATCACTGCTTTTTGGTGAAGGAAAACATTGTGAGGAATCCCACATACCCGAGAGATCTTCAAAAAAAATCCTCGGAGGTGTGTGAAGTCCACCAATCCGCACTTAGCCAGCGCGGTGGACGCATCAGGTAGACTGCATGCTCGTTTGCTACTTCAGTCAGATAAAAAACTTTATGATTCAAAATTACAATATCAACTTATGTCATAATTTTTGTGTCACAAGGTGCTAGAACTAGTATAGTTCAACCGGGGAAGTACCACCGCCACAGGTATTTCTTGCGTTTTAATAGAAGGGAGTTTTAGCCGGCACACTTTAACGAGGCGACCATCATAGTCCTCGGGAGCAACACATCTGTGATTGACTTCAAATACAACACCTTCTTTATGACGTTAAGTTCAATTAACGATGAGTGGCAATGGCTGGCCACATCGCTCGTAGGACCGATAACCGAGGGGGAAGAAAGGTTCTCGAGTGGCGACCACGTTTAAGCAAAAGGAGCACAGGTCGCCCCCTCACCAGGTGGACCGATGACCTGAAGAAGACAGCGGGAAACCGTTGGATACAGAAGGCACAGGACCGATTAGAGTGGCGTCATTTAGGAGAGGCCTATGTCCAGCAGTGGACCTCAAAGAACGACCATTTACCATCAGGTGGAATGCATTCTCGTTGGACACGTCGTTTTTATAAAAAAAATTATGATCTGACACGGACTGGGTTTCAGGTTCGTTATTAATTTAGATTCCTGTTCTAGGTCTCGGTGTTTGTATATAAGTGTATGTGTGTGTCCATAGGATCCAAGAAGAATATCCTGGTATGGGGCTGTAAAAAACTTTTCGAGGGTTCTATAATCCTTTTTACCTTTTTCTATTTCTGCCTAATAACAGTGTTAAACAATGCTGTATTTTGACTTTATTGAAGTGGTAAAGGAGACATAACTTTAATTAATACATGACCCTATAGTGTAAAGAAAAAATATGAAAAAGGAATTATCGCATTATTATAGTGATAATAAAATTCAATACGTCATTTTTGTTATCTTTAATTATTCAATTATTTTATTTATTTAAATCAAAATTTAGGTTTACAATTTTTAAACAGCTTGAGTCTATTTTAAAAGGAAAATAGTGTCAATCAGCTTTATAAATCACATGTTATAGTTTATAGATACATGTTAACTAAATAAAATGGAAGATCACTCAAAGAAGATCAATAGAAGATGAATCACATGCGTAAGAACTACGAAATATATAAAGCAAGCCGTTATCATACATAACAACATCAACGGAGTCGCGTAGCATCGCGCTACGGGGAACCAGTATCTCTACGGATCGCACGCGTAGCGGACGTCTACGCAGCTCGTAGCAAATACCGCTACGAAAATCGAGATACGAATTTTACGAATCGATTTTTTACGCGAGTATATGACGGTAGTGGCCCAAAAACTTTGTCACATACTTCCTCGGGTAATATATCCGAAACATAGTCCGGACTTTCGGTGTCTTACTAACTTTTACAGGCGAAGATCGTGGCAAGTGAAATTACTTATTGATTTGCCGTTAACGAAAAGAGAATGCTAATGGTGAGTAAATATATATTTCTATGTTATTTTTGTACCCATCAAGTTCAGTATTGATTTATGTGAACTCTCCGTTTTCCTTATTTACACCGCGTCTAAAGTTGTCAGAGTTCAGTTTTAAAGGTGATATTAGTTTGAGAAAGTTTGAAACAGATTTACGTCCTAGTCTATTAATCTGGACACGTTGTACGACTAAGTACACACCACACATTAAGTTTGTTCGCTCCATTGTTACGTTCAGGTAATTTAGTTCGACCCGGTGTTTGCGTAACTATTTTGTTAGGTGTTCAGGTAGTGTTTGTATAGCAAAGTTGCTTATTGTGCAATGTTTGACCTTGAAAAGTTTAATTGTATGTGCTTCGTCGAGATTTGAAGTTAAATAAAATTAGGTTGATATGTGTATGACTTAGAAATATATAATCTTTTAACTTGACTATAAATTACTATTTTAATGGCTCTATACATTTTCGTAGTAACTGTTTACATTAAATATGCGATCTTTAAGCAAAAATATGGCCCGCATATCTGGACCTTTCAATATGATGGATATTATATTCTGTTTATTTTATTATCATAAAACCGAAATACACTAGTATTTTTATAAAATTGAAGCAGTAAAGATATTTTGAAGGTAGAATTCCATTATTAAAAACTATAAAATGATAGTATTTAATAATGGAATTTGAAGGATTTCATATAGCTCCAATTTCAACATTAGGGGATAAACTTCTGTGGAAAAATTCTCAAAAAAAAAAATGAAAAGAAAAAAAAAATCTGAAATAATAAATAAAATTATCTCTTTTGGTAGTTCTACTTCGGAGACGCTACCGCCACTCTTATTTCTGCCTAATAACAACATTATAGCAGCGTTGAGCTATGCTTTAGCCCTTAGTATAAGTATTTACGTTATATAAAAACGATCAACGTCTACTTTTTATATATTGCAATGTGTATGGTATAACAGAAAACGATACGGAAACGTATAAGGTATATTGTAAAGTATGCGCGAAATAGTAAACGTTGCAGATGTTAATAATATAACAAAACTTATAATTAACAAACTTTCCATTATAAATTTTGTTAATTTTTATGTTTCATTATGTTTATGTAAAAGTTACATTATGTATTAAATTAAATATGTTTCCAAATAAAAATAAAATAATTGATGCGTCGTTGTTTCCATATTCTTCGAATAAGAACCGCCATTTTATGTTGGGATGTACGATATAAACCCGATAGTAAAACGGCAGACAAATCACTAGAACGCTCAGACGTGTTATACATATTAAGTGTATAACATGAAAGCAGTAGTAGCGCTTAGCGATAGACACATTATAACTCTTGTTTCTGTGTAGGGTTTTCAATGTTACAAGTTACTTTAATTTGCGTTGATCCAAAAATCTAGTGCCGTATGGCTTAATGCTACTCGTATGTCGGCTTTTGATTCATATGCTCCATATAGATAAAACATTTCTAACGAAAATTTGTTACTCTACAAAACGAATAATCATGTTTAATAGGTGGTAAAAGTCGACCAATTCGCACTTGGCCAGCGCGATGGACTATGGCCTAACCTCTCTCATTCTGAGAACACCTGTGCCCAGCAGTAGGACAATAATGGGTTGAAAAGAGGTGGTAAAACTAGTTTAGTTCGACCGGGGGAGTTATTTCCACCGCCACACTTATTTCCAGTAGTTCTTGTGTTTAGATCCGTTTTCGTTATTATATGAGGCGATTTTTAGCCGTTTTAGCCGTAAGGAGAAGCAACGCATATCAACACGGTGAAACTCGCTACGGAATTCATTAACACTCTCATTTTCTTAGATAGTTTTCTATCTAGCTGTAGAATATTATTATTTATGGGAGAAATGTCATAGCGTAATTACCTTTCCTGTAGTTGATGAACAGTTCTCAATAAAAGCATTATTTAGTAATTTTTTGACGTTGTAAAAATGTTACCGGGCAGTGCAGTGTAAAATATCTTCTTTCGGTGTTTCGCTCCTAAAAAGGAATAATATTCCCGACCCGCGTGGCGCAGCGGTTACCATACCGGTTTGACGCGTAATGGGTCCCGGGTTCGATTCCCGGCCAGACAGGTATTTGAATGATGAGTTTAGATTCCTGTTCTGGGTCTGGGTGTTTGTGCATTCGTCTTGTGTGTGTCCATGGTACCCACGACACAGGAGAAAATCCTACTGTGGGGCTATGAGTGTAGAAAGCGTGTGAAAGCGTGTGTGATTCAATAAAAATCATAACACAACTCAAATCAAATATATTAAAAAGTTTCACTACATAGTATAAAACAAAGTCGCTTCCTGCTGTATGTCCCTATGTATGCTTAGATCTTTAAAACTACGCTACAGATTTTAATGAAGTTTTTTAATAGATAGAGTGATTCAAAAGACAGGTTTTTATGTATAATACATGCATAATATAGTAGAGGAACACTGATAATTTTAGATTACTGACATTTAGGCGGAACAAAATTCGCCGGGGCAGCTAGTAAAGTGATAAAGGAAGGTTTTTGATAAAAAAGAAATCATCTATATCATCCTTAAGACCTAGTTAAACGCAGGTTCATCTTTCAAATACAGGCATCCTTATTTCTATCGGAGACTAACTTTGCGTCTTGGTGAGTGCAGAGTAGAGTTTATTAACTTCAAATGACGATGTTGGTGCAACATTCCAGCGATTAATCTCATAGTTGTCAAGTATCATATCCACGGAAAGCTGGTGGGCTATTCTAGCGATACCACGTGGCGAAGACAGTATATTCCTTTATCATACCATTTAAATACTTTCCAGAATCATTCCAATTAAGTTATATGAGGTACCAACGCATTTGTGAGCAACTCAGTTAATTAATCTTGGTTCGATGACACATGCCCGAGGGCGGCAGGGGCATAGTAATAGTTGGAATACCAGCTTGTTTGCTATTACACTTAAGCCCCCGCTTCACTCTCTTTAAAAAATGTAATTTGACACTTAACTGAGTTTTCAACTGTCAACTATTTTTAGCTTTTCTTCAAAAAGGATCGATAGGACTTCAGTGCCACCGATGGTAGCTGATTGCACGTAGAGCGGCTTCTTATATGGTTTTTGCACGGAACCCAAATTATTTTTCCCAAATAAAATAGAGTTTCAGATACGTTTATAAAGTTAGCTATCCACCAATGAAAGTCTTGTTTAAATTGAACCAACAGTTCTAGAGAATAACATGACAAACAGACCAGACAGGCAGAAAAATAAACAAAAATTGCAATATTTTTTTTTTCACAGACCGCGTATACTTTAACATTAATTTAATAAAAAGCTGTCATTTTATAGTTAAAAACACTTCAATTTTTAATCAGATGTACAGAAAACAGTTGGTAACAGATGTCTGTCTTCGGTATGGATCTCTAACATTATTCGTGTTATAAAAATAGAGATAGTACACACTTACGTCTTCGTCGAAGCAGACTATGCAAGGAACGTTTCACTTATTTAGAATTGACGTCAGCCGCCATATTTTTTATGCATGACTTTACGTCGCATAATGAAAGCTATTTCTAAGACGCACTTATTCAATTGCATCGTAATGTATTAGAGTGGCAATTCTTATAATAAAAAGCTATGAGGGAAAAGACGTTAAAGCGTTTTATGTATATGTTCACTAAAGTATTGCTAGATGAATTTGTCAAGGCATTGCCGTACTTTTTCCTGAGTATTTTTTTTATAAGATTGAAGTAGCAAATAAGCATCCATCCTTAAATAATTATAAGAAGATTCATACAGAAGTGAGGTTCTACATGAAGTCGATTACAAATGCGTGGCTGCTCCGTCCACCAATTCGCACTTGGCCAGCGCGGTTGACTATGGCCTATAACTCTTTCATTCCGGCAGAAGACATGTGCTCAGCAGTGGGACAATAATGGGTTGACGACTGCTGTCCCTGAGAACAACAACAACACCCTTCCATTACCAAACGCTAGAATTGTTTCACGCTAGTAGGTGTGGCATTTGTACCTTTCTAGTGGAAACAAAGTATTCTGTCACCTTACTGATATCAATAATGGTTTCTACAAAGTGAATTTTCACACACAAGGACGATAATATAAAAACTCAGACCCAGTACAAAAATATAGATGCATCATTTAGATATCTTGTTGGTGGCAGAACCAGTGTAGTTCGACCGAAGAAGTACCTCCGCCACACCTATTTCTTACGTGAAGCATTCCTTGTTTATTGTCGGAAGGGTGTGGATGCTGCACACTTTTATATGAGGCGACCATCATAGTCCTCGGGAGAAGTAACTCATCTGTGATTGACTTCAGTTAGAACCCATGTTCTGTATGAAGTTGATTACGCATGTCAGGGTTTTCAAGTAAAACACAGATTTCAAGAAGATTTCAAGTAAAACACATGAGTAAACTTCTTCGATTTATTCACACTTGATTCGAGGTCCGATAGCTTCGACGGTTATACAAGAATCTTTTTTGTACACCGGCAGGCGCTCGCCTTTTTATAACCAAGTTAGGTGAGATGACAATAACAAATTAATGGAGGGTAGACTAAATTAACATCTTTTCAAATTTCTTAATATTGCTAATTTAATAAACAAACAATTTTTGATCTTTAAACTAACTAAAATTATTATTTTCGGCTACGCGTTTTTCATAAATACGTGTTGTCCCGCCGACATATACTATTAAAAAAAATATTCTTCCGACGCTATTGGGTAAACAATTTACTATCTGACGGGTAACGTTTAATAAATATTTATGAATCCTTGGTGTGACATTTAAAGTTTATGTCTATAGATTGTTTAAACTTGCTACTCTGTAAGCACAAAGTTGCTGTACTAAGTTTATAACATCCTGCAATATTCACACAAAACTTGACAAAATTTGAGGTTGAGAAACTCATAATTACAAGAAACAGTATTCCCAAGATTAATTAAAAGTAAAGTATCATTATGCGGAGTCTATTAAGAACGGACAGATAAACATTATATGTAATAAAATTATAACTTTAACGAGTTTTAGTTTGAAACTTGACTTATATGTTAAAATATGATCCCGAAATTAGGTCTCAGGGGGAATATATTTTGTTATTAGTATTTTTTATCGAGACTTTATGTTTTAATGGATATGTGAACGTTCCCTATATACGTAATTGTAGACGTGTCTCTATAATGTATAACGAAGAGGGCGCGTGATACGTCAGGAAGGCCAAGAGTCTTCATTACTGTCCATTCTTGAAGATTTCAAGTAAATCACAGGAGTTATCCTTCTTCGATTAATTCACAGTTTAGGAGATGCGATCGCTTCGACGTTTAAACAAAAATCTTTTTCTACCGGCCAGCGCTCGCCTTTTTATAACAATGTTTGGTGAGGTGACAATAACAAATTTATGGAGGGTAAACTAAATTACAATTCTAAAAATCACTAAATATTGCTAATTTAATAAACAAACAATTTGCGATCTTTAAACTAAAATTATTATTTTCGGCGACGTGTTCTTCATAAATACGCGGTGTCCCGCCGTCATGTATGTTACAGGTAAAAATCCAGGTGTACCTGACATCACTTTGATAGTGATAGAACTCTCCGTGGTTTCACTCTGGAAGCAATACCGCTATACTTATTTGTGCCTGATAAAATCTGTGCTAAGTTTATAGAGTCTGTAGTGTGTGATGAGACATATTTAACCAAGGCTTTCCACTCAAACCTCAGGGGTAGCAACGTATTTATGGCTAACGTCAGATGAGACTCTGATCTTGTCGGGGTTGGTTACAGATGTTTATAGGCGGCAGTGACCACTCACCCAGGTGGACTGTATTCTTTGAGAATACCATACTATAAAAATATCCGCTTGAGATCAGACGCTCCTGAGGTCTGATGTACAATCTTAAAACCAAAATTTATTAGGCATTAATACTTTTTTGTTTTGTTTTATGTCTCTGTACCAACCTACGTTCAATGTTTATAAATCCATTTTATGTTGTGTCTTAAGTTATGAAATAAATGTTTTACTATTTGTATTTGGACATTTGCAACACCAGAGGAGTCGCCAGTGCATTGGAGGAGAGGAGTCTTTTTACACCTTTCTTGAAGAACCCCATGTCGTAGCGCCCCGGGAATACCTCAGGAACCTACCTTTTACTTGTTTTTTTTCAATAAAAACAAGTAAAAGGTAAATGTAACTCCTGTAATGTATTTTTCTGGTATATCATACTATTACATAAACTTTTAAAATCTAAGCTTTAATAGAAGATGACTCTAAGTCCCTTAGGAAATTAGGGACGTAATATGATTTCTGCGTGATGTCATTGGGGGAGGGAAGCCAAGCATCCCGGGAAATCGAAGTATTAGGTGACCTACATGTTATTTATTTACCGGCCATTTCTTCAGAAATTGCTAAGCATTTCCTAATTAACGTATAGGAAATTATTTTTATGGTAAATTTCTTCTTTTATTACAGAAACTTTCGCTGTTTCTTTCGCATTTCGAATACTTTTAGGAGTATACAGCGTATTAGGAACTTATCTATTGACGTTACGGCATTTCGTATCGTAGCGTTACAATGTAACGTTGAAGTTGCTTGAGAAACAAGATCTTATACGATTATATACAAACAGATATAACATTAGGTACGTAATATATACATAGTAGGTTTTTTATCTGACTGAAGTAGCAAAGGAGAATGCAGTCCACCTGATGGTAAGTGGTCACTGCCGCCCATGGACATCTGTAAGCAACTTCATACAGAACATGGGTTCTATCTGAAGTCAATAACAGATGCGTTGCTACTCCCGTGGACTATGGATGGAGGGGGATGGTCGCCTCATATAAAAGTGTGCCGGTAAGAAGCATTTCTTCGTGAAGCATTTCTTGCGTTTCGATAGAAGGGTGTGGCCCTTCTATCGAAACTCAAGAAATGCTTCACGCTAGAAATAGGTGTGGCGGTGGTACTTCCCCGGCGAACTAAACTGGTTATACCGCCTTTCTACTTCAATTTTATAAAAAAAACATGTGTTATTTAAACTTCACTAATCAATGAGAGAGATAAAATAATTTTAGACTCAATAAATAGCCCTGTAGCATAAATCTATTTTTGCGACAGCTTGTTATATAAAAATTCATAAAAAATAGTATCATAAGAGCAGTGCTAATATTAAGGGGCGATATTATGACCTCATTCGATATAGTCACATGAATTGCAAAACATGTCGGAATAACGTGGGCTAAATACGTCTTCAAATTAACATAAGACTAACCTCAAATATATTTAATTCATTAAAACAAACACTTCTATGTACATTATATACAAAATAAATTATTTAAAATAAAAAAACATATTTCTTTAAATCAAAAAAAATAATACAAATTATAAATAAAACAAAGAGTCCATACCGCTGCCTTATGGGAGAGTCCCAAGAATGCTTGCGGCATTTCCGCGTTGTATGGCCAAACTGATACGTTGGCCAAAATACGTACCAGCCCTTGAGTCTCCTGAAACGTCAACCAGGCGCGAAGATAGTTCTTTGAAAAATCGTCGCGCTTCTGGCCCCCAAGGACCCAGTGTCTCAACCGCAAACGGCACAAATATGTAACCCTCCCCAAGAGCTGCATATTTGCGCCGCTTAGAAGATTCAGCCGTTTCTGCCGCACCACCTGCGCGCATCGAGGTCAAAGATATATGCGATGGAGCCAGTGTATCAACACAAGTTGCATCCCATATAAGTGACCTCCCCTGTTTCCAAGGAACGAGACTCATACCGTCAGGCCTCTTGCCATCGTCACGTGCTATACCATTCGGCTCAAGGACAGCCGGCACGTTGACGGTAACAAGGGCCCTTCGGATGATGTCGTTGATGCACGCGTGACGCGACAGACGACCTGCACTCCGGCGGCAAGACAATCCATGATGGCCAAACTGGGTGACGTTTTCTCCACAAAAACAGCGGTGTGGCTCATTTGTTTTCACACCTAATCGCAGGCAAACACAAACAGAAAAACTTATATCATCTAAAAAAGTAGCTAAATTATAAGATTATTAGAAGAAAATTAGTCTGGATTCATATATCAGTTCGGCCTGAATAGTTTAAGAATGAAATAAGGTATATTGTTTAATAACTTTGTCAAATTCTCGTCAACCCATTATTGTCCTACTGCTGGGCACGGGTCTTCTCTCAAAATGAGAGAAATTAGGCCATAGCTCCACCGTCCACCATTTCGCACATGGCCAGCGCGGTGGTCTATGCATTCCAACTAAGTTCTTAAGAGTAGCAATGCTGGGACCTGAGGTTGCTCTGGAATTCTGTCTTTGGTTGATAACATGGTCATGAGCGGCAGTAGCCACTTACTATTAGATTAAATCCTTATTTGTTGTTTTATTGTAAACTATGCTATTCCCGCGGCTTTATCTGCATTGGCCGAGTCTGAGTATCTATCTATTAATCTAGCTTATTAAGTATGTGCCAAAGGACATAACCAAATTTGTATGGACCTTTGCATAGTTATCAAATCTATTGTACACGCATAATTGTTGGTATTTTAGATTCGTGAACGTTGGCACATTCGATTGCTATAAATAAATAAAAAATTGTAATAAGTTATTACGATGAAAAAAAATACTGAATCAGTTTCCTTGTACCTTTTGTTAAATTGCTAGCAATAAGTGCACCATTAAGACATTGCCGCTTATGTCGTTTATAATTGACGTTTTGTCAAACATTTAAATACGTTCCCTTTCATGCTTGATATGCGCTAAATAAAAATATATTAACGTACATTAACGTACTGTACATTACATAGGTATGCATGGTGAGGAACGTTCAATACTATAATATTTTGAATTCCATTGGTCTATCATGGCGGCAGTTGATAAACGATACGTTGAATACTTATTATTTTGAAATATGGGCTGACACGTGTGGAGAGGTTGAAAACTATGTGTTATTTAAATTTTTATTTCACAATTTATTTTCCATGTACGTGTACGTAGAATATACTTTTTAGCAAAATCTTGCTTCTTTTTGTGTGAAAAAGTAGTACACACATCCTCACAAGCTTTCACACTCAAAACATTAATAAGATATACAAGCTTAATAAGGCAATAAACCGCAACGACGTTAACAAACATCCAGTTATAGCACCTTCAAGCTCTGTAATCTCGATGATATAGTACGAGAAATAATTTGCATAATTATGTAGGCGCTTATAAAAATATAACAGAGGCTCTCTAATAAAACGGAACATTTTCCCGACTCATCGAGCGAGAGCTCTCAGAATGCAAATTTTCTCAAATGCGGTGCTTGTTACTGTTTATGTTATATTTATAAGTATAATTTGTTTCAATATAACGTTTGAATGCTTTTTAACGTGTTATTTACTCATAGCCACACAGTAGGATTTCCTGCGCAATGGGTGCTATGGACACACACAAAGAGGTATACGCCAACACCCAGACCCTGAGCAAAGACTTGTCTGGGAATCGAACTAGTACTCCACTGCGTTTCAGATCGGTACGGAGTGGTACAGTCCGGGAGTGGTTACTCGACGTGGTTCGTCAGTGTGTGTATTAAAAAAAAAATAACCTTTATATTTTAAACACACTTTTTGCACGCGGCTTACGGTGGATGGTTAATGGAAAATCGACACTTAAGGAAATTTCCTTTCGATATCTGCTATAAACGTAATTATGTTATGCCTTCCAACCGACTTTTTCTCTTCCAAGCTATATCTTTTATGGTAGACAGAAGCTATGATAGAGGAGATTTTTGACATAGTCGATGTCTGGGTACATCTGATCATTAAAGAGCTAGAAATTAAACGGATTTGTTTTCTGTGAGATGGCTTGATTAAGCCGCAACAGATTTTTGATATTAATGAAGTAGCAAACGAGCATGCAGTCCATCTGATAGTAAGTGTTCACTGCCGCCAATGGACATCTGTAAGCGACTTCATATAGAACATAACTTTCAATCACAGATGCGTTGCGACTCCCGAGGATTAGGATAGTCGCCTCGCATAAAAGTGTGCCAACAACCACACCCTTCCATCGAAACGCAAGCAATGCTTCACATTAGAAATAGGTGTGGCGGTGGTATCTCGCCGGTCGAATTTCACTGGTTCTAACACCTGCTAAATTTATTGTGAAAACCTAATATTTTTTTGTTTTATGACAATGAGATGATGAGTAATATTTTAACATTTTACAATGAGAACCTAGCGTTCTTGACGAGGGTCCCTCAACCGCACACATACATATTTGCTATGTTTGCTCACTCAGGCGAAACGATGATTGATATACTCAGTTGAAGACAAACGTGTAATTTGTATATTACTAGCCGACCCACGAACTTATCAGTGTTCCTCCACTATATAATTAATGTAATAAATTTAAAAACCTTCCTCTTAAATCACTCTAACTATTAAACAAACTGCATTAAAATCCGTAGCGTAGTTTTAAAGATCTAAACATAGATAGGGCAGACAGCGCGAAGCGACTTTGTTTTATACTATGGTCTACTTTTATGGTCAATAAACTTTTATTATTATTTTTATTTTCTATTAATTTAATATATTATCTTTTTTTTATTCCAAATTCAGAAAAAATGTATATTAAGTTGCTACTTAATATACATTTTTTCTGAATTTGTACGTTGCTACTACGTTGTAAGTTGCTACTTAATATACATTTTTTCTGAATTTGGAATAAAAAAAAGATAATATATTAAATTAATAGAAAATACCACCAATTGTCCACCAATTCGCACTTGGCCAGCGCGGTGGACTATGGCCTAAAACTCTCTCATTCTGAGAGAAGACCCGTGCCCAGCAGTGGGACAAAAATGGGTTGACGAGAAGTAGCATTTCTTAAGGAATGTTCCTCAAAATATTCAGTTGATTTAAGTCCGGTAAGAGTCGTAAATCGTAGTAATGATTTATCTAACACCACTTCACCCTCATAAATCTCTGGAGACGTGGATTTGAATCTAAGCTTTTTGATATTTATAAGGCGTCTACCCTTTCAGTTTCTCACTTTGCGTATTTTGATCCTAGGGTGGCCATTTGTAATATAATTTAAAGTTTTGTACTTGATCTTAACTCTGCTGAACTTTATACAACAGAAAAAATAGTACACAGTATCTTATATTTTCATGGCTAATTTAGATGTGGTAACTTTGGAAAACGCTTTCTAAGATGCTTGCTACTCTCATATCCCTACAGTAGGATATTCTCCTGTGTCGTGGACACACCACAAAGACGAATATACAAACACCCACACTCAGAAGAAAAATCTCATCATTCAGATACCAGTCTGGCTGGGAATCGAACCCAGGACCCACTGCGTATCAGGCTCTTTAGATAATACCTTTCTCTATTTTCCAATCACTCAATTAACTGTTGCCTAGAAGAGATTATTGAAATGAAACTTCTTTATCGGTGTTGGTTGAAGTGAAACTTCTTTATCGGGGTTGGAAAAATATTTAGTGTAACATTTTTTCCATCTTTTTCTGTTACGCGCCATCTTTTTTTATTTTTCGTTACGCGCCATCTTTTTCTGTTACGCGCCATTTTTTTTTCGTTACGCGCCATCTTTTTCTTATCACTACCACGCGTGATATTAGATAGATTATTATAGATTAGATTATTAGATAAAGTTTAATAAAAGCCTTTTATTAAACTTTATCTAATTTAACTTCATTTAACCAATTTCTGTAAAGTTGCATATAGTAAATTATTTTTTGAAAAATAACGTCATAAAGAAGTTTCACTTCTTACGAGTGTACGCTAGTACACGCACACATTTTTCTTTTTTTATATAGGTTTTATAGGTTTTATAGCAAATTAGAGACTATAAAAAGGCCTTAAGTAAAATAATACACTTTAATATAGGGTAAGACATCATTCACGTTAACCAATAAAAAATGTACAAGTACTTGTATGTAACCTATTTCTAGCGTGAAGCAGTTTTTGCGTTTTGAAGGAAGGGTGTGGTTGCCGGCACACTTTCACATGAGGCGACCATCATAGTCCTCGGGGGTAGCAACGCATCTGTGATTGACTTCAGATGGAACCCATGTTCTGTATGAAGTTGATTACAGATGTTCCTGGGCGGCAGTGACCACTTACCATCAGGTGGACTGCATACTCGTTTGCTACTTCAATCAAATGAAAAAAAATGTAACGAGATATATACTATATATTCAATATGTATATGGAATATATTGAATCTTTTAATTTAAATTCAGTAGAAGTGATTTGAAATATACTGACAAAGAAAAGGTAAAAAATACAGAAACTTTTTTCACTGGTACATATTTTCAGGCCTTGTAGCATTTTTTGCAAATATATTTTAAATCAAAGATAATTAAGCTATTGCATAGCTTTTATCGCGGATTTTGAGCGCGGCGACCAAATCAAGAAATTCCGTAACGAAAAAACCTAACACCCACCACTCCGCCTACTATGTAGCGCGGCCGGGCGTTTGCTTAACGTGCATGTATATGGTACGACAGTAGGGAACTCGCACGGATCGATCAAGACGAGGTTAGCTATTCAATTAGTGAATATGATATGTATATTTTAAAAGATATCCCTTTATATCTCTCTTTTCGTGGTGCCTCTGCTATTTTTGAATCCGAAACCATCACCGATTCGCGTATTTTTGTTATATAAAACCAGTATTAAGCTCAGCTGTGTTCTGGCTAAAAAGATGTGGTAAAGATGCGGAGCGTTCCAACTTAGCCATCCAGAATAGCAACGGGTCTGTGGCTGGTTTAAATCCTATTAAGGGTTGACAGCCGTTTATGAGCAACGGTGGCCACTTATTGTAACACTACATATTAGTTACTACTTTTATTAAGAAATATAAATTACCAAATTTGATACGAACAATCGAATTAGTATCGGCATCTTTATTATTAGTATAGATCGAAGCATCGCGGTGTATTTACCATAATTACTGCTTTCCGATAGTTTGAATTGTTAAACACAAGTTGAACTAATTATTCCGTAAATAAAGCGCATTAGTTCTGTGACCGCAGGTTCCTATGTATTGTATGTTTAGATACATACATTGGATTTGCTAATTAGTATGTGACATTATGCACTATTAAATTCTGGTCACATAGGTAAAGCTATACAATGTTATATACAAGTGTTGTTTCAGCCTAGACTTAATCAATTAACCGTGTTGTAGGTGACTTGGAAATTAAATTTATGGAAATTAAATCGACATTCTTGCGGTAAATAAATGAGAAGAATATTATCAAAACATGGGTAGAAAAAAAAGTTATTTTAAAAATTAGAAATCGGTGAAAACTTAAATTACTTAAAAAATGCTAGATTACTCTTTCAAATGCTTTCTACACTCATAGCCCCATTCTAGGATTTTCTCATGTGTCGTGGGTATCATGGACACACACAAGACGAATACACAAACACTAAGACCCAGAACATGAATCCAAACTCATCATTCAGATACTCGTCCGGCCGGGAATCGAACCCGGAACCCACTGAGCATCACACAGACATAGCAATCGCTCCGCCACGCGGGTCGTCAAAAGATTAGGTGATAAAGTGATCATTATTAACACGTTCACGCGAACCTGGTATTTTCTGAACTCGATGCGGTGCCGCACATTTTTTTTAAAACTGGATCGAAGCTCAGAGATGGTCTGCTAGTAGCACGGAAAATTAGTCCTGTTCTACGAAGCACTTCTTCAACTGACTATATGACGCGAAAGCGCAAGGCGTTTAGTAACGTTATGCGTTTACATCTATGCAATCACTGCCAGTGTATGGAGTCTTCGAAGATGTGCAAAATTTTCGATGCGGTGTAGCAATACAATTTTGAGATTTTCAACAAAAGATCTAATAGAGATTCGTATGATCAGGCGCCGTGCTACCACGTTGTGCTCCTTACACCACTTACGTCGTCACACTCTCACGTCGTCAACCCATTATTGTCCCACTGCTAAGGACGAATCTTCTCTCAGAATTAGAGCCATAGTTCACCGCGCTGACCAAGTACGAATTGGTGCTTCACCATATATACCATAATTTGACCTATATATACGCTGTTCGCGTGATCGTGTTAATTGTCTAAAAGTTATTAGAATTTACTTAAAGAACATACAAACATATTTTAGTAGGTTCCATTTGAATTTCAGTACTTACACATGAAGTAAAGTGAAACATGTCTTTGTTACCCGAAAATTGATGCCATAATTATAATTAATGGCAAACTTATAATGGAAAAATGATTTAGATTTATGATTGAAAGAAAGTAAAAAACTTCGATTCATATTTTCTATGATTTATTACTGTTAATGGGTATAATCAATAAATCATGTGCCGTGTTTAACTGTCGCGTCAGAACGATAAAAGCTCTATGCTTTGTATTTCTAAGCCAACGAGGTATTTCTACAAGTTACTAACAATGTTTGTTCAAACATTCGATAAACAATAATTACTAGAAATGTTTACACTGCCAGTATGGCAGTGTTTGGCGTTGACATTTCTGTTTGATGCGCAAACATTTGAACAAATCTCATCGCTCATGCCGATAATCAAATGTTTTTTTAATGTGGCACTTGGTAAAATGTCTTCGTTGGCCTTGGTATAACGAGATTTTTAAGGGTTGCTACCTTGATGGATTGTTTAGCCTCGGTGATAGAGGTTTAGGTTCAAAGTTCAGTTTGTGACATTATAGCTTCGAATCTATTTCTTTTTATGCAATTGAAGTAGCAAACGCGCAGGCAGTTCACCCGAGTAAGTGGTCACTGCCACCTATGGGCAAATGTTAGCAAGTTTCAGTAGGTGTATCCTATTTCCTATTAATATGCTTTAAAAATGCGCAATTTTTTGAGGATATTGTTCTTATGTGTGTTTGCTAATCTTTATGGAAAAACTACTGGTGGAATTAAGCGGAAATTTAGCACACAGATTCATATATGACCCGGGTTAACACATGGGATACTTATTTCCGTAGTAAATGAAGCGCTCGGATTGCGGGAATAAGCTATTATATGAAAATGATAATATCTACATGTAAAGCTGAAAAAACATGTGTAAAGAAACTTACAATACTAAAAATCTTCAGAATTCAAAGGTTTGTCTATTGATATTGAAGTCTAGTAATCGACACTATGCAGGTTGCCAATATCTTAATTTTTTATAGGACACTTGTGTTCAATAGTTAGTAATAATGGCTTGATTAAGGTAGTAAATGTTTATAGTTGGTTACTCAATAGATTTACCTACATATAAAACCAGATATTTTTCCCTCAAACAGAGTGACAAAATACCATTCTCTGGCATTTCAACGGTCATTAGGTATCATAGTTTAATGAACTATCACAGCAAAATATTAACGACAATTACTATCGTCCAATATTATAAATATCAGATTGATTGTTCGCATTAAATTATAAAGAGACTGTTTCACGACTAATTAAAAAAAAAAAACACGATTTCTACACTCATATTTTCTCCTGTGTCGTGGGTACCATGGACACACACAAGACGAATACACAAACACCCAGACCCAGAACAGGAATATAAACTTATCCTTCAGACACCTGTCTGGCCGGGAATCGAACCCGGGATCCATTGCGCGTTAGTATGTATGGTAACCGCTGAGTCACGCGGGTCGTGAAATTGTCAATAGAATATTTTATAGCATGTATACCTTTTAAAGTGGAATAGTTTATGTCAAAAAATTACTATGTAGAACAGATAAGTAAAAAGTTATCTATTCTACATAATTCATGTTTCTCTGTAATTCGGTATTATTGAGCTATATAATAACTTTATTAGTATTTTGTTTGAGAATATAACTATCTACTTTGAGAAACTTTTATTTTTAAGATACTTGTCGCAGACGGAGGAGTATGAAATTACGCACGGTTATAGTTGATGTAGAGAAGGATTGCGCAATGCTAATTTTTTATTCCAATAATGCATAAAACGTACATAAAATCAACTAAAAACACACTACACACTCAACCTTGCAATTGACACAAACACATACATAATAAACGAAATAGAACATTCAATGTCTTACTATGAAAACAACGTCAAAAATGTCAGATGTTTGTGTCAAAATATCCGCTATTGCTTTTAAATGCAGCATAATTAAACCTCTTTTTACCTTTAACGGATGCGTTTAAAATAACTTGAACATTATTACAATTTATTCAAATTTGAGAAATATTCGTGCTACTTTGGACAATATGAAGTTTAGTTTTTTAATTTAGATGACGGTCGAATTTCGACGGTTGCGACGGGTACGACGGGACTAGTAGTAAGTAACTAAATTTTTAAAAAGTTTTCAGTAAAAGGGTTTGTCCTTCCAAGTAAAAGAACTTAAGCCATATTAATGTTTCAAGGACAAACACCTACGTAAATCCCTATTATCTCGTGTGAAGGTTCTAAAACGTTACCTTTTTAGGAACATGTACAGAATTCTATTCCAAAGTACGTATTGGTATCCGATGAATTATTCTTGCGGAGGGAAGAGAAAATAAATATAAGTGCGTCTCATTTTGTTATATTAAATCGGTTTAGTAGATTGGCTTGAAACTTCCATAACGTACACAGAAAACGATTTATTTAAATTAACTTTCATTCGGAGATCAATGTAGCCATTGAAACGAATGGAAGCGAGGCAAATGAATTTAAAACAGTGTTGCTATATCGGGAAGAAAGCGCGTGATATCACGATAAAGAAACAAAATTAATTATTTTGTGTATATTTTTAACGTTTTAATTAATGTAAAGGTTTTTGATATCCATACAGTTTTATTTTTTATATTTAATGATAGCACACACACACGGTAGCGATGTGGCAACTATCTATACATAAAATAAATAAAATATCTGGAAGATTTGTGTTGTTTTTTTTTTAATTTAAGAGCTAAGGATTTGTTGTTAATATATAAAGAAACAAATAAATTAATAATTCTTTAGTAAATCGAAATAATACAATTCTATTAAGTATTTACTCGAAGTTAAGTAACGTTACGCTTGATTGGGAATTGGATGGGTGACGTTCTTGGCTAAATTCATAGGCGTTTCTATGCTTATTAAGATTATAATTAAGATATTAAGATCATCATACGGAGCAAGTTAATGCGTGATCATTAAATATAAACCTTTTCGAAGAAACTGTTGTTTTAGAGAAATTTTAAACTAAGTCGTATCTTCCTTTATCAACTTTAATCTACCTGGAGTTTTATGGTACCTATATATTTTACATTTAGGAGTATGTATTTTATGAATTCTTTGTCGATGCTCAGTAGTGGGTGATAAAACAATTTCACATTGATAGCCGCATGTAGTTTTTGATTTTCAAACATTTAATATCCCTTTAATATATTTCAGGTAGAAGATGTGTCTTCTACCTGAAATATATTTAGCTAGCTAAAATATATTTGTTAGCTGTTACATTGTGATGTAGGATACAGCTAACAAAGTGGTATAGATTAAAAACTAAAATTATTCTAATTAGGGGTTATTGAACTCATGAAATGAAATGTCTTTATTTTGTATAGGCCTACGGGGGCACTTACAAATTGTCAATTACATTTTTTTCTTACACTACCACCGGATCGGAATACGACCTCAACTGAGAAGATCCGGCAAGAAACTCAGCGGGATTGTCTTTTTTGTTATGTTGTATTATTTTTTATAAAAACCGATGCTACAGGTACTCAAGGTAGAGGTTTGAAACACGGTTTCCCGTTTGAGGTTCCAAATTTTTTGTTTTCGCGTTGAAGGAAAATATTATCATATTCTTAAGTTTCAGTTGAAGATTTCAAATTCATTTTCAAATGAGCTAGCCGTATCTATACTAATATTATAAAGCTGAAGAGTTTGTTTGTTTGTTTGAACGCGCTAATCTCAGGAACTACTGGTTCGAATTGAAAAATTCTTTTTGTGTTGAATAGACCGTTTATCGAGGAAGGCTTTAGGCTATATAATTATATTTATTGGTTAGATATATTTTAGAGCAAAATATTAACCTCATGTTGATCCACCCGCAGTCTATACTGCATGCGCCGTCGTATACGATGAAGTGCAATAAAAAAATATATATGTTTTTTACAAGACACAGGAGCAAAATGGGAAGACTAGGTCAATGTGTATGAAAACTTTCAATTTCCTAGATCATCCACATATTATGTATCTTTTTTACGCGGGTGAAACCGCGGGTACTGCTAGTGATATATATGAGAATAAACAACGCACCTGAGATTAACGCAGAACAAATATTAATACATAAATAAATTTAAAAAAAGAAAACAAAGAGAAACTAATTACTACAAATAAAATTAACCATTTAAAATGGCCGCGTGAGCCATGGTTCCCAAAACACTGGCAGCATTGCCTTGCTGTACGGTGAAGCTTAAACGTTGTGCAAAGTAGCCGCCAGCTCTTAGGTTTCCGGAAGATTAATTTCAGATGCCATGATCTATACATAATTGCTTACAGAAGATCATTTTAGGATGCTGCTTCGATTTAAAAAAAAATGTGTTATTAACATCCGAATAGTATTGTAATAGTACCAAAAAAAAACACGACGCTTTCTAGGATTTTGTCCTGTGTCGTGGGTACCATGAACATACACAAGACGAATACACAAACACCCAGACCCAGAACAAGAATCTAAACTCATCATTCAGAACTCACTCACTCATCCTGTCTGGCCGGGAATCGAACCCGAGACCCATTGCGCGTCAGACCGGTATGGTAACCGCTCGGCCACGCGGGTCGTGAAAAATGTATGACATATTAAA
This sequence comes from Spicauda simplicius, assembly GCA_949699795.1. NCBI lineage: Eukaryota > Metazoa > Arthropoda > Insecta > Lepidoptera > Hesperiidae > Spicauda > Spicauda simplicius. The sequence continues at coordinate 1,085,908 of OX453068.1, forward strand.
ATGTCATACATTTTTACTATTACAATACTATGTATGACATATTAAAATGTCATACATTTGTATGAATTCACAAAGCATTCAGTTCATAATTGAAATAATTTGAAGCGCTGAAACACCGGTTGTTTCAACCAGCCGGTGAATAATAAATTGTATTTGAATACGACAAATGCATCTGTTACGGAACAAAGTTCGGAGGAAATATAAAATATGCTTTCAGTAAACAAAATGAAACTTGTATTTCACAATATGGCATGATATTGGAGTTATTAATATTTCGTTCTCATAGACAAATCAAAGGATGAAATATAGAATTCATACTAAGGCTCTGTGATCTTTAGTTTATTACTAGCTCTTACCCGCGACTTCGCCCGCACGGTCAAAGGGAATTAACATTAGCATTTGATAGCATGACTCAGAACTTGCAAATGAATTTTACTAACACCATCTATTAACAACGTCTGGAACTACTAAATATGTATCAACTAACAAAACATCGATATTCCCAAGGAAATGAGAGAGCGCGGTAAAAAGTAGCCTACGTCACTCTCCGCCCTCAAAACTAACTCCCAACATATATACCATATCATGTAATAGCTATGTGGCGACGTGAAACGGGAACCACTACATCGACCACATCTGCCAAGGATTAACGAGTTTGCAAAGTGGTGGGTATAAAGTAGCAAAAAAGTATGTAAGTCATTATGCTACATTGTAAGGCATTGCCGAAAACGTACACGCAATGTACATTGAAATGTCCAAAAAAAGGTCCAAATTCACACTAAGGGCACTGATATGACACTGAAGATATTAATATTGCCTGTATATAGACCAAATCAAATGCTGATAAAATGTAAAATTGATAGCGGGAGTTTTTTGTCCTTTGAAAATTATTTATGAAATTAGATAGTTTCGGGTGAAGAATCAAATGAGTAAGTCACCTGATGAGTGGCCATTGCCATTTATTGACACCTGTAATTAACCACATATAAGATAAGTCTTACCTAAGCTGAGAGATTAGTATTACATTAACCACAGATGCGTTGCTATCACTAAGTTCTAACACTTTAGATACCTACACCTACTTACACTTTAAGTACCTATGGATAACAAGAGTGAAATGAAATGAAATGAAATGTCTTTATTTTGCATAGGCCTTCAGGGGCGCTTACAAATTGTCAGTTACATATATGTCGGCGCGACACCGCATATTTATGAAAAACACGTCGCCGATAATAATTATTTTAGTTACTTTAAAAATCGAAAATTGTTTGTTTATTGAATTAGCAACATTTAATGATTTTTAGAATTGTAATTTAGTTTACCCTCCATAAATTTGTAATTGTCCCACCACCAAACATTGTTATAAAAAGGCGAGCGAACACCGGTAGAAAAATATTCTTGTTTAACCGTCGAAGCGATCGGACCTCCTCAATTGTGAATAAATCGAAGAAGCTTACTCCGGTGTTTTACTTGAAATCTTCAAGAATGGACAGTAATGAAGACTCCTGGCCTTCTTGATATCACGCATCTCTCATTCACTTCGTTATATATATATATTTTTTTTACACTACCACCAGATCGGAACACGACCTCAACTGAGAAGTGCACCGAAATACTCAGTCACTAGGCAGAAAAACTAAGGCAATGGGACCTCCGGAGTTGAACGATGAAGGGATTAGAATAGGGTTACGGTATCCCCTGCTTGTCATAAGAGGCGACTAAAAGGAGCTACCGGGGTTGCGGGTGGCTAGAATGGGAGCTCGAACCGTTCGGTAAGGCGATCACGGGAAAGACGGCGGTACGTGTGCTCACACATACCGTCGTAAAGACTAAACGGAGCGGTGGGCCCAGCCGCCCATCTGCGAGAAGCCCGATGGTGCAACGCGGTCAGAGTATTCCGGTTGCGTTCCTTTGGAGATCCCGGAGACCACTTTGCAGCGCCGAGGATGGCCACCGGGGGCATTTTAGTGCAGATATTATTGCAGACTGTATTTTTTTTTCATCCAGATTCAATTAGCTGTTCTGGTGTGATCAAGTAACAACTGTCCGTCTAAAATCCTTCTACAATTTTGTCTTTCATTCTAACAAATGTTTGCCTTTAAAACATTTGTGAGATGTGCACATTAAAATAAGTAGGTCTTTATTTAAACCTAAAAGGCTGTAAATTACACCTAATAAAGGTATTTATCCTATAAGCTGCTAGATAGCAGTAAATTAAGTACAGCCTAGAGTTTATGTTTTAAGCCGACAGCTGAAAATAATTGCCCAATACAGAACACCAGGTGGTTTCATTGTAATGCTGTGATAGAAAATTTGGCTAAAACAATTAGACTTTTAAAATAGAAATTGTTTCGAGCGTCTGAATATTTTATTGATAATTGTGTTGTTTCGATTAGAAGTGCTTGGTATCTTTATTATATTGAAGTAGTAAACGAGTATGCAACTGATGGCAAGTGGTTACCGTCGCCCATGGACATACGTGTATAGGATAAGGGCTCTATCAGTAGTCAATAACAGATTAGTCGTCGTCACCCTATTATTGTCCCACTGCTGGGCATGCTCTCAAAATGAGAGAGTTTTAGGTCACAGCCCACCGCGCTGGCCAAGTGCGAATTGGTGGACTTCACACACCTCCGAGAACTTTTTTTAAGAACTCTCGGGTTCTTGCTTCACGCTTCACGCTAGAAATAGGTCTGGAATCGTTCCCTGGTCGAACTACATTGGTTCTACCACCTGGAATCTACAATACCCCATTTTCAAGGAAAAATTGAAATATGATACGAGTATTACCTATACATACGGATGGCTTGCATGTTCTCTATGCTGTCTCTTTTTTAAATACAAATACAAGCCACAATATTTAAACGAATACATAAATTGAAATACAGTAGCAAAGAAAAGTCGGAAACAGAGTTCAATTGGAATAAAGCCAATACAGTCTCGCTGAAGTAATATAAAATGACAAAGAGCATACTTGGTACGCTTTAGCTTTGTTTATTGTATGAAGCATTATTTTTAGAGAGTAAATGGTTTCTTTAGTTAGAAATTTAAAGTTAGAACCAGTGTAGTTCAACCGGGGAAGTACCACCGCCATACCTATTTCTAGCGTATAGTATTTCATGCGTTTCGATAGAAGGGTGTGGTTGCCGGCACACTTTCACAGGAGGCGAACATCATAGTCCTCGGGAGTAGCAACGCATCTGTGATTGACTTCAAAAGGAATCCATGTTCTGTATAAAGTTGATTACAGATGTCCATGGGCGGCAATGACCACTTTCCATGGACTGCATGCTCGTTTGCTACTTCAGTCAAATAAAAAGATGCCTAGTAACTTTTTTTACTGCAAGTTCGGGTTCTGGATTTAAACCAACTCCGTCAGTAGGAGGGTATTTTATTTCAAAAATTATAAAAAATATGTACATATTTAATATTTATGTATCATATTTATGTATGCATCTCTTAGCCCAAATAGCTGGGTGACCGGAATCAACTCAGTTGTCGAAGACAGGCGATACAGTTTATATATGGCTTCTACAATCAGAGAAAGAATCGGGAGGAAAGAGGCATTTTTTATATTTAAAACAATGAGCCATCAAATGAAAGTTAGTGAATTTACCATTAAAATATATATTATAACACTTTTGTTTTACTGTGTATTTAAAGGGAAAACGGAAAATTCAAAAATTGAAGTTAATAAATAATTGTAAAATAAATAAAACAAGTAACTAAAATTGCAGGCCTTCAACCATTTTTAATTAATTTTTAATTAGTCGGGATATTTATCTCAATAATTAAACATTGTTACTTGTTCCAATAATGTTATAGTTAATTAACGCTTGTATCAAGTTCCGTTTTGGTCGGAAAACAAACTATTATATCAAGTGTACAACCCATTAGTTTAATATGGATGTATTGAGATGTCGGAAAACTTAATGAAATGAAATGAAAAGAAAATGAAATGAAATGTCTTTATTTTGCTTGGCCTTCGGTGGCGCTTACAAATTGTCAGTTATATATATATTTGTTTACACTACCACCGGATCGGAACACGTCCTCAATAAGTAGTAATATTAGATGCCGCTTTTTTGCTCGACTTGGCGGGGGCACTGCCGTGCCCCCAGGTTAGTTTCATATTTAATTACTTGACGCGTTCAAAAACACGCGGCTTGTGTTGATTTTAACAATGAAAAAAATAAAGCAAAGTATGTTGTGAATAGGTTTTTTGATGGGCAATCGTTGGTATCTTTTTTTTTTTTTGTTGTCGAGGGGGAAACCTTCAAAAGGTACCCGACGCCGTGGGAGCGACGCAGGGTTATGTGGGATTTTTATCGCACTAAAACCCCCCCGGTGGCCGTTCTCGGCGCTAAAAAGGAGAACTCCGGGACTCGAAACGACTTCAACCGGAATCCTCCGAGCGCGTTGCCCCATCGGGCTCCTCCCAGATGGGCGGCTGGGCCCACCGCTCCGTCTAGTCTTTACGACGGTATGCGACCACACGTACCGCCGTCCTTCCTGGGATCACCTGACTGAACGGTTCGAGCTCCTACTCTAGCCGCTCGTAACCCCGGAAGCACCTTTTAGTCGCCTCTTACGACAGGCAGGGGATACCGTAGCCCTATTCTGGTCCCGGAACTACAGGGTGCAATCGTTGGTATCTAGATATTATTTCCCTTTCATACTTCTAAAGGGATTCTTGATTGAGCAGTGATAGCCTAATGGTTGAAACTTGCCCTCTCGATCGGGACGTCCGAGGGTCAAACCCAAGCACGCACCACATATTTATATGCGTATTAGAAATTAATTATCACTGCTTTTCGGTGTAAACATCGTGAGGAATCCTACACACCCGAGAGTCCTTTAAAAAAAAGTTTTTGGAGGTGTGTGAAGTCCACCAATTCGCACTTGGCCAGCGCGGTGGACTATGACCTATAATTCTTTCATTCCGAGAGAAACTCGTGCCCAGCAGTCGGACAATAATGGGTTGACGACAAAGGGATTCTTAGTTATCGTTGAACTCACTTGATGATAGGTTGATAGTGGACAACGGTAATCAGTCCTAAATAACATTAGAGTCTTATCTGAAGTTCGGCACGGATACGGTTCTACCTGGTAGTTCAAAATTAAGTAGTAAGCCGCTTACAATTGTCCATGGACAGCAGTGGCTACTTACCATCAAGTGGACTGCATGCTTATTTGCTTCATCAGTATTATAAAAAAGATTCGGACATAAAAAGGGTCACATTCAATGCTTAGCTTTAATATTGAATCTAATTGGTATTCCAAGAATATATTTTCAATTTCTTATCTGCAAAGTTTTATAGAATCTTATTTCGCAAGCAGTGTTGCCCAAAGTTTCAGTGAAATAATTATGAAGTTACAGTTAAACAACATCGAATCAGTTCTCGGATGAGTTATTGCTACGAGATTGTTCGAAGTTTTCTGTTCTCTGGGCATATTAGGGAGTCAAATATAGTTTTTTACAGATTGAAAAGAAATATTGTAACGGGTTTCACTAATTAATAGGTTTAGGAAACATTGGCTTGGCACTTTAAAGTCAACGTTGATTGTTAAAAACAATATAAAATTACGTGTGCTGTCTTTTTTACAACATGTATGTAGCAAACGACCATGTAGTCCATCTAACGTACGTTACCACGGCCGCTCTTGAATATTAGTAATCTCCCAATCTCCCGTTTTTTTCTCACCGCAGGCGCCAAATCTTAAGTTAGGTATATAAGCCTTGTCACTCTCACATCGGAGTCGTTTCAAATGATATTATGTCATGTTACAATCTGCTTAGGCTCTAGCGCAAGTCAAATAAATGACATCATTCAAACATTCATATGCTTGAAAAATGTTAGCCTCCTGAGCGTAATGTTCCCGGCTGGAATGAGCATTTAGCATAATATATGATGAATAAATCATTAATGATCTTTCAAACAATAGACTCAATAACAAAGTTGATCCAGACAAATTGCAAGTTACTTCAAGATGCATCACTCACGGTAAGGATATCTGCGAACATTATAATCTCTATTTCTCTACAATTGTTTTGGCCTTAGCATGTGTGAGTATTCTAATATGAATTTAATGCATATAAACATGTAAGTTCGTAAGTATATATATGGCAATTTGAAGAACATTGCGAGAACAAGAGATGTACTCTTAGACAATAATTATATCGGACAAACAAAATAAAGTAGTTAAAAAAATCAACAATAAAAAATATATTCATGGAAAGGCTTATTCATTTATTTCTATAATAAAAATAAAAATGTTGACCATTTCAAATCTGAATGTAGGCCATGATTAAGTTTTCAAAAGCACTTTACGAAGTTAAATCCGATCTTAATCCTCAGTTATTTTGGGAAAGCACACAAGCTCAAACAGTGGTGGAACTTGGAAAATGCAAATATGAAGCCGACGGTCTGTGAAATTGCTACGAGCTAACAGAGTTTATTCTTTTGGACGTGCTGTTTTTTCTTGTACTTTTCAAAGAGCACTATTTTTTTATAAACCTGATGTAGCAAAAGAGCATTCAGTTCACCTGATGTTAATTATTCACTACCGCCCACAGACATCCGTAAACAAGTAGAAAAGAGGTATTATCTCAAGTCAATCACAGATACCTTGCTACATACGGGGACTAAGATGGTCTTCTCATAAAAAAGTGTTCCGGCAGCCTTACACCCAAACGCAAGCACGCTAAAAATAAGTGTGGAAGTTGACCTAGTAATTCACAATTTTTCAACTAAAAAATACAACTTAGCTGGAAAACCTTTTTTTGTTTACGAAGAGGAAACCTTCCAAAGGTACTCGACGCCGTGGGCATTTTGTATTTTTCCTGACTAAAACCCCCCGGTAGCCTTCCTCAACGCTGCGTAGAGGACTCCGGGATCTCCAACGGAATACAACCGGAGTGCTCCCAGCACGATGCCCCTTTTGGGCTCTTCCTCGGTGAGCGAGTACGCTCACCGCGACCACACATACCGCCGTCGTTCCCGGGGTTCCCACTCTAGCCGCCCGCAACCCCAGAAGCCCTTTTTTAACCGACTTCCCAAAGGAAAGAGGTTATCTATTCGTCACGTATATATATTTTTTTTTTTTTTTTTTTTAATCGCTTCTTACGGCAGGCAGGGAGTATTCCCCTGTATTCTGGTTTCGGTATTACACGGCCATAGCTGGTAAACCTAAAGGTTGATAGCACTTGATCCCAGGCCTAGTGACAGAATGATGAATATAGATTTCTGTCTCTATCTGGTTGATGTATTAGTCTTTGTATAAATTCATGGCACCGTCAACACAGGAAAAAATGCTAATGTAGCTATGAGTGTAGAGATTGTTTGTTTTATAAATGAATGGTCTACTTCCGGAAGGATTACTGTTTCAGCTACTTATCAGCTACCTTACAGATACATTAAACGTTGTTAAAAGGATGTTGTAAGGCGTCTGCCTTAATACCTTTTTAACCGACTTCCCAAAGGAAAGAGGTTATCTATTCGTCACGTATTTTTTTTTTTTTTTTTTTTTTTTTTTTTTTTTTATGTATGTTCGGGCGAAATGGCTAGAAATCGTCGACCTACCGACACGATTCATACGACATTGTATGCGACTAGTTTCACAGGCAGTCCCATATTGAGGAAAATGAAAACCTTCCGGCGGTTTTCCCGGAAAATTGGAAAATGTCGGTTTCTTAAAATCTTGAATAACTTGGGTGTTTATAAACCGATTTCCATTTTCTTTCTTTCATTTGATAGGAAATTTTGTCACGCAACTTTTTCTCTTGGACATGGGTATGCTGTGATGCTTAACTCTTTGAGTTATGGGGTGGAAACCACCACCACTCCTCAAGTTTTTTAGATAATTCGAGATAACTCGGCTTCTGTCGAATCGATTCTTATGAAACTTGGAATATGTATTATATATCTATGCTTATATAGGTTGACGAAAAATTTGACCTTCAACTCTTCGATCCTGATGATGCAGGGTTACAGCTATCCTAAACTATAACATTAGCTATTTGGTGCTTACATATATGTAACAAGACTACTAAGCAGAGACATGTGATGAAAATTTGACCTTCAACTCCTCAACCCTGATGATGCAGGGTGCTGTAAGCCCAAGCCGTAGGTGATGGCCATTTAGTGCTTACGGATATATAATAAGATAGCTAGGCAAAGATGTACGATGACAAATTTGACCTTCAACTCCTCAACCCTGATGATGCAGGGGTACTGCAGGCTTATTCCATAAACGTTAGACATTTGTTGCTCACGGATTTATAATAACATTGCTGAGCAAAGGTATACGACGAAAAATTGGACCTTCAACTCCTCAATCCTGATGATGCAGGGGTATTGAATGCCTAAGCCATAAAACTTAGCTATTTCAATCTTACGCATTCAAAATGATATTAAAAAAAATGTAAGGTAAAACATTAGAAAAATGGTTGTATACGGTGGAAAATTGGACCTTCAACTCCTCAATCCTGATGATGCTGGGGTGCTTCAAGCTTAAACTATAGGCGTTAGCTACATGATCGCTACGTATATCTGATAAGATTACTAAGCAAAGATATAAGATGAAAAATTTGACCTTCAACTCCTCAACTCTGATGATGCAGGGGTACTTCAGGCTTAAACCATAGGCGTTGGCCATTTGATACTTATGGATATGTAATATATTTACAAAGCAAAGACGTATGATAAGAAAATTGACCTTCAACTCCTCAACCCTGATGATGCAGGGTACTGCAAGTTTAAACCATAAGCATCGGCCATATGGTGCTTACGTATATGTAATGAGATTACTAAGCAAAGATATGACATGATAATTTTGACCTTCAACTCCTCAACCCTGATAATGCTGGGGTCCTTCAAGTTTAAACCGTAGGCATCGGCCATATTGTGCTTACGTATACATAATGTTGTTGTTCACAATACCAACAATGAGTTTCGGAGAGGATATAATTATGATCAAAAATTCCACTTTGAATACAATTACCTGAAAGATGCAAGAGTACTACCAACCTTTTTAAATTGGATGGGTTATTTTTATCAGTATCAGTTGAATTATACTCTTAGTTATAAGGTTTATATTACTTTTTTACTTTAAATATTGATAATTATAGGTCTATTCTTTAAATAAATGTTTACTCAGAAAAAGTTGTTTTATTCGGTTAGGTTAGGTTCGAACAGATTTTTCCAATTCAGAATCTAAGGGAGGGGGCGCGGTAGCGCCCCCGACCGGTTGTGTCAAAGAAGTCTATTTTTATATGCTGACGTCAGCACATAATTTTATTCATCCGGTTAGCGGACGACTAGCAACAGCCATAACTGATTTTATCGTGACTGAAAAGCGTGAAAAAAAAATTTTAAACAAAAAATACAACCGACTTCCATGCCACATAAAAGTAAAAAATAATTTAAATACATGTTGGTTTAGAGCAAACACAGTTCTTAGTACATAGTCCCGAAGTCGGCGCTCATATAAGATACATGTAGTTTCGTCATGATCCAGCAAAATATGGTAAGCGCCGACTTCGGGACTATGTACTAAGAACTGTGTTTGCTCTAAACCAACATGTATTTAAATTATTTTTTACTTTTATGTGGCATGGAAGTCGGTTGTATTTTTTGTTTAAAATTTTTTTTACACCCATTTAACACAGCAGATTAGTGTATTACACAAGGTATTTCCAACTTAATCCTATAGGAAAACAACGAATCTCACCTCAGGTAAGACCATTTGTTTCATAACAATTTTACTGATTTATACATTAGGACTGCTTTAACCCGAAAGTAATTTTGTTGGTAAATTACTTCTTATACCGCTACATACTCGGAAGTCCGAAATATTAATTAATATAATTTGCATATCACCCGGAATTCCCGAGAATTAATTTATTTCGCGACTAAATGCCCACGTTTTCTCTTAAGTATCAGTTTATGATCCTTTTAGGAATAATTAAAGGGGAGACTTAACCTTTAAATTATAATAAACGCTTTAAATGTCAAGGTTGAGCTGTTTGGAAAATATGGACAAAATAAAAACTTATGAGGTATAATATTACAGCTTTTTCTCAGACAAAATTTAAGGTCTGCAACCGAATGATAACAGCCGAGACCGGCTTAACGTGCTCTCAGAAGCAGGGAAGCGCGTATGATTTAGTCACTCTTGGCCACCCATCCAAATCCTGATCGCGAACTACGGTGTAAAACTTGATATATTTAACACGTTCAGTGCGAAGCGAGGCCTAAATCACCCTTGATGCAACTTCCCTGTGGTGCGGCAAGGAAAAACGTGAGTTTCTCTGTCGTGCGAATGGCATAGCTTTGGTTTGGTCCAGTGTAGGAAAGAGATAAATTTATATTTGAGATGCGCTAATGGTTCCGTACTCGGTGGTGTACCTACCTTGGTACCGGATGTCTTAGGCCTCGTGCCGCACTGAATTAATATAATTTTAATGCAGTGCGGAACGAGGCTAAAACGTCCCATATCCCCCCTGACCTCGTACCGCACCCAACGCGAGCTTCCCGCGACCAGTGTTGTGCATCACGTCGATTGGAGAGCACGTCCTTTTACAAAAAAACTCAGAAACAGAGCCAAAACAGGTAAGTTTTTAATGAAAAAATCTTCAGTAAGTACCTAGTTTTTTCTTATCTTGGTAGCTATGTACCTAAAGTAAGTGTAAGATATTATTACTTAAGTATATTATACCTAAAGATATTATTCATAATAACGATTATTGACGTACCTAATACTTTGCAACATATCTAGAATTACCTATTATTCTATATCGTGATAATAATGTTATTATTATTAGGACTTAACACTTAAGCTACCTTACCTACCTACTCTTTCAACATTTTAAGTATAAAACAAACACATTCATTTGATGCAGTTATGCCTACATTATCATTGTTATTCTCATCTACGATCTAACCTAAGTGACAATGTCAGTTTTATTACGTTATCTTTACATTTTTGTTATTTTTCAGCACCTGAAAGCGCACGCCATTGCCTCGAAAAGGGTGAAAAAAGGAGAAGATGTGTTGGTTGTTACCAAAAACTACGCACATTTTTACCATCTCGTGAAGCTGATAAAAAATCCAAAAAGATTTTGACTCAGTGTATTCAGTGCAAAAAATCTTATTGTCTACCCTGTTTCAATGAAAAACACTCATAAATAAGTACAACATATATATTGAGATTTTTATAAAAAAAAGTATATTGATACTGATTTTTTAATGTTAATTCAAGTTCTAATAAGTGTATTTTTAAAGCCCGAGGCAGAATAAATAGGACAGTTTCTTTTCTACTTCTGGTTGCCTTTTTTTTCTATTCTGTGAACCGCATTAAGATTTTCATATACAAATAGATAGATAAACCTTATGCATAAACCGTGATCCATGATTTTCCAATAATAAGTCTGTAATAGGTGCCTCTTAATGGTATAGAATGGAACGCTTCGTGCGCGAGTCCGACTCGCACTTGGCCGGTTTTTTTTTCTTTATGGCGCCTTCAAGCACAATTTAGATTATTAAAAAAAAAATGTATCCTTTGATAGCTTTGTGTTGTTTTGCCAGGTTTTGCCCTTAAAACGATCTAATGAGATATAATTGATCAAAATCGGTCAAGTCGTTGCGTAGTTAAGACAGTTTAAAAACGTCGATATTATTTTTCCCCATCACTAATCTCAGCGAAAATTTGCCCTATTTCAGTGCGTTACGAGGTGTATAGGATCCCATATTTTGTTTTGCTAATAATTCCTAAACTAGCCATCAGATCCCGGGGCGACGGTGGATTAGGGATCATCAATTCACTGTCTATATCAATAAGGACCAAAATTCTCATTTATCTTTGATTTCGCGCCAGAAAATGGATTTTAGTCTGTAAAAGGAGGTGGGGTCTAATAGACCGCGTGTCGCCCTAACGTCTGGTCACGGTACGGGCCGATTATACCTCGTGCCGCAGGAACGGAAAGTATGCAAAAATTGGTGCCGCAGCTAACGTGTTAATACCGTACTGCCTGTAGTCTACGCACATTATAAAAATGATGATTTCTGTCTAGTCTAAATAGTGCCTGTAAGACATAACTGTAAAATCAGTCTCTGTTTTTAGAATTCACGAATATGTGTTATCATTATTATTATAAATCATAAACTATTACTTAATTTAATGATTGATTAAGATTAAACTTTGCCGTAAAGCGTATTATAAAATTTCTGATTACATAGAAGACAAAACAGCTTGGGACTGAGCAATAATATGCATTACTATAGTATATTTAATAAATGTCAAAGTGTAGCGTATCTTACCAAACAGGGCTCTTTTTACTGAACTGTAAGGCAAGATACTGGAGCTAACTTTCATTACCATGTAAAAAAAACATGATTGTAATAATATTAAAAAAAAAATGGATAAAAATAAAAAAAAAGACAAACCCGCTGAGTTTCTTGCCGGATCTTCTCGGTTGAGGTCGTGTTCCGATCCGGTGGTAGTGTAAGAAAAATAATGTAACTGACAATTTGTAAGTGCCCCCGCAGGCCTATACAAAATAAAGACATTTCATTTCATTTCATTTCATTTCAATGTAAAGTTATGATGTAATATTAATATTCCACATCTTGGGGTAATATTTTATATTTGACTGAAGTAGCAAATGAGCATACAGTCCACCTGATGGTAAGTATCACTGCCGCCCTGCGACATCTGTAAGCAACGATCAGTTCAATTATATCTCAATTACAGATATATTGCTACTCCGGAGGACTAAGATGGTCATCTTATTTAAAAGTTTGCCGGCAACCACGCTCTTTCATCGATATGCAAGAACTGCTTCACGCTAGAAATAAGTGTGGCGGTGGTACCTCCCGGTCGAACTACACTGGTTCGAACACCTGGTAATATTTAGTATTTGTTTCAATAAAATTCATCTCATGTCAAGAGTCATATCCTCAAGATTGAAACCGGAAAATTCCACTAAACTTATGTCAATGATATAGCTGAATGCATATAGGCATGAATCGATGACTGTCTACTTCACTGATGTGGTCAAGTCAGAGAACCTGGATCACACACAATTTAAATATAAATATAATACTAATATTATAAAGGTGAAAGTTTATGAGTGTGTATGTTTGTTACTTTTCACGTCTAAACGGCTGGAGCGATTTTCATAAAATTTGGTAGAGAGTTAGTTGACACTCTGGATTAACATACTGTAGGAAGATATCTTATTCCCGCGGGACAAATAGACAGATACGTCGATTTTTATAACGCGGGCGAAGCTGCGGGGTATATCTAGTTTAACATATTGCTGAATGTCCATAAAAGAGAAATTATAGTACAGAAAAGGAATTATAAAGCATGTACATTATTTAAAGATACAACTTAGCTATATTATAACTTAGATATTATTATATTATACGTAAAATTTTGTTCCAAATGGCAGGGCAGCTTCTTGTAGTAAAAACTAAAGTAACATAACGATGTAGGTATCATATATGACCCAGTGGGCCCAGCCGCCCATCTGGGAGGAGCCCGATGGGGCAGCGCGCTCGGAGGATTCCGGTTGAAGTCGTTTCGAGATCCCGGAGTCCTCCTTTTCAGCGCCGAGGACGGCCACCGGGGGGGTTTTAGTGCGGTAAAAATCCCACAAAACCCTGCGTCGCTCCCAGGGCGTCGGGTACCTTTGGAAGGTTTCCCCCTCGAAAACAAAAAAAAAAAAAGTATCATATATGAATGTATGTACAACCCATTATTGTCTCACTGCTGGACACGGGGCTTCTCACGGAGTTTTTTAGGCCATAGTCCATCGCGCTGGCCACGTGCCAATTGGTGGACTTCACACACCTCCGAAAACTTTTTTAAGACCTCTCGGGTGTGTAGGTTTTCTCACGATGTTTTCCTTCACCGAAAAGCAGTGATAATTAATTTCTAATACCCACAATGAATCAGTGGTGGCCCGGGTTTGAACCTCAGACCGATCGAGAGGGCAAGTTTCTACCATTAGGCTATCACTGCTCATATGTGAATATGGCTCGTTTATTTCGTAAATCTTTTCGGAGCCGGTCACTAGGTCAACGAGCAAAGTTCCCGATATGACACACATCACGATAAAAGTTTCTAGTGGGATTAGAAGAACTTATCGTATTAGGATGTTCCCATGGGTTGACGTGGGTAACGGGAAAAAGTATATCAAATAGTAAATCAACGTCGATTGATTAATGGTGACCAAAAACTTACTCTTATATAATCAGAGTAGGAATCGAGAATGAAGTTCTATTTTTTTTATCTGACTGAAGTAGCAAACGAGCATGCAGACCACCTGATGGTAAGTCACTGCCGCCCATGGACATCTGTAATCCACTTCATACAGAACATGGGTTCCGTCTGAAGTTTTTTTTTATCTGACTAAAGAAGCAAACGAGCATGCAGTCCACCTGATAGTAAGTGGTCACTGCCACCCATGGACATCTTTAATCAAGTACATACATGGGTTCCATCTGAGCTCAATCACAGATGCATTGCTACTCCCGAGGACTATGATGGTCGCCTCATATAAAGTGTGCCGGCAACCACACCCTTCCATCAAAACGCAAGAAATGCTTCACGCTAGAAATGGGTGTGGCAATGGTACTTCACCGGTCGAACTACACTGGTTCTACCACCTTGAGATTACCTTTTTTATGAAGAAGTAGGAGACGAGTATGCAGTCCACCTGATGGTAAATGATGACTACCGCCAATGAAACAAAATTATACACGTATCCAATATACAAAATCCAAAACTAAAATCCAGGTAAAATTGATCCTGCAATACCAATACCATCGATGTAGTCCTACGCTTTGACCAAAACAAACCAAGTCGGTAGTGTTTGCGTATTCAGCACGTTTGCGTAAGCAAACATTGAAGCAACACTCTAGTGCATGCATGCATGCATCATTTAATGCATGTTTATGCAGTACATACAAGGTTTTCAGTAAATACATTATGTACATAATTATAATCTTTATTTTTATAATAAAACCGTTTTGCATAAATAAGTCTTTTACTTACATTATTTATTATTTAGTAGCTCTTACCCGCGGCTTCACCCGCACTGTCAAAGGGAATTAACATTAGCATTTTATGGCGTGATTCAAAACTTGCAAATGAATGTTACGTACGTCACTCTCCGCCCTCCCAAACTATCTCCCAGCATATAAACTATATCATAGAATAGTTATGTGGCGACGTGAAAGAGGAACAAACATACACACTTTCATATTTATAATCCTAGTATAGTATGGAAGTATGGATGTTCGTGAAGCTATTTGGCTACAAATTAAATCCATAGGTGGCATCACTTGCCTTGGAGGTAAGGCGCGCCTTTGTGTTTTCTGGCGCGCCTTGCTGTTGGAGGGGAAGCTTTATGCTCCACGCGAGGAGGGGCTGCGGGAGCGGCCAGGCACCGGCGGGTTCACGGATGACTGCGAAAGCTTACCCGTGTTCCCGCCGTACGGTGCGAGGAGAAAACATAGTGAGGGTTTAGCCGGTAAGAGTCCGGCATAACCCAGCTGCCGCCCCGGGTGGCTGGATATCCATGAGGATTACCCACTTAAAAAAAAAGGTGGCATTACTTAAAAATATATACATGACGAACTGATAATCTCATTCCTTTAAAAGACAAATCTAAATACAAGTGAAATAGGCTTAAATATTTTAAAAATCTGACTTTTATAAATGACACGACTGTAACTTTATAGCTTAATTAATGTCAGTAGTTAAATATTTCGCGTTCGTTTGAGTTTAATCAACCGATTGCACTGTACTTTAACAGAGTGGTGCCTATCAGCTCCCAATGTGTACTTCCACACAGAGATGAACGTGCTCGTACAATTGGGCGGTGTTTGCGTTTCCGCCACGTTTACGCAGCGGGAACGTGGGGCACTTTTGTGTCGAGTGCATCATTTAAGCCTTTATAGCAGCGGCAACCTTTGGCGATGCGAGTCACAAAGTAGCTAGGAGGTAAATGCGAGCCGCTCTACATTTGATAAGTAACCAAGGCTAAATTAAATGGTCTCTGATATTTTTTTAATAAAATGAAATGTACCTAAACACAGAAATAATGTTATATTTTTACGTATCAATGAAAAAAGGAATTAAAAATAAAAGAAAAAGGTCTTTTAATTGGCAAGCTCTGACTTTATTTAGTAATATTTCAATTCATAATTAAATTACACAAAAAATTAAATATTCTATAAATATTCACCGAACGCAAGGACAGAGAAGTATGCAATACGTCGATCTTTGCTGTTGGTTTGCCGTTGTTTATTTTCCAGCTCAGCACAAGCTTGAAGGCTCAAAGGCTCAACGAGTTCATGAAAATATCTCTATAGCAATATATCGAGTATTAAGTTCCTATTTCACAGTAATAATAAATAGATACGCCTTTCTAATAATAATATAATAATAACTTTTTATTGCCATAAATTACAAACACACAAAGGAAATACATTTTATATAAAAATAGATAATGGCAAAGAGCGCGACTCAGCTTTTTAACTCTTGACCGAGGTCCCGAGAAACGCTGTTTTTCAGTCGCCCTCATGATCCCTTTAATATTATACGGGATTTGGGGATCGCCAGCCGCTTCGAGTCTTCTGCTTTGTGTGAACTCTGTATGTCCGTGTGTGTATGTGTGCGTGTGTATATGTGCGCGTGTGTGTATAAGTGTGAATTCTATGATATAAGAAGAAAACCTTCACTTATGGTGACTACTGCCGCACATGGAAATATGCTTTCATCTCATGGCTTTGTCGGTAAATCGGTACGGACATAATTACGGATGTGTCCGAGCTTTATCTTTGTGTGGAGTAGTCATAGATACATATAGATGATCCCCGCCTACAGAGATGGGCATAACTAGTTACTTAAGTAATGTAATTAATAATGAAATTACAAAGTAATTAAATTAAATGTAATTGAATTACACAATAATCAATTAAATTGTAATTGAGTTACTACCAACGTGCAATGTAACTGATTACAATATATTTAATTATAAAATAATTTAATTACAACATAACCTAGTAATCTGTTTAATTGTAACCTTAACTTTGCATATGAAATATATTTATTTGTTCTATGTGTAATGTTTTTTGTTTACAATGATAATCAAAACAAGATGTATTTAATATTTCAAGAAAACATCTGATACACATGTTTTTTTTAGAAATGAGCGTATATAACTTTTTTAATTTTTTTAAATATTAAATAAAATAAAAATATAACATCTTCGCTTAGTGTAGTAGCGTATGTAGGATTGTAGGTAAAGCAGGCACGGTCTGCAACATTCGGCAAGTACCTACGAATTTAAGTGCAAACGTTCCAGTCTAATACTGATTTAAATATTAAATAACTTTGCAACAAATTACTTATGTAATCTGTTATTATGTAATTAATTAAATTAACTTGTAATTAAATTATTTTTAATTAGTTACAGTAAATACTTATTGTAATTAGTTACCTATGTAACCTGTTACAAATTATTTTGAATACTAATTACAAAGTAACTGTAACTTGTAATTGTTAATTCAATTGCTTTTTGCCCATCACTGCCCGCCTACTCCCCGCAAAGCAACTGCCGCTCAATGGACATCTACAATCAACCTCACATAAGATCAGTGTTACCTGAAGTTGGCCTCAGAATCGTTGCCACTTCTACGATCTACTTCTACGGATCAAGTTAGAAAGCCTCAGATTTTTATGTCTCCATAAACACATGATTCATACTATAACACAGTATCGCTAAGGCAGATAAGTGAATCGAGGAATACTACAACCTACTACTTTCACATGAGGTAACCATCACAGTCCTCGGGAGTAGCAACGCATCTGTGATTGACTTCAGATGGAACCCATGTTCTGTATGTACCACTTACTATTAGGTGGACTGCATGCTCGTTTGCTACTTCAGATAGATAAAAAAACGACTACTACCTACTTCAATTTCATATATAAAATGACACATTTTGGACATCAGTGAGATACATAAGAAATATAACAGGTAGACTGCATCATCATAAAAAAATAATATTAAATTTCTTCTCATACTATCGCTTAAGTCATTTGATACACACATTTAGGTGAGATATACCTACTAATGTATTTACAGTTTATGTGGGCTTCAAATAAATTTTATTTTTTTAGCTGCGGCTGAAAACAACAAACGTCGTAAATATGTAAGTTTATGCAATAACTACATATTTGTGGCGTTTGGTGTTGAAACTCTGGGACCATAGGGGTCAAGACGCTTGGCAGTTTTTTAAATTACTGTCCCGTCGTTTGGTCGACGTTACTGGTGACCCGAGAGCTGGCACGCATTTTGCTCAAGGATTGGGTATTGCCATTCAAAGAGGAAATGCTGCGAGCATCTTGGGAACCTTGCCCAGGGACTGCGTTGGTGATAATTTTTTATGGTAGTGTTTTTGTTTATATGTTTTTGTTTTTCTTTTTTGTTTATATGTACATTTTGTAAATAGTTTTTTTTTTTAATTTTGTTAAATCTAATTAGATGAACCGTATTGTCAATTGTATTAAAAAAAGATTTGAAGCCCACACATTTAGGTTATATCGGAATTTAAATCCTGAGCAGTTGTGCACATAAAATGAAGAGCCAGCCGCGCTGTCAGCGGCCAGCAGTTAACTGCGCTATATGGGTCAGTGCACTGTTTGATAGAATAAAATATTTAATATTATGCGGACGTTGAAAGCGACTTCTATATGCAAAAAGAGCAGCTGTTTAACCGAGTTTTTAAACGAAAGAAGTTATCTATTCGTGGCGTATTTTTTATCTGCGTTAGAAAGACAGTAATGTTTTATCAAGCGGTCACTGCCACCCATGGACATCTGTAAAGAACTTCATACAGAAAGAGGGTTCAACCTGAAGTGCATCACAGATGCGTTGCTACTCCCGAGGACTGAGATGGTCGACTCAAATATAAGTGTGCCGGCAACCATACATTCCACCGAAACGCAAGACCTGCTTCACGCTAGAAATAGAAGGCGATGGTACCTCCCCGGTAGAACCTGTGGTCTACAACCTTGATAGGTGATCTACCATCTTTCAATACGTATTCTTTTGGAAATAATGATAGATTTCTTTGATATCAGTGACATACAGAAGATGTAACAGATGGACTGCATCTTCAAGAAAATATACATATTTCTTTTCATATTTTCGCAAAACTCATTTGATGAACACTTCTATGTTATATCAGACTTTAAATGCAGACCAGCTGTGCACATAAAATGAAGAGCCAGTCCCGCTGTAGCAGCCGGCAGTTAACTGCACTATATAGGTCAGTGCACTGTTTGATAGAATTTAAAATATTTAATACTAAGTAGACGGTGTAAGCGACTTGTGAATGCAATAGAGTATTTGCTTTTTAACCGAGCTCTTACTGAATAAAGTTCATCTATTTGTAATGTGGTAGAACGAAGGTGGTAGAACCAGTGTAGTTCGACCGGGGAATTACCACCGCCACATATTTCTAGCGTGAACCATTTCTTGCGTTTCGATGGAAGGGTGTGGTTGCCGGTACACTTTTATATGAGGCGACTATCATAGTCCTCGGGAGTAGCAACGCATCTGTGATTGACTTCAGACGGAACCCATGTTCTTTATGAAGTTGATTACAGATGTCCATGGGCGGCAGTGACCAGTTACCATCAGGTGGACTGAATTCTCGTTTGCTACTTCAGTCAGATATAAAAAAAATGTATATTTTCTACGTGTGAAAAATGGCGGATAATTATTTCGCTATGTAGGTATGAATGTATATTTATTTGGCATGCGTTACGGACGGATACATGACGGACTTTAACAGACAGAAATTATGATAAAAATACTATTATAAATTAGTTTCAAATAGCAATGATAACCTTGTGGTTTAAACCAGGCCTAGGAGAGCGAGTCCATGCCCAGCTGGGAGAATAAAGGGTATAAAAATACATTTGTATCAACAGCACTATTTGATAAATTTTACTCGACTATCAGATAACATGATACACGCTTTCTACACTCATAGCCTCTCATTACGTTTTTCTCCTGTGCCGTGGGTGCCATGGACACACACAAGACGAATACACAAACACCCAGACCTAGAACATGAATCTAAACTCAACATTGAGATACCTGTCTGGCCGGGAATTGAACCCGGACCCATTTCGCGTCAGACCGGTATGGTAACCGCTCCGCCACGCGGGCCGTCAATTATACAGTACATAACATTGTTGTCCATAACATTTAAATGATTACTTTAAATTTATTATTTGGAGCATATAGCTCCAAATATTAGGAGCTTATAGCTCCAAATAATAGAAAATAATATAACAGTAGTGACCGATGATTTATAGCCAACAGACTTTTCCTCCTACGTCAGCTTAAGCTATACGTCTAGACTGGAGTAGCTCTCCGCACTGTGGAAGTTAAGAAGTCTCATTTTTAAAGTCTTAGAGGACTCGTTCCGTAAAAGAAGTTTTTATTGCTGTCAGAAGTTTAAGTAAAATTGAACTTATTTATCTGATAGGAGTAACAAATGAGCATGCAGTCCACCTGATGGTAAGTGGTCACTGCCGCCCATGGACATCTGTAAACAACTTCATATAGAACATAACATAACAGTCTTCGCCTATAAATGTAGTTGCACTTAGCTTTTCCGTATAGTATAATTCTGTTATTTTTATATTTTATTTGGTGTAAACTATGTTGGTGATCAAAATAAATAAATAAATAAATAAACATGGGTTTTATCTCAGGTCAATCACAAATGCGTTGCTACTCCCGACAATTAGGATGGTCGCATATAAAAGTGTGCCGGCAACCACACCTTCTATAGAAACGCAAAAAATGCTTCACGTTAGAAATAGAGTGAACGTGGTACCTCCCCGGGCGAACTACACTGGTTCTACCACCTGGTAAACCAGTGTAGTTCTCCCGGTGATAACTGAAGTTTTTTTACTATATTTTTGTAGTCTTTAGTTTATAAGTGGGAGAACTGATAAAGGTTGACTGGAGCTAACATTCTTGCGTTCCGATACAACGTAGTAACGGTTAACTAGGTCGGAGTGAGTTGTAAATGAGGTGACCATCTTAGCCTTAAAGAACTGCTGTGATATCTAAGCATTGTCAAATATACGTAATCGTCAAAACTACGTCTATCAGGACCGATGACTACAGCATCTTTTTGTAACATTGAAGTAGCAAATGACAATGCAGTCCAACTGTACTTTGCTACTTCTACTCATGTACTTAATGAATAAACGTCCCAGAAATCTAATTAAAATTTTGTAAATATGTATATAAAAGTTTTCTGGTTTACCTATTTTCAATATGGTAGCGTTAATTAAAAAAGTTAGGACTAAGAGAATTGGCAGGTGTACTCGATAGCTGGCAAGAAAAAATCTCTTTATAAAGTTGATAAATTAATAAATTAGACGAAAGTGGGTATTGTGGGGTCCGAAAATATTAGCACTTATTACATTAATATTAAGGTAATTCTGGGGGAAAAGTCGTTACGCAGATAAGTGGCTTAAATTATTTTGTGTGGAAATGAATAAAATTAAGGCTTCTTCGTTAAACCAACTTTTTTATATAATAAGTAGATACACTTTTATTTATCTACTTATACTACTATTATCTACTTATATTATTTTACGACCCGCGTGAAAAAAAGTGGAAAGTGGTCACAATTCCGATCTGATACGCAGGGTTTCAGGTTCGATACCCGGACAGAGATGTCTTATGAGAGAGAGAGATCTTAATGATGTCTATGTTCTATCTATGCTATCTCTAAGTCCAGATGTTAGGGAATTAGTGTTTTTGTGTATACCGGCAGTAACTCCACAGAAGGAAAACCTAGAGGCAGTGTTCATTTACATAAATATTTATTACTACATACGATATACACCAACTTCTTTAATAATACAATTTAATTAACGTCATTTGTAGATTTGTTAATTTTCACACCTGCTTTCGATAGATTCACTGTAGAAAAAAAAATGTGTGCGTGTACTAGCGTACACTCGTAAGATGTGAAACTTCTTTATGACGTTATTTTTCAAAAAATAATTTACTATATGCAACTTTACAGAAATTGGTTAAATAAAGTTAAATTAGATAAAGTTTAATAAAAGGCTTTTATTAAACTTTATCTAATAATCTAATCTATAATAATCTTTCTAATATCACGCGTGGTAGGAATAAGAAAAAGATGGCGCGTAACGAAAAAATGTTACACAATTTTTTTTCCAACCCCGATAAAGAAGTTTCACTTCAAAAATTGACGCAGGCAAAACCGCGAAGAAAGTCTTGTCAAGACGTTTTTAAAGTCATTTTAAAGACAATATCAAATTTAAAATTCATAAGTTCTGTAAAAGAATTACACGATTTTATATTCAAAAGATTTATCTTTCTTTTGAGCATTCACAAAAGTGCATTGCTAGAGAAAATGTTTTCTCAAAGTTTTATGTGCAAAGTTTATCTGTAAGCTCGCTCCTCGCGTTTCGCGTTAAAGCCTTAGAATGGGATCTCCACTATCACTTCACCGCATACCGTGAATGTATGTAATGATTTTTTATTAACACAAATAAAAACAAACTACTTAAATTTCTTCTTTCTCTTTTGTTTTTCAACCGACAGTTTTTGTCTTAGCAACAGATTTTCTTCCTTTTCGGCCAATAACTGCCGAAAAAAAAGTGATTTTTAAACTATTCTTACCTAGCTGTATTTAAGTGTTGTTGTGGTAAATAGGAATGAGCGCTTTATAGACTCTTTCTATACCCATAGCTCTACACTAGGATTTTTCTCTTGTGTCGTGGCTGCCATGGATACAAACATACAGACATACAAACACCGAGATCTAGAACAAGATCTTAAATTCGACTTGCAGATACCTGTCTGGACGGGAATCGAATCTGGACACTGCGTCAGACCGATGTGGTAACCTCTACCCCAATAGAAAGCCTATCAATTGTGTAAATAGTGAGCTTTATACCGATTCACGAGAACATGAGCCCAAATTTCTATGAAAATAAATATTTTTTTACAAGGATCACATTTTTCCTTGAATCAACTGTATGTTGGACATACAGTTGATTCAAGGAAAAATTCAGTTAACCACCTTTCTTATTCTTTTATCTGACTGAAGTAGGAAACGAGCATGCAGTCCTCCTGATAGTAAATGATCACTATCACCCATGGACATCTGTAATCAGTACAGAACATGGTTTCCATCTGAAGTCAATCACAGATGTTTTGCTACTCCCGAGGACTATGATGGTCGCCTCACGTGAACCTTCTAACGAAACGCAAGAAATGCTTCACGCTAGAAATAGGCGTTGTACCACCTTGAAAACCACCTCATCTGGGGTTGATTAATCATGACTATAGGAGTGACCACTTATCATTAGGCTTACATGGTTGTTTTCTATGCCCGAATGTCGATAACTTAGCCAACATTATATATGTACATATTTAATGCTATTTATTTGAGGTTGTTGACCAGCGTAATGTAGTGCTTTTAAAGTCTACGAATACGCTAATCGAGTCTCGATTCCAATTCAATAGTGAAAAAGCCGATAAATTAAATTATTCACGTAAGTGTTCTGACTTTAGATGTGAGTATAAGTGTTTTTGAGTGGGAAAGTAATTAATTAACCCTGAATGTATACGTTTCTAGTAACATTGTAAATAGTATCGGATTCCGTAATTAATAAGTACTAATTAATTTTAGTTTCAGTTTCCATTATAATTATTCTAATTGCTTAATTGTTACATTATCATAACATTAATTGGGATACTGAGAAATTAGAAATTGTTTGTTGCTGTAAGCTAATTTAACTATTATCGTAACCAAAAACTTTAAGTTTGTTAATACTTACAACTCTTTATAATTTATTTAGCATTTTTTAAGTTCGTTTAGAATTTAAAAATCTATGTGTACTTCAAAAAATTGCCATATGGTTGAAACTTGCCATATCCCGTTGGTACCCGTTAAGTATTATAATGTATCAATTCCGCGATAATACTAGTCTAAAATCATAAATTGATTTATTGTTAAATGTAGCTGATTGCCGGTGGTAGCCTAATGGGTGAAACTTGCCCTCTCGATCGGGAGGTCCGAGGTTCAAACCCCGGCACGCAGCACTGATTTATGTGCGTATTAGAAATGAATTATCACTGCTTTTCGGTGCAGGAAAACATCGTGAGGAAACATACACACCCGAGAGATCTTTAAAAAAGAAAAAAAAAGTTCTCGGAGGTGTGTGAAGTCCACCAATTCGCATTTGGCCAGCGCGGTGGACTATGGCCTAAACTCTCTTATTCCGAGAGAAGACCCGTGCCCAGCAGTGGGACAATAATGGGTTGACGACGACTTCAAAAATATATCGACAATGGCGCCATACTTCCTTTATATCATCCATTGCAACATAATCGGAATCAATTATCCAATATAATTCTGCCATTATACTGATAGAAATTATATTATAGTTAGCCCCTTAAAGTTAATTTTCATTAGGCCTTGTCTCTGTAGTTTCGGCAAGACAAAGAGGCTTCAGTATATCCGTCGTAAGAGACAGGTGGAACTGAAAGGGTTTCCGAAGTTGCGAGCGGCAAGATTGGGAGCACAAATCGTTAGAAATTGCGGGGAAGATGGCAGTACATGTGGTCGCCATCGTAAACAACAGATGGTGTCGTGGAATGTTATATACACCAGAGGTTTGCTATGAAATCAATCACAGATTCGTTGCTACTCCCGAGGACAAGATGGTAGAACCAGTGTAGTTCTACCATCTGTATATCTGATATCTGTATATCTGAAATGTCTTTATTTTGTATAGGCCTGCGGGGGCACTTACAAATTGTCAGTTATATTTTTTTTCTTACACTACCACCGGATCGGAATACGACCTCAACTGAGAAGATCCGGCAAAAAACAAAAACTCAGCGGGATTGTCTTTTTTTCTTATTTATATTCATTTTTTTAATATTATTACAATCATGTTTTTTTTACATGGTAATATTTCTAGCGTGAAGCATTTCTTGCGTTTCGATAGAAGGGTGTGGTTGCCGGTACACTTTCACATGAGGCGACTTAGTCCTCGGGAGTAGGCACGAATCTGTGAATGACTTCAGATGGAACCCATGTTCGGTATAAAGTTGATTACAGATGTCCATGAGCGGCAGTGGCCACTTACCATCAGGTGGACTGCATGCTCGTTTGCTACTTCAGTCAGATAAAGAGAGGACTAGGATGGACGCCTTATATAAAACTGAGCGCGCAACCACACCCTTACACCGTAACGCAAGGACTGCTTCTCGCAAGAAATATGTAATCAAAGTAATGAAACGTTAGTTCCAGAGTCTTGGCTTAAAAATTTAGCACGTCTAGCAAGGCAGTACGCTGGAGGCACTAATCTGCTTCCTTAGCTGCGATGAGACTTATCCAACTTAGTTAACGCCCAGAGCTAATTTTGTGATAGTTTGCTGATTCATTTAAGACCTGGCTAGATTTTTAATCAACCCACACTAAGAGGTTTTTAATCTTACGTTCCTTCTTTTACGTGACGGGAAATTGAATATAACATCGTTTAGCAGCATAGTAAAAAGGTGTACCATGCCCAGCCATGACATATTTTATCTTGACAATTTTGTACTTATATATTGCACCATTTAGTAAAATAAAATAATATTAAAAAAATATTTTTAAAACAAGCTTTTATATTAGTGCACTGAAAAGAAAAAAAATAAGTTTGGTAGTAGTCAAACCCATCATTTGGTTGCACCGTAAAATTTTTCATATAAAAACAACAAAATATATTGTTGTTTGCGTGATATAAATTACAGGCAATAGATAATAATATATACTTGTGTATATTATGCACGGACTTATAGATACGGGGAAGTAATTTTTATTTTAAAGTTTAAAAAAATGGCTGTAATCGTTATTGAAGGTGGTAGAACCAGTGCAGTTCGACCGGGGAAGTAACATCGCCACACCTATTTCTAGCGTGAAGCATTTCTTGCGTTTCGATGGAAGAGTGTGGTTGCCGGCACACATATGAGTCGACCATCATAGTCCTCGAGAGTAACAACGCATCTGTGATTGAATTCAGATGGAACCCATGTTCTGTATGAAGTTTATTACAGATGTCCATGGGCGGCAGTGAACACTTACCATCAGGTGGACTGCTCCTTTGCTATTTCAGTGAGATAAAAAAAAAAAACACCAAAATAAATCGCATTTTAAGTGTGAGCGAGATTTATACTGCCGTGTACTAACTCGCTTTGCTATTAGCACTGAGTGTCTGCCTCGGGCAGTTTTGTAGTTGCTGCTAACTAAATTCAAGTTCTCTAAAGTTTGGTTTGTGCTTTTATTTGAGTAAAGCACTTTTCTGTTCACAAATACAATAACAACACAATAAAGCAGTAACAAAAATGTTAGTTTAAGTAAAAATTAAGTAAGTAAGTTTAAGTGTCAATTAAAGAAAAAAAAATTAAACTACAAAGAATTCATAAACTATGTTGGTTAGTTTTTTATGAGCATGAAATAATAATGTTAATAAATTTAAACAAAGACGTTAATTCCGGGAACGCGACATTGTTTTCCTGCATTGTTGTGTGTATTAGAAATTAAATATCATCTAAAACTGCATACCGCGATTATCTGTTAAGTGTTAAAATGTATCAATTCCGTGATAATACTCGTATGAGTCTAAAATCATAATATAACTGACTAGTTGACCCGGCGAACCTCATTCCGCTTAAAAATTTAAAATTATAAGTGTTCCTACACTATATTATGCATTTATATACATAAAATCCTTCCTCTTCAATCACTCTATCGATTAAAAACACTGCATGAAAATCCGTAGCGAATTTTCAAAGATTTAAGTATACATAGGGAAACAACTTTGTTTTATACTATGTAGCGATAATTACTATGAAGAAAAACATAGTGAAGAAACCTATAACTGAAAGTTTAAAAACAGGTCTCAAAGGTTTATGAAGTCTATGTTGCGTACTTGGTCAACATGGAGTACGGTGACCAAAAATTCTGTTTCTGGAAAGAGACCGATGCCAAGTGGGACAGTAAAATTTGATGACAAGGATTAATAATCTGAGATCTTACCTGAACGAAATAGAACAGAACAATATCCTTTAAAAGCAAATTCGAAGCTAAGTGTATTACGCTAGATTAAAGTGCTCTGCCGTGTAACTAATTCACTTCCGAGGCTTTGCCGGGTTATTGCACACTTAGTATATCTGAAAAATAGTATATTGATAAGTTTATTTAAAAATATTGAATTTTTGATAAATGCAACAGTGTCAAAATATCAGTAATAACTAAGACTAAGGCTTACTGCAAGTCGTACTTGCACACAAAGGGTTTCGTTACACCGTTATTTATAAAAAGTGGCAAAAAAAAAAACACAATTGTTTTAGTTAGTGCGGTAAAAATCCCTCATAACCCTGCGTCGCTCCCACGGCGTCGGGTGCATTTTGATGGATACCCCCTCGAGAAAAAAAAGGTATTTCAAATTCGTTGTAGGTATAAAATTTTCATTTAATGTCATGTTATATTTTTTACCGGACTAAGTCAAAAATTTACTAGTATTGGCTTTGTTGCCATTTTGTCCAGCGCGGTGGACTATGGCATTAAAACTCTCTCATTCTGAGAGAAGACCCGTGCCCAGTAGTGGGACAATAATGGGTTGACACCAAAAATAGGTTAATGTTTTCCGAGCCTATGTATGTTTGTATGTATGTCTATTTGCCATGCACTATAGCCCAGATGGCTTGAAGGATTGTAACAGCGTCAGACAAAAAAGGGAGGACGTTTTTTTATCTTAACGATATGGATATGAAATAATATTGTATAAAAAAAAGGAAAACTGGTAAATAAACCACTGCAAAAAATATACAACGTATTTCAAAAAGTTAAATAAAAAAATATATAAACAAATTGTTGAAACTGAACTCAATCAATAGTTTTTAAGTAAGTAAGTTTTTATTTCAATAATTTAACCATGTTACTTGAAAATGTAATCCTTCTGTATTTGCTATTTTCAGAACTCTAATAAGATTCAACTATAATCCAATAAATATTTCCGAGCTGATGAAAACTAATTCTCTCCGGCGCCAACTACTCTGTTAGACTAGTTGACGCCTAAGGCTATTCTGAAAATAGATTGCGAACTTCATACAAAACTGTACTGTCAAGCAATATAAGACAACAAGCTTTTCAGTCACTGCGTTTCGTTAAACGTTACTTTAAATTAAGGTAATAAATTTATCACCTGATTATTCGTACGTGGAGGTGCTTCTATACTACAATTATCTTAAAAATGCTCATCCTGGCAAAGCCAATGACGTGCTCTGATAGCTTCGCCTAATCATAATGCAATGTACTTTCTAAGTACTACTAATATAATTTCGAAAGTACGCCTATTTATTGTATTAGTGTATTGTGTGTCCATTTGCGACGGGAATATGGAGAAACTGTGTAAATTTTAAATAAGAACTTATTGTACCTGAATTCCACAATAAATAAATTTGATTTGATTTAATTTGAAACGCTTGTTTCTATTTGTTTTAATACCATACTGCGTTAGGAGGAGCGTACTGTTATTTTTAACCGATTTAAAATGCAAACGAGCATACTGTTTACCTGATGGTAAGTGATTTCTACCATCACAGACATCTATTTATCCCCAGATAAGATGAAAGTTTTAGTAATCAAGCTCACGTCGGTAACACAACGCCAAGTACAAGAACTTCACGTGAACTCCGCGAAAGTGAATTAGCGCGCCGCGCCGGTGCACTGTAGTCTTACTCTAATAGCTTCACCTAATCTTAACTCGATTCATCTTTAAAAGTTGCTTACCTATTATACAGGTTTAATATAATATACCTAACTTCTATTTTAAGAGTACACTTGTGTCTGTTTGTTTTTATGAACCCAATGGGTCAGAAGGAGGGTAATGTTTATTTTTATCAGATTCAATAGTAAACGAGCGTGCTCTCCATCTGATGGTAAGAGGCAACTGCCACCCACGGACATCTATAATTGACTTCTAATAAGATGGAAGTCTTACTTGAAGTTGGTAACAACTACATTCTTATCCTGAGTACTATATAGGTTCCCCTCGAATAACTTTGTCTCGTTCAGCAGCAAACCTACTACTAGTACTATATGATTGTGGCATCGCAGTCGACATGATTGCACACCATTGTCATGGTAGAATGTACGATCTTTCTCACTGTAACCATCTTTGTACTAGATTCTTCCTCATTAAAGTACTTTCTCAGTAATCAAGCATATGTCAGCAACACAACGCCATCAAGTACAAGAAATCCAGTTCGGTTTGCGCGCTCGTTCCTGCCGCGGACGTACAAGATGTGGAATGAGCTTCCTCCTGAGGTATTCCCGGGGCGCTACGACATGGGGTTCTTCAAGAAAGGTGTAAAAAGAGCTCTCCTCCAAAGCCGGCGATGCATTGGTGACTTCTCTGGTGTTGCAAATGTGCATAGGCGACGGTGACTGCTTTCCAACAGGTGGCCCGTCAGCCTTATCGTTAGGTCTTAAAATAAAAAAAAATAAAAAAAACCGCGTGAACTCCGCGAAAGTGAATTAGCGCGCCGGTGCATTGTGGTCTAATAGCTTCGTCTAATCATAATACAATGTATTTCGTATTTTAAAAGTACGTTTGTTTCTATATGTTTTTAATACTCCTCTGCGCC
Source organism: Spicauda simplicius (assembly GCA_949699795.1). Lineage (NCBI taxonomy): Eukaryota > Metazoa > Arthropoda > Insecta > Lepidoptera > Hesperiidae > Spicauda > Spicauda simplicius. The sequence goes on from OX453068.1 coordinate 1,115,702, forward strand.
AGGACAAGTGTAATGTTTTTTATCCTATTGAAATAGCAAACGAGCATACTGTTTACTTGATAGTAAGTGGTCACTACCGTCACAGACATCTATAATTATCCCCAGATAAGATGAAAGGTTTACCTAAGGCTGGCCACAGATGCATTGCAGTTTCTGATGACTAAGTTGGAACGCATCAAATAAGTATGTCTCCATAGCAGTAGCGCAACATTGCTGTTATTAGAAATAGACAATGCCTCTGAAATCGAGTCAAAAAGGATTTCACCTTAAAAACGTTAGCTAAAGATTTTTGCTTGTTAAAGTACTTTCTTAGTAATCAAGCTCACGTCAGCAACACAACACCAAGTACAAGAACTTCACGTGAACTCCGCAAAGTGAATTAGCGCGCCGCGCCGGTGCACTGTAGTCTGACTCTAATAGCTTCACCTAATCTAAACTTGATTCGTCTTTAAAACTTGCTTATTATACTATTTAACATGGTATTCCTCCTTTTTTTAGGGTACGATTGTTTCTGTTCGTATTTTAAATGCTGCTGCTGAGGAAGGTAACGTCTTTCGAGCAAACCCACTGAGTTCACGTGGCGTCCGAATTAAGAATTTCCGTAACGAAAAAACCTAATACCCCCCACTCCGCCTACCATGTAGCGCGGCAGAGCGTTCGCTTAACCTATATGCTACAACAGTACGAAGTGCGCACGGATCGAGACGGACTGCTCGGGAATCGAACGAATATGTAAGCAGCTGTTTGTGCGAAAGTATATTGTATCACAAAAAAACTTGAATTAAAATAAAGAAAGAAAATACTGTATAAATGAATAAAGAATTATAATTACATAAGCTGATAAAATATGCTGTGCAATAGTATGCCGCGGCAGTCTCCGAGTGCCGCACGTTTTTTTTCTACAGAACTCTGTAAGATTTCTCATGGTGTTTTCCTTCACCGTAAACAAAAGCTAATCAATTTATAATTTGTACATCATAGAAAAATCAGTGTTGCGTGCTTGGGATTTGAACCTGGGACCCTCGATAGAGAGGTCGAGTAACCTTTAGACTTTTACTCCTCCAATATGTAATTCACCAACATTTTATTTTAATTGATAATCAATATATAATGTATTAATTAATTTCTCGTTAAACCTAAGTACACGTAACAGCTACCTTCGTAATTAGAGAAACTTAAGAGCACTCTTCTTAATTAATTTTAGGTTTTGTACTCGCGTTGAGTTTCGAAAGGTCGGAGATTAGAAAAATCAGGAGCAGATTTCCATTTGCAAACTTTAGGGGAATCATTAACGAGCTTAAGGCTTGGTTTCACGGGAATAAAGGAACGAGATTATTTTATTAAATTTCAGATGAATACATTATTCCTGGCTTCGATTAATCTAGATTTGAAATGCGTGGTTTTACCCGATTGCGTCATAAGGAGCGTATGTTTTTTTGAGCTTATGTGTGCGTATAAAATGCGTATAACACGCTTTCTATGCTCATAGCCCCACTCTAGGATTTTCTTGTCGTGGGTCCATGGATGTTAATACATCTCATGTTGTTAAAAGACATATATCCGTAAGCAACAAATGGTTAACTCCTTTTTTTCTCTCGAGGGGGAAACCTTTAAAGGGTAACCGACGCTGTGGAAGCGACGTAGAGTTGTGTGGGATTTTTACCGTACTTAAACCTCCCCGGTGGCCGTCTTCAGCGCTACAAAGAGGACTTCGGGATCTCTAAAGTAACGCAACTGGAGTCTTCTGAACGCGTTGCCCCATCGAGCTACACCTAGGTGAGTGGCTGGGCCCACCGCTCCGTCTGGGTACGACGGTATGTGACCATACATGCCGCTGTCAGTCTGTGTGTGCACAGATACACAAACACCCAGACCCAGAACATGAATCTAAAGTCATCATTCAGATCTGTCTAGCCGGGAATCGAATCCGTGACCCATTGCACGTCAGATCGGTATGGTAACTCGGATCGTCCGTATGAATGTATGTGTACGAGTATGTCTATTCGTCTGGCAGCTACTACAGTCCAAATGTTTGACGTATTGTAACTTATATGGCATTGGAATCATGAATCCATTTTTAAATGGCGCCTGCCAGAGTTATTCATTATGAATTGAACATTCATATACGTTTATTTATGCCTTGTCTTATCCTACGGCTTTGCTCACTTCGGTCATGTCTACCAAGATGACATAATTATGTGTTTGCTAAACTTTAGCGAAGTGCTAGTGGGTTGTTGCGTGAAAGAGTAACAAACGCATACACCCTCACAAACTTCACGTTTACAATATTAATAAGATTCAAATTTTATTATTTCTGGCCTTTGAGTGAAACATGTCACTGAGATCAATCATACTTCTCTCATCAACCCATTATTGGCCCACTGCTGGGCACGGGTCTTCTCTCAGAATGAGAGAGTGTAGGCCATAGTCCACCGCGCTGGCCAAGTGCGAATTGGTGGACTTTACACACCTCCGAGAACTTTTTTTTTTTAAGAACTCTCGGGTGTGTAGGTTTCCTCACGATGTTTTCCTTTATTGAAAAGCAGTGATAATTAATTTTAATACGCACATAAATCAGTGGTGCGTGCCTGGGTTTGAACCTCGGACCTCCCAATCGAGAGGGCAAGTTTCAACCATTAGGCTATCACTGCTCTTAATATACCTACTCAAGAAATATCAACAAGAGATTGTAATTCCACTTAAATCGATAGACGGAAGAACAAATAATTGACCTAATTCTTGCCCCTAAATCTCAATAAAAACTCCTATAAGAAGTATTTCTTGCATTTTGAGGTAATTGGTACAAGAGTGATTTTTAAGAGGTCTTCAAATCTACTTTAATATTCAGAAACGTGAAGGTCGTTAGGTAAAGTAGGTTTGTAGCTTAATTGTAAGGACATTAGGCGCGTACCTGCTCCTTCTTATTCCTACGCCTCTAGAGAAAACGGGTGTAAGTCTGAATTTTACCAAATCGAGTTTTTTTCCTAAGAATCTAAGCAAAACAGAATTGTTCTGAAACGAAATCTATCAATATAGCTTCGGGTTTGAAAATCCCTATACCTAGACAGTTTTCCAAACAAGTTAGTTGGAAGTAAATTTGCCAAAAATTGACTTATACCCGTTTTTAGGAGGGACATATATTGGCGAGATTGTGATCTTCCTAGAAAAGCTAGAGATATATTTAAAATAATGTAAAATATTAAAAAATAATAATTATTGCTTTATGGTGAAGGAAGATGGCGAGTAAAACCTGATGGCGAGTAAATTCTGAGAGAAAACTTTACCCAGCAGTGGGACAATATGGTGATGAAAAAATACTCTAGCTAAGTATATAAAATTAACTGTTTAGTTTCTTAGCAACCAATATCGCTTGATAAGATCGAGCTTGATTGATGTTCTCATTATTGTACGCTACAACAAGATCGATAGTTTAATGTAAGTTCTTGTCTCATTTTAATTAATGTTTAATTACTTTTAACATGATGATGAAATGAAATGAAATGTCTTTATTTTGCATAGGCCTTCGGGGGCGCTTACAAATATATATATATATATATATATATATATATATATATATATATATATATGTATTTTTTTACACTACCACCGGATCGGGACACGACCTCAACTGAGAAGATCCGGCAAGAAACTCAGTGGGTTTGTCTTTTTTCTTTGTATCTCTTTTTTTATTTTTTTATTTGCCATCTTGTTTTTACATGTCGTTTAATTTTAAATACCGATGAAGTATCATCAGCAAACAATACAATCTCGTGATTATCTCCTACATAATGAGGCAAGTCATTGATATAAATTAAAAACAAGAATGGACCGAGTATCGAACCCTGCGAAACGCCCATTGTAACACATGCGCCGGGCGATTTTGTACCGTTTATTACAACCCTTTGAATTCTGTCATTCAAGTATCATGATGATGAATATCATATGCCGCGTGGCGCTGGTTTTAAAAAGGATTGCTCTCTTTCTTTCAGTAGACGTCGTAGGAGGCGATTAAGGGATTAAATATGGGAAATAAGTAGCAGCTTGTGGTTGCCAGCACGCTTTCACATGAGGCGACCATCCTTGGGAGTTGCAACGCATCTGTGATTGACTTCAGATGGAACCCATGTTCTGTATGAAGTTGATTACAGATATCGCAGGGCGACAGTGGCCACTTACCATCAGGTGGACTGCATGCTCTATAACAATTTTAAAATTATTTTTATAATAACTTAACATGTTTTTATTGACGAATTGTTTGTTACTTTTAATCTATTGAAATACGCTGCTTTGCGTAATCTTATCAACTGTGTCTAATTGTGTTTCTCGCTTCTAGACAGTTTCAAGAGCTTCAGCCTTTTTGTATCTAAGTTTAGCATTCATAAATCAAGCGCTATAAATACGAAAGCGCTTTTTCTTGTTATTTCTTTGAAAATTTCCTTTTAAAATTCATCGTGAGTAATGAAGCAAACTACGTAAAACGCTTGAATAATGATTTCTTGCCTGATTGGTATCTGCCGATCACAGACGGTTAAGTGGGCATTTTAATAAACGATTGAGTTAGTGTTAGGGGTGGGGTTATTTCTCGGAAGATCGATTTAAAGATCTAATTTATAAGTACCTATGTTTTCAAAAAAATCGAGGTTGAATATTTGAAATTTTTTGATTTATTTCATGGCTGTTCTGAGAATAATATTAGGCTCCTGCATAGCTTTTATCGCGGGCTTTGAGCGCGGCGATCGAATCTAGAAATTCCGTAACAAATAAACCTAACACTCTCGTTCGCTTAACATGTATGTATATGAAACGACAGTACAAAGCACGCACGGATCGAGACGAGCTGTTCGGAAATCGGATGAATATGTAAGCAGTTGTTTGTGAGAAAGTATATAGTATCAAAATAAAAACTTGAATTTATATTAAAGAAATAAATACTGCAAAAATTAAAAAATAATTTAAGTTGCATAATATGATAAAAAAATGCTATGCAATAGCTTTACCGCGGCAGTCCCCGAGTACCACACGTTTTTTTTGCACCCAACCTCAGAGCTCACTAAAATTAGCATTCTGAATAAAATTAATTATAACCAGAAAAAGTAGCAAGTTGTAATATAATTACAAGAACACATTCAACGTAGTAGAAATATTTATTTATTTATTTTATTTATTTAAATAAGGCTTACCAACGCAGAAAACACAATAACAATTTAATACAATTTAACATAGTATGAAATACATCGTGTCTCCGCAATTACAGGTAAGCTCAGCATACATAATGAGCCCTAAAATATAAACTTTAAATTAAAATATTAAAGTATTATTTAAAACAATTAATGAATTAATAAAAAATACAACAATTCATTGAAATTAAAATTACATTGTACATCAAACAAAATTAATTAAATCATAATAAGTTATTTAAATATAAAATTAATGTAAAATTTAAATATTCAATTATAAAGTACAATTTAAAAAAGTAATAATAATATAATGCAATGAAATAAAATGAAACAATAGGAATTCACATAGTATTTAGAGTTGCTCCTTAAATTTATGGAGAGGGTCCCCAAATATATCAATAGAACTATTACAGGCCGAAAGTGCATTGTACTGTGTTATGATGAAATATGATTCGATTAAGAAGGTACCACTTCATCTACTTCTAGTGTGTAGTACTGCTTGCGCTTCAGAGGATCTGGTTTCCGGCTTACTTTCATATCAGGCGACCATCTTTGTCCTCGGGAGTAGCAACGCATATGTGATAGACGTCAGATATAATACCTTTTTTTTCACGCTTTCTACACTCATAGCTCACCACTAGGATTTTCTCCTGTGTCGTAGGTACCATGGACACACACAAGACGAATTCACGAACACCCAGACCCAGAACATGAATCTAAACTCATCATTTAGCTACTTTTGCTACTTTGATGTTATAAGTGAGTCGAATTGAATTTAATGCTATGTAAGACCGATTAATAGGATCATTCTTTTCATAAATTATTGTAATTTTTAACACGCTTTTTTTTATTAATAAACTTATAATGATTAATTTTAATTAAATAGTTAACGGTTGTTCATACTTTCGACATCCCTACGCAGTGTTATCAGGTACAATGAACATTGAAATCGGCATCAGCGATGAATTTAATTAAATTCAATCAATTATGACTTGTTAAGATTTACTTCTTGAAATTGAAAATTCCTGGCCTTGTTTATTTATTTATTATTTATTTATTCGTCACACCAACAAGATATACACTACAACATACAATAATAAGCAAGTATAATAAATTCATGCTAAGTGATAGGGGGAAGTCCCCTAGTGACGGACACCTAAGGTTTTTCATAAATAAAACAAAAAATATATGAAAGAATGTTTATTTATTTATGATTTACAATAAGCAACAATATTAGTTAACAAATAAAATCAACAAAAACAAAACATCTGCTTAAACATAATTAATAATGTCAATCAAAGGTAGGTAACAAAAAATATCATTTTAAAAAGTGGCACCTATTACCGGACGGATTTATTGCCTTACCCCTAGCGCCGGACATTTCAGAATTGCCTGCATCGATCACATATATAGATAGCTATCCCCAGACTCTGGAATGTCTGCACATACTTCGTGTACCCACCCAAGACAAGATGAGCACTGAATCCAGTCTTCATCAGCGTCTTCTAAGCAAACTTCGCAAATTGTTGCATTTATGTTAGAAGTTTCTAGTAATGGTTTAACTATATTTTTATTAATTTCCTTAGATTTCTTATTTCCCGCTTGATTTACCTTGTGTTAGAGGATATTTCACTAATAACGGTTAGAGGGTATTTTAGATAATATTAAAAGCCATGTAGCTGCACAGTTCCTTTTAATACGACCAACGATTGACAAATGACCCGACTTAATCTAAACCACTCGTTTTTATAATTTTCTGTATCCCCTCTCTCGCTACCAAGACAGCCAACTTCCTTTTTGAACAAGTGCTGCCATCTTGGTAACGGAAGAGCACATATTCTTGTATTACAACGCCATCTAGTTAACGGTACGAGTAATAATTCGATTCAGGATTTATCTTAAGCACTGTAATGTTAAAAATCACAATGATATTCATTAATTAATAAAATTCTGTCTATTACTTTTAATCAAACTAACACTCGGCCATTCCTGAAATATGAAATAACGTCCTCGTATTTCATTAAGATTAAAAACAATAAGAAAATAATTCATAAATTAAATCTTATTCTAACAATATTTGTTAATTTCAAGGAATAGCTTTTTAAATTTTACATCAGATCATTGCATATAATTCTTATAATTATCACTAATACTAATGGTAATCAGTTGTCAATTTTATTTGGAAAAAGAACAAATTAGGCTCACCAAAATTTATTCTAATACTTCATCGGCCTTCCTGACAACAGATTACGCCCTCGTAATTAAACTGTGTTCCACCAATACAGCACAAGCTTACCATTTAACCAAATCTGGCAATACAATTATTTTAGTACATATCCAATTCGCAATAATTTCAATTTATCACCGGACTAACCAGTGCGATTATTGTTTTACTATCACTGGACACACCAAAGTGATTATAATTATAATTCTGCCGGACACACCAAGGCATTTCATCACAAATTCTCCGGACATACCAAGGAGACTTAATTCATTGTTTTACTATCACTGGACACACCAAAGTGATAATAATTACAGTTCTGCCGGACACACCAAGGCATTTCATCATTAATTCTCCGGACACACCATGGAGATTTAATAATAGGTGTTGGGACACACCACACACACCAGAGATCCGGACACACCAGATATTACTCATTCTTGTAGAAGAGATGTTGGGACACACCACATACACCAGAAGGACTCATTTTTTTTTTTTTTGTCACTTGAACACACTATATAATTTGATTACCTAAATTATTACAGAATATATCTTATTTTAATAGACCTTCAAAAGTACAATTATTATATATATTCGTAATTATATTAATTTATTTTCATAATACATTATAATGCTTAAAATATAACAATATATTACTGACAATACAAATATCCTATATATTAATTTTCTTCTTCGCTCTCATCATCGGTAAAAGTCTGTATAATAAACTTTTTCATTTTATCAGCAGCTATTATATTGTTATATTTTCTACCACGTGTATTTAAAGACATAACTCTATAACGATCATTATCATATGCTTTAACGATTTTATAAGGGCCTGCATACTTATCTACAAGTTTTCCACTAGTCAAACCTTTCTTAACAATCTTTCTTTGTACTTGGACTAAATCACCTACTTTAAAATTAATACTAGGTAGTCTATTTTTATCGTATTGTAATTTCATCTTTTCCGAGGATTTAGTTGTATTTGTTTGGGCTTGAGCTCGTAGTTCAGGTAGGTTGCGTAAATTTGTTTGTAATGTTGGTACATCTATGTCGAACCTAGGCTTAAAACCGTATACCAATTCATAAGGACATTTTTGTGTAGTACTGTTAATTGTAGTGTTAATACCTCTTTCTACTAATGGAACCATTTGCTCCCAGTCACTATCTTTCTCTCCTGTATATGCAATTAAAGACTGTAGAATTGTGCGATTGAATCGCTCGACTTGTCCGTTCGCACGTGGGCAAGAGACAGCGTTCAAAATATGTTGAACTTGTTTAGACTTACAAAAATTTTTAAATTCCTGACTAGTAAAGGCCTTGCCACGATCAGTTATAACCCGTGATGGAAGACCAAGTAAGCGAACTAAAAATGTTATAGTTGTAACTACATGTTCTGCGCAGGTATTTGGAACGGGTTGCAGCCAAGTAAATTTGCTAAAGCCATCTACAATAACTAATAAGTAGTAATTTCCGTTTGTAGAGACGCAAAAGGGACCCAAATGATCCAAATGCCACGTATGCCAAGGAACATTTCCTTTTACAATCGGGTTTAAAAAGCCTCGTTGTTTGCCAGTTGGTCTCTTAGCAAATTGACATGAAATGCAACCTTTTACATATTTAGTGACAAACTTTCTTAGTTTTTCAAACCAATAATGACGCCGAATGAGTTCTATCACTTTACTTTCGCACATATGTCCATTGTCATCGTGAAACATTTTTGTAACTCTCCAACGAACAGATTTAGGAACTACAATTTTAAATTTATCATCTACTTTCCGGTATAAAATGTTTTCATCGAATTTATATAAGTCTTTTAAGTCTTTGCTCTTAATATTATTTATAATATTTTGTATTTTATGATCCTCACTTTGCACCGCAACTATCCAGTTTTGTTCTGTAATATGACGCAAAGGAAGGGCGCAGCGGCTGAGAGCATCAACATGTTGCATCCTTGTGCCAGGTCGATACTGTACTGTAAAATCGTAACTTTGCAACTCTAGCCACCAACGCCCTATTCTTGGCAACATATCTTTTTTAGTCCATGTAGTACTTAGAGCCTGACAATCCGAAATTATCGTAAATTTTTGGCCTAACAGATAAACGCGAAACTTTCGAATGCTTAGAACCACTGCCATTGCTTCCAACTCATAAGAGTGATATTTCTGTTCGGTTGTAGTAGTCTGCTTGCTAAAATAAGCAACAGGTTTTAATTCTCCCTCAGACTGTTTTTGGAATAATATCCCGCCTACCCCATGACTAGACGCATCGGTGTGTAGTTCAATTTCATACTCAGGATTATATATAGCAAGGACGGGCTCTGAAGATAGAGCAGATTTAATGTCGAGAAATGAATTTTGCTGTTCAGCTCCCCAATACCATGGTTGATCCTTTTTTAATAGTACTGACAAAGGTCGAATCCTATTAGCAAAGGACATAACAAATTTTCTAAAGTAACTAGCTAATCCAATGAAGCGTCTGAGCTCATGTACGTCTGTTGGTTTTTTAAAGTTACAAAGTGCTTCTATTTTATCAGGTGAAGGTCGTATTTCTCCGATCGAGATAAGGTGTCCCAAGTATTCAATACGAGTTTTTAAAAAGGAACATTTTTCACGTCGCAGTACTAAACCGGTTTTACTTATTAATTCTAAGGTACTCTGAAGGTGCTTAAAACCAGTATCTACAGTTTTGGAAAACAATAGAATATCATCAACGTAAGCGGTGGCAAATTCAAATCGAGATTTATCAAGTAAAAGGTTTATGGCACGTTGAAAAACGGCTGGGGCATTTGCCAGACCAAAAGGCATCCTTTTATATTGAAATTGTCCAAATGGCGTTACAAATGCAGTGTATTTTCGACTATCTGGATGCATTTTGATCTGATGAAAGCCTGCTGCTAAATCTAATTTTGTAAACCATTTTTCATTACTTAATCTGTCCAACTGATCTTGAATAACTGGAAGAGGATAACGATCCTTTTTTGTTAATTTGTTTAATTGTCGATAGTCAACACACATTCTATAATCTCCCGATTTCTTTGGAATTAGTATAACTGGACTAGCGTAAGGTGAATTGCTTGGTTCGATAATGTCTTTGTCAATTAAATCTTGTACAATTTCGCGAACTATCTTTTGTTCTTGCAATGACATTCGATAGGGACGGTGGTAAAATGGTATTTCAGTTGTCAATTCAATTTTCATTTGAACTTCACATTCACCCACTCTAGAACCGTCATCAAAACAATGACTGTAGTTTTGAATGATCTCTTCAAGACGCAACAATGTATCGTTATCTAAATCTGTGTCAAAGTTATTTAAATTATTTTTATCTATTTGTCCACGAGCTATACAGGAAGCTGAATAGAGAGTAAGCGGTTGACATTGCAAATTATACACATATAAATATCCTAAACTACCGGCCATTTCAGTTTTTTGTTCTGGAATATCTATCTCTTTTCCAAAAGATCTATGCTCAGAACGGTAGACTTTTATTGTGTCTGTGTTATTATGATCTGTATAAACGACTATTTTATTTAAACCTTGTAATATTACAGTGTCATGAGGAACTCTAAATTCAATTTTAGATATCGTAATTTCTCGAGTACCCGCAAATGGCAATTCTGAGTTAACAACATCAATGTCGTTACTCTTTGAAAAAGTCAATTCATCCGATGTTTTCATTAAATGTATGCCGGGAAGTTCGCTAAAAGCGCGGCCTACAATCATGTCAGTATCTTGAAGATTATCTTTAACTACAAGAACAGACGTAGTAACACAAACACCATCAATGCACAATTGGAGAGAGGTTTCACCTTCTGGTATAATGATTTGACCACCGTAACCTTTAATACTTGTGCTAGATTTATTTTTATATGATAAGTTGATCTTATTCGCTGCCGATAAAGTAATAGTATTACACGCGCTCCCTAAGTCAATATAAGCTGATAATTCAGAGCCATTTGCAATGACAACTTTGTGATACTTTCTGTCGCCTTCGTCTACAGGATGAATATTAAATAATTTATTGTTTTTCTTATCACGGTTATCATTATGAGCAGAATTAATATTGGATTTAGATCCCGTTGTGTCAGATCGCGAATTATTTTTGAGACTGTAACACTCATCGCGGTTGTGACCGATTTTGTTACAATGAGAACATTTTTTTGAAAACCTGCATTCTTCAGTTTTATGCCCTATTTTATTGCAAACTTCGCATCGTAAAGTATCTTTACATTGTGCTGAATAATGGCCTCTTCGTCCACATGTATAGCATTTAGTTCTAAAAGGATCCCTAATAAATGAGTCACTAGTTTTGAATGGTAAAGAGTCCGTACCTGCATCTATTAAGTAGTTTAATAAAGAACGAGTGTCCCTACAACCTGAACCACGGGCTCCTGCTTTTAACAGAGGATCACCTAACGTATAAATTATTACATCACATATCATGCTATCATTAAGCTCACAGGATTTTCCAAGTGCTAATTTCTTATAGTAAAAATCCAGTACCTTTTCATCTCGGCGTTTGTTGGTAGTGACGAGTTCGTGTAGTTTGGCAGCAAGTCCCCGGCTGGCTGGGAAGTAGTCTCCAAGCCGCTTCTTCCATTCTTCCCAGGAAATATCGATGTCTTGTTGGTGTCCAAACCATAGGAGTGCGTTGCCTTCCAGGTTGCCGGTCATGTGATAGATCAGGGTCTTTTCATCCCAACCGTAGATCTTCGCTAGGGACTCCAGGCGATGTGTCCATGCGTGAACAGACAAAGTATTAGAATTCCCATCAAATTTGGGCAAATTATCTGGTTTACCGATGAATCTTGAGTTATTTATGTGGTCTATTGGTTTTTGTAACAATGAATTTGCGTCTATTTGTTGCGGGGTGACAGATTCCATACAGGGATGTAATCCTTGTGTAGGATGTATACATGTGGCTAGATCTCCGATCATAGATGATGTTGGCGTTGGAAGCGTGTCTACATTAACAACAGGCGGTATCTGGGGTATGTTAGCTATAGTTGTCAAGTTTGTATTATTATTGGAGGCCTCACCTGCTGACATAGCACGCTCCTGTATGTATTCTTGATTATTTGACGTTTCCAGTGGCGTGGATGTACTCGTTTGCTGGACTATTTTCTCGAGTAGTTGTTCCAAACGATCGATTCGCTCGTTGTTAGTCGGTCGACGAGTACTTCGGGGCTTGCGTGGTTTCTTGGTAGGAACAGGGACCTGCTCCTCTTCATCGCTTGATATAGCAGGACGGCGTACACGCCGACGATTCATCGCAGACGTGGAGCACCGGGGCGGAAAACGCACACTTCTGACTTGTTAGAGGATATTTCACTAATAACGGTTAGAGGGTATTTTAGATAATATTAAAAGCCATGTAGCTGCACAGTTCCTTTTAATACGACCAACGATTGACAAATGACCCGACTTAATCTAAACCACTCGTTTTTATAATTTTCTGTATCCCCTCTCTCGCTACCAAGACAGCCAACTTCCTTTTTGAACAAGTGCTGCCATCTTGGTAACGGAAGAGCACATATTCTTGTATTACAACGCCATCTAGTTAACGGTACGAGTAATAATTCGATTCAGGATTTATCTTAAGCACTGTAATGTTAAAAATCACAATGATATTCATTAATTAATAAAATTCTGTCTATTACTTTTAATCAAACTAACACTTGTCTATCCTCTGTCCTTTGGTTTTAATACCTTTGGTTTGCTTTCCTTTGCTTCCAAATGCTACTCTAAGCTTTGGTCCTATTTCCTTCATTCTGTTTTTCAAGTTCTTTTCATTTTCCTTTTCTTCTGTCATTTTTTTGTATGGCGATGACGTTAATATTTCACTACGTTCACATTTTCTTGTTCGAGCTGCTGTTCGTTTTTTTGCGGCGTTAGGCAACGGTGATAAGTTATGGATTGTCTGAATAAGATCAGGGGCAGCACTTGTCGAGGGTTGGGGACTTATGGTTATAGGCTCATTATCAAATTGTCTAGATACCTTTCTAAATATATTTTCAACTGCATTAATAGGCATCTGTGCATGACTGGTGGAAGCTGATCCACCAGCAATAGCTGATTCAAGCGATAAGACAGTTTCGTTTCTTAAACTCTGCGATGTCCACGATCCTTTTTTTATCTTCTCTTCCATTTTAATTCTATTTGTTCTTCTACACTCTAAAACAAAATAATATTATTAGAATAAATGACGTAAATTATCACAAGAAATGTAAATATTATTACTGTCCGGTGCTAAGGGATGACTTACTGTCCGGTGTTAAGGGACAGACAACTTCGTATATTTAGTGGTAGCTACCAAAATTGGTTAAAAAATCTAATAATGTTTTATTAGTTTACAGATAATAATTAAGTACTACTTTTATTTTTGAATACCATTAAAATATAAATACATAAATATACCAAAATCACTTACCTCGAAATTTAGTGACGCCGTAATTTCCCGCCAAAGACAGCAAACGTCTGCTACCGTCGTGGCCTTGTACGTCACTGGCGAGCCCCGGCGCGTGATCCCGGTGCTACGTGTTCCCCCCGTCCTTTCACTTGTATTTCGAATCGCTCAGGTTTATACTTGATTAAATAGTACAAGTGTCCGGCGCTAGGTGCCGTCCGGCGTTACGGGACTTCCCCCTACCCCTATTACAGGTGTAATCGACATGATGTTTGAGCGTATTATAAAATTTACAATTGATACAATTGATATCTTTAAACACTTATATACAAATTTATCTCACAATATTGAATTATTAATAATAAATCTTATAACATTAAAAAGGATAAAATTTACCAAAATTAAATTAATTATATAGCATAGGAAAATGTATAAATTACGAAGTTCAAAACAATGTCAATAAAAATAAAAATAATACAATTACATTAATAAATAAATACAATTACTTCATTATGGCAATAAAATATTAATAGAATTTAAATCAATAAATTATTATAATTAAAACAGTTGGTTAATACAATAATAAATAAAATAGCAATTGATTTATTAAACATTTCTGAATTTCATGCTTAACAAATGGAAAACTTTTTTTTTGAACTTTGTTTCCGAATGTCATTTAAAATTGATACCTCTTTGATATCCTTCATTAGGATGAAACTAATTACATTGAGTAAATATGAAGTTATATTATCTTAAAAGGAAATTATGTTATGTTGTTAAGAAACACACACGCTTTCTACACTCATAGCCCCATAGTAGGATTTTCTTCTGTGTCGTGGGTACCATGGACAAACACAAGACGAATACTCAGACCCAGAACATGAATCTAAACTCATCATTCAGATCCCGGGAATCGAACCCGGGACACATTGCGCGTCAGACCGGTATGGTAACCGCTCCGCCACGTCGTCAAATTTAAGTGTTATATAATTTATCATCAGCAGCCCATAGAGAAAGGAAGAAGAAGACAGTTGATATATAGAGCCATGGTCATACATTTGAAATGAAATGAAATGAAATATCTTTATTTTGTATAGGTCTACGGGGGCACTTACAAATTGTCAGTTACATTTTTTTTCTTACACTACCACCGGATCGGAACACGAGCTCAACTGAGAAGATCCGGCAAAAAACTCAGCGGGTTTGTCTTTTTTCTTATTTATATCACTTTTTTTTTCTATATAATTACAATCATGATTTTTTACATGGTAATGAAAGTTAGCTCCAGTATCTTGCCTTACAGTTCAGTAAAAGAGAACCCAGTTTGGCAAGATACGCTACACTTTGACATTAATTAAATATACTATAATAAATAATGTATATTATTTCAATGGCGGAAGGAAGGAAAAGTGGGACTACCGTGAGATCTCACGAGCGACGGTAGAAATCCAATTTACTATAAGTTATTTAGCCATTATGGTGAACTATGGACTGTGGCAGACTGTGCGTGGAGTAATAGTACGCTATAATAAAAAATAATTAAAAAATATTTATTTCAGGCAACTAAAGACCCATATATGGTTAGTGACAAATTACTTAGAAACTATGTTAGTATTATAATTCATTATCATTTATTTATTAATTTTACATTAATTTAGTTATTTCGTTGTCATGTCATTGTTATAAATTATCATCATTAGAATTATTATTAGGAAAATATTTGCAATTAATTTTTGGCAAAGGGAGATCTCCCGCCAGGCTAGGTGATCATGCCTGGGGAGCGGCCGTGCTCCGACAGTTGATGTTCGGAACTTGTATATATGCAGGATTCTGAGAATGCTTCGATAGCGTGTTTCAGAATA
Source organism: Spicauda simplicius (assembly GCA_949699795.1). Lineage (NCBI taxonomy): Eukaryota > Metazoa > Arthropoda > Insecta > Lepidoptera > Hesperiidae > Spicauda > Spicauda simplicius. Next base: position 1,131,373 of record OX453068.1, read on the forward strand.
CTAGTAGCGCCATCTCTTGATGAGTAGCGGGAGGTCGCCACAAATTAATTACTTAATATGTATATATTGGATTATAATGGACGATAACAGTGTATTAATTGGATTTGATTTGTATTTTTTAATCATCTTAATTCATAATCAAAACATAGGTATTTGAATATATATTATAAATTATTTTATTATTTGTACCTAGATACATTGATCATCGCAAAAGTATAATGAGGTTGTCATTAACCTCAGTAGGTATACATAAATAATCTGTTCTTCCTAAATAAATTCTCATGAAGCTTCTATCGTATTAAAAGTACAAAAATGTTGGTACACTCAGTGATAATAATTTCATTAAACTTGTAATCTTGTACCGGGATCAAGCGGTGATTTATGGCAGCAATTTCGCCTTCTTGAAATGTTATTCCTTCAGGAAGGCTGTTAAGAATGTTAATGTGTTACCCTGCTGCCTCATTTTTCAAACATCTGACGCGTGATCTAGATAAAGAAGGGACTGAAAGGGCGGATTGAATTTCAAAAATCTAATTCGGATTTCTTACTCTTTTAAATTCACATCCGATTTATTTCATGATCCAATTTTGAAATACGTGGCCCTTTTATATAAGTTGCCTTTTTATTAAGTGATTAGTGCTTTAATTAACATTTTAATATCATCATTTAATATGGTAATGCGTATCCCATGTGATATTCCAGGTCTGTGTGCTAATAATTATATGCCATAAGTTATCTGTGTGCCAAATTTACCAAGGTCAGCACAATGTGATCTGTAGTTTTTTCGAGAAAGAGTAACGAACACTCTCACAAACTTACGCATTTATAATATTAATAAGATATGAGATATAAAAGTATCTATCTGATGGGGAGTGGTTACTGTTGACCTGTGCATCTGCATAATACATCAGATAAGAACACAGGAGACTCAAGCTTGGCTATATGCTACGCATCCGTATGCTTTGCTACCCCTGATGACTTAGTTGGATCGGATGTGTAATAGAAACACTATTACTACACCCTCGTAAATAGTAAGAACTACTGCCTTGTGTATGGCTTTATTTTCAAATCAAGCAGTGATATATCGGATCAAGGTTCGAATCCTATGCACTTCTGATTTCTTAAAGTTATGTACGTGGTAGAACCTATTTATCACTTGTTTTAATAGGGAACATTGTAAGAAAAAATAACGAAACATCTAAAACATCATTAAGAAAAAATGTGTGTTGCAATTCACACGCGGCAGAATTGGAACTAAGTATTATTATATCAAAAGATATCAGTCGCCCAGACTTTGAAATGTAATTTAATTTCAAGGCAAATTTTGCAAGTAAAATTATCATTAGCATGATTCAGAAAGGAATACAGAGCAATCTAGTTGTATAACCTGATAACTTCTTACGTAACGCATTTTCATTTTATGGAGTTTCAAATCACGACGACTTTAAAGAATTTTCATTTCAAAAATATATGGAAAATAAATAATATTTACTTTCGAGTCCCCTAACAACAGTTGCGTGTTTGTACGCGTCAATAAATCCTAGTACCAAGTCATCATTTATTCATTTTCTTAATGGATTCCCGATTACACACTGTTTGAAGTAAGCGTTCTTGTTTGTAGGTACTCGTACAGCATTAATGTTAAGTAATAACTCAGAGTAAATACATCTAATAGGTAAATAGGTATACGCCTAAGTCTAGTACGGGTCACCTTTTGAAATTTACAGGTAAAAGCTTAAATGTAGTCACCGGCCGTGGGTGGTTTCCATAAATAGTTCGATGGAAACAAAAATTCTACCCATTCCGCTAAGCTGCCCACGCGTGTTGTATTGTGTCATCCAGACAATATGCCAACGAAAATAATTGTTCGTTTTATATGAGGTTTGTTATAAATGTCCATGGAGTGTAGTAATCACTTTTCAACAGACGGAATACATATCAGTACTATAAAAGCCTTTATTACTACTTAATGGTACATACATAAATAAATTTGAAAAAAAATGCCTAAGCTTAAACAATATTTTGAATTTTGAAATTGAATTAATTTCGGCAAATGGGTGTTAACTAATTGTAGCTTATCCTCCGACAAAGGCCTCCTCTAAAGACTTCCATGCTATTCTATCTTTTGCTATACGAGTCCATGTTGAGCCCGTTATCTAATGTCATCCTCCCACCTTTTGTTCTGTCTACCCCTGCTTCTTTTGCTGTCTCGTAGGTATCATTCTGTTATTATTTTAGTCCATTTCTCCTTTCTTTCTCTCATTATATATCCTGTCCATCTCCACTTTAATTGCTTGTAGGTTACGTATGCGTTCTTGAAATTTGTTTTATTTTTTATGTCTTTCAATTCAATTCGATCTTTTCTTTTGGCTCCTATCGTGCTTCTTTCTATTCCATTTTGACATGTTTTTATTTTATTTGCTAGTTGCTCTGTCAATGCCCAGGTCTGGCATCCGTACAGTAAACAAGACTGAGTACACATATTATACACTCTCCTTTTTTCTTTCATATGCATTTCTTTATTCTTCATGACTTCCCTCAGTGACCAAAATCGTTTCCATATATTAGCAATTCTTCTTCCACTTCATTCTGCATGCTGTCTTCCGTAGATGTTAGCTACCCTAAGTATATAATATTTGTAGCTCGTAGACAGAGAAACAGGTTTCCACACTTCGGGCGCGGTACACTGATATTTTCATCTAATGGCGGCCCATTTGGATCTAGGTATAGTGCTTCTGGCTTCTCTTATATACGTTGATATATTCTAAAACGTTAACAGTTTGTGTCTGTAAATAGTAATTTGAACATAAATCTCAAAAAAGGACGTTGTATTAATTAGTATGTTGTTTAATTTTACTGCAATATAAATGCAGCATAATGTACCTCCAAGTTTTCTACGTGTAATGGCGTTTGTGCGGACAGCCGTCCGAGCGGCCCCGTACCATGGGGCAAACTGAAGATCAGCGCCATGTGCTTGCTTGTCTGCGCATAGCTTCGCTGAGTTTGACCCCATTCGCGGTAATTACAGCACATAATGCACTTTAGATATTAAAGACTTTTTTATTTCTTATTATTGTTATTATTATTATTTTTAAACAGTCCAATTTGTAATTTTGCGTATTCATATATAATAATCTATTGTACTCCTATGTGTTATAATAATATATGTTTTAATGAAGTCCACTTTAGTTGTGCCGTTTGTGTGTTGTAATTTTCACGAATAAACCTATTTTTTTTTTATTCGTATACATACTCTATTTGTTCATTATTTATTGCTATCATCTTTGTGAAGAGTTTGACATTATTTTTGTTTTTGTCAAGTTCATTGATAAACCTGCCTCAAAGCTTTTGATCGCTAGCTGTTTTAACATTATTTCTAGGGTTTCCGAGTTGTCAGAAAATAAGACTATATCATCTGCGAAGCGTAGATGGGTTAGCTTTTCGCCGTTTACATTCAGTCCCATATTTGGTAATCCCAAGTTCCTCAATACCATTTCTAGGACATATTAGTACTACTATATATTAATACGTGAACCAAAAACTTGTGATTCGTTTTTAAGATACATGCCGCAGGCAAAGGGTATGAAATTACGCACAGTTATAGTTCAAGTAGAGAAGGATTGCGCAATGCTTATATTTTTTCAAATAATGCATAAAACATACATAAAATCAACTAGAAACACATTACACTCACTACCTTGCATTTGACACAAACACATATATAATAAACGAAATAGAACATTCACTTACTATGAAAACACATAACGTCAAAAAATGTCAGATGTCTTTGTCAAAATTACCCGCTATTGCTTTTAAATGCAGCTTAGTTAATAAACCCATTTTTACCTTTAACAGGTGCGTTCCAACTAACTTGAAAATTATTACAATTTATTTAAATTAGACAAATATTGGTGCTACTTTGGACAATATGAAGTTTAGTTTTTAAATTTAAATTACGGTCGACCGTTTGACCGTTGCGACGGGTGACTAGTTGTATATAAAAACATATACAGAAATCTAAATTACATTTGCTTATTTTCTACGTTCATACAACTAACATGCTAGCGCGGTCGAACTTAACCACGTTTTCATTCTGGGGGCGGGGGGAGTTCTTAGGCGAACCATATACCTACGTTCTTACACCTTATGAGAATGAGAGCCAATTAATGAGAGCAGTTCATGAGAGTCAATGCAAACCGCATATTTTAGTGCCATAGTATGAAACAAAGTTGCTTCCCGCAGTGTGTCCCTGTGTATGCTTAGATCTTTACAACTACGCTTCGGATTTTAATGCAGTTTTTTATAGATAGAGTGGTTTAAGAAGAAGGTTTCTATGTATAATAGATACATATCATTGTGGAACACTGATAATTTTAGATTTTTGATTTTTAGGCGGAGCGAAGTTCACTGGGTCAACTAGTAATGTTAATATTTTAAATTTCTCGAAGAGGAGGAGGGTTTGAATCTCCCAAAACCTCCTCCTGGGTACGTTCATCCTGTACGTATGCTAAATAGCTTATATTGCATTATAAATTACAGGCAAAACCCATTACGATATATTAGTAACCAGTCACAGAGATAACCTAATGCGTTAATCAATACATTTGATATGGCAATGCTTTGTCCAGTTAATGTAATTCGGTTTAATGTCTGATCTCATGCGATTGTTATGTTCATAGATTTGGTATGCTTTGTACTGGTTTATTTTATAATTGACAAAGGATAGCTGCTATTATATTGCAACTATTATACATATTTCTACCGTGAAGCATTTATTGCGTTGGTGTGGTTGCCGGCACACTTCAGTCCTCAGGAGTAGCAACGCATCTGTGATTGACTTCAGATAGAACCCAGGTTCTATATGAAGTTGCGTATAGATGTACATGGGTGGCAGTGACCACTTACTATCATGTGGATTGCATGCTTGTTTGTTACTTCAATCAGATAAAAAAATAACATTTAAGAATATCGTGTGTTATATTTGTGTGTAATAAGAGAAAAGATTGGTTCTATTTTTAAAAGTTAACAATATGGGTACCAAATGATAAATAATATCTAATACAACCAGCACGCGCCATATTGAAGCAATATAATGCCTATGTCTGTCCTATAATCGACTAATTCGACATCTCACATGTTAAACAATATGATCTATAAAATATTATCCGTATATGCCTTAAAATCCTAAACACTTATATGTTAAATATATATGTATAAGTAGGTTACATTCATAAACAGCTTTATCCGCATTAACTCTTACATACGGAGACGTAATTGAATTTCCGAAGAAAAGTTATCGGTGATAGAAAAGTTTCTGTTGTATGTACTGACTTCGAACCTAGCATATGTCGAAACAGCAAAACTTTTAGGTTACTAGATATTCGGGGTCGATGATCTAAAAAGAACCAAATGGCTTTATAAGACCTCGGGGTCATTGCGCAAAGTTCACTATTTGTTCCGCGTGTAACTTGATTCTTCTCGTCAACCCATTATTGTCCCACTGCTGCGCACGGGTTTTCTCTCAGAATGAGAGAGTTTTAATTCATAGACCTCCGCGCTGGCCAAGTGCGAATTGGTGGACTTCACACACCTCCGAGAACTATTTTTTTTTGGAAGTGTGATTATTATACAAATTATTATACAAATAAAGCTACATTTGTATTTATCCATTTTTTATATAAATTTAAAGTCTGGAGTGGCTGTTTTGTTGCCTATATTCGATTGAAATAACAAAAAAGAGTGCAATATATCTGATGGTAAGTAATCACTGCCGCCCATAAACATCTGCAAGTAACCTCATATAAATGTCGAATCTGAAGTCAATAATAGATGATTTGCTACGCCCGAGGTCGTTTCAAATGAAAATGAGCTGGCCACCACACACTTCGACCAAAATGCAACGACTGATTCGGGATAAGTGTGGCGGTGGCAGCTCATTTACCATACTCATTTTACCCCTCAGAAAATAATGGGATCGACATTAGTCTAAACAAAACCAGCGCTTATGTAAATCTAAGCAACAATTATTGTTATTATATAACAATCAGCAGAAATTTGTTTCGGGGTCAACGCCCCCAGTTTATGCAAAGGTCTAGGAAATTAGTCCCCAGCATTTCGTGACTAATTCGCGTGCCGCGTAAAAGTGTGCCGTGGGAAAGCTTTGGCGTAACTCAGGCATCACGATACTGTAGTCATTTCGGTAAGACTGAAAACGTACGTAGCGAAGTACGAAGAAAATTATAAAGAAAATGAAGTTAAGGCTGTAAAACTTTTTGTGGTTCGTCTCTTTTCTTTATTGAAGTATTAAAACTCGTGAGAGCAGTGATAGCCTAATGGTTGAAACTTACCCTCTCGATCGGGAGGTCCGAGGTTCAACCCAGGTATGCACCATTGGTTTCATGTGCGTATTAGAAATTAATTATCAATGTGGTCACTGCCGCCCATGGCCATCTGTAAGCAACTTCATATAGAACATGGGTTCTATTTGAAGTTAATCACAGATGCGTTGCTGCTCCCGAGGACTATGATGGTCGCCTCATATAAAAGTGTGCCGGCAACCACACCCTTTCATCGAAACGCAAGAAATGCTTCACGCTAGAAATAGGTGTGGCGGTGGTAGATCCCCTGTCGAACTACACTGGTTCTACCACCTTCAAGCCTATAAAACATTACCTATTACAGCAATGCTACTTATGTACCTACTTCTTCTAATGTCCTTCTAACATTATATGTGGTTTAACACGCGAACGTTAAAATACTACAATTTTTATTTTATTTATTCATCAAAACGGTAGTAGAATCGTTAATAAGAAATAAAAAAATACAATTAAATCAGCCGCGGGCCATGACGTGTAAACCGACTATTATCAAGTTTCACACAAAGCACCATAACTTTTCTTCACTCTCGGATTTTATGCGGGAAAGGTATTTATTAGGCCTCGTAATTGGAAAACTTGATCCTTATGTACTCATTTGAAAACATTTTGTCGACTTTTCAACAGAAGGAAGGGATAATTTGTTACATTTTTATATATTAAATTCATTTAGGAGAGAATGATAATAATAAAATGTTAGTAAAGATATTACGATAGTTTTTTTTTTTTTATCTGACTGAAGTAGCAAACGAGCATGCAGTCCACCTGATGGTAAGTGGTCACTGCCGCCCATGGACGTTTGTAATCGACTTCATACAGAACATGGGTTCCATCTGAAGTCTATCACAGATGCGTTGTTACTCCCGAGGACTTATTTATAAAATGTAACTCATTCGTCTGCCATGTTCTCATCTCAAATTCTCCCCAGAACTCCAAATAGGCTCCATGATGTAACCTGCCCAAAAATAAAATGAAGGTATAATTTAACGCTTCGAAGAAATATTTATTTTCGCATTAAACCAATCTACCCTCTAATGGCCGAAACGTTTCTAAGTATTCATTACGTAAAGTTTCCCAGAACTGCCCCTGTCGTTAAAGGGTTGGTGAAGCCTCTGAGTAGCATTTTGCTTGTTTAACAAGAGGTATTAAATTGAGTTTAACAAGAGGTAGTAAAAATTGAGGGACAAGCCTAATTATTAACGAATAAATGCGAAAGTGGGTCCACAAAATGTTGATTTCCCAAAATGAGTCATGTAGGTGTCTAATTATTGATTGGTAACTAGACATCCCTTCATCCATCAGCCCTTTGGATCCACTGTTGGACATTGACCTCCCCTAAATGACGCCACTCCAACCGCTCCTGTGCCTTCTTAATCTAACAGTTTCCCGCTGTCTTCTTTAGGTCATCGGTCAGTTTATGATTCAGAACGGAATTTCGAATAAATATGTTTATAGTTTTAAGCCGGACCTGTTATCTAGGAAAAAATAACTTTCATAACAATACGAGTACGAGTAGTTTCATCTTAATCCTAGACAAAAATATATTAATAAAGAAAAAAATAGAGTAGTACAGAAAATCCATTTAATCTATCGAATTTTCTAATAAGCTAAACTGTAACGTCCCTTTTGGTAAATCTATCACTATACCGATCTGACACGCAGTGGGTTCCGGGTTCGAGTCTCAACTGGATCTGGCTAGCTAAAATAACTAGTTTCATTGATCATTAAAATATAAATACCCAAGTGAGTGTGGTGAATTTTTAAGATGTTAATTCGGTGCCAGTTCATTTTGGTATGAAGCGAACACCTTAGCTGTCGAGAGTAGCAACGCATCTGTGATTGACTTTAGGTAGACTTGTTCTATATGCTTATCGGTTTCTGTGGTTGGCTCTGAGCACGTCCCATCAGATGGACTGCATACTCGTTTGCAAACAAGCATGCCGTCCATCATAAAAAAAAGTATATGTTTTGGGAATCAGAGTTTGGTTGTGTGTGTATTCGTCTTTGTGTGCGTTCATATTACCCACGGGACCGGAGAAATCTAAGTATAAAAAAGATTATTAGTTATAATATTACTGTATATTATGTACCCTAAATAACCTGTCAGTTTTCAGTCAACTTGAACAAGACATTTTACATTTACAAAACCCATTTGTTAAGAACTCTTTCGGGTTGATTATAAAACTCTTGAACACGTCTTTATTTCGCGGCAAGAGGCGAAACTAATTGTCAAGTCTCTTGTAAAAAGGATACTCGAAATCCTTAAATGCTTTAGTCGCTACTTTAAAAGGAATATAATGTAAAACAAAAGCTATGTAATAAGGACAGACCTACCTATATTATTAATATCATTGTATTTCTAATACTACTTGAGAACAATAACATCATAAAAGTTTTGCAATTTGTGTCTTTTTGAGAATAAATTCTTTAAACCTAAGCCTTTTCATACTATATTATGAACGAACATGAAGGTCATCTGATGATAAGTGTCCATAGGGACATATATTTAGCACTACGCTAGGGTTTATTAGAGATGTCAATAGCACCATTAATTAATGATAACGATCATACAAGCACCCAAACCGTGAACAAAATCAGAATTTATTACTTATATAACTGCTTGGCTGGTAGTTCAAATGAGTATCAGTGTGTCAGCTCGCTTAGGTGACTACTCCATCACTCTCTCTTTAGTCGTACACTCTTGGCAGAATGGTCGTGGCATTATGGTGACGACTGGTCAGTCGTAACAGCTGTCTTGGGCAACAGCTCTTGCGTGTCTTCGCCACAAGCTTCTATTAATGGCAATGTGGGTCCACTGGACAACTGGGCACTGGAGCTCCGTCACAGCGATCATCAAAAACGGATCATTCGTGGGGTCGATTTCAAATGTGTTGCTGCTTTTGCAGGTTAAAGCTGAAGAGCTGTTAACTAATAGATAAAGGCTCTTTTGTAATTCAAAAGAGCCTTTATCTATTAGTTAGCAGTTCTTCAGCTCTAACCTAAAGCTAAATAAAAGTTGATATATAAGGTTAGACAAAAATAAACCTCATTATTAGCTACAAAAATCTGCTCAGCTATTTGTAAAAGAAAATACGAAGTTCAATCTTATAATTTGTAGTTTACCAACTGAGGCATTATTTGACTAATAATCTATTAGCCAACAACCTAAAAGTAAATAGCTAATCTAGTACAAAATAACTCCCAATGGAACCGCTTTGTTATTAAGAACATGTCATGGGTCTATATAAAGTCTTCTAAGGGTAGTGAAAGACACTTATCCGAGGCGATCCAAATTAGTCCTCAGGGGTTTCTAAAGTATGTGGCTTACCTAAGATAAGAATCTTATTTGGGGCCATTTTATGTCCATAGACATTAAGGGTACTTATCCGTCAGGTAAACTTTATCCATCTATCCATCCTTTTGAAAGTCCACTGCAGGACATAGGCCTCCCCTATCCTAATCTGCGCCACTTTTAACGGTCCTGAGCCATCTGAATCCAGCAATTACCCATCGTCTTCTTTATGTCACCTGGTCGGGGCCATCAGGCCCGTCTGCCTTATCGTTAGGTACAAATATAAAAAAATCTTTGCCTTTTATGTGATTTACTAACTTCCATTACCTTTTATTTCCTGATTGCACGAGTTACATGGGTATAAATTCATCGCGTGTTGAATTTATACCCATTGACATGTGAACAAACATGTTCCTGCTTCTTGCCACTCATGAATAGTGCATGTTGCAATACGAATAGAAACAACATGTGGGAATGCTCCGGGAACTAGGAAATTTATTCTATTATAATTCTAACTTCTGTGTGCTCTGGTCTTGAATGCGAATTATATTGTTAATATATATATTATATCGAAGAGAGTGTGAAGTGTGACGTCATGATGGCCAGGAGTCTTCATTATTTTCCTTTCTTGAAGATTTCAAGTAAAACACAGCAGTAAACTTCTTCGATTTATTCACAATTGAGGAGGTCCGATCGCTTCGACGGTTAAACAAGAATAATCCATTCTACCGGCGTTCGCTCGCCTTTTTATAACAATGTTTGGTGGTGTGACAATAATAAATTTATGGAGGGTAAACTAAATTACAATTCTAAAAATCATTAAATGTTGCTAATTCAATAAACAAACAATTTTCGATCTATAAACTAACTAAAATAATTATTATCGGCGACGTGTTATTCATAAATCAAGGTGTCGCGCCGACATATTTTTTTTAAAACATTGTAAGTCCCGGTTTGTGTGTCTCAATCTATGAAGTTAAGCAACACCTGGCGCGCTTTGAAGTTGGATGGGTGATCGCTAGCAGCTAAATATATATAAAACACCAATAAACTATAATAGCCCTAGCTTAGTCCTCATTGGTATCAAGTTGGTAGAACACTTATTCTATCTGGGGTAATTTATAGTTCTTGTACTCCAACATTATAAATAACCGGCTAAGTGCAACTCAAACTCGCGCATGAAGGGTTTATGAAGGGTTCCTTATATAAAAAGAAAACCTTATTGTCTATGACTACGATAATAAAATGACGTTACTTGCTTGGAAACTTAAAATTTTAAAGGGGGCTTCCTTTAAAATTTTATTTTATTAGGTTATTGTTGTTATAGCGGCACCAGAAATACATCTGCGAAAATTCTACTGTCTAGCTATCACGGTTCATGAGATACAGCCTGGTGACAGACAGACAGATGGACAGCGGAGTCTCAGTAAAAAGGTCCCGTGTTTGCCTTTTCGATGCGGAACCATAAAATATGTATCTTTAGCGACCTGCGTGGCGGAGCGGTTACATACTGGTCTGACAGCAGTGGGTTCCGTGTTCGATTCTCGGCCAGATATGTATCTGAATGATGAGTTTAGATTCATGTTCTGGATCTGGGAATTTGTGTATTCGTCTCTGTGTGTGTCCATGGTATCCCCGACACAGGAGAAAATCCTAGTATGGGGCTATGAGTGTAGAAAGGGTGTTTTTTTTGCTTCAAAGTCTTGCCTTCACAAGTACCTACTCCTTTTTTCTCCGGAAAGATATTCACAAGTATTCAATGTTATTATATTTAATTTTTCTACCATAACATTCTTTGACATCAGAATTCCTGGACTAGTACAGAGTACCCAAATTCCCGATGCCTTATCGATAATGCTTTGATGAATGAAGGAATTTTGAGAAGGAAAATACAAAGGCACTTTGCAAAACTCCCTGGAAGCGTGTTTTCGTCGGAGCCTATTTTTGTCGGGACATGTTTTCGTCGGCTACTCTCGTCGTGTTTGCTCGGAGTCGAAAAGGGATTTCCCTTTGTTTGGCTTTGAAATATTTCGACAAAAGCTCTCGGGGCTGTTGCAAGATTAGTTTTACATTTTATTTTCACGGTATTAAACAGATTTGTATGAATTTGTAATTCGTTTCGAATGTTTCGTACTACTAATGTTTTCAGGTTGTCCATATACTCTTGGTGAAGTTGTGTATTTAAGATTTTACGCAATTTATTTTTAACTTCTATCTGAACAAGGGTTCTATCCGTTGTCAATCACAGATACCTTGGAACTCTCGAGGACTATAATCGTCTGATATAAAAGTGAGCCAGAAACCACACACGATTTTTTGAATTTCGAAACGAAATAAGGGGCTACCCATTACTTGCGTCACACATCGATAAAGTGTGACAAGAATTGGAGAGAAACACAAAATTTTGTATTGTCACATGTAACTTTGGAACTACTATTTTTAATTTAAAATTTATATGTGCAGGATAGCAAAACATGTGACATAGCACTAGCGAGGGGCCACGCAAATGTGACAAGTTGTGACGAGGGGCGCAAAAAATCATAAAATTCGTGTGACATAATTTATGGATGACCCCCATTCTAGAAATAAAGTGTGGCGGTAGTACGTCCACAGTCAAACCACATATTTTCCATTGCCTTTTTCATTACTACCACAGATTTGTAATACTACACGCATCGCCAATGCGTATCCGGCTTTTGATGCGAAAAAACTTACGTGTTTTAATAATACGTAGATTTTTTGTACTCGTATGTCCATCCCAAAAACAACTTTTCATATTTCAAAGAGATTAAGGTTACGCAAACATTCAGATAAAATCGAGCAAATTCGCACAAATGTAACAGTATAAGGCTCTACTGAGCGTGCCCTGAAACTCAGCATCCATTATGACATGTTATAGTCGTACACTTTTCATCGCTAAACCCCCTCGCTTACATTTGTATAGTATAGAAATAATAAACACTTGTAACTTTATTCATAAGATTTGACGACCCGCGTGGCGAAGCGGTTACCATACCGGTCTGACGCGCAATGGGTCCCGGGTGCGATTCCCAGCCTGACAGGTATCTGAAACATGAGTTTAGATTCGAGTTCTGGGTCTGGGTGTTTATGTATTCGTCTTGTGTGTATCATGGTACCCACGACATAGGAGCAAATCCTATTGTGGGGATGCCCTTCAGACCTCAATACTGTCTCGATGCACAAGAGAATCCGTTTGCCATAGTCATTTATAACCTGGGTCCTAAATGTTCATTTAGAGAATTAATTATTCTAACCATTATATCGTCAAAATTTTTATATGAAAGTTTCATGTATGTTAAGTAAAATAATAATAGATAATGTAAATGATGTGATACGTAGAACGCGAGAAACGTACTCAATTTTTCTGTACATGTTACTTGTATACACAAAAATTATTAATCTTTTATAGGTATACGCTCTTTTAATGAACTATTTCTAAATAGGTAACCCGTGAAGAAATCAAAATAGAAGTTAATGTTAATGAGACGACCATCATAGTCCTCGGGAGCAGCAACGCATCTGTGATTTACTTGAGATAGAACCCATGTTTATTTATTTATTTAGATATACCATTGACTTATCACTATACATTGTTAAAAAAATACAATTCGTTATGTTATGTATGAAGTTGATTACAGATGTCAATGGGCGGCAGTCACCACTTACCATCAGGTAGACTGCATGCTCGTTTGCCACTTCAGTCAGATAAGAAAAAAAGTTAAACTATAAGAACAATAACAACATACTTTATAAGTGTAGGCGTTTTCTTACTTTCGATAAGCATTGCTACACTCTAGACCTGTGTCATGGCTAGTATTTTTCCCATTCTGGACTGTAGACGACCTACAATTTTACCCTGGAGGCTTTTCAAGAAATTCTCACCTCCGATTTTTCAAAGTACGAGAAAATTTATCAACAAATATTGAGATGATCTCAGACGCAAAACATTTTCTCGGCGCCTCTCAACAATAACAATCATTTCTCACGCGCGATGAAAAATAACGCTTGTTGGAACATGCCCCAGTCACGTGTTCCGTGTCTATCCCTTTTCAGGACACGTTCAGTTGTTTGAAGACACGTTCAGTACGTGTTTACTGGATCAGGGTACCCTGTTCAAACTTTGCGTAACTTTGGACAGGAACTTAGAAGTTTGTTCGGAAAAAAACAGAGAAGTTTTGTTTCGTTAATTGATTCCTTTCGGTATTTTTTCTAACCGATTACGTGGTTACAACGTGGGTATTTGAAACATGTGGGAAAAAGATTTTATACAGCTTTGAATACAAATTTAATTCTCACAGCTGGCATATAAACGTACAAGTTTATGTGTTTTAATAAATTAGCAATAAACAACATTAATATCTACTTAACAAAATAAATTAATATCTTTTTATGTGAATTTATTCCGAGAACAGACTCCGACAAATATGAGATACATTATTGGTAACAAATTAGCTGTCCCTTTAGTTCTGAGAACTGAATAGGACTAGAGATATTCCATAGTCAAGGCAAGGCAAGATAACAAGCATAGTAATGTATTGATCTTATTATTTTAATGCCTCAAATAAAATAAAAAAGCGATAAACTAAATAAATTATTATTGACAAAAAAAAACTATATTTATTTTCAAGTATCGAGGATTTTGTTTAAAACAATCAACAAGATATTTATTATAGATACATAAAATTAAGAATTTTATGATAGTACGCATGTATCTTTTTTACTACTCTTAAGTTACAGAAAGAAATAGAGCAGTTTCCTTAGAACAAAGAGCTTTTAGAGAACATGTCAAGTGCTTTGTCTTCTGTCCTCTCCACATTTTTCTGTAGCTTTCGTTTGCTGTAAACGCAAACACTCCATCTTGTCTTTATGCTAGTTAGCTGTGTGCCTTTGTTTCTATGCAGCCAATTTTTTCGTGACTTGTGAATTTTTGAGAGAGTGCCCGCGTTGGTTCCGCTAAATTTGTGCAATGTTGCCATGTGATTCGAATATACATGGGAGAGTTTTTTTGGCTTATTACCGCCAGCGGCGTGGTGACGACCCGCGTGGCGGAGCGGCCATCATATTGGTCTGACACGCATTGGGTTCTGGGTTCGCGTTCCGGCCAGACAGGTATCTGAATGATGAATTTGATTCCTGTTCTCGTTTTGGTTGTTTGTGTATTCGTCTTTGTGTGTCCATGGCACCCACGACACTGGAGAAAATTCTAGTGTGGGGCTATGAGTGTAGAAAGCGTGTTTTTTTTAGAAAGCGTGATATAGCAGTGGTACTGTCTGAGCTGAACTACTTGTTCTACTTTGAACTACAACCTAGCTATGCACTAAAATAGTAGTATCTTTCGTGGGACGTCACCTATAAATTCAATTACGTTGCCAACGCCAGCATTATCTTAATTGCATCGCCTCCAACAAATGCCTCGTCCGTTGATGACCTCTGGCTTAATTAAAACATACTTTATTACGAGCATTAGTTTAAACTTGGAGTGAAGTGGCCATTTCAGACGCAGTTTAAAAATGAGTGAGCTATGTAAGCGGGGTCGAGTGTTGGTGGAATTGTGAGAGATTTAACTCTATATTATGGTACGTTAAGGTAGGTTAGAGCGATAGACCAGTGATAGCCTTTTTTTGTTTATTGTTCTCGAGGGGGAAACCTTCAAAAGGTACCCGACGCCGTGGGAGCGACGCAGGGTTATGTGGGATTTTCACCGCACTAAAACCTCCCCGGTGGCCGTCCTTGGCGCTATAAAGAGGACTCCGGGATCTCCAAAGGAACGCAACCGCAATCCCTTGAGCGCTACATCATCGGGCTCTTCCCAGATGGGTGGCTGGGGCCACCGCCCCGTCTAGTCTTTACGATGGTATCCGCCGTACTCTAGCTACCCGCAGTCCCGAAAGCCCCTTTTGTCACCTCTTACGACAAGCAGGGGATGCCGTAGCCCTATTCTGATCCAGGAACTACAGGGACGAGACCAGTGATAGCCTAATGGTTGTAACTTGAAAATTTTTATCGAGGGTCCTAGATTCAAATCTCAGGATAACTTTAACTACAATCATAAATTTATATTTATAACTGACTTTTCCAAAATTATGTATCTATTAAAAAATTAGGATATACATCGTGAGGACACCTACAGACCTGTAAGTACTTTAAAAAAAGTTCTCGCACGGGTGTGACTCTACCAATTCGCATTTGGCCAGCGCGGTGGTTCAGAATGTTTTCTCCCGTCATTCGTTCTACGGGATACCGGTGCTTAGCAATGAAATGAAAATGGGTTAACAAGAATTATTGGTCACATCTAATTTCCAATTATTTTTTAAAGTTACGGTGTACTACAAGATTAGTTATTCTGTTAAATGTACTTCCATTATCATGTTTTTTTCGAGGGTATAAGGTGGGGCATTAGTAATCATACTAATATTATAAAGGCAAAAGTTTGTGAGTGTGTATGTTTGTTAAGTCTTCATGTCTAAACGGCTAGAGCGATTTTCATAAAATTTGGTAGGATGCTAACTGACGCTCTGGATTAACATATAGGCTACTTTTTATTGTGAAAAAATCTTATTCCCACAGGGCAACCGATTTTTTTAATGCGGGCGAAGCAGCGGGATTTAACTAGTTACAAATAAGTTTTATAAATTATCAATGTCAATTATCAACGTTTATGACTTGTCATGTATTTTTTATAATGCAGACAAAACCGCAAAACAAGTGTAGTTAGAAATAATTTTGCTAAGTTACGCACTACAAGATTAGTTTCCTATTCAACGTTCCCACGGCGCACGTAATTACTAGTGTTTACAAAACAAAAGACCGCTTTTTGGGTTAATGGCGGCTATTGATTGCTATTGGTTGCTATTCAACACGCGATGTAAGCTTGGAAATTTGACCCGCTAAGTAATGGCTATGATTGGAAACGGTATAACCGATTTTGATAATATTCTACACATAAATAGACTACCGCAGTATGTTTGACATATCTTTTATGTCTTGAGGTTTTTGTGTAAAAAATCTATAACCTTAAAAGACAAAAACATAAAATGCCTTTAAACCTAAGTAAAATGCAATGAAATGAAATGAAATGTCTTTATTTTGTATAGGCCAACGGGGCACTTACAAATATCGGTTACATTTTTTTTTCTTACACTACCACCGGATCGGAAAACGACCTCAACTGAGAAGATCCGGCAAGAAACTCAGCGGGTTTGTCTTTTTTCTTATTTATATCCATTTTTTTATATAATTACAATCATGTTTTTTACATGGTAATGAAAGTTAGCTCCAGTATCTTGCATCAGTAATGACAATTAAATGAAAAAAACGTACGGCACTCGGCGACAGCCGCGGTAAAGCTATTGCATAGCATTTTTACCAACTTATGCAATTATAATTATTTATTTATTTGTGCAGTTTTTTTTTTTCTTTCTTATTAATTCAAGTTTTTTTCTTTGTATACTTTCTCACAAACATATTCGTCCGATTTTCGAGCAGCTCATCTCGCTCCGTGTGAACTTCATATTGTCGTACATACATACTCGTTAAGCGAACGCTCGGTTGCGCTACATGGTAGGCGGAGTGGGGGGTGTTAAGTTTTATTTCGTTACGGAATAACTTAATTCGGTCGCCGCGCTCAAAGTTATAAAAACTAAACAGTAGCTTAAAAACTATTTTTGAAGTAAAACTTCTTTATCGGGGTTGGAAAAAAATTTAGTATAACATTTTTTCGTTAAGCGCCAGCTTTTTCTGTTACGCGCCATCTTTTTTTTTTCGTTACGCGCCACCTTTTTCTTATCCCTACCACGCGTGATATTAGATAGATTATTATAGATTAGATTATTAGATAAAGTTTAATAAAAGCCTTTTATTAAACTTTATCTAATTTAACTTTATTTAACCAATTTCTGTAAAGTTGCATATAGTAAATTATTTTTTTAAAAATAACGTCATAAAGAAGTTTCACTTCTTACGAGTGTACGCTAGTACACGCACACATTTTTTTATACGCTTAAAATTGTATGTACCTATTGGTGGCACAAATCAAGTGCCCCAAGTGAAAACGAATGTACTTAAATTTTATATTTCCCAAACTGAGTTTCTAACACGGAGATCTATTGATAGATCTAGTTTTAGAAAAATGCCAGGAAAATCCAAGAATTATTTCCAACAATAGTGATAGAAAACGTCAATTTGGAATAAATCTCAATTATGGCCGTTTCCACTTCCACAAATATATAACGCAAGCCCAACACTTCACCGTTATTTCATTTACATTTTAATTTCCTTTTCAGTTATGCAGTTATTTATTATCGCGTCTTGTTTGAAAGCTTTATTGTCCTACACTATTATAAAATGAAGTTCGAGTACAAACACAATACCACCAACAACCACGCAACGATTACAAATACAAACAAGCGCTTGGAATAATTGCCCCTTTAATATTAGGCATCGTTTACACCTGTCGCCTTAGTATGAATTTATTATATTTGCTTGAAACAAGCATTGTTCTTGTTTTCGCTCATTTATTTATTTATTGTTACAAAGAACGGTTATACACCAATTATACTTTAAAACTCTCATTCTGAGAGAAGACCCGTGCCCAGCTTAGGGGCAATAATGGGTTGACGACACTTCATAACAAATGAAGTATATATTAAAAAAATCAATATATTAAAAAAAAGTACAGCAAACAAAGTCAAAATTTATTAGCTATATTTAATAATAGTAGTCATTAATTTTGAAATAAAAATAATATACATACATACATTACAATGTACTCTGCACGCTTAAGTTTTCGTTTTTGTACTTGTAATGTACTTTGAAATGATGAGCCAGACATGAACTTTGATTGTTTTGAAGAAACAATAAATTCCTACTAAGGGTACTGCCCTGTTTTCATATATGGGGGAAGTTCAAAGATGTGTCATTTTTGATTCGCGGTAAAAATAAGCGTGAGTGTGGTACCGCCTTAGTCAAACGACACTAAAAAAACAACCACAACCTTTTCTACCACCTGAAAATATACATATTACCAGGCATCAGACCTCAGAATATATTTCTCTGTGAAATAAATAATTGTAAATGTAGAAAGCATTTGGTTCGACCGAGAAGAACCACCGCCACACCTATTTCTATCGTGAAACAATTCTTACGTTTCGTTGGAAGGGTGCTGTTACCAGCACACATTTATACGAGACAACCATCTGAGTCCACGGCTGTAGTAACGCATCTGTAATTGACTTAAGGTAAAACCTTTGCTTCGTATGAAATTGCTCACAGATATCGTGGAGACTTATCTTTTAACACCAGGTGGACTGCAAGATCGTTTTCTACTTATTGGTATAAACAAATTAAACCACTCAAACCAAAAATTTTAAGTCTAAAAATTTGAGTTGCGTGTTAGTCTGAACATAGCTTTAGGCTGTTAAGTGTTATCTCTCACGCTACACCTTTTATTGAATAAATGCCTGAATACTTTACTACATTAAAACTTTTGTTTTATGTTTATTGCTCAGCTGATATAGAGGGAGGATTTTTGGTCTTTTGAATACTGTATTTTTGTCTGAAATAAGTTTTTATGGCGGTTTCTGGACATGTCTAACCACGAAGACTAAATTGCTGCTTCTTAATAGTCCTAAGGCTGGCCAAGATAATTAATTTCTTAATAGTTGTTGAAGAGACGATAGTGCTTAGGTAAGCAACACTCAAGTTGGAACAACACAACTCAACACAACAACACAAGCAGGAAACCGTTGGATTCAGAAGGCACAGGACTGGTTGGAGTGGCGTCATTTAGGCGAGGCCTATGTTCAGCAGTGGACCTCAAAGGGCTGATTGATGGATGGATGAATGAATGAGCAACACTCGGCTGCCTACGCGCTTACCCCTCGCAGGCGCTCGTCTCTAATACTTTGTCTTGAATAAACGCGGCTTACGTAAATTACCACGGCATTTTCATTTTCTATCTCCTTAAATAATAGTGTTAATTTTAAGAGCAGTGATAGCCTAATAAGAGCAGTGATAGCCTAATGGTTGAAACTTGCCCTCTCGATCGGGAGGTCTGAGGTTCAAATCCAGGCACGCACCACTGATTCATGTGCGTACTAGAAATTAATTATCACTGCTTTTCGGTGAAGGAAAACATCGTGAGGAAACCTAAACACCCGAGAGTACTTAAAAAAAAGTTCTCGGAGGTGTGTGAAGTCCACCAATTCGCACTTGGCCAGCGCGGTGGACTATGGCCTAAACTCTCTCATTCTGAGAGAAGACCCGTGCCCAGCAGTGGGATAATAATGGGTTGATGAGAAATAATAGTGATTATCCCTACTTCCCTACTAATATTATAAATGTGAAAGTAACTCTGTCTGTCTGTCTGTCTGTCTGTCTGTCTGTCTGTCTGCTACTTATTCACGCCTAAACAACTGAACCGATCTTTATGAAATTGGGCACACAGATAGTGTTGACCTCGAGAAAGGACATAGGCTGCTTTTTATCGAAAAAAATGGGTTGAAAGCGTTAAAATCGGGCATAAATGTTTGTATGGAAGTTCGTTTATGACAAAGTCCCATATAGACAAGTCCGTCAAGGGGTACGATAGACTTACTTAAAACCTTATCTAAATAATAAAACATAAAAAAACATTGATTTCGAGTCGACAACATATATCCGTAAAATTCGGATTGTCGCGTATTTTGTTAAATTCTAATGTAAACATGTGTGACATGACAGTAGCCATAATGGCCGCCCGGATGCCATTTTGTATTCATTCAAAAATAATACGTATAAATTTGTAACTATCAATTATCATAAAAATAGATGTAATTCAAATTGATTTTAATTTAAGTTATGAATTTATGAAATATTTCAATAATAAAAAAGCATGCGTTGACGCGTTGCGGCCGCGAAGCTTGCGACCTAATGTAAAATCGCTCTTAGAGTACAGGGATTCCCAATTGATAACAGATGGCGCGTCATACTATTATAGTAAAATAGTTATTCGAATCCAATAATTCAAAGGCGATAAAATGTTTTAACATTGTTTCAAAATAAAATTATCGACTCCATTTGTCACTCCATGTTCATGTTACATAAATAGTTTCTTAACTATTATTGCATAAATAAAGTTATGTTATTGACCACACCCGTACATTTTTAGCGAAAATAAATATCATGGACAAAATACAATTGATAATCTTTTAAGTAAAATACTAACATAAATAGGTCGATCAGTATCTAAATAAGATATAATAATTATATCATAAATTATTATTATAAAGAAGCTTTTGCAACTTTTGTGATAAATAATTGCATTTATGAATATTGAAACATGGTTGATGAACACTTGGCTCTAATAACAAACGAGCAAGGTCAACATTATTGTTCTTTTTATATTTATGATATGTTCATTATAAATAATGTTATAGAAAACATGCATTTATATAACAACATATTTTAAATTAATTTTAGAATAACAAAGTGTGTCAAAATAAGCCAAAATATATGATGGTCATAACTTATGTATGTGAATTTCGCATCTGTTATTAAAATCGTGATAGCCGTGTGGTGCCAAGTCGGGCGGATTAGACACGCGACGTCTGGGATTCGAATCCAGTTGTCTTATGTACATTATTATTATTACAATCTGTTGTTTTCATAAATACTAATTTTAGTATTATTTTTTTAATAACCAGCTCATTTTTAAATATTATTTAGTATCGGAAATCTTTCGCCCAAAGCTTTCGCCCGCCTGGGAATCAATGTGTCACAAAGTTTATATGAAATTAATAGAGGTTTAACCTCTGTCAGGTAAAAGTACAAAATAATTTGGATTTACCTTGCCGACAAATTCAAATTTTAATGTAATGAACCAAAAACAAGGCTTAATAAAGATAAACTATAAACATACCTGAGCGCCGCTTAAATGGTAGTAGAACCGAAATTAGTTTACGTATAATTGATACTGTCATTAGATTTTTAGTTTTAGTTAGATGCACTAGGGGGCACGGGTAAAACGTTTTTAATAAATTTACTATTAGCGAAAAATATAAGATCTGATAGATAAATAGCTATAACCATGGCATCGTCCAGCGTTGCGCCCACACTTTTAAAAAGCGGTCATAATGCCTGCCTATTCGCCTTTGAGCATCCACTCAAGATTTGTAGCAACGATTTTTCTAACATTTTTAATATTTCAAATCAAAGGAATACTGGAAATTCAATGCAGGATTGTTATTTGACTATTTGGAATGAAGATTCTGTAGATACAGCCATTGAGATCGAAGAAATTATCCAACAAAATTTTTGGATTCCTTCAACCCGCCTCCCGGTACTCCTCCACACAAACTTTTTTTTTAAATAAAAATACGCTTTCTACTCTCAATAAAATAGAAAATTTCTACAATTTCAATTTCTACAATAGGCCCCACACTAGGATTTTTTTCTGTGTCGTGGGTACCATGGACACACAAGATGTATATAGAAACACCCAGACCCAGAACATGAATCTATTCAGATTCCTGCCTGGCCGGGAATCGAACCGGGTGTGGTAGCTGCTCCGCAACGCGGGTCAAGGTTGTCAAATTACTGTTAAAAGTAGGTTCACCTATATGTAATCTTACTCAAAAATTTAAAAGGACCAAAATTACTTAAAATAGTATTTTTCAATTTATAATAGTTAAAATCCATCTTTATAATCGATGCGCTTCGGTTTAAATGTGGAGGCGTTGTTTGAAAAGATGTATTCCGATATTGTTAATGTGACCACTAAGACTGTAAATTGGTTCAAAAAAGGGGTTTACGATATTCTGATTCGTTTTATTTTCATAACATTTTACATAACAATATGCACCTACCCACAAATACACACTTAAAATTCGTTTTTTCACTCTGTGTTTGTCCGGGTAATCCTTGACCGGCTAAACTGATTTTTACGGGTTTTTACTATAGAAAATGTTATGGAACAACATGTAGACTACTTTTATCGTAGAATTCCCACTGAGTGGAGATTTGCACGGGAAAAACTTTGCGATACATTGATTTGCACGCGGGCGTAGCCGCGGGTACAGCTAGTATTTAATATATTTAGTCAATTAATCAAATAAAAAAGTTAACGGTGCCTGTTGCTGTGTTAAGTATGAATATGCATTCATACTTAACATAGCAACAGGCACCGTTAACTTAAGGTAGAATTGAGATATTTTTATTGTACTCGATGAAGCAAAGGGCCAAGCAGTTCACTTGATTGTAAATAGTTTTTGCCCTAGAGACATCAATTGATAATACAAAAACAAATCTACAAGTCAACCATAGACGCGTTGTTCATAGTCATAGTCAATCAGTAAGGTAAGAACATCGTCATCGTCAACTCATTAATGTCTCACTGCTGAGCACGGTTCTCTCTATCTTCTCAGAATAAGTTTTAAGCCTTTTATTTTTTGTTTTCGAGGGGGAAACCTTCAAAAGGTACCCGACGCCGTGGGAGCAACGCAGGGTTATGTGGGGTTTTTACCGCACTAAAACCGGACTAAAAAGGAGGACTCCGGGATCTCGAAACGACTTCAACCGGAATCCTCCGAGCGCGCTGCCCCATCGGGCTCCTCCCAGATGGGCCCACCGCTCCGTCTAATCTTTACGATAGTATGCGACCACACATACCGCCGTCCTTCCCGGGATTGCCTGACCGAACGGTTCGAGCTCCCACTCTAGCCGTCTGCAACCCCGGAAGCCCCTTTTAGTCTCCTCTTACGACAGGCAGGGGATACCGTAGCCCTATTCTGACCCCGAGGCTACAGGGACAAGTTTTAAGCCTAGTTTACCACGCGCTGATCAAGATATATACTAATAGGTGATAGACATTAATTGGTAGACTGATCATAAATTTGATAACTGTTTGTAGAGAACACTCAGGTGTGTAAGGTTTTTTTGTGCATATAATTATAATTATATTGTAAAACACGTAATGTTAGGGAAATCAGTGACGTGTACCTGGAATTCAAACCATGAAGCCTCGTTTGAGAGGCCAAGTATAAGGCCATTTTCAAAAATAATTGAAGATTTTTTGGGTGCGAATCTGAGCCCTTCCAAAGCTGCGACAGCTTATGAATTACGATAATGGTACCCTTATATATTACGTGAGGTAATTTACTTCGAGCCCTTATAACGGAGACTTTATGAGATATCTTTGTGACAGGTGTTGAGTCGATGAACGTATATGCTTCGACTGAGGTACCTCGGCCAGACCTATTTCTAGCGTGAAGCAGTTCTTGCGTTTCGGTGGAAGGGTGTGACTGATTGCTCACTTTTAACACGTTCACTGCGTTAGTCAAATTTGATGAATTTCAGTGGGTGCGTCATGGGGTCTATTAGACCCGAAAGACAACTCGCCTCCGTTGCGTTGGTGGGTCGAAAAGACCTGTTCGACTTATTTTGGTTTAGAAGGATTTATCTTTATAGGTTCAAAGTTTACTGGTTTATTTTTATAGCAATATTTAGATAAATTAACAATCAATAAAAGGCTGAAATCGTAGGTGAATGCACTGAATAGTTTCTTTGTAAATGAAGAAATTGCCTGGCGGATCTTTACGACCCGCTATCCGCACTGGTCAGCAAAAGTGTCAATATATTTTAGTGTTGAGTAAAATTAAAAAAAGCAATATCGATAAAACTATTTATGTATCTTTTAAATATAAAGATAGCATAAACAATTATGAGATAGTATTAGATGCATGATTTTCATTATAACATTCTCGAAATGTCTTTTTACATGAATTACACTTTTTAACTTTATTGTCGGCCTCTTTGCTGCTTAGTGTTTGCCTTAATTTATTGTAATATCCTGAACAATTCCGGTTTCTGTTACTCATAGTTAAGTTATGAACTGTTCCTACCGTAGATGTTGGTAAAGTTGATGTTGAATCCATTTTCGGAACCAATGTTTTCTTCCTCAGTGACACATTTGAGAACCTGTGTATTAAATGTTCAATATTCCTTTTTGGTCAATTTGTTTTCATTTTGTAAGTTGTACACTATCAAGACATTTAAAATAGCCATTCAAAATAGCAATTATAACAATTTGAAGACTAGTGTATATATCATTAGGTATGTTCCACTTATCTATTATCGTTTGTTTTGGAGAACTTTGAGTTTCTTTATTTTCCTTAGGGTTTTTACCTTCACGAGACTCAAACAACATTTTAATGGATCACTTCATGTTACGAACACTGAATTACTCCTTATTTGCATAAAAACTTATCTAACGTTGCGGACGTCACTAGATCAACTAGCATGTAATCTAGTGCGGATATAGGGTCATCGGGCATCGGGTCGTTACGACCCCATAGACGCACTAGACACGTATAAATTTTTGCTTCAGTCGGCATCGGGTCGAAATGACCCGATGCATTTTTTTTGTATTTATATTATCTATTTAACGAGGCTATTTGAAAACACTAACCATCTCATTCATATTCATACTGAGACCTGAGATATCTGTCCCGCACTAGCTGTTGGAACAGTATTTTTTGCGCCGCACTGAAGGAAAGTTGAGCATCGGATTTAATCGACCCGATAACGCACCGAACGTGTTAAATAAAGCGACAATCATGGCTTTGGGAGTAGCAACGCATCTGTAATTGACAAATAGAACCACTATTTTATATGAAGTTACTTATAAATGTCCTTTGACGGACTTAAAAAGTTTATCATACTCCATATAAGTAATATTTATACTTATATACTTATTCTTATCATATTATAAAGGCGAAAGTTTGAGAGTGCCTTTGTTTGTAACTTCTTCACGTTTAAACGGCTGGAGCGATTTTTATAAAATTTGGTACGGATTTAGTTAACACTCTGAGTTAACATATATGCTACTTTTTACTGTGGGATTTATCGTAGGAAAATATCTTATTGTCACGGGACAATCGATACATAGATTTTTTAACGCGGCCGAAGCTGCGGGGTTCAGCTGATTACAGCTTACTAGCTAGTAATGGCTAAATATTGACCAATATGATACCTAGGAAAAGTACTCAAAAATACAAATTCTTTAACTTCTCTTTCGTTTTTCAATAAATAGGGAAACTATGGTGTTCACCATATTTTTAAACCATTTATCACCAATCCTCTTTATTATGTATTCTGTTCAATGCCACTGGGCTCAAATAAACACACAATTTCTTATTCATCTAAAGTACATATTTCTTTTAAGAAATGCCTGTCACAAAGAACAGAATAGCCACTAACAAAAGTTTTAATAAAATTTTGTCACACAAACAATTTTCTCGAGACCCTTTAATGTAATCTGGAACCAGTAATGCCTGTTTCGGTCCCACTAAGACATTCCTCGAGAAAATCCTAAATATCGTTAGTGGGATTACATCTGAAGGGCGAATGTGTTACGGATTACGTTTGGGGTGAAAAGGCTGGAGCAAAATGTCTCGTTAATTTAATATTTTGATATCTGCAACAATTTATTTTAAAAACTACATGTTTTTTACATAATATTGAATGCTCATGCAGTCTATCCGATGGTAAATTTGCCAGGTGGTAGAACCACCACACAGAGTAGTTAGATGGGATTTTGTACTACGTGCATAAGTTAGTTTCATTGGCGGCAGTCATCACTGGACTGCATGCTCGTCTCCTACCTCTTCATAAGAAAGGTGATTTTCAAGCTGGTAGAACCAGTGCAGTTCGAACGGGGAAGTACCACCGCCACACCTATTTCTAGCATGAAGCATTTCTTGCGTTTTGATGGAAGGGTGTGGTTGTCGGACACCTCTATATGAGGCGACCATCTTAGTAATGGAGAATAGCAATGCATCTGTGATTACAGATAGAACCTATGTTCTATATGAAGTTGTTTACTGATGTCCATGGGCAGCAGTGACCACATACTATCATGTGAACTGCATGCTCGTTTGGTACTTTGATCAGATAAAAAAAATATAGACACTGCCACACATGAACATTTTTCAACGCAAGATAAAGTCAGAGACTTGCTTGAGGTTGACCACAGATGCGTTGGTATTCCTCAAAACTAGTCAATACGTCTCTGGCCTCTGATCCGATTTCTATCTTATGACCAGAACACTGTTGTTATTAGGTTAGGTTGGGGAAGAGTTAATCAGCTTCATGCTCCACGCGAGGGGGCTACGGGAGCGGCTAGGCACCGGCGGGTTCGCGGATGAATGCGTAAACGTGCCTGTGTTCCCGCCGTACGGTGTGAGGAAAAAGCACAGTGGGGGTTTAGCCGGTAAGAGTCCGGCATAACCCAGCTGCTGCCCCGGGCTGCTGGGTATCCATGAGGATTGCCCACTATAAAAAAAGGTTAGTGAATGGGTTTGGCGTTGGTGCTACCATAGTCGAAACAAAAAAAGGATCCTATCACCTGCAGACTTTACCTAACGATAACTCTGTTGAGATTTCATTTGTCTAGAATATTTTTATTCATTCTTGCCATGAACAGCTTCGTATAAATTTCAGAAAAACTGTCCGAGGTAACCTAACCTAACCTAACCTAACAGTGACTCACTAAAAAAAACAGTGGGCGGCAGAATTGTCTGCTACCAAAAGTTTTAAATTACGAGTTTCCCGCATTTGTATTTTTAAGTTATACTAATAGAATAATAGACTTTAAATTATGTAAGCTCCACTAAACTTTGGAAATTGCAAAACTGCCTTTCAAAAAATTGAGTAGGCATATGCTTATAGTGAAACCGTTGAGTCGTGCATCGCCAATACATCTCGCTAAGCAAATTATAAAACAAAAATAATATCATACAGGCCCCAATTCTATTGGATCCCTCATGGTTCAGCGGTCCCGAATATTGGATCGGCTCAGGCTTTATCCAATTCGAGATCCTTGGGGAATGCGATCAAAAGACAAGTAACACCCTTTTCTCACCTTTTACTCGGATTATGTGGATTTTTTTAAACTATTACTCTTATTTGTTCTAATGCCTGGCTTGAAAAGACTGCGATTGTTCGTGAGAAGTATAGTAAAATATATTTATGTGTATAAATCGTCAACTCATTATTGTCACACTATTGAGCACGAGTCTTCTCTCGGAATGAGAGAGTTTTAGGCCAGTGTCCACCGCGCTGGTCAAGTGCTAATTAGTGGACTTCACACTTCTCCGAGAACGAAGACCCGCGTGGCGGAGCGGTTACCATACCGGTCTGACGCGCAATGGGTGCCGGGTTCGATTCTCAGCCAGACAGGTATTTGAATGACTCAATTATGTAATCAAAGATATTAATCTATAGAAGGGTCAAAGATATATGTTTGCGCAGGCAACACCTTTGATTGAACAAGCTACAAAAGTAGCTTGTTCAATCAAAGCTTGTTCAATTCATCATCAAATCGTTTGACTGAACAAGCTACAAAAGTAGCTTGTTCAGTCAAAGGTTGGCCAATAGAAATGTTAATATAGTTTCTACGTAAGAAAATCTAGGCTCCACAAGCCAATACAACTGTAAGAAAAAAAGGTTAGTCAATTAATTCCATACATTAGAGAAAATAACTTATAAGACGAATAAACATTTATAGGAACATAATATGTATGGGCTAAAAACAATCCTAAGTCAGAGATCGAAATATGGACTGAATTGAAAGCCAATCACTCCATATTCCTTATTAAAACGAATGAATAAGCGACTAATGAATGTAGCGAGACGGTTTTGAGCTGGATGCATTTGTTGCGAACTTTTGACTAATGATGGAAACTATGGTAAACTTCCCAATTCAATTGCAGAGTAGAGTTTAGAGAATAATCTGGTTAAAATGATTTTATTCCAATAGGCTATTTGAAGGGTTTTTAAAATCCATTTTATATTATCTAGCAGAGTTTAAGGAACCCAGTAAAAGTTGTTTTTTTTTAATTTTGGTACATATTTGCTGAAAAATATCAAATTAAAAATTCAATATTTAAATAGCGCGCAAAAACGCTACTTTGACAATATGGCAGGTTGGTTAAACGAAAGTTTACAAGCAAGTGACGTCATCATAAACCCGCCAAATCAGGAGCATTTTGTGTCACGTGACAAACGTTTAAAAAATGCATTTTTATTTAAGGATTTTTAATTAAATTTAATTATTATTTTCAACTTATGTTAATAAATAACCATTCTTAAACTCATAATATATACTGATAACAGTAATTGACACTTAATTTTTCGCATTGTCAAATAGCCTATATTATCGAGGAACTGATACATTTTAATATGCAACTCGTACTTACGATAAGCAGTTTTTGAATTTTTTTTGCTGATATTTCGATCCAGTTACACCGATCGATCGATCGATCGAAGACTGTTTTATGTGAGGTCATGTCATCATAATAATGTAATTGTAGTTTCTCTAAATTAGCGTAGTACATATTTTTTTATTCTAATTACGCATGTATGCATGATATCTTTTCGTCATCTACAAAATATAATAATGATTGCGTGAAAATATAATTATTGCGTTGCATTTAATTTTTTCTTTGTTTCTTGTTTCCCTGCAAATATTCACAAACGCGGTCGCGTTTGACAAGTTCAAACGTCAAACGAAGCGAGTATGTCTTTACTGTGATAGGAGCGGTTATTTGTAGGTTATGAAATTTTATTACTTACACACAACGTATTATCCTCAAATAATAATTTATAATAGTAGATTATAATTCATATATCTCAAATCAATTAATTACAATCAACTATATAATGAAATAAATTTGAAATTAATAAAATTCGATAGCACAAACCATAGTGCCCCCAATTCTTAGACTTTTCGCTTTCGCTCGATGAAAACCTGACATCCAGTAGACGTCAAACTTGCTTACACATCGCTTGACATTCAGTGAATCTCAAACGATTACATTTATACTACCAAAAAGATTTTTTCTTAGGTTAACATTAAATAAAATAATAAACGTAATGAAGTTATGAATTATGTTAATTCAAATGGTGATGAATAATAAGAATATAAACTCGTATCAAAGGAAGAGATGTGCGCAGGAACTTGAATGGAATATTATGTAGGTACTTTTTTATTAAGTACCTACATCGTGTTATTTTAATTGAATGCGTAGTATGATAGATGCCTATGTAGGGAAGTATAAGATGAGACGAAGCGAAAGCGTGATTTGCGATAAAAATGTGCGCGCATTTCGTTAGTGCTTGCTCATATTAGCGTTGCCGATCGATAGTCGACTATCGATGATTAATCGATAGTCTATCGATAGCCAGGATAACGCAAGATTATCGATGGGCCTATCGATATTATCGATACTATCGGTAGTATCGATAGCTCAGTTCGAAGCAATACTATCGCATGAGTGCAATACAATCGATACTACCGATAATATTGTTGCTCGCGAGAACTAGACTATCGGTACTATCGATAGTATCGTTGCTAGTAAATCAAAAATTGTCAACACTATCGATGCTATCGATATGATCGATTATTTTGGACTATCGATTGTTTACTAATTTACAATAGTATTGTTAGCAATATTAAGGTATAGTAGTCGGAAAACAAAGTTAATGGAATAATATTTAAATAATGTTATAATGCGACAACATTACGTATTTACGTACACAAACTATGGAGGCCTTTAATAGTCCTCGTTTAATTACATTACTTTTAAAACAAACTCAATACTATTTCAAATTGCCAAACTATCGACGGTGCCAAATTGTCGATACTATCGATTCTTTCAATATTTTTAATAATTTATGATCACAATACTATCGGTAGTATCGATACAATCGACAATCCATTCTTCTTGAGCAACAATACTTTCGATAGTATCGCTCTCATCCGATAAAATTGCCTTATTTTGAACTATTGATAGTATCGATAGTATGGCTGTTTTAAGATGAAAACTATCGATTGAAAAACTATCGATAGTTCGGCAACACTAGCTCATATACTACTGTTTTGCTTTTGTAGTCTATGCAAATTGTGTACCTAAGAAGAGATTGATAAGAATGAGCTTTCTCTTGCCTTCTTTATAAAGGTGTTTATCGCTATGCATATTTTATTTCTCTTCAGTTATTTTGTCATCATTTTAGAATTATGAAAGCTATTACAATTCTACGTTTATTGTTGCAAGTAGACATAATAATAAAAATAGTCTGGACTACTAAAAATAAAAATTGCAACGTTTAAATATTTTAACACTGATTTTATTTTGAGCGAAGTGGTTTGAAGTAGCGTACACTGTAGGCGGTTAATTAACTACTAAATAGATAATTTAGTAGTTATTTAACCCCACAAACAAATATCATATGTAGGTACCTATCATAAAAAAATATCCAATCTTTTAGACAAATTCATTGCTTATCCCTCTTTGTTGTAGTATTTATTTTTTGATTCATTATGCCGGGCGCTAAGAGCACGACCACTAATATTAGGCCGGGCGGTCAAAAGATTCAATTTAAACTAATTCGCAATTTCTCTAAATGAAGGGAATTTCCAAATGAAAGCCATTCAAGAATATTTTTATTCAATATGCAATTATTCTGAAAAAGATTATTATTTGTGTTGTACTCCCAAGTTGTTATTAGTAAAATTGCGAGTTCATGCTTCTTCTATGGTTGTCTTCATGCTGTAGGTATATTGTAGGCATTTATGCTGTATATTATTTTCATACTACATGTTCTGACGGAAGGTTAACCTAACGGAGATGAACGTATTGTCAATAAGACCTCATCCAGCGGAGTTATCAAACAATCAATTCTTAATTTACATAATATGTTATTATATGAAAATATAGATTATCTACTAGCTGACTGGCGACCTGCGTTTCGCCATTCACTCTTTAATTAATGGATCTAATAGTCTTATTGCAGTTATAAACCCATCATTTAGAATATTTGATACAATCCAATATAACCATCTAATAGAGGATACTATTTGTTCTTAACATCAATCTTCAATCCAAAATACAAAAATAAACATAATAAAGTATCCTTGTTTTAAGTAGCGAAGTTATTCTTACACTTATTTCACCTGCAAAAATAAAACAGCAGTATGTGATTAATTCAATTGAAATCTGTAAAAGGATACATTTATTTTATGGGCTAATAAATCCCAATCATTTGAATCAAGATTAAATTTACACACTGCTACAAAGTATGTTAATACTGTTGTCAAATAAATTAACTATTATTACATCTGGTAAATATGCAATGAGAATCCATATAGTTCATATGGAATTCGCTTTGATTTGGTAACATTATTTCTTTTATAATTGTGGGGCAAGGGCTGCATGCAGAGTTAGGAATATCTGGCACACTTAGTAAAATTGTGTGTTCATACTGTATGTTGTCATCATTCTGTACATTTTCTTTATGCTGCACGTTCTCTAAATGTCGACCAAATTCTAAGTATGTTGACATAACTGTCGACCAGACCTCACCCAGCAGGAATGGCAAACATACTTGGTTCTTATAACCTAAAACATTTTTATGAGAGATTAATAGCCGATGTCCATTAGAGGCAGTGGCCACTTACCACTGGACTTTAAGCTCGTTTTTTACTTTAATAGTTATTTTAAAAAATACTATAAATACTAAAGCTTTACCGGAAATATTGCAGTAAATGTAAAATTCATTGGTCTGGTACAATTAGTGCATACCATAGGGTGGCCCATTAAATATTTGTTGCCAGTTTCTCTTCTTATTAGCAAAAAAAAATGTGTGACAAATATCCATCTCTTAGGTACTGAAATATTTAATGAAATATTATCATATTTAAAAGGTTAAGGTGTCACACAATCACAGTTTCTGACGAAGAGCCGCCACAGTGTTTTCATGCGAGCTAGACAGTTGTTTGGAGTCACCAAGTGTAGGACCGAGATGGGGTCATCAATGTGTTAACACTGGAAGGCTCGCACTATCAGGTGCAAAACTTGGCGAAGCTTGATGCTATCCCTAGTGCGCCGGTACCTGTCTCTTCGTAGCAGACAGCTCCAAACTCTAGTAAAGCCCACGATGGAAAAGAAGTTACTCACACTAAACGTCTCCAAAAAAATAAGTGATTTGGCTGTTATGTGAGTTCCTTCTGCGTCTTCTGTCTCATAAATATTACATTATTTTTTCCTCAGACTTTATCACTTGTATCCTTTGTCATTTGTCATATTTATCACTTGGCCAGCGCGGTGGACTATGGCCTAAACTCTCTCATTCTGAGAGAAGACCCGTGTCCAGCAGTGGGACAATAATGGGTTGACGACAATGTTTACCTTATTTTTCATCTCTTCGATAACAATGTTTACATTTGTCTACGTCAGTTGCGCCGCTCATTGAAAACAATGTATTACAATTTTGTACGTTTTTTTTTTAATTTACTTTATTTAATATTTTCATAAATACAGAACATTATTAGAAACATAAAATTAAAAATAAATTAAACCAATTTTATACGTTTTACTTTTTTAAACTAACATCTGTCAAATTAACTTAGAACGATCTATGGACTCCAACGTTTTGGCCCATTTGTCACAATGTACAATCAGTTTAATGTTGTTTAAAAATCTTTAGGTAGTAGTTCATGTACCTATATGCCTATAATTACTAATAATTTATGTGTGATATTTGTTTGTGTAAATTTAATTTAAATGATTTCTTTCTATACTGCTGGTAGGTAATGAAATGAAATGAAACGTTTTTATTTTGTATAGGCCTACGGGGGCACTTAATAAAATATTTTTCCTCTATCTCTTAAATTACTTTTAAAATTATTTTTCAATTTTAGTTTATGGAAATACGAAATTATAACTAAAAAAACTGAATAAAGTGAAACGGCATTGATTTATCGATACATTCGGTTCATGTAGATGACCGTAACGTAAACAGCGCCATCTAATATCTCAAACATATTACTATTTCGATTTGGCGGTAAGGTGGCGTATCATCGCAGAATATACTGAGAATACTGAGATAGCTTTGTATTACTTTAGTAACTTAAAAGGATATACAGGGTGTAAATGACAGCGTACCGAATATTAAAAATATGGATTCCTGACACGATTCTGGTGCTTATGGCGTTGGAATTTTTCATCGGATTTTCCTCGGATTTTCCATTTTTTTATGCACTTTTTTTTACTGCATAATGCAACATGAATTTAAAAGAAAAACACTCATTATAGTGTTTTTCACGAAAACTAGCAATGTATAATGAATGCGCTATCAGCTGTTCGACGTCCGGTCAATGACGCCGCGCGGCTGAGGCCGTGCGGCGGGCCGCCCTGCGCTCCGCCGCACCGACTTCCACCAATTTAGGAACCAAGTTTCCAAAAAACATTCAATACCTAATTCAAACATTTTAACGCAAATAATAACTGAAAACATTATTCGGAAAAATACTAAATACCTATTCTTTAGTTTATTTTTGTGTACCTAATGATTGAAAACTTCTTCATTTACTTAGGGCAAATAAAAATAAATCACAAATAATGATTAACATTTTAACGTATTTGTTTCAGAAGCAAACATAAGGGAAACATCATTAAAGAAATGATGTAGGTACTTATGTATCATGCAAAATTCTATTCCACATACACAGTACACTCACACATACAGCGCGGTGTGGCTCTTCAGTCCTTTGCCGAAAGGCGGGATTAACGCCGCACACAGAATAAACAATAAAAAGATAACTCAATGTGGCTAATAAAGTACTTGTTCTCCGTAGGTCATGTACTCGAGATGAGAGTTTCTGTGATAAGAATATCAATAGTTATTGATTGATATTATAATAGCTTCTTATACTTTCGTTTTTTTTATGTTGTATGTTGTTATTTTATGAAATTTTAATTTGCTTTTATGTATTTAAAGTATTTAGAATCTTGAAGTAAACCAGTCTAATTTGAACTAACATGAATAATGTTTATAATGTACCTAATTTGGTATTTTATTAAAATTACAACCAACGAGTGGACAAGTAAAAGTAATTGATTTGTCAGTTTTAAGTTAAAGGTTGTGTCATATCTGAATTTAATTGAATCTGTGTAATGCACTCGCTTAGTAGTAACTCGTCACTGAGCGGCGTATTGGCGGTTTTCTTTGATAGTTCGGATATTATTTAAAATTTGAAAAATTGTCACAGTTCGTGATTTTCGCTTGCGGAAGACGGATGCTCTGCAAATTTATGTTTCGTGTTAGTCGTGTCGTGTGTGAACTGTTATTTATTATTACTTGTTATTGCTTTAGTTTTGTGTTTTTATTGTTATTTAGTTTTTGCAAAATGCAGTTCAGTGCTCGTGAATACGGGGAAATGCTAATGTGTTATGGTGAAGCACGTGGGAATGCACAGCAAGCTCTGCATCTGTACATACAGAGGTACCCTTATGCTCGCCATCCAACGGACAGTCGTGTGATTACTCGGGCGTACCAACGAGTGTTGGATAATCAGCCGATTGTACCGCAGCAGGAAGAATGTTGAGAGCACGTGTGGTGGGTAATGTTTTGGAAGCCGTGCGTCTAAATCCGCGCTTAGGTACACGCACCGCAGCTCGAGTATTGCGCAATCGGCACGGGTCTTAGTCTAGGTAGGTATTAAGTTAATAAAATAGAATAAGCGATTTGTTGTTAGATGCGTGCGGGGAATAACTACTTATAATACAATAAGAGATCGGCGATCGGTACGCGGGTTGTTCGATGTACATTGCGCGCTCAAAAATGACCAACTCGGGAACCAATAATTTCCGAGGAAAATTGATGAGTTATTTTTAGTTCATTTAGTGTCACAAATCTACCATTTAAGTTTTCGGTACGCTGTCATTTACACCCTGTATTTATATCTGGTTATAATATTATATTGTCGCTCATATGAAACGTTAGCTCATATAAAATTTTAACAAAGCGCCATCAATACATTCGGTTCATGTAGATGACTGTATCGTAAAGAGCGCCATCTAATATCTCATATACATTATTTGGTAAGATTCCGTATCAACGCAGAATATACTGAGATGGCTATGTAATAGGTACTTTAGTAACCTTTGATCACCAATATTACCGATCGAAGGTAGTAACTTATACTTATTTTTAGTCATGATATTAGATTGTAGCTTATGTGAAACGGTTGTAATTTTAACAAAGCGCCATTACTTACTTAATCAAGTTAACAGATAACATTACACCATCTGTTATTAGGATTATGCAAAGTTAACAGCTGAAGCTAAAAAAAATATTTGCAATTAAACCTATAAATTAAGATATAAACTATCCTATCTTTCAAGTTGGATCAAAATGCACACGTTGTGTAAATTTGATTATAATCGGTTCAGAGTTTAAGAGTCCATTGCGGACAAATAAAGTGACACGTAATTTATTTATATTAATATGTTAAATCTAAGTTCAGACAAGCCCTCTCGAATAGCGCTAATCGCGATGAAATAGGGCAAACCCGATCAAAAGTTATGAGAGGTTTTACATATTTATATATATAAATACATACAGACATAAACACAACATCATAAAAAATCATAGGAGAACCTTCCTCGGACGTCTAAAGATCGAAATTCGATTGGAAACTCGATTTATGTAAAACGGAGTAAAACCAATAACTTCCTGACTTTCGAAAATTTTCAATTATCTTAGCAACAAGTTTTACAAACCTTTACAAAAAGATGTAAAATCTTATCAAAAACAGTTTCACTGTAAAAATAGCACAAGTTCAAAGTCATCAAATTGTTGAAAAACAATCAAAAAATTTACAAAAAGTTATGAAATACAAACACAAAAAACCCAAGTTATGATTTTTTGATAATTTAATATTGAAAAAGTTTTGTTGCAACCTTAAAACTTAACAAAAATTGAACTTGGCGTGCGTCCTTCAGTACCGCAAATTTGCTTGGATGTATTGCAAGTCATTTCTCAATACCGTTCTTATTCCTTTACTTTCATTTTATTTATCTTAGTGGGAAGTGTGAGATAATTTTCACCTGGGTCAGTAGTTACGCTGCATTCTTACAAGTAGATAATAATACTGAACACAGAAAAAAATCTTCCAACATATTTTCAGCTCCGTATCGTACTCCGTATCAACTCAAATCGTATCCATTCAGTTTTCGATACAATTATGTAATATTGACGTGATAATTATACAAATAAGTTAAACTGCTCAGTTCCTGCCCAGAAATCAGCATGTGCTCACTCCATATATTTGTATATCTATGAATATGAATGGAAAGTAATATGAATGGATCCTAAAAAATTGAGGTTCACAAGGACGCACGCCAAGTTCAATTTTTGTTAAGTTTTAAGGTTGCAACAAAACTTTTTCAATATTAAATTATCAAAAAATCATAACTTGGGTTTTTTGTGTTTGTATTTCATAACTTTTTGTAAATTTTTTGATTGTTTTTCAACAATTTGATGACTTTGAACTTGTGCTATTTTTACAGTGAAACTGTTTTTGATAAGATTTTTATAACTTTACTTCGTAGAACGCTGTACGTAAATTTGACTCAAATAGTTCCAATTAATACATTTCATAAAATTCAATTGTAATTTTCTATATTATGGGACCGGTGATAGTGAAAACCAAAATTTTTTTTTCTGCTAAATCACCTGTAAACAATGAAAAACACAAGCCTTTGCAACGTCTAGCAGAAATGATCAAGACTTTTGGAACCAATGCTAATTAGAAGAGGCATCCTTCTCAGCGCTGCGTGGGGGTCTCCTGGATCTCCAACGAAATACAACCGGAGTCCTCCGAGAGCGATGCTTATTTCAGGCTCTTCCACACATGCCACCGTCCATCCCGGAGTCGCTTGGTTGGATGGCTCGAGCACCCACTCTAGCCGCCGCAACCCCGAAAGCCCTTTTTAGTCGCCTCGTACGACAGGCAGGGCATACCGTAGCCATATTCTGGTCCCCGGTCTACAGAGACAAGAAGTGGCATCCTACGCAAAAGTTTATTTCCTACGGTAATGTGCCCCAACTAAATTATGTAACTCCGCCTTATAACAATGGTCAAATACTAATCGCCATCAAGTACCTACTAATTTAAATAAGGCTGAAATTCTTGCTGTACAATTCGACGTCACGCCCGTATTTCAATAAACCAAATTTTTTTCAATTCCACAAAATCGTCATGAATTTGAAAATATGGCGAAGCGAATAACCGTTCGCACAAATCGGATTACGAGCGACAAGGCCACTTCAAGGGTTCAACCCTCTTCAAGCTAACGTTATGAAGACGAGCGAAGCACTGTTTGTGTTCGGTGGAGCCGTTGTTTCACGTTATGTTATCTGCGGAATATTTTCAGGTCATGTGAGAGTACATCATTGTGATATGAATGTTTTTGAAAGGTTTCTCTCATCATTTATGATAATTGAGATGGATTGGACCTCTCCAATCTCCAATGCAAGTGATAATTGAGCTACTAGAAAAATAACGTAGCAATTATGGATAAGTAGCGCGTAATATAATTTCATATATATTGCATAATGATAAATGGGGTTGGACCCTAATGTTTTATTATTAATTAAATTAAAGTATAATACTTTATTCTGTCCGCTTTTTGACATTACGCCGTGCACTGGTAAAAGTAGTGCAACTACAGTGTTAACTAGGTACTGTAAGCTCGTAAAATTAATACAATCCGGTAGATATGAAACAGATGTTTTATCATCTCAGGAGGCTTTTTTGTTTACCTTTGATTCTGTTATATTTGACACTAATTCACCCCGCGGTTTCATCAAAAAAGATAATATTACTTAACCAATAACCTTTTTCAATTCCACAAATTCGTCGTGAATTTGAAAATACAGCGAAGCGAATAACCGTTTCGCACAAATCGGATTACAGCGACAAGGCCACTTCAAGGGTTCAACCCTCTTCAAGCTAACGTTATGGAGACGAGCGAAGCGCTGTTTGTGTTCGGTGGAGCCGTTGTTTCACGTTATGTTATCTGCGGGATATTTTTAGACCATGTGAGAGTACATCATTGTGATATGCATGTTTTGAAAGGTTTCTCTCATCCTTTATAGGATGTAAGTGATAATTATGACGACCCGCGTGGCGGAGCGGTTAACTTACCGGTCTGACGCGCAATGGGTCCCGGGTTCGATTCCCGGCCGGACAGGTATCTGAATGATGAGTTTAGATTCAAGTTCTGGGTCTGGGTGTTTGTGTTTCCGTCTTTGTGTGTCCATGGCACCCACGACACAGGAGAAAATCCTACTGTGGGGCTATGAGTGTAGAAAGCGTAAGCGTAATATCACTACATAGTATAATAAAAAAAAATACCTATACATGAAGAATCCTCTTTTCTTTGGGAAGTTCGCCGGGTCAACTAGTAATTTCTTATATTACATAATGATTAATGGGGACCCTTATGTTTTTTTGATTAATTAAATTAAAGTTTATTCTGTCGCTTTTTGACATTACGCCGTGCAGTGGTATAAGTAGTGCAACTACTGTGGTAACTACTGTAAGCTCGTAAAATTAGTACAAGACGATTGATATAAAACAGATGTTTTATCATCTCATAAGGCTTTTGTTTACGTTTGAAACAGTTATGTTTTACACTAAATCTGCCCCCCGGTTTCAGCAAAAAAAATAATATTACTTAACCAATAACCTTTTTCAATCCCACAAGTTCCTCGTGAATTTGAAACTATAGCGAAGCGAATAACCGTTCCGCACAAATCGGATTACGAGCGACAAGGCCACTTCAAGGGTTCAACCCTCTTCAAGCTAACGTTATGAAGACGAGCGAAGCACTGTTTGTGTTCGGTGGGGCCGTTGTTTCACGTTATGTTATTTGCGGGATATTTTTGGGTCGTTTGAGAATACATCAGTGTGATGTATAGGTTTTTAAAAGGGTTTTCTTATGTTTTACAGATAGATAAGTGAATATTGAGCAACTAGAAAATCGTATAAAATAATTAAATTATAGTTTTTTTGTTTTTGATAGGAGTAACAAACGAGCATGCAGTCCACCTGATGGTAAGTGGTTACTGTCGCCCACGGACTCCGTAACTAACTTCGTATAGAACATGGATTCTATCTGAAGCCAATCACAGATGCGTTGCTACTCCCGAGGACTAGGAAGGTCGCCTTATATAAAAAAGTCTGCCAGCAACCACACCCTTCTATCGAAACGCGAGAAATGCTTCACGTTAGAAATAGGCGCGGCGGTGGTACCTACCTGGGCGAACTATACTGGTTCTACCACCTGGTTGATAGTATTTCGACTAATTATCCTAAACCTTATTAATATTATAATATGCAAAAAAATGTGAATATATGTGTGTTTGTTATTGGTTAATTCACGAAAAAAACTACTACTACTACTACTTTTTGCTTATACAGTTATTTTGTTTTCCAATCAATCATTTTTGTAAATATTTGATATGCACACATAGACGTGGAAAAATTCGTAAATGTATGTATAATAATATATGTACGTGTGTATTTTACTTGTCTATTTATAACATTCAAAACATATTTTAGTTCACATTTGTTTTTGAAACACATGACATTTTCGAACTGTTTTTAATAGTCATAGTAACTGACCGACATTTAATAGTGTGGATTGGATTGGGAATCGAACTAACCGAGGCAGAAACATGACAGCTCTATTCGGAATTTCAATCGGAGTCGCACAAAATTTGGAAAAGTGCACGACTCAATTTTGGTGAATTTTAGTTTTTCGTGAATAACTATTAAACTTAACTAAATAGGATAACCATTTTCAATACGTAATTTATAAAATGTCAAAGTGTAGCGTATCCTGCCAAACGTGCTCCTTATTAAGCCAAATGTAGGGCAGGATACTGGAGCTAACTTTTGTTACCCATGTAAAAACAAGATGGCAAATAAAAAAAAAAGATATACAAAGAAAAAAGACAAACCCACTGAGTTTCTTGCCGGATCTTCTCAGTCGAGGTCGTGTTCCGATTCGGTGGTAGTGTAAAAAAAAATAAGTAACTGACAATTTGTAAGCGCCCCCGAAGGCCTATGCAAAATAAAGACATTTCAATACCAATTGCATAGTAGATCCTTGCATTGCATTGCATCGCATAGTAGATCTTAAGGTAATAAAAAAAAAACTGATTAAATTAATTTATTTTTACGCAAGCTATCGTGTTTCAAACAAAAAAGGGTTTATTGGCGAGAATTTTTCTTTTTCTATTTCAATAGCTTCTTCCGCTTTTATTATCTTAAATCAATTTTTACTAGTGACAGAATTAATCTCCATTAAATTATCTATAACGAATAAAAGAGATTACGTCGATTACCAATCATGTTAATAATTAAATAGTTGCGGAATCGAGGCTATACGGATTTTTCGGTACTAAAGCACTCTCTTGTACTTCGCATTATTAGTCGTGCAATAGCTGTGTTCCGACAACGCTATTGTAAAAGCAGAAAAATTGGAACGATATTTTGATTCCCAATGTTTTTAATTAACAGAATGTTTATTACATTTCAAAACAGAGACGAATTATTTCTGAGTAATAAAAGCAGCGTTAATGTTTTATTTTGTTTAAATATATTTTTTGTTTTATATGGATAGCAGAGTGCTATTTGCGTTGAATGCAGCTTAATTTTAATTTGAATAGTGTGGGGAATTGAGATATACTTATCTTAGGCATTTAAAGTTTTTCATGTGGTAGAATCAGTGGTAGTTCGTCCAGGTTAGAAATAAATGTTTGAAATGTAGTTGCTTACAGATATCCATGGGCGGCAGTGACTATTTACCATCATGAAAATTTTAATGGTGGTAGAACCAGTGTAGTTCGACCGGATCATTTCTTGCGTTTCGATGGAAGGGTGTGGTCGCCGGCATACTCTTATATGAGGCGACTATACTAGTCCTCGGGAGTAGCAACCCATGTCTGATTGACTCCAGATAGAAGGTAACTACGTTCTATGTCTGATTGACTCCAGATAGAAGGTAACTACGTTCTATGTCAAGTCTGCCACTTCAGTCTTCTTTATAAATATTACTAGTTGACCCGGCGAACTTCGTTCCGCCTAAAAGTCTAAAATCTAAAATGATCAGTGTTCTAACACTATATTATGCATGTATTATACACAAACACCTTCCTCTTGAATCTCTCTATCTGTTATAAAAACTGCATTAAAATCTGTACCGTAGTTTTAAAAATCTAAGCATACACAGGGACAGACAGCGCGAAGCGACTTTTTATACTATGTAGTGATTATACAAAGCACAAATTCAATAACTTTGATACAAATTTTCGTAGCAACGACCAGTTGAAACAGCTATAATTCATTCGTGATATCTAGTCCAATGATTGGTAATCCAAAACCAATTGCGGCGGAAGGTCGCCATTACAGGCGCAGGCTGGTAACCCAATAGCCAATCAGCGAGCAGGACGCAGCTGAAACTCAATCGGAACGAACAATTACTCTGGACGTTGCGATTTCAATACGGATTCCGATATTGTTGAGTATCCGATGGTTAGGTTTGGATGTGTAATTTTGAGCTGTGATGGAATATTGATTTCGGGAATATACGAGTAATTGGTTTGTGGAAATAACCGTACCCTTAGTATAAGTCTATAATGTTTTCTCAAAACAAGCATTCATCTTTTTTGCTTCTACCGTGCAATGCACATTGCACTCTTACATTTCGTTTTCGGCCATAACTTACAATGTACTTTCAAATGATGAGTGAACACAAGAACATCGCTCATTTTTAAGAAATATTAAAACTCATATTGAGGGTAAAAGTATCTATCTAATCTTACCCGATAGATGTCCTTGAAAGTCAGAGACGACTTATCGAGTACAATGCAACATGGTCTTATTCTACTTCCATTTACTTAATAAATATTACGTAGCACTAAGCCAAAAGATAGTATTTTGCAACAAATTTTAGCATCATCAACCAGTTTTGAAACAGTTATAATTCATCCGTGATATCTAGTCCAGTGATTGGTAATCCGAAACCAATTGCGGCGGAAGGTCGCCATTACAAGCGCAGGCTGGTAACCCAATAGCCAATCAGCGAGCAGGACGCAGCTGAAACTCAATCGGAACGAACAATTACTCTGGACGTTGCGATTTCAATACGGATTCCGATATTGTTAAGTATCTGATGGTGAGTTGCGCCGGTTTGGGTATCGAATTTTGAGCTCTGATGGAATATTTAGTTCAGGAATATATGTACCTATTATTGGTTTGTGGAAGTAACTGTAACTTTCATACGAGTATATTATGTTTTCTCAAAACAAGCATTCGTTTATTCGCTTATGCATTACAATGCACATTATACTCTTACCTTTCGGTTTCGGCCTTAACTTGTAATGTACTTTAGAATGATAACTAAAAGAAGAACAATGCTTGTTTCTAGGAATTAATATAAACTCATACGAAGATAACACGTATCTTTCAAATTTTAGTTGGCAGACGTCTTTGGGCTACAGTGACCACTTACAGGGTAGCCTACATGCTTGTCTGCTACTTCAATTTTCGTTATAAATATTACAAAGCGCAAAGCAGGGTTACCAGAATGCCCGATTTTGGTGAGACATCCCGATCTTTTAGTCAGAATTAAATGTCCCGCGCGAGACAGGCTAGGTCCAAAAAAAGGTCGCCAAATGTTCCGGCTCCCCTTACACCTAGAAGAAAGCTAAAGTTTTTGCCTATGAGGCCACTTTGTACTGCGAGGACTGTTGTCCCGCTTATGACTATGAAATCTCGCTTTTTTCACCCAAAAAGTTTGTAAATCCCGATTTACTGAAAAGAAAATCTGGCTACGCGGGCACAAAGCCACATTTGATACAAAATTTTCGTATTAACATTCAGTTTTGAACAATTACTTTGGATGTTGCGATTTGAATACAGATTCCTATATTGTTGAGTATCCGATGGATAGTTGTGCAGATTTGGATATTAAATTTGGAGCTCTGTGGCATATTCAGTTTGGGAAGTAATTTACGTATTGGTGGAAGTAACATGTTCCAAACTGATAGGGATC
Source organism: Spicauda simplicius (assembly GCA_949699795.1). NCBI lineage: Eukaryota > Metazoa > Arthropoda > Insecta > Lepidoptera > Hesperiidae > Spicauda > Spicauda simplicius. The sequence goes on from OX453068.1 coordinate 1,175,004, forward strand.
TGTGATGGAATATTGATTTCGGGAATATAGGTATTGTTGGTTTGTGGGAATAACATCGTTTGAACTGGTCAGGCGTTGTAATAAGATCACCTGAGAATTTCGGAACATGTTATCCTGTCCTATTTTATATATATTTTTATACTTACGGTCAGAAGTATTAATAACGACTAAGTTTTTTAAGATTTAGAAGCATTAAACGAACATGCAGACCATATGATGGTTAGTAGCTCCTACCATCCGTGGGCATCCATATCTAACCTCAGGTTGGCCACAGATCTCGTTAACCTATTATTGTCCCACTCCTAGGCACTTCTCTCAGAATGAGAGAATTTAGGTCATAGTCCACCGCACTAGCCAAGTGCGAATTGGCCAGTGCGGTGGACTATGGATATGCACATAATTTTAGAAAGATCAGTGCGTGCCTGGGTTTGAACCGCAGACCTCCCGATCAAAGAGCAAGTTTTAATCATTAGGCTATCACTACTCAAACAAAAGGAACATACATACATAGAAACATACATATTCTCGGAAATCATTACTGACGCCATCTTAGTTAACCTGTTCGAAAATAGTAAAGCCAATATCACACGTAGACGTCATACGAGAAACTTCATGTCTTATATAACATTCAGACTAAAAGGGACAAATGAAACAAGTGACATAAACCCTTTTCAGCATTAAAGTCCGCGTGAGAGCATTCCCGTGTTCCGCCGGAATCAACCGATAGTTCTCATAATGAGCTCGCGATGTCACATACTGTTTAGCATGTAGTAGGTAGGAAAAAAACACGCTTTCTTCCCTCATAGCCCCACACTAGAATTTTCTCCTGTGTCGTGGGTACCATGGACACACACAAGATGAATACACAAACACCCAGACCCAAAACGTGAATCTCATCTCATCATTCAGATACCTGTCTGACCGGGAATCAAACCCGGGACCCATCGCGTATCAGACCGGTATGGTAACCGTTACGCCACACGGATCAAATAGGTAGTTAAGTATCTATTGTTATAGAGATATTCAATTATAAAACAGTAATTGAAAAACGAAGGAAGCCTCATGATGAGTGGTCACTACCGCCTATGGACATCTGTAATCTACTTCATACAAAACAGAGGCTCTATCTAAAAGCAATCACAGATGCTGTAACCTTTGGGGCTAAGACAAAAACTGCAGAATATGTTTTCAAAGATGTATTGCCGAAAATTAGTACAAGAATATGAAAATGCAGGCGAGCGGCGGTCGTAGGACAAGATATTTCTCTGACAGGTGTGAGACGGTACATACAAACATACGGTGAAAAAACCTTATCGTCCTTTTGACGCTATATAATTATCACAATGTAGAATTAAAGTATCATTTATATAGACAATATTTTGTATTCAAATAAGTATTGTGCACGATACTGACTTAATTGCAACCAGAATGTAACACCGAGCGACATAGAGCACGTAAAATGCAGGTTTACGTAAAAATCTAGGCCTCTTGAACTAAAATAGAAAAATCAATGGCACGTAGACGTCATACGGCAGATTCATATCATATATAACATTAAAACTAAAAGGGACAAATGAAACAAGTGACGTAAACGCTTTTCAGCATTAAAGTCCGCCTGAGAGCATTCCCGTGTTCCGCCGGAATCAACCGATAGTTCTCATAATGAGCTCGCGACGTCACATACTGATGTCTATATATCGTAGATGGTAGATAGGTATTTAAATATCTATTGTTGTAAAAACATTAAATAATGAAGCAATTATTAAACACATATGGGGAGGAATAGCATATTTTTTTATTCGATTGAGGTAGGAAACAAGCATGTAGTCCACCTGATGGCGAGTGGTCACAGCTACCCACGGAGATCTGTAATCTATAAATAAAACAGGTGCTATCTAAAGTCAACCACAGATGCGTTGCTACTCCCAAGGGCTCAGATGATTCCCTTATATCAAAGTGAATCGACAATCACACCCTTCTATCGAGACGCAAGGACTGTTTAACGCTAAAAACATGTTTGCGGGTTGTACCTCCCTGATCGAACCACGACTATTCTACGGCCTTGTGAGATCTCATCTTAGGGCATGGGTCTTTCCTTAGAATGAGAGTTTAGGTCATAGTCCATCGCACAGGCCAAGTGCGAATTAGTGGACGAATCTTCTATAACCAATATATTCAGCTACTCTTCTTCTACGGCAACTTCAGGCATTAGACATACTGGCAATCCATTATCAGACTATACCTCGCGCTACGATCTATTAGACAAAGCTTGTCAGAAGCACACATAACGCTGAATACGTACTGTTACAACCCTAGATTGTACCCAGCCCTGCTGAGTACTAGATGCTGTGTCAGCGTCTAGTTCGTTAAGCTCTCATTCATAGAGATTCATTTCAGTCAGTCTACTCCAACTCCTCAATCAGAACGGTTGCCAAAAGATCGCGTTCCTATTTTATAATTGTGTATTAAATAAAGTTCTTTTTTTTTAAAAAGGCTTCTTCATAAATCCGTATAACAAATTGGTGGCAGCGGTGGGATACGGAAAATCCTTGGCACCGTTTCTGTAGACTCGCTCCGTATCCTAAAATCAGTGTCGTATCTGAAAATCCGTATTCGTGAAATCAGTGTCCGTCAAATCCGTGTCCGTGAACTCCTTGTGTTGTGCATTAAAACAAAGACTTGACCTGCAACATCCTTTACGACTCGTCCTGTGTTCCTGGAAAGGAAGAAATCTATCGTCCTGTAAAGAAGAAAATGCAGCGACATCATCCTCATCATATCCTGTCTGTATCCTGTATCAATATCTGCACCTGCTACTCCGTCGAAGCCCTGTAAAGAAGAGATCTAATACATCTTCATCATCCTTGTACATCGTGACCATTTCATCTTTGCAACGAGCAACGAAGAAAATATACGCCGAGCCCTGCATCCGGAATGTGGCCGACCGACGCCGTGTCCTTATCAGTCGCCTACGTGTTATTATTGCAGTAAGTCTTTGGTCATTGTTTTGTCTAGGCTAAAGAATTTAGGGTTCAGTGTGTGTATGTTACATATTTGTAACCGTTATTTTATCCTTTGCATTTTTGTTGTGTTTTCTTATGTGTTAATATTTTGATTTATTTAATGTTTCCTAAAGGGTCAAAAACCGAAGATAAAAAACTAACTATAGATATTCCAGCGCTAGATACAAGCGACGAAATCATTACGAAGTCACCTGTTAGTTCTCCTCGCATTACTAGGAAAGCCGCTGCATATCTCGCAATGGCTGAGTTAGAATTAAGTATTTTATTCAGATTTATCAAATCCTATGACGGTAGCAGGGAAACTCTTAATTCATTTATTGTTAATTGCGACAATGCCTTCGATCTCGCATCAGATGCTCAAAAATCTATTCTATTCAAATATATCCTTAGCCAGTTAAATGGTAAAGCGGAAGTTGCTTGCTCCATAAAAGAGTTCACATCCTGGGAGCAGTTAAAAGAATTTTTAAAGACGCAATTCAGTGAGCGCAAACACTATTCACATTTGCTCGCTGATCTCCAAGAGAGCAAGCAAGGTCCGCATGACAATGTTAGCCAGTATGCCCTGCGAATGGAAACCTATCTTTCGCAGCTACTTACAGAAATATCATTATCCACACCTAAAGTTAAATCTAAAGAATTACCCGGCCGTACAGCGGCCATGGAGGATCTTGCCCTCCATCATTTTGTTATGGGGTTGCACCCCCGAATTTCGAATATCGTCAGATGCCTTGCTCCTAAATCATTAAATGAAGCAATTAATCTTGCTATTTCTGAGGAACGCATTCAACAAACGTTATATAGGCGTCCACAACCAGAGCCGAGATCAAATAATAACAATTATAATAATATTAAGGTCAAGTCAGGGTCCGTCAGACCCAGCACGTCTCATTCCGTATCTAAATCCTATAATGTAGCACAACAAGGTTCACAATTATTTTGTCGTTATTGCAAAACCCCAGGACACGATATATCGACATGTAAAAAACGCGAATACAATAACAATCGTTTCAAAATCCAACAAAATCCTTCCTATGAACATAATAATCGTTTCAAAACCCATCAAAATCCAAATTCCTATCGACCTTCTCCACGAGTCAACTTCGTCGACCAACCCAACGAAGAAATTAGCCATGATGAAGTTGATACTCCACTCGATCCTTTAAACGAGTAAAGGTCTCGTCGCGGTGTCGTCCGAGACGGAATATTAAAACCGACACCAACTCTAATTTAAATCCTAAATCAAGGGACCACTCGGGTAACCAGCCCCCAACAAGCGCCCTATCCATAAATCCACGGGACCACACGGGTAACCAGCCCCAAATAAGTGCCCAATCTATTAAATTAAAAGGCCACTCGGGTAGCCAGCCCCCAACAAGTGCCGAATCTTTAAATTCAAGGGACCACACGGGTAACCAGCCCCAAATAAGCGCCCAATCTTCTAAATCAAAAGGTCACTCGGGTATCCAGCCCCCAACAAGCACCTTATCCTTAAATCCAAGGGACCACACGGGTAACCAGCCCCAAATAAGTGCCCAATCCTCAAAAACAAAAGGCCACTCGGGTAACCAGCCCCCAATAAGCGCCGTATCTGTAAATAATAAGGAAATCTATGAAATTAATATTGATACATCCAAAAGGTTATTACCTCATGTACTCCTAGATTCTCAAGTATCCGATATCCCATTATCCTTATTAGTCGACTCAGGTTCTGCCATATGCTTATTAAAAGAATCCAGTATCCAAATGAATCCAAAGCTAATTAAAGAATCCATTAAGCTCAAAGGTATAGATCCTGGCGACGAACCAAAGCAAACTGTAGGCCATTTTCAATTAAAGTTAAAAATAAATCCGAATAAATCAATTCCTTTCAAATTCCATGTGGTAAGAAATATCAATCTTCCTTACGACGGTATTATCGGTACAGATTTCTTAACCGCATTAGGCTGTAAAATCGATTATACTAACGATACTTTAAAAATCGGTAAATTAGATATCAAATTACATTTCTCTGAACCCTTCTATGTCATACCGCCTCGCAGCGAAGCTGTTATCGAGTGCTCAATTCAAAAAACCAACCTCAAAGAGGGAATCGTTACCGATCAACATTTGTCTAATAATATCTTAATATCCAATTGTATCGTTAAAGTTAAGAATAATGACCGCGTAAATCTAACAGTAGCCAATATTTCGGAAGCCTACGTAAATGTTAAAACAAACTTAAAATTAAAACTCGAACCTCTGTATCCTAATGCACTTCCTATTAATATGTGTTTTCAAAAAACGTATGAGCGAACTAATGAAGTAATTAAATCATTGCGAACTGATCACCTCAATCGAGAGGAACGTGAAGCTCTTATTGAACTATGCTCACAATATTCGGATATATTCCATTTGCCTAACGATCAGTTAACACATACGTCAGCTCTTGAACATCAAATTAAAACAAGTAGCCTTACTCCTATTCATACTAAATCCTATAGATTTCCTGAATGTCATAAAAAAGAGGTGGAAACCCAAATCAATAATATGTTAGATCAAAATATCATAGAACCTTCATCCTCACCTTGGAGCTCGCCTATATGGATAGTTCCTAAAAAACTCGATTCCCAAGGCCAACGTAAATGGCGAATTGTCATTGACTATAGGAAGCTTAATGACATCACTATTGGGGAGACATATCCTATACCCCAAATATCAGAAATCCTCGATCAGCTGGGAAACAGCAAATATTTCACAACCCTAGATCTTGCTTCGGGTTTTCATCAAATTCTTATTTCGTCGGAAGACGCTCCCAAAACCGCTTTTTCTGTCCCTCAAGGACATTATCAATTTAATAGAATGCCATTCGGGCTTAAAAACGCCCCATCCACATTCCAAAAACTTATGAACAATTGCCTTTCAGGTCTCCAAGGCACACGTTGTTTTGTTTATCTTGACGATATAGTCATTTATTCCTACGACTTACCTACTCATATTCATAACCTTAAAGCTGTCTTCGACCGCCTTCGTAATTTCAACCTTAAACTGCAACCCGAAAAGTGCGAATTCCTACGCAAAGAGGTTGTATACCTTGGACACATAATAAATGATAAAGGTGTCCAACCAAATCCAGATAAGGTTAAAGCGGTCACTATGTTTCCCGTACCTCAATCTCCTAAGGACGTAAAATCATTCCTAGGTCTTGTATCATATTACAGACGTTTCATACAAGATTTCTCTAAATTAGCTAGACCTTTAACAAATTTACTTAAAAAGGACGTTCCTTTCAAATGGGAAAACACACAACAGCTAGCATTCGAAACCCTTAAAAATAAATTAGTGTCATCACCAATATTATCGTATCCAGATTTTACACAACCATTTTTATTAACATGTGATGCCTCTAATTACGCGATATCCGCCATCTTATCCCAAGGTACAATAGGTCAGGACCGACCTATCGCATTCGCATCCCGTACCTTAAATAAAGCTGAATGCAATTATAGTGTCACAGAAAAAGAATGCCTCGCTATAGTATTCGGCACTAAAGTTTTCCGTCCTTATCTATATGGTAACCATTTCACGATCCTGACGGATCACAAGCCATTAGAATGGCTATTCAATTGTAAAGACCCTGGCTCTAGGCTCATTCGGTGGCGACTCAAATTAGAAGAGTTTGAGTACAGTATTAAATATAAAAAGGGAAAAGTTAACGCTAACGCGGATGCCCTATCACGATTTCCTGTCAATCCTATCCAACCTGACCCTGAAGTAGAGGGGGAACCCTCACAGGAATTTGACAAAGACCTTATGGACTTATTAATATCGCCACCCTCATTCAACTCGGAAGAGCTGAACTTACCTTCAACGGATCCTCTTGCCCTCGATCCTAATGACGAAATCCTACCCTTGTCTGATATAAATCCAACCCTCAATGCTCCTAATATTCCTAGTAAAGAACCTGAAAATAAAATAATTAACTTACCAGAACTTACCTCTGAACAGCCTTCGACATCTGGCACTCAAACTGCCAACCCTAAAATCATAGAGGACCAAATTACTTACCCTGACTTACCTGACGACGATTACTCCTCTTTCTTAAAAATCATTTCGAATAAAGATTCTAATTTTAATACCATTATCCATGAGCATAATGAGGATATTACTAAATCGAAATACGAAGTAATTATTTTGCCTACTTCGATAGACCTTGATGAATCCAATCCTTTTGTTCAAAATACTTTAGATAATATATTAAATAACTCTGAAATCATTAATAAAGAAAGAAATCTTCATTCATTTATATCTTTTACTCACGAGAACAAAACATATTTCTTTCTCTTTTTCAAGGTACATCATTTTGACCATTCGCCGTATAATGACATCTATAAAAGCCTTAAATCTATTAGAAACGAATTGGTTGTCAACCCTAAATATAATTCAATACGTGATATAGCCATAACAGACTTTAACAGCCCTTTTAATAAGCACCAGTTTATTAAAATCTATAATATGTTTCTATATCTTTTCAATAACACTAATATAAATGTTCATGTATATAAAGGCGTCATTATTTACCCATCTTTATCTGAGATCCCTAAAATTCTTAAAGAAAACCATAATATTCCTATCGCTGGGCACCTAGGTAGCCAACGGATGCTCAAGCGGATCCAGGAAAGCTTTTATTGGAAATCCATGCGCAGTGACATCGAATCCTTCGTTAAGAAGTGTCCACAGTGCCAAGCGAATAAAGCCCTTAGGCAAATCCATCGTGCTCCGATGCAGATCACTAGCACTTCAACGCAGCCATGTCAGCGCATATCTTTAGACATTGTAGGGCCGTTACCCGATGCGGGACCAGCAAAGTTAAAGTATATTTTAACGATTCAGGACGACCTTACAAAATTCTCCTCAGCATACCCTATCCGCAGTACAACTGCAGAGGAAACAAGTGAGTGCCTCATCCATTACATATCTATATTTGGTATACCTAAAACTATTCTCACAGACCAAGGCACCAACTTTACTTCGGACCTTTTTAAGAAAACCTGTGAGTTTCTTAAAATAAAGAACCTATGGGCCTCTCCATATCATCCTCAGACGCAAGGTGCACTCGAACGGAGTCACTCGACATTAAAAGAATATCTCAGATCCTTTACCAACGAGGAACAGACAAACTGGCCTCGATACGGCTATACAGCTATGCTTACATACAATACAACCGTGCATTCAACAACGCACTTTACACCTTACGAATTAATGTTCGGAAACAAACCTTTTATTCCAAATTCGATATATGAAGAAGCTCCTGAAGCTACGTATCCCGACTATGTTCGCATGCTGCAAAACCGTCTTAAATACTCACGTGAGAGAGCCTTAGACTCCATAAGGAAATCAAAAGAAACCTCGAAAAACTACTACGATAATCGCAGTCGCCCAGTCAAATATAAAATCGGTGACTACGTCTATCTGAAAAACCATCTCAGAATGCGTAAAGCACTCTCACCGCTCTGGAAAGGGCCATACAAGGTAGTAAAAATAAATGGAAACAATACACTTACCTTGCTTATCAATCGGCGGCACGTAACGCACCACTTTGACCAGGTGAAGCTAGCTGATGTAACCCTATAATTAAGTTAAGTTTAAGTATCAGATAGATTTAAGTCATACTATATCATGTCGTGCCTCAGATGCACTTAAAGTAAATATATCCGTAGAATAAAATAGGATAGTATAGTTATATATTTACTTTAGCTTATTATTATTTACAGTTATGTCCGGGGCCAACCCCATCAAGATTTCATCCAGCCGATAACCTCAAGTTCGGGGCTCTATTACGACTATTTAGGAACCTTAAGAATTAATAATCTTGAGTTAAATGTTATATTACCTGTGAACATTTCGCATTTTAACCCGCATTTAGAAAATATAGAGTCAACGCTGGAAATAACTCAAAACCTTTGTAAACAAACTCGAATTGCACAAATTGATTTAGAGTGTAATAGTAAACTACAACCTTTAGTAGCACGTTTTCAAGATGCGAAAAGAGAGTTTGCATCAATTTCATATTTGATAGATAGTAGAAATAAACGTAGCGCACTGTTAGGAGGTATAGGAACAGTGTTAAAATATATGTTTGGTTCATTAGATGAAAACGATGGTTTGAAATACGACGAAGCTATAAAATCTTTACAGAATAATGAAAAACAGTTGGCTTCGTTAATGAAAGAGAATATTTTAATTACTACTTCAACTTTAGAATCTTATAATAATACTCTGTATAAAATTAAAAACAATGAGTTAAACCTCAATGAAGCTATTGATAAGCTTTCTATAAATGTTAATAATATTACAAGAATGACTAACGGATTACAATTACTCGCGGAGATTAACCAAATAATCCATGTACTAGATGCATCGATACTTACTATTTCATTTCAATTGGAAGATATAGTTAATGCTATTTTATTTAGTAGTCAGAATATTCTACACCCCGCGATAATAACACCGAAACAGTTATATGAAGAGCTTGTCAATAACTACAGACACTTGCCCAGTGATGTCGAACTGCCTGTGTCCTTAGATATTAATTCAATTCATCTTATGTTTAAAATTTCTAGGTTAGCATGCTATTATATTAATGATAAGATCATATTCGTTTTACAAGTTCCACTTGTTAATATAAGAGAATATTTACTATTTCATAATGTTGCACTGCCAACACCATATAACTCAGCTAACCCAGATTCTTTCAGCTTAATTTTACCTGATAACAAGTATATAGCAATGACCAAAGACAAGTCCCATTACTGTGTCTTCGATAGCCTGGAAAACTGTAAAACTGTGACACCCGGGAAGTTTCTTTGTGACGTTGAAAATGTATACTCTACCGACGCGAAGGTTACTTGTGAAAGTGAGTTATTAGCGAAAGCAATAAGTGTAAAGCCAGTGCAGTGTGAAACAAAAATCATTGTAGGTAACCTTAATGTTTGGAAACCTCTGACCAACAATAGATGGATATACATACAATCCGAACCTAATAAAATATCGATTGATTGTCTAAATTCTAAACTATATGAAACTAATATTTTGGGTACAGGAATAATTAATGTTCCCAAAGATTGTACTGTTTATTGTAAAAGTTCTACATTGATACCTAAACATGATATTGTTAATATCACTTCGCCTATTAATCATTTTCCTGAATTTAATTTGATCAATGACACTTGTTGTAATTTGTTTCAATTAGACAACACGATAAAAAGTGTGCCCCCTGTTTATTTACACGGCATAGACCTCGACGAGTTTAATTCTCCAGATAAAACTAAGATAAATTCAATATTGAAAGATTTAGAAAATATTGAGCAGCAACCGCCACATATAGTTAAATATGGGACACACTTCTCTGTTTTATTAATTATCATTTCTTTACTTGTATGTGTATTTCTATTGTATGTAGCCTATAAGAAATTTTGTAAATCTGGCAGCAACCGACTCTTTCTATTTAATTTTAATAAACCGCCATTGCAAGCTACCCCTGACATAGAACTTACAGAAGTAGAAGCAGGGTTAACAGAAACAATGCCAATTCCTGCTCCTCTTCGGACCAGAGTTTAAAACTCTAATTTTATTCTTTTAATTTTTATTAAATACAATAATTTAATATTTCAACAGATACTTCGGAGTGTTTGAACCCCAAAGTATCTTCTTAAAGGGGGAGGTGTTACAACCCTAGATTGTACCCAGCCCTGCTGAGTACTAGATGCTGTGTCAGCGTCTAGTTCGTTAAGCTCTCATTCATAGAGATTCATTTCAGTCAGTCTACTCCAACTCCTCAATCAGAACGGTTGCCAAAAGATCGCGTTCCTATTTTATAATTGTGTATTAAATAAAGTTCTTTTTTTTTAAAAAGGCTTCTTCATAAATCCGTATAACAGTACGAATGCTTAGAATGTGCATTAATGATATGACAAGGCGGATCGTGAGTTTGATCGCGAATTTCCTGTTCTGGGCTAATACTCTTCGTAATGGGAAATGTCGATTTTGCAAAACTTGGAGCTGAAATAAACTTGAGATTGAACTTTTTAACTAACTAGTTAAACATCTGTCCTTACTTTACTACTAGGATTTTATTTTGTAAATAGTACGTGAAGCATTTTATACTTATTAATGAGTTTAACGAGTTTAAAGTTAATACCATTTAGGTGAACAATGATCATGTCCCTGTAGTTCTGGAACCAGAATAGGACTACGGTACCCTCTGCCTGTCGTAAGAGGCGACTAAAAGGGGCTTCCGGGGTTGTGGGTGGGAAGAGTGGGAGCTCGAACCATCTGGCCAAGGAAGGATGGCGGCATGTGTGGTTGCATGCCGATGCGGCAACACGCTGAGGACAACGGCGGCGGTCCGTTGGAGTTCCCGGAGTCCTTTTCGCAGCGCCGAGGTCGGCCACCGGGGCGGTTTTAGGGCGGTAAGAATCCCACATAACCCGCGTTGCTTCCACGACGTCGGATACTTTTTGAAAGTTTCCCCCTCGAAAACAAAAAAAGGTGAACAATGATCAAGCTAATTACCTAATTATAGTAGCCTAGCCAAACACAAGTATATAGTTTTGTTTAAGTATTGATTCCCTTGCACAAAACGCAATTACAGCTAAAAACTTAAACACGGATATTTTATTACCTTGATTAACACATCGGATACATTACCGTGGTATTAGTGACTGAAGTGGGTGAAGCTTCTGGAATATATTATCTATCACCAATCTATTTAACTACTCTTCCCTTTCGCAACTTCAGGCGTTAGGCATACTGGCAATACATTATCAGACTATTGCAGCTCGCGTTACGATCTATTGTACAAAGCTTGTCAGAAGCACGCGTTACGTCGAATACGTACGAGTATAATGTCGGCTTAAAATGTCTATTAATGATACGACAAGGCGTAAGTTTGGGCTATAACATTGATTGAATATTCTTAAGTTTTTTTTAATGTTAGCAAAACAAATGTTTAGATTCTTTATTCATTATGATCATTACATTACAAGTAGGGTCGGCTTTAGTTAAACTTCAAAGGAACACGAAAAAATACAAAAAAAGGCGTAGAAGCTCTTTTGGTTGTTTTTTTTTCAGTCGTGATGCAGTTTGCTATTTTAGACTTAAACACACACACACACAAGTAAAACCATAATATGTCGTAGATTTTATTAACAAGCCACTCAAAAACGTCCACATCGTGAAAAAATCTTATTTAAGTTTAATCAACAATGCCTGCACCGTACATTATGCGTCAGGCTCTTTATAACACTCATTTTTATCTAAAATTATTTAATAAACAAAAAACATATTTTGAAAATTCTTATCAATGAAGCCTCTTAAGCTTATTTTACGTCTGACAGAAACCAAATACATAACCCAGTAGAAGTCATGACGTGATTCGTCAAGCTCATTCAATCACTCTACATTGTACAGAACCTGAGGATAATAAACAAGTAGGTACAATAAACCTGGGACCCTATCTGGGTCACTGCCAGCTCTATCGATTTGTCACATAAAGAAAGAGTAAATAGCGAGCGATGATATTTTGTACTCAGAGTTCGATCACGCTCGTTAGTAACAATACATTTATTTAATTTGAGCAATGATTGAAATAGGAATCAAAACTTAGGTGACCGAATTTCATGACACACACAAAGTGAAAAATAAATTGAATTTATGTTAGTTAAGAGCAAATGTACAAAAGAGTGGGGATTCTGGGTACAAAAGAGTGTGATTTTCGTGTGATATGCAGTACTTGAGTCATTTAGAAGGTAAAGCCAAGTTGACATTTAAGAAACTGGGCGTTCTTAACAGAGCCAAGTAGTACTTCACTGGGAGATACATCTTCTTCTGCTTTATAAGGCATAAGTGAGGCCCCACATCGAGTACTGTTCGCATCTCTGGACTAGAGCGCCACAGTACCATCTTTACCCACTTGTTTCCGTACAGAAACGGGCCGAATCGTCAACGATCCAAGGATCACCGATCGGTTAGAACCCTTAAGCGTGCGGAGGGACATAGGTTCCATCCCGAGATCACTATGACATGGCGCTCTTCAAGAAAGGTGCAAATAGAGCTCTCCTTCAAAGCCGGCGATGCATTGGCGGCTTATCTATTGTTGTAAATGTCTATAGCAGACAGTGACTACTTTCTATCAGGTGGCCCGTCTGCCTTATCATTACGTACAATTATGAGATAAATATATATGTAGCTCGGAAATTGGTGCTCATGTTGGACGCAGCTTCGTGTCCTTGATCCAACGAAATATATTGAACACATCTTGTTTTTATCTTTATAAAAATGAATGTTTGTCTGTATGTCCTCTATAGAGTCGTAAACCATTCATTTAATCATGTGATGATCTTAAGCAAAATCGTTATTCATGAGCTCGCGAAGGTTTTGTAGTGTATTCTTTATGACGGTAAAAAAACATATATATGTAAATATTTAAAAGTCTATTTGTGTGTGTCAATATAACAGCGGTTAAATTTACATAAGGATATTTAAACAAATAATAGTTTGTCTATTTTTTTCGCATACTTAAGGCTGGTGCTATTTTCATGGGATTTTTACTAGTAGATAGCTTTGCGATTGATAGAACCCCTGCTATTTCTAACGTAAAACAATTCTTACAATTCGTAGAAAGGGTATGGAATAAGAACTCCGCGTAGGTTCTGATACTGCTCTCGTGAGAGAGATATGAGATTCTTAAGAGCTAATTCTTTGAGAGAAGTGAGTTTAGGACTACGAGGGTCCGTTGAATATTAATTCTGCAATACTTGTTTCAAACGAAACTGGTTTGAAGCACAATTATGCCTTATGCATCATGTAACATTCGATAATCATGTTAAATTTAATCTTTGTTAAAATCGTTCATAGTATGCAGCTATTAGTAATCAGTGGAACGCATGCCTTATCTTGATATAACCTGATGCAGTGTGGTAAACTGCTGGCACTATTAGGCTTGCTAATATTAATGTACATTATAAACCCATAATTCTATCTATATATCTTGGCTTATATCCTGCTAGCTTAATTGTAGATATTGGTGTATTCTGTCTAGTTCATATCCGAATAAATTACTAAGTTTTAATGGTATTTTAAGTCTAAGTCTTTTACTGCAGCTTCTACTAAATCTTTAACGATTTCCCTTATCTTGTTTAAATGCAAAATAGCAGAACATATATTTTACAGATTATTTATCTTACCATTGTCAACCAGTTACTGTCCCATTGCTGGGCATGACTCTTCTGTCTGAATGAGAGTTTCTAGGTCATAGTTCACCACTCTGGTCAAGTGCGAATTAAGAGACAGATTGATAGAACCGGGTCTCTCAAGCACTGGGAATGTATTAAATATTTATTTATTCATTGCTGAATGTTTTTTTTTTTTTTTTTTTTTTTATTTGGCTGAAGTAGCAAACGAGCATGCAGTCCACCTGATGATAAATGGTTACTGCCGCCCATGGACATCTGTGATCAACTTTATACAGAACATGGGTTCCATCTGAAGTCAATCACAGATGCGTTGCTACTCCCGAGGACTATGATGGTCGCCTCATGTGAAAGTGCGCCGGCAACCACACCCTTCTATTGAAACGCAAGAAATGCTTCACGATAGAAATAGATGTGGCGGTGGTACTTCCCCGGTCGAACTACACTGGTTCTACCACCTTGAATGTAATACTCTGTTTAATCATCGCTCTCTATAATGAATTAATACTAAATTTATCTTTTTAGTGCCCGCATAAAATTCAGAGAAAACAATTATTTTAATCGAATTATTCATTGCATAAATTAAAAAGAAATAAAATGTAACATATTATTTATTCAATACACCCATTACGATCTACCGACTAATATATAAAGCAATGGCATTGCAACAATTACGCTGAAGGATAGCGATAAGTGACCAAACCCGCAACGGACACATAATCAGCGACATTTATTATCAACTATCTGCAGATTTGTCATGACGGTTTGCGGTTATGAGATGAATGAGGGAGTCGCGGGATTAAGATCCCTTATCAAGGGATTCCTTTATGTTATCCGACTGCTCTGATTGTCCGGAATTCACTTGAGATTAGATCTAAATAATATGGGAAAGGATTGCATGATTACGAGATTAACTCTATGAAGTTCTACTCCGGGTATATCAAAATCCTATTCTTTTTTAAGGCCTTTTTTAAGACCTGTACCCAAAATGGTAAGAACGGAACCCTTTCACTAAGACTTATCTTATGGACCGTGATAGCCTGGGCTCCTTCTCCCTAAACTGTTGATGCTTTAACGAAGTAACTAACATACTTCCATAGAATAAATATTATAAGCGACTGTTGTTTTCAACTATCTGCAGATTTGTTTACGTCATATGCGGTTATGAAATGAATAAACGGATGCGAGATTAAGATCACTTATCTAGAGATTCCTTTATATGTTATCGGAATGCTTAGATTGTCCGGATTTTTCGAGATTTTTTCCTTGAGATACAATATGAATGATTGAAGTAATGGGTTGTGACGAGAAATATGCTATGTCGTATCCGTTAGAATGTAGTGAGAAAAGTAGTTGTATTTTTTTATTATATAGAAGTTGAAAACTGGCATGTACATCACCAAATGAAAAGCATCTATTTTATCGCCTGGACGTATTATGTATGTCCTTATCTGTACATAAGTTTATAGTGCTAGCTACGATGTACAATAGATGGTTACTATTTCTAATGATTTAGTTGGAATCTCTATAAATATGTATCCATACCACACCTTTCAAACCTGAAAGTAGCACAGAGTTGCGAGGTGGTAGATCCAGTGTAGTTCGATCGGGATACCACCACCACACCTATTTCTAGCGTGAAGTAATTCTTGCGTTTTGATGGAAGGATGTGGTTGCCGGCACACTTTTATATGAGGCGACCATCATAATCCTCGGGAGTAGCAACGCATCTGTGATTGACTTCAGATAGAATCTATGTTTTAAATGAAGTTGTTTACAGCAAGACAGAAGGTGGACTGGAAGATTGTTTGCTACTTAAATTAGATAAAAAAACAGTTGTCTAGAAACAACAATATAGAAATATTGTTGTTTCTAGACAAAAAATTGTCGCAGTGGTTGCAAATATCCTACCAGCATTAAAAGCCTTCTTGTGTAGGTATGACACAAGACATAGGTTACATACGATGATGAACTGCACGCTTGATTGGTTCTACATAATAGCTTAATACCTAATACCCGTTTTCAACACTCATAGCCCAACTCTAGGATTTTCTCCTGTGTCGTGGGTACCATGGACACACACAAGACGAATACACAAACAGCCAGACCTAGAACATGAATCTTAACCCTTCATTCAGATACCTGTTTGGCCGGGAATCGAATCCGGAACGCATTGTGCGTCAGACCGGCATGGTAACCACTGCGCTACGCGGGTCGTCATATCAATAATGAATATCCCATGTATTAATCCAAATCGTAAACTATCTGCCAAATTTTAGAAAACTAATATAATTAAACATAATATATTTAATATTAATAAAATAAATTAAATTGAATACATATTGAATTAATTGACTAATATTATCGCGGAATTGACACATTTTAATACTTAACGGGTACTCACGGTTTTTGAATCCTTTTCGAATTATTTTTGCCGATTTTTCGACACAGTTGCATGGACCGTGGTCACAGCGAAACTGCGGTGAAAGCTTATCATATCAGGATTCAAAAACCGCATATCGTGAGTACCCTTTAAGTATTAAAATAAATTTAATACATTGAATGAAAATAAACGTCAAATCTTGATACTGATAAAACGCTCGAAGCTATTCAAATAAATTTGTACAACAAACGTTGAATTTGTACACAAAATGAGCAACAATCTCGCGAAATTCGTTATTTCCCCATTTTCAATCCTCGGAATATTATCTGCAACAATAAATTAATAAAAGCAATTAATAAAGTTACGTCTCTCGTCTTTTCATTTCTACTCCGGATCGGTTACGGTAACCGCTCGAAGTATTTAATTAGATTTCAATTTGAAACGAGCGAGCATAACTTTGTAGATAAGTGTTTCTCAAAGTGGGCGATAAAGCCTCGTGAATGCCGGAGGCCTCAGGGGCCTCAGAGTCATGATTTGGAGCCTTTAAGCGGTTTAGAGGGCAATGGCCATTTATGTTTTAGCGTAGCTAGACTACTTGTAGACGGTTACTAACTTGTAAATTGTGGGACCTATGGTTATGTCGACCAATAGCTCGGACCAATGGCTCAATAACGAACGGAATTATTAAATTTAAAAGTATTCGATACACAGAAAGAGTTTGAGAACCTCTGTTGTACATTAATTTTGGTAGGATGCTTAAGAAAATGAATTTTGACAACTATTTCCAATCTTAATTGTATGTAGCTAAGGAATATTGTGAAACATATTGCTTCCACAGCGCTAATGTTTTCTAAGCGTTGGTTCTGAATTCTCATATGGAATGTAATTTGAATAAAAATTGCCTCCATCCGCTGCCACGGAGGAAATCTTGTTACAAAATGAGTTTTTGTAATAAAATGATACAGAATTTTAATTCAGTTTATCCTCGATGTAAGAAAGCAGAGGATTTTTAATATATTCTGTTGGTTCCGTTTACTCCAATTCTGTGCAAACTTATTTTTGTGTTTTCTTATATAAAAAAGAAATTGACTTAACTTCTGAAATACGTACAATGTACAGCCCAAACTACTGATCGTGGCTACGATTGTGAGAAATATTAGCAAATAAAGTCAAGAGGAATTCAGAAACCACACATCTTAGTACCTGTTAAATACTAAAATGCAAAAACAAACTATATAAAGTCTATAAATGTCTCAATCAAACAGTGTCAATCAGCTCAAGATAGAAGACTTGTCGGCTTGCAGTTTGTCGACTGTCATTTAGTCGGCCACTCCTGACGTCAGCGAACGTTCGTAAGTGGGCGGCCTAATTAGTTGATTTAAGAAGCACTGACCTAATTATTGAGACCGATATCACAGAGAATATCAGAAAAATGCCAAACGTAAATGAGGTCAACCGGAGGTATATAATTTCTGTTTTAATTACTTATTTCAAGTAGTCTTGACTATCGTATGTTTCAGACGTATGTTGTCAACCCATTATTGTCTCACTGCTGGGCACGGGTCTTCTCTCAGAATGAGAGAGTTTTTAGGCCATAGTCCACCGCGGTGGCCAATTGCGATTGGTGGACTTCAAACACCTCCGAGAACTTTTTTTTTTAAAGAACTCTCGGGAGTGTGGGTTTCCTCTCGATGTTTTCCTTCACGGAAAAGCAGTGTTAATTAATTTCTAATACGCACATAAATCAGTGGTGCGTGGGTTTGAACCCCGGACCTCCCGATTGAGAGGGCATGTTTCAACCATCACGTTTCAGACGTATAGCCTCTGGTATAGAGAACGTTATGGAAATTAAGCTTTGCGGTTTATTTTGTAAATTGTGTATTTAATCTAAAACTCCGTGATTGGCATAATCGATTATACCCCATAGGTTTTGTTTAAGAGTTTTCGTTTACGTTCCGGACTAAATTGAGTTTAAACAACACACATTTTCAGTTTCTGTGTATTGTGTATAAATCACTTCATTATCTCGAACAATTAATAGTAATTCTAGGAATTTTATGTTCGCGTGTCGTGCAAACATGCTTTGTGTAGCATATAATTGAATACAAAAAATGATTAATATTTTAAATATGCGACAGCGATAGGTTAGTGGTTGTAATAAGCCTTTTCAAATGGGAAGTTTAAGGTTTAAATATCAGACACTGTGTTAGAAATTAATTATCAGTGCTTTATCATGAAGAATGTATATTGAAGAAATTAACACATCGCAGACTTCTCTAAAAGTAACTTCTCAAATGTGTGTGAAGTATACCAATTTACACTTGGTTAGCACGCTGGCCTAAAACTCTGCTGCCCTAAGAGGACATCCGTACTCAAAAGTGGGACAATAATATTTTTGTTTTACATTATGTATTTTTAAATGAATGAGAATATCCAGATTTCGTTATGTTTTTCTAAAAATATTTTAATAATATTCTTCGAGGTGGTAGAACTAGTGGTAGAAAAACGTGTAGTTTAGTTGCATTCAAGGTTGTTGTTGTTGTAGTTTAGTTGTTTTCAAGGTGGTAGAACCAGTGTAGTTCCACCTGGGAGGTACCACCGCCACACATATTTCTAGCGTGAAGCATTTCTTGCGTTTCGATAGAAGGGTGTGGTTGCCGGCACACTTTGACATGAGGCGACCATTATAGTCACCGGGAGTAGCAACGCATCTGTTATTGACTTCAGATGGAACCCATGTTCAAAACAACAAAAGCACGTGTTTCGTTGAAGAGGACTAAAAATAGTTTAAGTATAACACTTGACTCTAAAAGCCGCCTAATGGCCCATTAACGCTAAATTTAGAAGACGTGTTGTGCAACCCAGCAATTTCCTGTGTGTTTCCTGAACGGACGTGGTGCCGCCACTCTCTGTATACGTAGATATCAAGTTCCAATTGAACGAGTTACAGTATCCTTAGAGTTTTTTTTTATCAGATTGAAGTACCAAACGAGTGTGCAGTCTACCTGATAATCAGTGGTTACTGTCGTCCTTGGACATAATGGTAGCCGTATATATAAATTAACTGATTCACGCTAGATATACATACGAGTAGATTGTGGCAATAGTACCTCACCGGTCTAACTACACTGGTTCTACTATCTTGTAAGCGTATTGCAATGTACTTTGCATTGAAAAAGTAATTCATATTCATATTAATTTATTTGCTTATATGTTGTAACAATTTTCTCACATTTAGCTTTTATAAAGCATGCAAAGTATTGAATAGTTCCAAGCTTGGTAAAGAGCTTCGTTTTATGATGTAAGTGAGAATTAAAAAGGATTTTTCAAAAATCAACTCCTAAGGGGTTAAAAGTGAGGGCATCGCTTGTATGAAAGTCCGTCAATTTCAATGCCTCAATTCAATGCTACCTTTTATTGAAACTTAGTGTTTGGCTTTCTGGTTTGATATAATTCAAACGTGTTTCACCATTTTTGATAAATCGACCCTCAAGGGGGTAAAATAGGGGTTGAATTTTTTTTCGGAAATCCGCCAAATTTGATGCAAGCAAACTCAAACTTGGTATTTGGATTAGTGGTTTCATAAAATGAAACATTTGTTTTACCAATTTTAGATAATCAACCCCTAAGGTGGTAAGTTTGTATAAAAGTAGCTAATTTTGATTCTTAGTATTTAGCTTAGCGAATTGATATATTGAACATCGATTATTCTGTTTCGACCCTTAAGTGGGTTAAATTTGTCCCTGTAGTTCAGGGATCAAAATAGGGCTACGGTATCCCCTGCCTGTGATAAGAGGCGACTTAAAAGGGCTTCCGGGATTGCGGGCGGCTAGAATATGAGCTTGAACCGTCCAGCGATCCCGATAATTAATTATACATACTACTTTTAATGAATTGATTTACATGTTATTTTATAAACATTTTGTTTTTTCGTGAAGATAGTTATGTTATACGTCATGTTTATATTACACTATAAGTCCGTGATTGGATCCGGTAATACAATTCAAATCCTGCCTGTATTTCATTCTTCTTGCGATTTTTATGTTTTCTATATTGGTTATAAACAATTACGCTCCAGTTTACTGTATATTTTGTTATCGTTACAAAAACCATTTTGATGGCACTATGATGGAAGTGTCGTGTAAAATTTCGCTGCCGGTGCTCGTAATTTGAGGACGCTAAATCCAAATTGTCACGCTTTAACGACCGTCATAACTCTCCTACCGACGCAGATGCCTCCGTAATCACTTATTAATCTAACAGTTTCTTAACTTCATCATCATTAACAACCCTTTATTGCTACATTTAGCGATTCGCGTTAAGGTGATTGCATCGGTGGCTCACGTAATCGATTTGTTGAATGCGGTTGGTAACGAAGACATGTAGTTTAGTTGCATTCGATCACAGAACATTTGTCTAGCGTTGCGTTCGCCTTGACTGAATTTTGTAATTATTTACAGCAATTTTCGTTCCATTATAATATCAGACAAATGCATTTATTTTTCACGTATAACACTGATGCTTACAACATCAACCGATTGACGCTTGAAGCTTATATATTGTGGCTCTCAGGTTACTGACAAAAAAGTTACAGTCTTTTTTCACGTTGAATCGTTGGTTCTCTGTATTTAGCTTCAAAAAACGTCAATCGTCGATGCTTATGATAACTAATCAAATGAAGACTTAATTGAATATGGTACCCATGTTGGGTAAATATGATAGCTTGGTACGTTATAAACTTTTAAAAATCTATTATAATAATTTTGTTATGTAACTATGTGGTTAACGAACATACAGTCAACGTGATGAAAGAGGTTATTCCTGCCCATTAACACGTGTAAGTAATCCTGGGTGACATTAGAGCCTTATATAAAGAAAATTGAAATGTCTTGAATATATAATTTCTTTTAAGACTATTAAAACCTGAATAAAGGAATAAATAGGTGTGGTGGTGCTACCTCTTTTTAGGGCTTCATCACCTTCCAGTTCTGATTTCTAACTATTGAAACGTCTTTTGTTTTACCATACGTCGTCATAATGTTGACGACGTATGGTAAGACAAAAGACGTTATATATATTATTTATATAATGAAGAAGTACATAACAGTGATAGTTAAATATCTTTTTTTGCATTAATTTTTGTAACATAATAACTAACAATCAAACTGAAATTTTGTGCTAATGCTTAACAACATTATTTATTCTATCTATCAATAGATATGTATCTCTTTGGCAATGTAGTAAATTATGTTTCATATATCATGGTCTATTTGCTACGTAATCGTTAGATCGGACGCGTAATGAAGGCCGAATTTCTGTGTAGCAAAATTATCTCTACTATTTTGTTCGGGTATAATTACAGGTCTATTATGGCATCAGTACTGACAAGGGCGGTATATTTAGAACTAGCAATGTATATTTATTTATTTTATTGGATCACCAACACAAGTAACAGCAACAAAGTTATGTCTTGTAATATTTCTCTTAACAATTTTTAACTGTACTTATGATTATAAGGTAATCACAGCATGCTCAGAACATCCAGTAAAATTTAAATAACATATAAATTAATTGTCAGAATTAAAATTAATAAAATGTAACAAATGAGAAAATTAAAATAATATTTGTCAAGAAATCGGAAATGTCATTATATTATATATGTATAGAATTGTTATATCGATCAGATAGTTTAGTCAAGTTTTATATGAAGCGTCGATCATAGTGCTCGGGAGTAGCAATGCATTTGTGACTTCAGATAGAACCCATATTCTAAGTGAAGTTCCTTATAGATGTCTTTGGGTGGCAATGACCGCTTACCATCAGGTGAATTGCATGCTCGTTTGCTTCTTCAATTTTATAGAAGTAAAAGGCTGTGTGCTTGTAAAGGTTGTGTGGTTGACGACATATTATGAACTAAATTAACGAACAAGACACTCCATACCGTTGTAGACGTGACGGAAGCGGTCGGAGCTTAGTTTTCACATAACTTAGTCAACTAAACAGTCGTAAAACCAGAAGTTGTAAATTTACAGTAGGCCTTAATCTTTTTAAAACAAACATATTGGATTCAATAAAGATTAATAACCTTAATAATACTTTGAAATAAAGCATCATTCACCAGGGAGACAAAAACCGGCTTTCTCGCAGCTGTCACCATTCAATTTAGTGAGTTACGCGTGAAAAATGACTAAATGAGAGTGGCTAAGGGTGTGTGCACAATGACCGTCCTAAGAAAGGGTACATGTTTATATATTTTAGACGTTTAATAAAATGAAATTCGGAAATAAAATCAAAAGAAATGAAATATTTTTATTTTATATAGTCGTCTACGTCGTCCCTGTAGTTCCAGGATCAGAATAGGGGTACGGTATCCTCTGCCTGTCTTATGAGGCGACTAGAATGGGAGCTTGAACTGTCCAGCCAGGCGATCCCGGGAAAGACGGAGCTATGTGTGGTCGCATATCGTCGTAAAGACTAGTAGGAGCGGTGGGCCTAGCCGCCCATCTGGGAGGAGCTTGATGGGGTAACGCGCTCAGAGGAGTCCGGTTGCGTTCCTTTGGAGATCCCGGGGTCCTCCACGTTGCGCTGAAGTCGGCAACCGGCAGGGTTTTAGTGAGGTAAAAATCCCACATAACCCGGCGTTGCTCCCACTAGGGCAGTAACCTTTTGAAGGTCTCCCCCTCGATAACAAAAAAAAAGACTAACTCAATGTAAGTCGTAAAGTATCTGTGCGCCAAATTACATCCATCTTCGAATAAAAGTTTTAGCGTGTAGGAGTGACAAACATCCATACAAAATTTTATTCTTTTATTACTAGTAAGATAGTGTTGCGAGGATATACATTCTACAAGATCTTCAACGAAACACAACCTTCTAATTGGATATGTATGTAATTTAGCCCACTGTATTTTTTTTTATACGTGGGGAAACCCATCATGGGTTCCTCTCTGTGCGGGGGCAGCTGAGAGGATATGCCGGACTCCTACCGGCTAAAACCCCACGGTGTTCCTCTATACGCCCTGTGACGGGACTGCGGGTACACTGGTAACATTCTACCGCGGTCCCGACGACGTCTGCCCACGACAGGGCCCTTCTCTTTTTGGGATGGAGCTGGAGTTTCTCCATCCCACCGATTTTGAGATGCGCACGGGAACACCGCGCGCGCCATCTCGAGGCTTGTTACTGTGGCATAGGATACCCCCGTATCCTATACCAATGCCTCCGTTATGGGGGTAGAAGAAGGGCGTGAGGACCCCTTCTTTTACGCCCGGTTTTCCGGCTGCGGATAGGGAGGTCAGAGGTTTTCTCTCTCTCCCTCTCCACAGCCTCCTTCTGCGAGATCACTTCCTCGCAGAAGGATTTTACAACTTTCCAAGTCGTCCCGCTCGCGACCATAGCTTTTACTACAGCCGCAAGCGAGAGATCTGGCCCCACTGCAGCGACGAGGATACGGCGCTGACTGTCCCAAGCTGGGCATTCCTCCAGCGTATGTTGCGCCGTATCCTCGCCGCAGCTACAGTGGTGGCACTGCGTGGTTGGCTCTCTCCCGGCTATGCGGCACAGGTACTTCCCAAAACATCCATGTCCCGAGAGCACCTGCACCAGCCGGAAGGTCAGTGACCCATGCCGCCTGCCCGTCCAGTCTCCAAGCACTGGGCGGACAGCCTCTACAGTCCTGAGGCCAGCCGTAGGTTCGGCCAGCCTCTCCTTCCATTTAGCAGTCATGGACTGTATGACCTAGACTAACTCCTAGGATACTTTTTACCGTACCAAACAAGTCCTGAACAGGCGGAGCTACAAAACAAGTTAGTACAAATAAATAAATTTCATTTGGCGTAAGCGGAAATCTGAATGAATTCGTAATACTGATTTTTGCTTCCTTCTAACGTGTTGTGATCAATCATAATTATGGCCATAATGAATCATTGGTTCTATATTTTTCCTATGCGATGAATCTGTCTTCCTACTGCCTTCCTACATAACTCTTTACATAACGCGTTTTAGATCTGCATTAAAAGAATAATTTACAAGTGGTACAATAGGCATATTTTTTTACTGTTCAATTTACTGGTTTCATTTGATACACATCGTTATGATAATTAAAAATTATTTACAATTAGGCTGTAGCGTGTGCCAAAGAAATTGACATATTACTTGACCACAACAAGTAGGCGCATAAAACAAAAGTGGTTCAATACCCCGCATCTCGCTTCTTACCCCGCGCATCCTCTAGTGATGTGCAGTTGTGTATCGTGTTTACGTTAGCCAGCACGTGTTTAATGTTATTTCGTTATAATGTTAGTTTAAAGAGTGATTGTTGAATTTTTAAAGTTATTATCAAATTAGTTGATTATTCGTCAATAAACCTCAAAATGGGTAGGAAAAAGACTATTCGAGGAGGAAAAAGGACTCTTACATTCAAAATATGCATTTTTTTTAACAAGAGAAAAATATTGGGCTCAGTACTCCTGTCTCCAAAGTCGAAAATCGAATGTGTGCTGCAACAGGCATCAGTCTCCTATACACATAAAAAAAAGAAAGAAAATATTCCATGTCTGCGAATATATTAAACAAATGAATGTGCTTTAGTAAATACTCGACTATTGAAAATACACCACTATGGAGTATGTTTTAATAATGGTATACATACATACTCTTGGTATTTGGTAATAGAATATACTTCGTATTGGGGTGGGAAAACCCTAGTTCTAATGACGTTTCAACTGTCGTGCGCCTAATTGTTTTGGTCGAGTAGTACTTATAAAATTTCGAAAAACATCACGTTCTATCTGACGAAGTCGGGTACAAATAGAACAAAGACATCGTATGTACAGGCTTTACGGCAGATTTATGGTGCAGCTATTAAAAGTCCCTTAAAGTACACTTTGTGGGTTGTAGATTAAAATTTTAGGGACTTCCGCAAGTGTATTCAATTTGCGTTTTATGTTCAGAAGCGCTCTTAAAACGTCATCTGAAGTTAAAAGACTTGTGATTCTTAACTTATTCATGTATAAAACTTAAATCTAAAAATTAATAGGACGTGCAACTAACAAAAGTATGGAAACTTACGTTAGTTGCACGTCCTATTAACGTATAAAATTAATGAAGAGATAGAAAAAGACCCGGAGAACCTGAAAAATTCCACTAGAGAAAAAAAACCGGCGATGCATTGGCGGCTCTCCTGGTGTTGCAAATGTCCATAGGTGACGGTGACTGGTTTCCATCAGGTGGCCCGTCTGTCTTATCGTTAGGCCCAACTATAAAAAAATCTACCACTAGAGAGGTACCACTGGTAGTGGTACTTTTCTAGCGGAATTTTTTTTCGCCGTTTTCTATTTGATACCAGATTTGTAGTTTACATATTTGGATTAATGTATGAACCTTCCGTCTCTTTATGGACTACTTGTTGAATCCCGCAGCTGCGCCCGCGTTAATAAAAATCGATTATCCCGTGGAAATCAGACATTTTCCCACAATAAATAGTAGCATATATGTTTATCCACAGTATCAGCTAACTCCCTACCAAATTTTATGAAAATCGCTCCAACCGTTTACACGCAAAGAAGTAACAAACATACACACTCACAAACTTTCTTCTTTTTATATTAGTATGATTTTTGACTCATGTTTTTTAATGACCCTACATCATTATATTTTTCATAAAAGGTAAGTGGTCACTGCCACCAAAGGTAACCCCTGTATTATTTACCCCAGATATTTCTAGCCTGAAGTTGACCACAGATGCGTAGGAATATATCACGGATGAGCATGATAACTTATAATAAAGCGACCGATGTGGTTGACAATTCCTGTTTATGTTTACTACTCGATACTAGATGGCACTGAAAAAGATCTCTGATTCAAAATTAACTTCCGAAGGAAGTTTAAGTTTCAAGTTTCATTTTCATTGTATTATTTACAATAATGTAATAATACGATCATAATAGATTATGTGTAATTGTGTTTAGAAATAAATAAATTATGTAACTAATTATAATCACATTTATACTTTGATTTGAATATTTTAATAATTATATGTACCTCAAGTAATTTACAAGTATTGTGATTATTGTTGTTTTTGTTTTATAAATAATGATTCAATAATTATAAAAAAATATATTATTTGAGATGTTTTGACTTATGTCAATTAACATGATAGTAAAAATAAACAATAAGTAAATTTGATTCATTACCAAAAACTTAATTTGAGATTGTACTAAATTGCATTTTGATTGGATAATAATTTTAATAACAAATTTATTAAAATTAAACCCATTAAATAAATATTAAGACTTTTGGAATAATGATAATAATCTTCAAATTATGTTTTAACACAATATTTGAATGTCACACATGGAGATTATTAAAGTACTAAATATTTATTGAGAGATAATGTATCCTTGTTTTTGATTGGTTCAAATCGTGTGTAACAATCCAGGGAGTATATAAGGGGGTTGCAAAATTAGGAAATGATTCAGAACGAGACCAACAGCTGCTTCGTAAGTTAAGTACTTTAATTGTATTATACCTATTGTGTTCTAATTTCTGTATTTTTATGTACCTACCTACATGTTTAACATTCCCATTCACTATGTTCTATTTATTTTAGGGCTAGGTTTGTCCATTTAATGTAAAATATATTTTTATGTACCTACATGTTTAAAATTCCTATTCACTATGTTTTATTGATTTTATGACTATGCTCGTCCATTTCATGTAAAGTTTTTATTCATTTAATATTGATTAATTCAGTTTAGATTGTTTATTGTATTGTATACCAATAAATTGATACATATGTTATGATACTATCGTTTTCTTTAATATTTTCCTAACACATTAGATTTAATTATATAGCTTTGTCCTATAATAGAACTAGTTGCACTAACACTCTCTAACATCAGAAGTGGGATACGTTAAAACCTTTACTAATCTTATTTGTATGTTCTAGAATGGATGCTGGAGCTATTGGTGATCTTCTTGCGGCAATTCGGGACGTTGTCTCCAATCAGGCGCCACCATCGAGAGACGATGACGTCGCACTGCCACTCTTCGATCCTGAAAAGAACGATTGCGGAGCTGCGAGCTAGTGTAGCAGCATCGAGCCTCTCGCCACTGAATTCAACTGGAGCAGTATCAAAACAGCAGCTAAAGCGGGTAAGGCCCTCAAGGGCTCTGCATTAACGTGGTTCGAAACTTGGGAACCTCTTGAAGCTAGAACCTGGGAAAACGGGAAAAACGCTTTCCAAATCAATTTTGCCAAAATTAACGATTTTCAGTCAAAAATTTGTAATTTTTGTAAAAAGACAGGTCGTATTGAATCTGTTTGATATCATAAACAGCGTGTTCAATCAAAAAACCCGTCATCAGTAACCATAGTACCAATTAAAGAGGCTAATTTTTTTTGACAAACGGAATTAAACTTACTAAAGTTTTAATTACTAATAAACAAATAAATACCTTGATTGTACCGGGGCTAACGTTAGTTTAATTAAAGAATCTATTGCAAAACAATTAGGTTGTCACCTAGCGCCTACATCTTTGTACATAAACGGAATAGGGCAGAGTAAAATATTCGTTTGTGCTATTATTACTGCAACAGTATGTTTCGACGGAATTTGTTTAGAACTTGATATACATGTAACGAGGGATGATAACTTTAATTACGACCTTGTTATAGGCAGAAATGCAGTTCAATATCGGTATCATTAGGTAGTCGTTTGGTTAGAAAGATTATTCCAATTAATTCACAAATAAATCTGATGTCTACTTTATCTGACTTGTCACCATTAATTCCTAAAATAGAACATTTGAACTCAGAGCTGCAAGATCGAATAAGATTTATTTTTCATAAATACCCTTCGGTTTTGGATGAAATTAGTACTGTAAAAACTGGTGAATTACATTTGCGTTTACAAAAAATGAAATAGTATATTATCGCCCATACCGCTTGGCTCCCATTGAAAGAGATAAAGTAGCCCAAATCGTAAAAGAACTTATAGAAAAACAAATAATTCGAGAGAGCGATATGTTGCAACTGTTATTGACATGTTGAATACGAGCTGTAATGGTTCATCAGATTGGCCGAACGGATTATGGAAAGTACAACAGTCTATTAACACTACTATTCAAAAATCTACCGGATTCACACCAATTCATTTACTTAACGGATGTAATGCAAATATTCCATGTATACAATCACGCCTCAATGACGATAATGCTTATGAACAAAATGTAGATTTACGAACGGACCGGGAAATAGCTTACCAACGTTTATGTTCGCAAGCAAATAATTTTAAAACTCGTTTTGATAAATTAAGAAGAAACAATAGGAACTTTCAGATCGGTGACAAAGTATAATATATGTAAATCAAAATCATAGGCGTCATGACAAACTAAGCCCTAGATATAAAGGACCGTATGAGATTTCCTCTTTACTCCCACACGATAGATATATTTTTAGAGGAATAGGTAATTTGAGAAATATAACGGTAGCGAAAGATAAGTTGAGACTATGGCCTGGTGATTGGGTTGATGAAGAACAAACAAATAATTATTTTTTAGAAATATAATTACGAAACCTTTTATTTTCATTTTAGCTTTATTTTTATATTATATTTTTGTTCTCAATGTACAGTTTTAGTTTAAATTAGCAATTGTAAATAATATTTTTAAAGCAATGCATAATTGATTGAAATTTGTGATAACTTTGATTTTGAGATAACATTAAGTTGTATAAAATATCGATAACGGAGTACCAACCATGGACTGCACTGTCCTATAGACAAAATAAATTTGACAAGTCAGTCTTTGACGTTTGATAAAATGTATAAAGTTATTTTTTGATTCTCATAATTCAGTATTCATTATTTATTGCTATTATCCTAGAATTGAAAATGTGCCCTGTGTAGTTTTTAGTGTTTTTTCGCAGATATTAGGGAAAGCCTTATGTAAGTGCTATTTTAAGTTTTATTTTTGAACTTGCTATATATATGTGATATAATTTGAAATATTAAACAAGTATTTTTTTTATCATTGTATAATGATAAATGTATCTAGTATTTTAAGGGAAATGTTACCAAAGTGGTAGACTGAATGTGACCGAACTGCTGAAAGTCTTTTGCTTTATTCTAGCCCGTCTCATGTGCAGCAGGTGTGGGGCAGAGACATTGTTACTAAAGCAACTGACCGTTGTTTCTTGTTGACTTAATGTTAGAAGTGACAGAGGAACAATGATAAATGTATCTAGTATTTTAAGGGAAATGTTACCAAAGTGGTAGACTGAATGTGACCGAACTGCTGAAAGTCTTTTGCTTTATTCTAGCCCGTCTCATGTGCAGCAGGTGTGGGGCAGAGACATTGTTACTAAAGCAACTGACCGTTGTTTCTTGTTGACTTAATGTGAGAAGTGACAGAGGAACAATGTTATAATGTATCTAATATAGTTATGTATATATTTTTAAGTCTTATAGTACCAAAATATGGGAATGATATGTTAAGCTTAATGTATAAAAAGAGAAATGGATTATTAAAATGTGTTGGTTGTATGTAAGAGCAGCAAAATAATTGAATATGTTACTTCGGGGACGAAGTAAATATCAGAATGGCCGTGATAACTTATAATAAAGCGACCGATGTGGTTGACAATTCCTGTTTATGTTTACTACTCGATACTAGATGGCACTGAAAAAGATCTCTGATTCAAAATTAACTTCCGAAGGAAGTTTAAGTTTCAAGTTTCATTTTCATTGTATTATTTACAATAATGTAATAATACGATCATAATAGATTATGTGTAATTGTGTTTAGAAATAAATAAATTATGTAACTAATTATAATCACATTTATACTTTGATTTGAATATTTTAATAATTATATGTACCTCAAGTAATTTACAAGTATTGTGATTATTGTTGTTTTTGTTTTATAAATAATGATTCAATAATTATAAAAAAATATATTATTTGAGATGTTTTGACTTATGTCAATTAACATGATAGTAAAAATAAACAATAAGTAAATTTGATTCATTACCAAAAACTTAATTTGAGATTGTACTAAATTGCATTTTGATTGGATAATAATTTTAATAACAAATTTATTAAAATTAAACCCATTAAATAAATATTAAGACTTTTGGAATAATGATAATAATCTTCAAATTATGTTTTAACACAATATTTGAATGTCACACATGGAGATTATTAAAGTACTAAATATTTATTGAGAGATAATGTATCCTTGTTTTTGATTGGTTCAAATCGTGTGTAACAATCCAGGGAGTATAAAAGGGGGTTGCAAAATTAGGAAATGATTCAGAACGAGACCAACAGCTGCTTCGTAAGTTAAGTACTTTAATTGTATTATACCTATTGTGTTCTAATTTCTGTATTTTTATGTACCTACCTACATGTTTAACATTCCCATTCACTATGTTCTATTTATTTTAGGGCTAGGTTTGTCCATTTAATGTAAAATATATTTTTATGTACCTACATGTTTAAAATTCCTATTCACTATGTTTTATTGATTTTATGACTATGCTCGTCCATTTCATGTAAAGTTTTTATTCATTTAATATTGATTAATTCAGTTTAGATTGTTTATTGTATTGTATACCAATAAATTGATACATATGTTATGATACTATCGTTTTCTTTAATATTTTCCTAACACATTAGATTTAATTATATAGCTTTGTCCTATAATAGAACTAGTTGCACTAACACTCTCTAACAAGCACATATCCTTTATCACATCCTACAAACTGGAAAGTCTTGTATACCTACAGTTTTTCCTTTTTTTTTTCGATGGGGAAACCTTCCAAAGGTACCCGACGCCGTGGGAGCGACGCAGGGTTATGTGGGATTTTTACCGCACTAAAACCCCCCCGGTGGCCGTCCTCGGCGTTGAAAAGGAGGACTCCGGGATCTCGAAACGACTCCCGGAATCCTCCGAGCGCGCTGCCCCATCGGGCTCCTCCCAGATGGGCGGCTGGGCCCACCTCTCCGTCTAGCCTTTACGACGGTGTGCGACCACACATACCGCCGTCCTTCCCGGGATTGCCTGACCGAACGGTTCGAGCTCCCACTCTAGCCGTCTGCAACCCCGGAAGCCCCTTTTAGTGGCCTCTTACGACAGGCAAGGGATACCGTAGCCCTATTCTGACCCCGAGGCTACAGGGACACCTACAGTTTTTCCTATCACGATTTCGTAAAATTGTTTTTAATTAGTAATAAAAATTTATTTTAATGTTAATTGCTGTTGGGATTCCTATGAAAAATGGTACGAAAACTGTGGTTAACCAAAACGGTCACCACTGCTTCACGTATCTAATAATATTATAAACTAGCAGAACTCACGCGACTTCATTCACGCGGATTTTTGAAGGAGGTAGAACAAGTACATTTATTAGTATGAATTAATTTGACATTTCATTATGTTACTTTAATTTTATTTGATAAATTAAAAAAAAGAGAATGTAACTTGATATTATTGTGTTAATTAGTATAAGTGGAATTGTATCGTTCTAATTAACAATAAATAAATAAATAAATAAGTGTAGTTCGAACGAAGAAGTACCACCGCCAAACCTATTTCTAGCGTGAAGCATTTCTTGAGTTTCAATAAAAGGCTGTGGTTGCCGGCCCACTTTCACATGAGGCGACCGTCATAGTCCTCGGGAGTAGTAACGCATCTAAGATTGACTTCGGATAGAACCCATGTTCCATATGAAGTTGCTTACAGATGTCCATGGGCGGCAGTGACCACTTACCATCAGGTGGCTGCATGCTCGTTTGCTACTTTAATTAGATAAAAAGAATAGTTTGTAATCCATAGATCTATCCATGATATATACATAGTTTGTGTAAGAATGTTATTATTAAAGCTTAAATATAAGCAACAGACTGTTTTTAGAATCAATATGCGAAAACATGTTAATGGTGTATAGAAGTCTATTATAACATTATAACTACAGACATCTGTGTAATTACGCTGTATGTTTTCCGTATAAAACAAAATAAATTAAAATAAAATCCAACTGGAGACACTTCAACATGTGAAACATGTCTAGCTATGTGAAAAAAGCTAGTGAAAATAAAATGGTTAAAGTTCATTGCAATTGTAAATGTGACGCGAAGGAAAAGTAACGGGTAAAAGGGAAACTACAGTACCTGTCCCAAGTTGGAAATACGGGAAGTGGGATGAGGGTCGATTTTATTACAAAAGAGATGTATTTTTAAACAAGGAAGGGACCGTGTCATTGAAAAAAATGTGTGCGTGTACTAGCGTACACTCGTAAGAAGTGAAACTTCTTTATGACGTTATTTTTCAACAATTAATTTACTATATGCAACTTTACAGAAATTGGTTAAATAAAGTTAAATTAGATAAAGTTTAATAAAAGGCTTTTATTAAACTTTATCTAATAATTTAATCTATAATAATCTATCTAATATCACGCGTGGTAGGGATAAGAAAAAGATGGCGCGTAACGGAAAAAAAAGATGGCGCGTAACAGAAAAAGATGACGCGTAACGAAAAATAAAAAAAGATGGCGCGTAACAGAAAAAGATGGCGCGTAACGAAAAAATGTTACACTAAATTTTTTTCCAACTCCGATAAAGAAGTTTCACTTCAAAAAGTATATTTACCTACGTGTTTATTTAAGCGCTGATACTTTTTGGAATTGGACATAATATTAAGAGTTTTAGATTGCCGATTAAAAGAATTACAATGATATTCATGTAATACTTTGATTTTTTCTGTTGTTCCCTTATTTCTTACGTAAAACAAATCTTGCGGTTTGATGGAAGGGTGAGGTTGCCTGTTCACTTTCTTACGAGGCGACTATCTGATTCCCCGAGAGTAGCAACGTACTAGTGATTGACCGCAGATAGATAATATTGATAATATTATTTTGTCTTTATTTTGTGTAGGCCTACGGGGGCACTTCCAAATTGTCGGTTACAATTTTTTTCTTACACTACCACCGGATCGGAATACGACCTCAACTGAGAAGATCCGGCAAGAAACTCAGCGAGTTTGTCTTTTTTGTTATTTTATATCACATTTTTTATTACATTTGCAACAATGTTTTTTTACATGTTAGTAAAAGTTAGCTCCAGTATAATATCTTACCCCTTTTTTATATTAAGTTAATTTAGAATGTCCATGGATGGTGACCACTTACTATCAGGTGGACGGGCATACCGTTTACTACTTCAATTATAAAAAAAAAATAGTATTGATATAAACATCGGGTTGATTAGCTTAGCTTTTGTCGCGGGTTTCGAGCGCGGCCACCAAACCAAAAAAATCCGTAACGAAAATAGCGAACACCCCCCCCCCCCCACTTCGCCTACCATGTAGCGCGGTCGAGCGTTCGCTTAACGTGTATGTATATGGTACGACAGTACGAAGCTCGCACGGATCGAGACGAGCTGCTCGGAAATGGGACGAATATGTAAGCAGCTGTTTGTGAGAAAGTATATAGTATCAAAGAAAAAAACTTGAATCAATATCAGAGAAAAAAAAACCTCCATAAATAAATAAATAACTATAATTGCTAGTACTAAAAAAATGCTATGCAATAGCTTTACCGCGGCAGTCCCTAAGTGCCCCACATTTTTATTTTATTTATTTATTTATTTGTTACCAAAAAAGTACATAGTCTTACAGTTTTACAGTCTGCCAAACTGTGCAACAGTTTATCGGCAACAGCTCTCGTGGCTAGTGCAACATAACAATAACAATGTACCACTACTTACTTATTTAAGTAACTAGCAGTACCCGCGGTTTCACCCGCGTAAAAAAGATACCTAATATGTGGATGATCTAGGAAATTGAAAGTTTTCTTTCACATTAACCTACTCTTTCCATTTTGCTCCTGTGTCTTGTAAAAAACATATAACAATTTTTATTGCACTTCATCGTATACGACGGCGCATGCGGCATATACTGCGGGTGGATCAACATGAGGTTAATTTTGCTCTAAAATATCTCTAACCAATACATATAATTGTATAGCCTAAAGCCTTCCTCGATAAACGGTCTATTCAACACAAAAATAATTTTTCAATTCGACCCAGTAGTGCCTGAGATTAGCGCGTTCAAACAAACAGCTTTATAATATTAGTATAGATATGCTTACATATTAATGAAATAATAATGGAGGTTATATTCTATAGCGTGCTTATACCAGTAGTGTCAATCTTAGACAATAAAAACAACAATTAGCTTGATGCTAACTCACAACTATAACGCTACATACAGTATACGTTTGACTGTTTGTGTATTTCTGTATCCATGGCACCCATTCAATATGACGTGGGACGAAGAACGTAACATCCGAGCTATTTTATGGATCTAGATTAATTATCACTTGCTTAACTTTTTTTATAATATTGAAGTAGTGAACGATCAAGTTCAAAAAAAGTTATATTATTATTATAAGACGCAACATTGGGTAAATACTGTTATTGCTTAAAACCTGTTTAGGTTTGTGTCATTCAGAAGAAAGCAGAGAGAAGAACCAGTCAAGCTCATTCTGTTACAAAAACAAAGTCAGAAAGTCGGTTAATGATCCTGAAACATACGTCTATGACCATCTTTAGCTAGGATCTATTTTTTTCCTATCGCGCACAATTTTTTTTAGCTGATCCAATCGCAAATTTCAATTATTAGTAGAAATGAACACTAAACAATGAGCCACACTTTAAGCTTTACGCTTAACATAACTGTGGTGGCCGGCACACTTTTATATGAGGCGACCATCATAGTCCTCGTGAGTAGAAACGCATCTGTGATTGACTTCAGATAGAAGCCACGTCCTGTATGAAGTTGCTCACAGATGTCTATGTGTGGCAGTAGCCACTTACCATCAGGTGGACTGCACTCGTTTACAACTTCAAACAAATAAAAAAAAAATTCTACACTAATCGCTCCTTACTACTTATTACCAGAAATCGAAATCATAGACATTATTATTAGTTTGTCTGCTGAGGCTCGAACCCGGATCGTCTTGCATGACGATACAATGATCGACTATGCGTCAGTCGTGGTCCAAACACTCCAATTATATATATTTACTTGTATATATACCCTAAATCCGAGCTGACTCGCTGCTATTGTTAGAGAAGCACTTGACTTGACGAGGGCCAGTAGCCGCTGACCCAAAAAACCGGGTGCTTGAACACGACCGGCCTGGGGTCGAGATGATATCAAATAACAATGTTTTTGCTACAGAATATCAAATATATGAGAGCTAGTTAACTGGAGCCAGGCTTTATTATCGAAGCAAACGAGCATGTAGATGATAAGTGGTTTATGCCGCTCATGAATATCTGTAAGGAATTTAACATAGGGCACAGGTTATTTCTAACCGCCCTATCTCTAAGCAACTCAAGATAAAACCTACTCAAGATAAATAGAAGTTGCACCTAAAGAGAGTCTACAATTTTATATTCTTTTAATGTAGAAGAGGGAAAGTAAGTCATGTTATGAATTCGACGATGACATAACGATGACAGAGTGTCGATAATTACATCCGTCCAGCTAAAGACAAGATCTCACAAAATCTGTCTATATATTAATACGTAAAGCAAGAAATTGTGATTCGTTTATAAGATACTTACTGCAGGCGGAAGAGTATGAAATTACGCACGGTTATAGTTGAGGAAGGATTGCGCAATGCTAATATTTGTTTCAAATAATGCATAAAACATACATAAAATCAACTAAAACACATTACACTCACTACCTTGCATTTGACACAAACAAATACATAATAAAAGAAATAGAACATTCAATGTATTACTACGAAAACACATAACGTCAAAAATGTTAGATGTCTTTGTCAAAATACCCGCTATTGCTTTTAAATGCAGCTTAGTTAATAAACCTCTTCTTACCTTTAAAATAACTTGAAAATTATTACAATTTATTTAAATTAGGGAAATATCGGTGCTACTTTAGACAATATGAAGTTCAGTTTTTTAATTTAAATTACGGTCGAATTTCGACCGTTGCGACGGGTGACTATTAATACATGAATAAATAAACTCCCTAATGTAAACTATATAAATGAATTATATTAAATTTGCTTTTAATTGCTGTTGTTATTGTAATATGTTGTTCAGAAATAGGTATGAATGAAATAGTATAGTTAATGAGAAGAGTATACCTTCAAAACGTAAAGGCCAAGGTTAATGCTTTCAAGTAATAAATAAACTTGGTTCTGTAATAAATTAAAACCATTTTAAGTGCTTTCAAACAGACAAGTGGTAGGCTTTTCGGTCAATACTTCCAACCCTCTTATCGTCAAGTATTCTAATTAATTAGAAATCCACGTTTGCTAAGTTTATTTAACCTCCGTGGGTCAGTGGAGTTATATTTTTTATAATAAAAAAGTAGAGTAGAGTAAAGAAAACAGCATACGATCATGCATGTTTGTGCGTAAACAACGCCATTTGTTTGAATTAAGTAATTATAGGGACAATACGCTGCGCGAACAAAAATTAATATACCCTCCAAACAAAAAGCTAGCAATAGTGACAAAAGCCACACTCTGTATGGCCATAAAGTTATATAATAAACTACCTTACCAATTAAAACAAATAAAGAAAGACCACATATGTGCCAGAAAATTAAAAAATATATTAATAGAAAAATGCTATTACACGTATGACGAATTCTTAAACGATGATTTAAAAATATAAAATACAAAAAATATTTAATCTTCTAAAGTTATCAGCATTGTAATATAATGTCTAATTGTAAGTCTTTTAATGATAAATACGAGAATGTGAGTGCCATACATTTAGAACGCCTTAACCGGCATATTCAATTTTTGGCGCCCTTTTCTTCTTTTTTTAAAACATCTTATGTAATCAATTGTAATATTATTGTAACCCAAAAATTGACTAAATAAAGATCTTTCTTTCTTTCTTTCTTTCATGCATCTAACTTATGGTTAAATATAGTCTTCGTAGTAGAGAATACGCCGAATCTCTGCCCAATTGTAAACCCATTGAAACGTAAAGAGTTTTTTTAATATCGACTAGTTGACCCGGCGAACTTCGTTCCGCCTAAAAGTAAAAATCTATAATTATCAGTGTTTCTTCACTATGTTATGCATGTATTGCACAAAAAACTTCCTCTTGAATCATTCTACCTATTAAAAAAACTCCATTAAAATCCGTAGCTTAGTTTTTAAGGTCTAAGCATACGTAGGGACAGATAGCGTGAAGCGACTTTGTTTTGTACTTTGTAATAAAGTAGCAAATGAGCAGTCCACTTGTCCAGCAGTCACTACCGCCCATGGGTATCTACAATTAATTCTATATGATCTAATTTACCTGGGGTTGGCTAGGAATGTGCTACCCTTAGAACGCCTTAATTAAGTATGCTTCATTTACCACACTTTTAAAATCAGAATATCGTAGTCAACTCATTATTGTCTCACTGCTGGGTACGGGTCTTCTCTCTGAATAAGAGAGTTTAGGCCATAGTCTACCGCGCTGGCCAAGTGCGAATTGGCGGGCTTCACACACCTCCGGGAACTTTTTTTTTTACAGAACTCTCGTGTATGTAGGTTTCCGCACAATGTTTTCCTTCACCGAAAAGCAGTGATAATTAATTCCTAATACGCACATTATTGTAGAAAATCAGTGGGGTGTGACTTGCCGTGGGGTTTGAACTTCGGACCTCATGATCGAGAGTGCAAGTTTCAACTATTAGGCTATCACTGCTCAACAAATTAGGATATAGCAGCGCTTAACTTATAACTTGAAACATTATCTTTCTGAGGTAGTTGGTTAAAAATCGAATGCTTTTTTAATTTACTTTACATACATAGGCGGAATGTATTCTTTGCAATATTTATGATAATGCTAAACGAAAACGTAAAATATTATGTTAGACATCTCATTCACAAGCTATGCAGGTATTCAGAGCTATATTACTCGGAAGGGAACTGCTATCTCGCACTAGAATGCGAAATATACAAGATTTAAATCGCAAACTTACATGAAATCCTGTACGAGAATGGAACT
This sequence comes from Spicauda simplicius, assembly GCA_949699795.1. Taxonomy (NCBI): domain Eukaryota; kingdom Metazoa; phylum Arthropoda; class Insecta; order Lepidoptera; family Hesperiidae; genus Spicauda; species Spicauda simplicius. The sequence continues at coordinate 1,213,690 of OX453068.1, forward strand.
TATTCATTTAAAAATCACTGGATTTGATCTTAGTGGTCTAATTTATCATCTCTTACGCTAAAATCTACAGCTTTAATCCACATATCTCTGATTTCTATAATTGTGTAACTATTAATAAATGGAACTCTATTAATATGACTGTGCTATCCTTTTGTCCGTCAATTCGTCTATCTGTCACTGACACTGGCAGAATGTGTCTTATGAATCACAATAGTTTGAGAGTTTAAATTTCTATTGCCACATTTGCCACTGTAGTAACAAATATTAAAAAAACGTGTGGCACTCGGGGACTGCCGCGGTAAAGCTATTCCATAGCATTATTTATCAACTTACGCAATTATAATTATTTATTAATGTATGCAGATTTTTTTTCTTTGATATTAATTCAAGTTTTTTTGAAACTATATACTTTCTCACAAACAGCTGCTTACATATTCTTTCGATTTCCGAGCAGCTCGTCTCAATCGGATCCGTGCGAGCTTCGTACTGTCATACCATATACTGGCACGTTAAGCGAACGGTGAAGCGAAGGCGGAGTGCGAGCTGTTAGTTTTTTCGTTACGGAATTTTTTGATTCGGTTGCCGTGCTCAAAGCCCGCAATAAAAGCTATGTAATAGCTTAAAACATAATAACCAATTATAAATATTGAGGGGGGGGGGGATACCCTTACAACAAATGCAACAAACGTGTTGCCAACTTACATAAAAAGTAGAAGCTTTTATATTATTTTTTATAAATAATGGTCCGGAACCCTTCGCGTGCTACTCCAAGTCGCAATTGGTAAAAGGTTTTTTTTATTTTTCGACTTTAGAAATTAGAGGTGTTTGACAGAGGTTCGAACCTCAGCCCATCGATTGGGAGGCCGGACAACTTATGCATCCTTGGAGACCGTAATCAAATTCTACGTCGTGGCTGAGAGGAGACGCGAGCTTAGTAGTCATACATAAATATGTCGATAATCAGCATTACACTAGGTTTACCAATATATATATATAGAGCACATTTGCACCCAGATCGGACATTAATACATAATTTGATCATATACCTATTTGTAAGCCAGCCAGGCTGGGCAATGAACCAGAACACTTAAAAGTCTACAATAAATCTGAGCCTCTACTGAAAACGGGTTAAAGTTTGATTCTAGCAAAATTGTCTTTAATAGCAAAATTGTCAGAATGCTTATTTTTCTAAAAAAAAATAACAAATGTATTAATAAATGAATAGATATTAGATGAACGTTCGAATAGATAATGAAAAAACCACTAGATACAGATCTATTGATAGATTTTTGTTCCAAGATTACGGAGGTCTGTCAAAAAAGTCCATTTTTCGGATCATTTCAGTATAAAAGTCAATTTGACAGAGATCAAACTTAACCGCCTCGTTACGAGGTTTTCTAACTGGAGCAAACAAAATCGATATAATATCTAATCTCCCTTAGAAAGGCTTAGAATATGAAGACGATAGAGCCCCTCTACACACAATACGTAGCTGTTTCTGCAAGTATATTGGTATTGACGTTAGAATTGTTTCACTCAAGCTTAGTCTATACTCAAATCGTTTCTAGAGCCTACTACTATGTTGTTTTCCATTCATATCTTAGTATACTTGTATCTTACTTCAGTAGCTTAGCGTTCTTGGCCTGCTTAGAAGAAATCTTAGAACTATGAAGCGCAAGCAATCATGCTGTCCTACTGTTTATTAGCGAATTATGTGTAACTAGGTGACCCGGCGAACTTTGTTTTGCCAAAGTATGATCAGATTTAAGATTTTAAAATAATTAGTGTTTGTCCGATATATTATGCATGTATTATACATAAAAACCTTATTCTTGAATTACCCTATTTATTAAAAATATATAATATGCATTTAAATCCGTAGCGTCGTTTTAAATATTTAAGCATACATAGGGGTAGGCAGCGGGAAGCGATTTTGTTTTATACTATTTACCTACTGACTTTAAAAGGGTATTATTAATTTAAAAGATCTCATATTGAGAGCAGATCCATACTTGATAATACAAAATAATGAGTTTATAATCGTAATAAAACGAGTAACAATAATCATCTAAAATGAAACATTAAAAACCAAGCCGAATATTTTATCGTCAATCTAATCGGCTTTCAAATAGAAGAAAACGCGTTGAAATCGGTTGATCCGCTCACAGCCGACGATCATATAATATTAATAATAATAATAATGATAATCTTTATTTGCAAGTACACAGTAATTACATTTATATTATATAAATTGTTTAGCTCAGTGTGTGTGAAGGCATGCAAAATATAAAATTCGTTATTAGTTATCATATAAATCTCCTAATTCGTGTCGTGGCGAAATAACAAAAAAGAAGCAAATTAAAACAACTCCGTGTATAAGTGCCTTAACAACACCTAAATAAACCCTATTCACCTCAGCTTATACCGCAACTTGGCCCAAAACAGCCCTAAGTTACACGAAGGTGTACTAGATTATGTAGTCTTAAACTGTAGTCCAAACTAATTGAGTTTGTCCCTTAAGACCAGAGTCTCACAACTAGGGCCAAGCTAAGTATTATAAAGTGTTATTAGGTTAAAGTGATTGATAAAGCAATTTAATTATAGTTTATATATAGTCCTGCATTACCAAATGTATGTTTAGATTAGATTCCGAAATCAAACGTTTTGGTTAAATATTGAGCTAGATTCAAATTACCTCAAAGTTTAAGTTAGAAAAGGTTATATATCCTAAAATTTTCCTTAATTATTAATTTCCCCAATTATTAATGAATTCCCATATTATGAATGAATTAAATGAATATTTTGTTTTATTTTCTTGCTAAGTATCAAACATTCTATACCTAACTGTCACTGAATTAATCTTTTGAAATATTTATTAAATATTGAAGACTTATATATTTTTCCTGTAAAAATCATAAGTGTATATTTAAACTGAATTATAGCATTGTATAAATATAAAAATAGGCTCAGTTTTAAGAACCTTCTTTTTGTAACACCACTAATTAAGACTCAGTAAAATGGAGAAAACGGTGCTGGTAGCAGAATTAAATAATGTCTAATGTAATATTTCTGTAATATTGTATTTTGTTACTGTTTGTTTTCTCAAATAAATTAATAAAAGGGTAAGTAAGGACCTACCATTTATTCGCGGTAGCTGGACTTAGAATGGAATTTTGAAAGTTCGTGATTTTGTAGGTCACAGCGGCTGGCAACCTTCTTAGCAATAAAAACTTTTTAACAAAAAATATTTACCACCGTCCACGTCACAAAAAAGTGAAAAATAATTTCAATTAATCTTGGCTTAGAACATACCCAATACTTAGTACATAGTCCTGAAGTCGGCGCTCAACATATTTCGCTGACAAAACTATGTCCTATATGAGCTGTAAAATTCTTCGTGGTTCGACTTCAGACGCAAGAAAGCCACATCTATGTATGCCTCTTAACAACAATGTTTGCAGTTGTGTCCTGGCATGGATGATAACCGAAGCGTCCACAGGGGTAGCCAGCACTCATCTTATCATCAGAAGGACTACTTCTAAAAAAAGACAAATACACAAGCAAGACATGCAGTCTATATAATTGTAAGTGGCCACTGCTGCCCTCACACTTAACCATACACTTTAGACCCGAACATAGCAGGGCTAAAAACTGCTTTTATTAGGCACAAACAGGTGTGACGCTGGTTTTTCCTGACTCCACAAAAAGTTTTATCACCTTGAAAAGGAAGACATTGTGGTCAAAGTACTGCGTGGAAGTTATTAAAATTCTATTGTTTTCAGCCGCTTTGTGTATAATATTACATCAAATAGATTAAAGGGTCGCGCAAAAAATATTAATAATTTTAAATTACAAAAAGGTTTAAGGAATGGAAGCAATAAATGTCAGCGGATATTATTATAATGTCGGAATTTTGTTGTGCTCAATAAAATTACCGCGAATTTTAATTCAGATCACGTTGTAAAGAAATAATTTGAGTCTCCTGAAATAGCTTTATGTTTAGATGCGAAGGACGCGAAAAGGTTCCTTAAGTCCTTGAGCTTCAGGCTTGGGTGGATTCCTATAGATTCTGTGGACTTTATTAATTTACTTTTTACTTTACATTATCAACACAACAATAAATTAAATGTAACCTTTAAGGTGGTAAAACCAGTGTTGATCGACCGGGGAAGCACCACCGCCACACCTATTTCTAGCGTAAGCTTTCTTGCGTTTCGATAGAAGGGTGTGGTTGCCGGCACACTTTCACATGAGGGGATCATCATAGTCCTCGGGAGTATCAACGCAACTGTGATTGACTTGAGATGGAACCCATGTTCTGTATGTATTTGATTACAGATGTCTATGGACGGCAGTGGCCACTTATCAGGTGCTACTACTTCCATCAGGTTTGCTACTTCAGTCAGATAAAAAATAAATAAATCAAAAAAATCTTCTTGGTTTCGTTTTCTTCGTCTTCGTTTTCTTTAATAGTTGGCAACCCTAAGCGTGAAGACACGAGGTTGTGGGTGTCGACTACTCCAATATAGGGTACGATACACATTGTTAGGCTGTACCTAGCGGTAACGTAGCGACGATGTTGCGGTTAGGAGTAATTGGATGAGTTGATTGCAGAGTGAATATCATATTTTGCCTATTTGTGCCATGTAGTAGCGGTGTGGAGGTTTTTATAAGATCGAAGCACACTAGCACCCTTGATTAATGGCCTTGTCATAAGTTAGCAATGTGGTGGGAAAGGAAGTTCTATCTGAATGAAATGAAATTAAATTAAATGTCTTTATATTTTATATAGGCTTACGGAGGCACTTACAAGTTATCAGTTGCAAAATTTTTTTTCTACACTATCACCGGATCGGATCACAACTCAACTGAGAAGATCCGACAAGAAATTCAGCGGTTTGTTATTTTATGTTTTTTTAATAAAAATCACAGATCCTTTGCAAATCCAAAAGACTAAGATTGTGACTGATAAAGTGAGCTAGCTAGTTTGTTCAACCGAAACACAAGAATTGGACAAGCTAGAAATAGATTTGACGGTGGTGCCTCCATGGTTGAATGATATACGTTCTTCATAATAAAAAAGCAAATCCTGCTCAGTTTCAGGACAGTCTTGTCAGCTAACTGGCCGTGTTTTGATCACGTGGTGGTGTACGAAGATATTTTATCTGACAATTTATAGCAAAGTAGGCACGAAATCCAGACATTTCATTGTATTTCGCTTAGACTTAGTCTTTAATTTCAGTAACGTATTTGTTACTTGTTTGTCAATTGTCGAGACATTCTAACTAATGTAGTGCTAATGACCGACCTAGGGTCGTCGTCAACCCATTATTGTCCCACTGCTGGGCACGGGTCTTCTCTCAGAATGAGAGAGTTTAAGCCATAGTCCACCGCGCTGGCCAAGTGCGAATTGGTTGACCTAGGGTCACATTACACTATATTTAGCTGATTCATTCGAGCTTTCTCTCACAATTTTGTCTTTAAGAAAAATATATTTTCTTATATTTTATTTCATCCACTGTGTTCTTTTTAATTCAAAAAAACCTTTATTTTAAAAGCCAATCTTAATCCCTTTATACGTTCTGATCTTATTATTTTAAGAGATGAACTCCGAAGAACTTCTTAAATAAATGTTATAAAATGTAAGAAGTATTCTATTTATACTCGTATTTATTTTAGTGTCTTATTGATAAAAATTAATGTCAATATTTCATAACATCTAAATTTGAACCCATTACTAAATAAAAATAGTTTTAGTTCCAACATCTTTAGACTGCATTAAAAATAATCTATTTATAAAAATCTTTTTAAGTCCAATTTTGACAATGATTACCACAAAGTGTATGAAAATTACTCTGTATTTAATTGTTTTTTATTTAAATCAAAAAACATTCGATACAAATTTCTAATATACAAAGCCCGATTAATCCAGTATCAAAGTTATTTAAGCAATATTAAGATTGATTGGAACTGCCTGTAAGCTAGAACTTTAAATTGGAGCCTTAAGATCAGCTCAAAGTTTGAATACAAAATTGTAAACAGAACATAGAAATAACGATATTCTAGAGTCGAGGAAATTGTTCTTTAATATTATTAAAGGTTTTAGGCTGTAATTAGGGTTATTATTTAGTAGCAGAGAAAATGATTTAAGTACTCGTAATATTTATTCATCAACCTGTTTTTTACTCTACTAAAATTGTAGCTCCTGTCACAATAAGAGAATTTCAGTAGATTTTAGATCTAACATCATCATCAACTAACATTATAATAGTACATTTGTTTTTCCGTGAAGACTAATATAACGTTTATTCATAACCACATATATAAAAAAAATCATTAATATCGTAAAACAAAACCTATTATTCCATCTCGAGCCTTTATGCAAGGAGTTTCACATCGCTAGATTCAAAAAATAAATCCATTTATAATATTTACTAAAATGATTTCAATCGAAAATTTATAACCATTTCTCTTTTTAATTGCAGGTATCTGCAAACCAATGATGAAGTAAACCTAACCTTAAAGAAATATTAACAACAGTGGATTAAACTGTCAACATGCTTCATCGAACGTCTTCATCACGTCGTCGTCGTGCATCCAGGAGCGCGGCCACGTCCCCCCAAACCCGATCCCCAAGACCTTCAGCGCAAACTTCTAGAAGAGCATCTCTGGCAACAACAGAGACTGATGACGAAATTGAACCACCACCACCGCAGAGAAGCCCTCGAGCAAGTTTAGCTCCGGACGTAAGTCTGGAATCCTACCACCGCAGCCCGAGACATTCGCTAGTTCCTGAACCTAGGTCAGCTAGAAACTCAATCACACCAGAAACTGCTCCGCCAAGAAACACTCTCACTCCTTCGAGAAACAACCTAGGAGTAGATCTGGCATACGGATCCAGACTCAGTCTGAATCCCCAAGACTTTAACCGAAGTCCAAGAAACAGTATTACCCCAGATGCCACAGCGAGAAGCCCTCGACGAAGTTTAGTTCCTGAGGGAACCACGTGGAACCAACACAGAAATTCGCTAGTTCCTGATGTTGGAAGAAGTCCAAGGCATTCCGTTGCCAGTATTCAAATTGATCCAGCTCGAAGCCAGAAGGAATTAGGGCCTAGTCCTAGAACGAGTCCAAGAGGAAGCATAGCACCAGACACATTAAAGTCAAAAGATGTTCCTGATTACAGCAGAAGTCCGAGGGGTTCATTGATTCCTGATCCTCACAACAGGAGCCCAAGAGGTAGTATTGCTCCTTCGGAAAGAAGTGCCAGGGGTAGTCTTGTTGCTGGTGAAATAGATGCAGCCAGGGTCAGCCCTAGAGGTAGTCTTACTCTTACTTTCCAAGAACCATTAGTCTCTAGAGAGCGAAGATCAAGCGAAGATAGCCAAACTGCCGGTAAGTAACTCAAAACTTTTCACACTTATTAACTTATACAGATTTGCATATGGTATTTGAAAACTCGAACCGTACTAAAATATGACGTTAAGCAATGAATAACAAAGGTTAAGTAACTTGAATTTCCCAAGTTCTACAATATATTATACCTTTTCAACTTCTTTAGAGCACCCTAGATCCTACTAGAAATATTACGAAAATAGTTAAAGATTTTGGGTAAAATTTATATTCATAGATTTTATTCTATTAGAAGCAACAATCTGAAGTATAGTAACTTTACTATATATGATGTTACTTTTTCAAAACTGACATAAGTAGATAGCTCTCTAGGGAGTAATTTCAGCGTGCTCGAGTCTCTACAAATTCAATTATGCTGGCAAGCGTTCTCCAAAGAGACGTGCGGCGTAACAACATTTTAAGCTTCAATTTTAATTTCTTCGTTATTATTTGCATAGTTTAATAATATGCATGATTAAGAATGTGGTAAATTATACTATACATAATATCTAAAACTAATAATAATTATATTGCAATCCATTTACAGTCAAACTTGTAAATGTAGATGCATAAAATTTTGTACAAGCATTAGATAACGTATGTGAACAAAAATAATAATTTCTAAAAATTCTACTATTCAGGGACTAAAAATTGATTAAAGTCAGCAATAGAAATATCTATGGCGGACATCAGATAACATAATTGACTGGTCTTTATAGTTGACTCAAGACCTAAATATCAAACATTAAAAGTAAATTTACTAAAAACTCCAATTTTTTTTATTGAATATGCGACTTGTGTAAGGTTTTTTCACACTAAAATTCTTTCTGGTTTCTGGCGTTTCTAACTTATTGATGCTAACCTTGCGTGGTGCCTTTGAGGCTCTTCCCAGTAGCTCTCATATTTCCACTTGCTTAATCAAGTACGACAACCTGTCGCTGCAACAAGTTGTCGTCTATCCAGAGTCATATATAATGAACTATCACAGTTTATTTTATTTTTTATAACACAATAAGAGACACGAACAGACAACGGAGCTACTTTTATGTCCAATATAAGTAATATTGGACAACAAACTATTTTCCGTTCTTCCAGTTCATTAATCTTCTTGAATTTAGTTAAATGTGTAAATGGGTCATTTTTGTCAGGTACTCGAGGTCGCAGCGTGTCGCCCTACAGAGCTTCTCTTGGGGGTCGGCAAAGCGGGACTGGGGCTCTCTCTGATACTGGCTCCCGACGTGCATCGAGTTCCGTAAGCCAAGTAAGCTTATTAGCTGAAGAATGTAAGTATAGTCTCAAGGTAATAGAAGCAGTGTAGTTCGACCGGGGAACCACCACCACCACACCTACTTCTAGCGTGAAGCATTTCATGCATTTCGATAGAAGGGTGTGTTGCCGGCATCTATTCACATGAGGCGACCATCATAGTCCTCGGGAGAAGCAACGCATCTGTGATTGATTTCAGATGAAACCCATGTTCTGTATGTAGTTGATTACAGATGTCCATGGGCGGCAGTGACCACTTACCATCAGGTCGACTGCATGCTCGTTTGCTACTTCAGTCAGATAAAAAAAGGTTGTGTCCGTTAAGTAAAAAAATACACACCTGCTTTTGCTTAACAAGCAGTGATAAGACCTTGTTGTTTGTGTCTGTGGGTGTGGTAAGGAAGACAAGGCTGAACGCCTGGGATAAGCTCCTGATGCGTTCAGTCCTTATAACTTATAAGCTATGTATTCGTGGTCAACCATAGGCAAAACTTTAATCTTAACAATGGGAGATCATAGGTGGCATATTTTAGAAAAACGTGTTAAATAGTTAATTTTAGATCTTGATACCGGTTAAAACAATAGATATTATAATTATTGCGATGACGTTATGACGAACGTAAGTAGACGTAGGGCGTGAGCGACGCAGGGTTATGTGGGATTTGTACCGCACTAAAACCCCCCCGGTGGCCTTCCTCGGCGCTGAAAAGGAGGACTCCGGGATCTCGAAACGACTTCAACCGGAATCCTCCGAGCGCGCTGCCCCATCGGGCTCCTCCCAGATGGGCGGCTGGGCCCACCGCTCCGTCTAGTCTTTACGACGGTATGCGACCACACATACCGCCGTCCTTCCCGGGATTGCCTGACCGAACGGTTCGAGCTCCCACTCTAGCCGTCTGCAACCCCGGAAGCCCCTTTTAGTCAGGGACGAGGGCGTGAGCCTATTTCGGTATTATAATTTTTAATAAATACTGAAACTTTTAATACTACTTTAAAAAATCGATTGAGATTTTACGTCATTCGTTAGTTATTTTTTTTTATTATTATTTTTTTTTTATTATAACACAAAAACTCCACAGACTGATCGTCCGTGCCTTTTGTCACAATAGTTCTTCTTTTTTTTTAACAATTTAACAATAAGTCCTTATTTCTTAGCTCCACGTTAGGCCATCGCTGTCACCATCACACTGTCGTGTGCGGTGGTGACAACGTTGGCAATTAAAGAAATCTTACAATTACGCTTAATATATATATAGGACCATTCATCATTTTTATTTACATGGTATGTATAATTCAGTGCATTGTACATAGATGTATATGTGTTGTAATTTTGTTTTTTTTTTACGTATAATGCTAAGCTATTGTATATAATTCTAAGGACACTACACTCTAATTACATTGTTATTACTGTAAGTTGCGATTTAATTCTTTCCGGAGGCCACTTCGAACGTGCAATTTTCCTTATCTATGATTTTTGAGTCCCTGCTACGGATTGCCATGGAGATGTTGTAGTCTTCCAACATTTCATCGGTGGCAGTCATAGCTCTTAGGATGAACTGAGCTACGGCGTCATCGCTGTAGTCGGTGTAGTAAGTGCAGCTGGTGGTATGACGCGATACTGCCACTACTGCGTGGGGGACGCTGTTGTGCAAGTGGAGGTGCTTTGTGGAGGCACGCACAATTACCGTCGTCTCGCTCGTTAATCCCTGTGCTTCGTGTATGGTCAGGGTGCGCGATCCCTCCCCACTCCCAAAGCCCTCCTTCTTCAGACTCTCCTTCTCGGCTTGGGTGTGTACCAAGTAGAGTGTCCTCTCGAGGGTCTTTGGGATCAGCGCATCGGTGTACCTCTTCAGCTTCAGGGATCTCATACGCGACGTGGACGAGTATATGCCACTGTATACCTCGCTTAGGGCATACGCTACGTCCACCGGATTCCTGTGCGTGCACAACAGTTCTTGGCTTATCCTGGTTATCTGGTTTGGTCGACAGTATCGCAGTTCGAATAGGTTGTTGCGTTCTATGAACGGCAGCTGGTTAACATCTCCGAGGAGCACCACTTCCTCCGCTCCGGTCAGTCTTATCGCCATCACAATGGCTCCGAAATGGTTCATGAGTACCTCGTCCACTAATAGTCGTCTGCAACTGCCTTTTGAACCATTTACTAGTATCGAGGCCAATGTGCGTACCCTTGTTGTGGCAAACTTTCCGGACTTTCCAGTGCGGAGGACGAGTCTCTCTCGGAGGTCTTTCGCTGACTCCGTCGTAGTTGTGATGACAATGTCGTTTTTGTCCTGAAAGTTATTCACTATCCAAGTCGATTTCCCGCCGCCCGGAACCCCATTAATCCACGAGAATGCTGGTAAGTCCCATGTGTCTGGAGTGAAGCCGCCGCATTCGCCGGATAGGCTATCCGCCATCGCTAGAATTTTTTCGTCTAGCATTATCCTGGTGCAGCGGGCTATCACTACTAGGGGATCATAGGGTTGCGCTGTAAGCTGCCATGTGACTTCCAGTTTCCTCGCCTGCAATCTTCTGGGAGGTTTCGTTGTTGTATATGGCAGCTTCTGCTTTCTCGAGTCTCTCTTTGTGAAGGAAGGATTGCATGATGTTATGGCATGTCCTCTTGTTGTCCTCCTTTGTCGCTACTGTTAATGCTTTAAACTCGAGAAATGCGTTTATAAGGTGGTCCAGAGGGTTCTTCGCTTCCCGGAGAGTTGGCGGTTCGACCAGGCCTTTGTCCGCTTTCGTCATGGCGGTCTTTGGCTGTAGTGAGTACCTTTCAGGTGATTTTGTCAGTGTTGTGTGTGTGTCTAACTTTTGAGTGTAGTGTTTTGTGCCTGGAATCTGTTGAGAGGCGGCTTTGAAGGTCTTCATTATTGCTGACAGTATTCCCTTCTTTACGCTTTGTTCGGCTTGCTTCTGATCTGCAGATCTTTTAGCGGATCTTTTCTGCTGCAGTCTCTCTGACCCGCTGACTTCCTCAGGGCTTGCTATGGGGTGGCCCCATCTGTCTTCGAGGCTACGGGAGGAGGATGGGCCTGCCTTGTGTGGTTTTAGAAAACTGAGGTTTTCGCCCCTGTCTTCGTATACCACTACCTCATGTTTTTCCGAGGCTTTGAGGCTCCCTCTGTAATCCTCCGCTCTGCCCTTTATATTCCCCACCACCATAGCGTCGAGGCTTATTACCCTTGATGTTGATGCGGGTTCCTCACCTGGTTGCCCTAGTCTTAGCAGTACTGCACACGCTTGGGCGAACTGGGTCTCTTCTTCGCTCCCTTCAAATAGTGCGATCGTTTTGTTTCTAGTTCGCACTATTTTGCAGCGCTTGCGTACCACCGAGATTTCAGACAGTGCGTTATACGTTCTGCGCTTCATTGTGGCCCTGAAAGTGCTGCCGTTTAGCAGAGCCGCAAGGCCAGGTGAAATGGCTACTCTGCCTGAGCACTTTGTGTTGCAGAAGCTTATGCCGAGACGCTCTTCGTTGTTATCCATAAATAGTCATTCGTTAGTTACATAGCTCAAGATGGTAGAGCCGGTGTAGTTCGACTGGGGAAGTACCACCGCCATTCCTATTTCTAGTGTGAAACATTTCTTGCGTTTTGATAGAAGGGTGTGTTTGTCGGCACACTTTTAAATGAGGCGATCATCATGGTCCTCGGGAGTGGCAACGCTTCTGTGATTAGACTTCCCATAGAACCCATGTTCTGTATGTAGTTGACTGCAGATGTCCATGGGCGGCAGTGATCACTTAACATCAGGTAGACTGCATCCTCATTTGCTACTACAGTCAAATAAAAAAAAAATAAGATTTTACGGTATTCTTTATTTAGATACTCCAAGACGTCAAAAGCAAAATAACTTTAAGCTAGTTCCATTTCCGGCATCAGGTAAGCTTTTAGGTTTTAAACATTTAGGAGCTTTGTACTCTTAAAATTTTAGTGCCGCATCAAACTGCACTTATCCTCTCTAAAATCTTTAAAAGGAAATGTAGTTACGGAAAGGGTTCCAAATTTAGTTTTAAAGGAAGCTTTTAGAAAAATAGGAATGTGAAAGCTCTCGACTGCATTTTGTGAAATCTAGATCTAATATAATCTTGAGTAAGAAATTTAATGTCTTAGCCGTATACTTTTAAATTTTATTTATCTTTATCGTTTAATCTTTGTTAGACATTGACTGTAACATAGTTTACTAATTAAATATGTACTTGTTACTAAATATTTTCTATTATCAAATAAAATCCGTTTCTAAAGTTATAATTTTTACTATTTACTTTTGTTTATTTATAAAAACGATGGTGAAATATCCTACGGTAAAAATTTAACCGTTTTCTAGATGCATACCGTAGGAAAAACGTGAAAATATTTTTTTACTCGTGTGTACTTTAACAAATTTTTGCTTAGTTGTAAATCCTAACGAGAATCGATCCTAAGAATTTATGCGGTAAAAATCTCACTGTTTCCTGGATGCATGCATACTACAGGAAACATAATTTACAATAAAATTTAAAATGAATAAAGATTTTTTGTTCTTTTTTTAATTTTCAATTTTGATTATGAATGCTTGCGCAGGTTTCTGGAGACGAGCAGCGTAGGCTGTGTGGCGAGCAAGCCAAGTACAATGAACGCAGTGGTATGGGCCTGGGCGTTGGTCTCACTACCTACGGCTCCGTGGCCTACCAACTCAAGGACGCCAACATGGAGGCCTCGGGTACCGTCGACTTCGTGTGCCGTGCCGCTAAAATTATGAACAGAACTAGTATGTACATTTAGACTAATTGTTAATCCTTATGAAAAACACATACTTGTGGTATATGCTGCTGTCCGAGATAAAAATAATACAAAAAAATTACAATTTATTGAAGTTAGAAATTCGTCCTTTCTTGAGACGGTTAAGATTACGTTCGCCACCGTCTGCAACGTGTTTTTTTTCCTTTTCTGTTGTTTCTGAACCATCGGATTTTTGTTTTCTTTCACTTTTAAATATGTAACTTATTGTATTGGAGCATTCGTTTTAAATATTACTATTTTACTTTTGAATAAGTTTTTACCGTAGTCTAAATAAATATGGCACTGAGTAGTTTACAAATATTTATTAAAATGAGGAAAGATTTAGATTTAATTTAAATTTATAATGACAGTCATAATAAAAATGTATGTCAATAGTAAATATGTCATCAGGATTATTTGAAATCTTAAAATTGATCCATGAACTTAATTACAAATAAAATTGTCCACTTTAGTGACAGTGGCAACAAGAATATGAAACGACAGCAGACATATGAAAGTTCACGCTAATCCCAACCAATCAATATTTATTTATTTAAAATGATCACCAACATAATGTGCACCAATTAATCTAAACAATATAAATTGTAGACAAAAGAACATAAGTGACATTACAATTATTTTTAAGATGAAGACAGCGTACGACAAAAGCAAATAATTCAATGGATTAAAAGAATAATCAGAGCACAAATTCTAAAAAGAAATTACAAAAACGTCAAAATTTACAAAAACATCAGAGAATTACCAGAAACCGTAAACACTCATGAGTAGAAAATGATTCTATATTATATTTCTTATTACTCTGAAATATCACGTGACATTAATATTGTTCACAAGGTAATTCTCGACAATAGCTACGCCTGCGAGGTGTTCCGAGAACAATTTCCGAGCGTTTTGGTGTACGTGTACATCGCTTGTGTCTAATTATATTTTTTGTTACAGTTGTTATGACGGTTTTCCTCGCTTGCTTGTCGACGTTGCCTGTTATTATGCTAATTGTAGGTAAGTGACAACGAGTTTTTCGTAACTATTATTGTCTAACATAATTTATGTACACATGACTATAATTGTATAACCTTTTTTGTTTTTTCATCATCATTATTATCACGATAATTACTACCTTTATCATCTTTATTTTCATCATCAAATCGTCCACCAATTCGCACTTGGCCAGTAGGTGGTATGGCCTAAAACTCTCTCATTCTCAGAGAAGACCTGTTTTCAGCAGTGGGACAATAATGGGTTGACAACATTTTCCTCGTCAGTCCGTTCCTGTTCATATTAAAGTGTGTGGTCTGACGCTTTTTATCCGACTTAATGTACGTAATTTTATATGTATGTATGTATGTCCATTTCTTTGGCACGCGCTATAGCTCCTACGGTTTGATGGGTTATGACATATGCCGTATCATTTGAATCGACTTTGTTTAATAGTAACATGCGTATTGGTGACTGTAGTAGAGATATTGATGTCACATAGAAATGCGCTATTTGCCGTCTTCTGGATTTTGTCCTTTAGTCGCCTTGTACGACATCTACAGGAGAAGGATTGGCTTTATTCAGAACCAACACCACACGGCACTAAACGGAACAAAAAACAGTGATCATTAATTTCGACACTAAGATCTTATTTTATATCTAAAATGTTGTTAATAATTAATATTTTGTAGCCTGCGCGTTTCATTCATTTCAATAACTTCAAATCAACGTCGGTGCAGTGAAGATAAAAATCAAATTAAAATCAAGACGAAAGTCATTATGTCAAAAATAGAGCTCAGTTTTCCATTACAAATAAAATTATACGAAAGATCGTATAATTTTTCAGAAAAGCGCGCCCATTTGTCGGATTTCGTCAGACGCTTGGATGTTTCCTCGAATAATTTTAGTATTGCCTTCAAAATTGTTTGTTATTTCATTGATCATTATAAATTTTGAAGGAAAGAATAATATTAAAATGACTAGATGTGATTCAAAACGATATTTCTTTATGTAATGAATGTTAGCGATAAAATCATGCTAATGTTATGTAGCCTCAATTCCATATGGAATTTTGCATCAACAGAGGAGTGACATCTAGATTGGAAACTATGTATGTACATATATATAATATTTGGAATAGGTCAGAATCTTTTCATTTATTAACTTTCACTCCTCCAAGGGAATATTGAATATGCAATCTTGTTTATGATAGCCAAATGGTTGAAATTTGCCCTCTCGATCGGGACGTCCGAGATTCAAACCCAGGCACGCATCACTGATTTATGTGCGTATTAGAAATTAATTATCACTGCTTTTCAGTAAAGGAAACATCGTGAGGAAACCTACACACCCTTTTCTTCTTCAAAAAAAAGTTCTCGGAGGTGTGTGAAGTCCACCAATTTGCACTTGGCTAGCACGGTGGACTATGGCCTAAAACTCTCTCATTCTTAGAGAAGACCCGTGGCCAACAGTGGGACAATGATAGGTTGATGACGACGAATCTTGTTTATATGATACAAACATAACGAGTCATATTAAATTTTTGGTTATTTTCGCAATATGATAATTTACGAAAGTATCAACCCAGTTTAAAAGGAAATATGTCGCGAAGAAAATTTAACTAGAATTTAGATACCTGCACAAAAAGTAAAAGAAGTCCATGACGAATGCAGCTCGCTACAAATAAGATTACTTAAAAGAGCGCACAGTTTTGATGAAAGGGAGCTGATATGTCTGATTATGTACCAGTCGTTGGGAAGTCTTTGAATAAAATCAGTGTAGTTCGACCGTGGAAGTACCACCGCCACACCTATTTCTAGCGTGAAACATTTCTTGCGTTTTGATGGAAAGGTGTGGTTACCGGCATACTTTCACATGAGGCTAACATTGAGTTCTCGGGAGTAGCAACGCGTCTGTGATTAACTTCAGATAGAACCTATGTTCTGTATGAAGTTGATTACGGATGTCCATGATCGGCATTGACCACTTACCATCACCTGATGGTAAGTGGTCACCGCAGTCCACCTAGACTGTATGCTCGTTTATTATTTCAGTCAGATTAAAAAAAAGTTTCCGTTGTTATCATCTCACTGAACATTAATTTTATTTCATTTATTTTAGTTAAAAGTTAAGTTTAACTTAACACGTCCTTCGCTTGATTAGTTTTGGTAACATTGTTCACTCTATACAAATGTTTAAAGTTTTTTTTTTCTTTTGTAAATAATTTGGAGACGCGCAATCTTCTATTTTTACATGACTGTATCAAAAGCAGGGTGAATTCTTTTCGAAAGTATAAATATACTCGTATGACTGTATCTTGATGAATTCTTGGATAATATTTTTCAATTGCGAGTGTGACGTGGTAGATAGTTACATATGTTTAAATGGGGCACTTGCAAATAGAAAATAAGATCAATTGATCCTGATCAAATTGTTTTTATATGTAGTATGAATCAAAGTAAATTCCTGTTCAGCGTTAAATTGAATAAATAATTATACAATCAAAAACCGGATTGCTTTACACGGATGGCACAAACAAATAAAAAAAAAATGTTAATTAATTCTGCGATGCAGACGAGACTGAAATAAATCTTAGAAAAATCTATCGTAGCTTCTTTAATCGCCTACAGCACTTTATCAAATACAACCGGTTTTTTTCCTTTTTTGGTAATTATTTTTAAGCAAACGAGTTATTGTTTTTATCATATTCTTTTTAATTTATTTCTTTAACGATCAAATTCAGTTTGATCCAATACAATAAACAGCAACAGTAAGGTTTAAATCTTTCAATTCAAGTAATCCATGATTATACTGAACAACTTTCGTTATGTCAATAAAATTCAAATTTGGAACACGTTCGAGTCGTAGAACGACACGTTTTTCAAGAATGATCGGAACGGAAATTGCCCAATGAACGAGACAATTCGTTCATCAATCTTTTCATCTTCCCAAGCCTCTTTATTGTTTCCAACATTGAAGGTGATCGTTGATTTTATTGCTTTCCCGTTTTCCTGTACAGAGCCCTTCGGGAAATCCCACCTCGTTTTTATGCCGCCGGCGATGATTACGGGGGAAGGTTTTTGTTTTCCCAATTTTGTCACTTACCAATGTACAGCAAAAATCAAAATAAAAAGTACATTTATTTTGTTTATCAAAATACATATTTTACGAGGAAGCGAAATTACTGGAACATGGATTTCACGGTTCCACGTATACGAAGAATTTTTCTCCGAAATAAAACGAAATTTTATTTGGTTCATCAGACAACTGCTTTTACGACGGAACCGGTGAATTTTTCTGTCCAACTTATGACATATAAAATGCTAGCTGACCCGGCAAACATTGTTTTACTATATAAAATTTAAAAAAAATGTTAAGGGTGGACAACCTTTATCACTAAGGGGTATGAAAAATAGATTTTGGTTGATTGTCCAGACCTAATCAATATGCTCACATAATTTCATGAGAATCGGTCAAGCCGTTTCAGAGGAGTACGGTAACTATCATTGTGACATGGAAATTTTATATACCTATTAGATTATAAAGAATGGTAATAATGTAATGAGTGAAAAAATTGAATTAGTCTTAAAAAGAAAAAACCTTCACAACAGACACGAGCTTCGAGAAAGTAAATATTTCCTGAAACAGAAGATGTACTCGTTTATCTCACAGTCTTTCTGCAATCTAATTTACTAAATTTATTTGAGCAAAACATCGTTTTAATCAAACATGGAATATATAGAATTATCTCAAAATAATTTAATAGTCATGGATCATGTAGGAATGACCTAAGTTCATACCGATCGTACGTCGAACATTTAATCAGGACCATTAGAGGCGGCGCGCCGCTCGGTCTAATCTAGACCCAGACATTTGGTTTGCAGTAATTATAATACCGGACCGAGAATATCGGCGCTGGGGGAGAAATTGAGAGCAGAGTTTGAAGTGAAATTTCTTGCAATATCAACAATCTACATGGTACCGATGCTCATACAATGCAGAGGATTTTAAGATTGAGATTAATATCCAAATGATGAATCCAGACATTTCTTTGGAGTTTGGAGTTTAAAGAGCTTTTCTGTCCTATTTCATAGTTATTCGAGGTTTTCAATTTATTCCTTAGGAGTAGCGAGGAATTTGTGAGAAAGCCTGAGTAACACTGATTTTATGTAAGGTTGATACCAGATATCATGTGCGGCAGTGGCCACTCATCAGCGGATGCGCATACTCATTTGCTACTTCCATATTAATATGTATAAATTCAAAGCCTACAAGATATCAATTCTGAGCGTGGTGCTTCTTAATGAGATGATGATGCATTTGCTGAAATTATAAAATTTTAATAATAATACACATTAACAATACACAAGATTAATAATAATAATGAAATAGTGTCGTGTTATTCAATTTCATAATCTGAACCTGTTAAGTTTTGTTATGTAAAAGTTTTTCCTATCTATTTGTCTTCTCCGATAAATTCATTATTGCAAAACTATTTTGCTAACTAGCCTTGGGAGCTCCCACAAAGTTTAATTCAAAATTGCTAATCAAGTATTATTGCTTGTGAAAGCAACCCCTTGTAATCTAACTAGACCGTTGCTTCGCTGGACATTTAAGTCGGTTCCAGACAGCCATTATTGGTCGGATATACTTAATGTAAATGGATGTATTTATCGTCTAGATTGAAGTTTAGTTTTATATCAAGTAAGTTAAGTACCCAATTCGTACTTGGCCAGCATAGTAGAATATAGTCTAAATCTTTTTCTTGCTTATATAGAAGACCCGGTCCAACAATAGAACAGTGATGAGTCCAAGATGAAGCAAATTAGCTTTCTTTTTGATTTAGATATTTTGGAGATAGCAAAATGTTAAATTTAAGAGTTGGGCACTAGGTCTAGTATGCCGTAACACTACTTGCAAAACAATGTTCTAGATACTTCAAATTTAACATACACTTGCTTTGTGTGCATTTGTTTTGAAGGTGCTGAAAGAATACGGGTTGACTAGGGAGGTACCTTCACATATTGTAGCGTTAAGAAATTCATGCATTGAATTGAAAGAGTGTGGATATCGGCTGACTTAATTACAAGGCGACGACCTTATCCGTCGGGAGTGGCGACACATCTGTAATTGACTTCAAGTAGAACCTCCGTTCTATGTGGTTTTATTATCGGCTTTCCATCACAACGTGTAATTCTACTTACTTTTTCTGAACTTAAATAAGTTAGAATTTTAATATTTAACATAGTAGACTATAGAAATATCATATCATTAATATTACCACCTATGTCCACCAGGAGTGCAATACATCCGTGACTGCCCCGCTGAGCCCCGTATCCCAGTCTACATGGTGGTGGGAGGAGCTGCGGGTGGGGTGGGAATCTGCTGGCTGCTGTGGGCTCAGCTCGCGAGCAGAAGCTCCAACTCCTCAGCGAGCGTCCCTGAACGGATCCTGGCGTATACCCTGACAGGGTTCTTGATGGGCTGGTAAGTGATATAAGCTTTTTAAATATGAAAAAATATGAAAGCAGAAAGCAAAGATGGAGTCAATGCTATTAATCTTAAAGAAGTTTCAATAGGTTAAATGTTCTGGTTGAATCTTTGTTATTTCTAGACAACTTATATCACCGGCAGTGACTGCTTCTTATCAGTTAGATTAAATGCTTTTATGATACTTCAATCTTCTATAAACATATTTGTGCTATCAGCATTAAAACGGTGAAAGGGAGTAGCTTCCGACTCATTTTTATATGAGGCAACCATTTTAGTCCTTGGGACTAGCAACGCATCTGTAACTGATTTCAGACAAAACCGCTGTTCTATATAAATTGCTTACACAATGAAATGTCTATGTTCAAGTATGTATCATTAGGGTTGACTACACGCTCGTTTGCTACTTAAATTAAATAATAAAAATCTGAAAAAAAACTTTCGTGAGAACAAGCAATAGATATTCTAAAACTTTCCTCCAATTATCATCGACCTAAATCTCTCAGTCCTACTAGTTCGTTAGCCAAAGCAATCAACATGTCAAGCATTGGCGGCTCATACCAATTTCCATGACAGCAGTAGAATGCAGGCTTAGTGGAGCTATTTCTCTGTCAAAGCATTTCTCAGTAAGGGTTGTTGCATACATCAGCTTGGCATCAACTTGGCATCGTTTCAACACATTCAAGTGTATGGTATTTTGAAAGCTTTACGTTGGAATTTAGCGGAATTATAAATATGAACCATCATATATATGGTTATGGGCAGTAGTCACCAGTTATTATAAGATACTGCAGTGTATCTTGCTCGTTTTTCTTACCTCAGTTTTATAAACAACCCTATAGCAGATAAAGTCATTCCTGTAGACATCAATAACTTTGATTTTTCTCTCATTCAGCCTATCCACAGTACATCCTTCAAATAAAAACATTCCAGCTCTTAAAATTGCTGTATGCTCAACATTATTCTTCTTTAATAGAACAAAATATGATGGTGGTACCTTTTACTACCACGATAATAATACCTACGAAATGTTATTATTTTCTAAACATTAAAAGCTCATAAAAGTCGTAGAATGTCCTACTGCTGCTGTGATGAATATAAGGTATGTGGAATACTTATTTATACTTATTTTAGCTTGAAGCCCGCCATACTTATTAAAAGCAGTACGCAGCGCTGCTGTTTCTAAAACGAGACATACTTACTTTCCGAGTTGTACCAACTTATACTTGTACTCAATTTCAAGTATGATTCTAATCTTATGTAGAGCTGAGTATTCTATATTATAAAGTAAATCAAAATTTGTGAAATGATCTCAAAATATTTGTTAAAATGGGTTGTTAAACGGTATATCTCTTCACGCAGTATCGTACTTCACACGACTGCACAAGATGCATTTGATTTATGGCTTCATGGTTAGGGTTGAAAATCCAGAAACGTTAGGTGATAAACATCGCGTTATAAAAGCGCTGATGTGCGAATAAAAGTACTGTCATTTTTTTCAGTTGAACGCTTTTGGCATCCCTTACATAAATAAGCATGTTAAAAACACATGTAGGTACATGTGTTATAAGCATGTTAAAAACACATGTACACATGTGCATGTTAAAGACACATTGACGGCTCATGTCGTAAAGGGTTTACCATACTAATTTGAGACTCTGAGCTCCGGTTTCAATTTCCGGTAAGGTAGACGTGTGATATCTGAGTCTGGATGTCTCTGTGTGGTTATTGACACGGGAAACTTACCGTGGTTTGTGTTTCAAAAGCGCCACTAACAAATAGTTATAAACTTTATTACAGCGCTAATCAACATAGATATAATACAGAATTCCGTAAATCTACATATATGTAAATTACTATTAGAATATTCTGATACTAGTAAATATGTTATTGATAAACAATATTTTTTTAGGCAAGCATCATTCCTAGCATCTAATCTTCCAACAAAGACCTGCGAAAAAGATTTCTGTGTTACTCATTTCTTATACATTCAGGGACAGCTAATTTTCATCATCATAATCATCTCACCATTTCAACTGTCTTCCTCTCTTTCTTATAGCACCGCATGGGTACCATTTGTTGTATACTTTGCCCATTTTATTTTTTATCACTTATCCATACCTCCATACTACACTAATATTATAAATGTAAAAGTGTGTTTGTTTCTCTAGTACGTCGCCACATAGCTTTTATATGATATGGTTTATATGTTGGGAGTTTATATGGACGGAGAGTGACGTAGGGTAGTTTTTAACGCGCTCTCTCGTTCCCATGAGAATATCCATGTTTTGTTAAATGGAACTACTAAATATCTAGTTTAGTAGTTCCAGATGTTGTTAATAGATGGCGTTAGTAATTTATTTAAGTCACAGGCAACTAATAAATTCAATCAAATTTTGAATTCGTGCTGGATAAATTTCCTTAAGTAGTACCTCTTATTCCCTAACCATAAGTATCTTTTAATTGTAGAACAGTCACATATTTATCCACCAGAAATGTGTCAAGTATGTTAAATAACTCATTGTTAATTCCTTTTGACCATGAGGGCGAAGCCGCGGGTAAAAGCTAGGATGACATAATTATGCAATATCCATCTCAATTATTTAGTTCTTTTGAGTTCTGTTAGTGCAACGTCAAATTTAGTTTTACTTTTAATGTGTTGATTTTTTATCTCTTAATTGAATGCATTACTTTGCATTTTGTTTGGACATGCATTTAATTCGCTAAGTAGCCGGTCTGCCTGTCACTTCTAAAAATCGTTAGTTTATTATAGGAGAATGTACATGTTATAGGCGTCACTTAGAATTCACACATTCAAAATGTAAAAGTTTATAAACGTGTGTGTGTTTGTTCATCTTTACGCAAAAACTACTGGCCGGATTTCGTTAAATTTGGTACACGTAGTTTTATAATCAAGGTTTGTAGGATACTCATTACCTTGGCAGACGTGGTCGAGACGGGCGAGGCTGTGGGAACAATATCCATACTCTCTCTCTCGTCAACCCATTATTGTCCCACTGCTGGGCACGGGTCTTCTCTCAGAATGAGAGAGTTTAGGCCATAGTTCACCGCGCTGGCCAAGTGCGAATTGGTGGACTTCACACACCTCCGAGTTTTTTTTTTTTTAAGAATTCTCGGGTTATCCATACTAAATATTATAAATGTAAAAGTGTGTTTTTTTGATTTCACGATGCCATATAGCTATTATATGACATCGTTTATATGCGTGGAGATAGGAGCGCGGAGCGTGACGTAGGCTACTTTTACCACTCTCTCTCATTCCCATGAGAATCTCAATGTTTTGTTAGTTGATACATATTTAGTAGTTCAAGACGTTGTTAATAGATGGCGTTAGTAAAATTCATTTGCAAGTTCTGAATCACGCTATCAAATGCTAATGTTAATTCCCTGACGAAGCGTGCGGGCGAAGCCTCGGGTAAACTAGTAGTATATATGTATATAGGGTACTATTTCAGAATTACTTGTTTCATTTGATGTGGGTGCAATTTTAATTATCTGACGTCCCCAATTCTGGAATAATGGCTCGAATTTACTGTTCAGGGATTATGGATATTAAAACAAAAGTTACGAGCGTGGGCGGTCGATACTGCCTCAAATTTCAGCCGGAATTGAAGCAAAACAACGACACGAAAGGAAAAATTTTCAGTGGAAATAAAAATGGATTTCGTTATTATCGTGGTGAAAGTTTCTCTGTTGCTCGCGGGTTTCTGGTTTTGATTGAAATTATTTTATTATGTTCCTTTTCATTCGTATCGTCTGTCTATTGTATGATATTCTTGTATAACAGTCGTACTCCACCGCATATATTCTTGTTTATGATTGATATGATTCTTTATTTTTTTAACATGAAAGTAACAAGCATGCAGCCTACCAAACGGTAAGTGCACCCCTTATGGATATTGTTATAAAATAAGGATCCTGTCAGAAGTCAATCACAGATATGAAGAAAAGAGTGGGAAACATCGATATAGAAATACACTAGATACACAGCCTCGAACAAAAATTACACCTAAAACTATTGTCAAATTTACGTAGTTATTTATAGATGATCATAACGACCATAATTAGTAAAGATTTAAAGATTTTACTACTTGAAATGAGCGCTCAATTTTGACATTGAGCGCTCTTTTTCACCGGACAGTTTTGAGACGCTGAATGTGTAAGATACACATTCAGGGTTTTTCTATATCGGTGGTAGGAACTAGACTAGGATGGTTTCCTTCTATAAAAGTCGGCAACCACACCGTTCTTCTCTTCAGCTAAGGCAGTCTTTCTGCCTTACGCTAAAAATAGGTGTGGCGTTGGTGCTTTGCGGCAGAATAATACCCGTTCTACAACTATAAATTAATAACCTTACACTTCATAAAAGACGTTAATAATGGAACTCTTTGATACTTGAAACTTTTGAAACTTAAAATTCAGCTACTTTTCACGACAATTGTCGTTAAACACAATGTTAAGATAATTTAAAAGGTGTTAGAACCTTTAATACAGTATAATCGGATTGCAAAATAAATATTCCGAAAGTTAAATTACGGCTTTAACAAATTCAGCCCCTATGTTTCGTCTATACTAATTGGAAGATCTCGGGGGACTTTTATCTGAACTCCTCTTTTGTTCTCGTGACATTGCGTCTCTCATTACGTTGTTAACTCAGTCAATACGAAATGCAGGAAATTTAACGTGATTTTTCATCCAAACCGTTTACCGTTCCAGTGTTCAATGTTTTAGCAGACTTATTAAGCTTTCAGGACATTTAGACGTAGAGATAACAGTTTTTCTGAGGGGAAGACGTACGCATGTTTTTTACTTGTTTCTCTATGCTATAGCAAAAGAACGAAGAAAACAAGTTTACCTGATGATAAGTGACCCATGCTGCACAGGTCATCTAGTATAACCCCAGCCATGACTATAGTGTTCAAAACGCATGATAAAGTAAATGATGAATTTATTAATAAGCCTTTCTTTAAATATTTTAACGTTTATTTTTTGCCTTATTGCATTTATGCCCTGCTTAATTTATGCATGACTCAAAAAGCCATCGCCATTTCTATTCATAAATTTGACAAAGATTTTCATGAAACCAAATTTTATATATAAAGGAGGTAAATGTGTTATCAACATGCCTTAAAGGAGGAATTTAATGTCTTAGTGTGTTTTATTTTTGCCATCGGAAATTTTTTTTTTTTTTTCCTATGGCAAAATTAAAACACTGTTCATATAATTTGCTACTAAAAGCGTGAAATTTCTTTGCTGAGTTTTAAGAGTAAAATTGCCAAAAATGTTAAAAAATATGTCAGGATTATTTAAATACTTTCTTTACATCATTTAGTAATTTAATCAATGCTCTCAATATTCCGTTTTTCAAACAGTAAATAATTTTGAAAGTGACAATAAAATTAAAAGACTGCTAATATTCTATTTTCGTGTAGGTACAACCAAAACCAACACAGTGTAAGAATGAGTGTAGATAGGTAACTCAATATTAGTAAACACCTTTCTTGTTACAAAATTTTGTTAACCAGTCTAACCAGACGAAGAATAAAGGTTAAAATTTGTTATTTATGGATGTATTTGACAGGTATCGAAGAGGAATTCTCTAAGCATAGGAGCGATAGGGTAACTGTTGCGCCGTACAGGTATTAATAATAAATGTAGGTACATCAGAAAGTGAGAGAAAACATTCAAATAATTTTAAATTAAAATACGTTTTTAGAGAACTTGTCTCCGTCTAGGTATTATTTGCCTGAGCTTTATATTGCTTTTGAAAAGGATTTGACGTGAAGAGAGATCCTAAATATATTTTAACGAGACTCAGAGTAAATTTCTCTTAAAATAGGATATTCTCGGATTCAACCATAAGAATTTTGTGAGAGTATTTATTTTAAAGAAATTTTCTTATAACATTCCAACGGGTTGGTACCTATTTTAATAATAGAAATGGAAAGTTTGTTTCGATTTTTCTCGACTGCATCAGAATGAAGATAATGTTTTTCAAGTAGTTATGTACGTGTGTATGCACGTATGTCACTTCCAGCGAGTATAAATATCGAAGTAGCAAACGAGTATTAAGTTCACCTAACGTGTAAGTAAGTGGCCACAAGTTGGGAATGGATATCTGTTAGCTTGGATAGAATTTGAGTTTACTTCAAGTTAGCCATAGAGGGGTTCAATCCATCTTGGTCCGCTGGTAATTTAATTATTTTTTTCTATTATTACATAAATTACATTTATTAATTTAATCAGTTTTTTCTATTATTATAAAAATCGTATTTGTTAACTTAATCAATTTGAAATAAACTGTTGAATTCAATTTATATTATAAGTAAATTTTCATTTCTAATAATATTTAGAGCGTCAATTATATTATGTAAGTACGTATCTTACTTGTATTATATTTTTAATTTTGTTGGAATGTATTTTGCGTTGGTGAGCGTAACAAAGAAATAAATAAAAATAAATAAATATTGCACTGGGGCTAACTTTAATTACCCATGTGTAAACAAGATGGCAAAAAAGACATACAAAAAAAAGACTGCGGACGGATTTTCTCAGTTCAGGCCGTGTTCCGATCCGGTGGTAGTGTAAAAAAATATATATAACTGACAACTTGTAAGTGCCCTCGTAGGCCTATGCAAAAAGGTGAAGTGCTGATGTTTTTGGAGTCACACCACAAAGATTTCGAACAACTTTTAACACAAAAGATTTCACCACCTTCTACGTTTCGTATGCAAAACACGCAAATAAAATACATGTCAGTTATATTATATTATAGGTTATTTGAAATTCGCAGACAGACTCCTCGATTTTATTATCTATCTGTAATTTAATCTATTAAAAGCTACTCTGTGAACCGTAATGCACCCACGCCTTTCATTGTCGCTGTTATTAACAGCAAAAGAACTGTAGTTATATTATTAAAGTTATATTTTTTGTTACGTAGTTTTATATTTATTTCTTTTGTAATTTGTTCGTAGTGCATGTTCTTATAGTTAGCCAGTCTACCTTGCTAATACGTGCTAGCTTTCATTAGTACTAATTTAAAACGATGCTCATACTCGCAACAAGAACAAAAGAGACGCAATGTAAAATTTGCAATTAAATAAAATCGTGTCCGCATTCACGGGAGCTTCCTATCGTGTGGTCTATATACGTGAAGCAAAAACTTGTGATTCGTTTTTAAGATACTTCCCGCGGACGGAGGATGAAATTATGCATGTTTACAGTTGATGTAGAGAAGGATTACCTAATGCTAATATTTTTTCTCAAATAATATATAGAACATACCTAAAATCAACGAAAAACGCATTACACACACTATCTTGCATTTGACACAAACACTTAAAATTAAAAAAAGTAATGTCCTACTAAGAAAACACATAACTTCAAAAATGTCAGATATCTTTGTCAAAATACCCGCTTTGCTTTTAAATGCAACTTAGTTAATTAAACCTTCTTTTTACTTTTAACGGGTGATTTTAATCAATAAAATCGATACAATTTATTAATTAAGAAATATTCGTGCTACTTTGGACAATATGAAGTTTAGTTTTTTAGTTAAATTACGGTGGAATTTCGACCGTTGCGACGGTTGACTAGATTAAAAAGACGTAACATAGGAGTAAACCGTTTCTACTCCCGAGAACTAAAATGATCACCTCATATGTATGTGGACCAGGTAGTACAACCGTTCACCGAAATGCAAGAACAGCTTCCTGTCGAGGTCTTACCTCTCTGGTAGAAGTAAACTAGTTCCACCTAGTATTCTCTTAAAGCGGGAGGGGAATGTATCCATACTATTAGTCTGCCAACTGTCCAAGGGCGGATTGGTAAGCTTAACAGTAATTTGGGAAAATTTCGCATTATACGCAAAAAAAATTCTCATATACCCTTGAAAAGTAAAAAAATATTTTCATTATAATGTAAGTTATGTAATAATATGTGACGTCAATTGTTACAGAGATATAGAGAGTTCGAAGTTATATAGATTCGTAGACCCTCATTGAAATTCGTAAATGTTGTAGTGCTGACGAAGGATCATTTAATTATTATAACTCAATTAAATTTTCATGCTATCTCGTATTCCACAATTGTTGCTATAAATGTATTTTAATTAAATTTATTAACCAAAGAAATTTCTCGAAGAGGATAGAGCCGGTCTACATTTATATTTAAATGACTATAAGGTTAATGAACAATTATTTCACTAAGTTCCATCATGATCTTGGCATAGTATCAGCTTCAATCTTCTCATAAATATCTTGGGGTGCAAGGAATTGTGATAACAGAGCAGTAATAGCCTAATGGTTGAAACTTGCCCTTTTAATCGGGAGGTTCAAGGTTCACAACCACGCACGCATCACTGATTTATGTGCGTATTAGAAATTAATTATTACTGCTTTTCAATGAAGGAAAACCTCATGAGGACACCTACACACTCGAAAGTTCTTAAAAAAAACGTTCTCGGAGGTGTGTGAAGTCCGCCAATTCGCATTTGGCCAGCGCGGTGGACTATGGCCTAAAACTCTCACGTTCTAAAAGAAGACCTGTGCCCAACAGTGGGACAATAATGGGTTGAACCCAAACGAGCATGTAGTCCACCTGATGGTAAATAGTCACTGCCTTCCAAAAATACCTGTATTCAACTTCAGATAAAATCAGTATTATCCAGAGATACGATGTTATCTCTGAGGACTAAGTTGAAACCTTGGATATATCCATGGATTGAAGTATATCTCCTTTCCACACCTGTCATATCAGAAGACAGTAGTGCTTAACACAGTACACAACAGTGTTATGTACTGGCAAAAAATAGGTGATGCGGTGATCCTTCCGGAAACGAACCACAAAGAGTTATTTCATCTTTAAACTGCAACCCCTTTTTATACTTTTTACATTTTTAAGGTTCAATTTTATGGTACGAAAAATACTCGTGATTCAGATAGCCGTCCGTCATAGCCAATTCACTTTTAGTCTACTGAACTGATTGAGTTACAAAAATGTACACATGGTTTTTTGTTACTGGGTCACTGCTATCAGTGAACATCTATAATTTACTCTATACAATACAATGGTTCAACATAAAGTCAATTGCTACTGCAGAAGGCGAAAATGCTCAAATCATTTGTAATTCAGTCGGTATCCACATTCTTCTACCGAATACCAGGAATTGCATCGTTTTAGAATTTGGATTAATGTTAGTATATATAACATAGGTCTCATTATACTGGTTCATTCTAACTTATGGTGCTAAATTATTTGATACAGAAAGGATTCTTCATTTAAGTCAATTAGAAAGAAAGAAAGAAATCGTATTTATTCACGATGAATAAAATTAATGATACACAATAAACTTAAAAACTAAACATAAAAATAAGCAAGTAATAACAACAAGAACAGAGTAACAATACAGTTTAGTCTTTAAGCAACTCGTGCTGTGACATAATAGTATCGTGAAATGGACGAGACTCAGCTATTGCCATGGAGATGCATGAAACCAAGGCACTGGTTTTTAGTCTCGCCCGAACCATGGCCTCAGACGGCTGTGTCGCCCGAACCATGGCCTCAGACGGCTGTGTCAGACGACAGTGCAAAACAAATCGTTGCATAAATTTATTTACTAGTTATAATTACTGTTCTTCTTCTGTATATTTCATCACCTTTACATATATATGTCGGAGGGACACCGCGTATTTATGAAAAATACGTCGCCGAAAATAATTATTTTAGTTAGTTTAAAGATCGAAAATTGTTTGTTTATTAAATTAGCAATATTTAGTGATTTTTAGAATTGTAATTTAGTTTACCCTCCATAAATTTGTAATTGACACCTCATCAAACATTGTTATAAAAAGGCGAGCGAACGAGATTCTTTGCTTAACCGTCGAAGCGATCGGACCTCCTCTATTGTGAATAAATCGAAGAAGTTTACTCCGGTGTTTTACTTGAAATCTTCAAGAATGAATAATAATCAAGACACTTCGACCATCCTGATGTCACACTTCACCATTCACTTCGTTATATATTTTAATTTCTTCTCACAGGTTCGGTTTCGGAAACTACTGGACCCTGGGCATCATGTGGCCGGACTACGCTCCTACGCTCTTCGAACCGAACCAATGGTGCCACCGGACTCTGTACATCTTCGCGTTGACCCAGCTCGGTGTGGTGTGGGGAGTCATCGCCTTGTTGGTATTCTTGCTTCTCACGCTTGTCATCTGCCAGGTATGTGCTGAGTTCTTTTAATTTGAAGGTTTGTATGAGAGTAGAATTTAGAAGCGTGTTACCTTTATCCATATATCTTCGAGTATTTTCACAAGAGATTAGAATCTATCGCAGATCTGATCAAAACCTGATGATACATATATACGTAAAATACGAGGTTAATAATAAAGTAATAAATTTCCCGAAGTTTCAACTACCAGATAAGTCACTAAAACTAAAAGGTATATAAATATTTTTTGCTTAGTTTAATATTCATTGTTGGGTGAATTTATTATAGTGAAAGTTATTGTAGCAGTTTAAGCATACTTAGTGATGTATAATATGACGAATTTCTTAAATTTGTTTGAGCTCTTGAACAATATCGACAAAAAAGTTCACTATAATTGCTTTATCATCCAGAAATTATAATAATTCAGCAGTAAGGTTTACTTCTAATCGCACACTAGCGATCTCGGTCTAAGTACGTAATTTAAGAGATGTTAAAAAAATGAAATGACTGGCTCGTACAATTTCGCACCAGGTATTCGGCTGCGGGTGGCTAGGTCCACCAAGGTACAAGTAGCAACGGCGGAGCGTCGTGCTGGAGTTGTGGCATCGGAACATCAACAACACGATGGACGTTGCCGGCGCCCTGCTCCCCTTCACGCACGTGGTCCGTCCGGAGCTCACGATCCACGTGCAAGAGGTACTCACCCAAGCCGACAGAGACGCTACTGACTCCCCCAAAAAACAAATCCCCCAAATTAACGAGCCCAAAAGTGATGATGATAAAAGTCCCGTCAAGAACGGAAACGAGTGCGTGAAACGCAATGGCAGGAAGACCCCGGCCTGATGGTTGTTGGTCGTGCTGCCGCCGCACGGCAAAAAGCACGTTCATTTCGAAGCAGCTGACAAAATATACTACTTTTAGTGCTCGTATAGTGACGAAGTGTACTGTGAATGCTTGATTGTCTGTGCTTTTTGATACTTCCGTGCTCAACTTGTAATTAGTGCTGATGTGGTTTTCTGATCTTTGTTTTAAGGTGTATGAAGTATAGACGGGTTTCGTCGTGTAAACTTAATATTGTATGGAATTCAATATTATCTATGTAAATCTAAATAATTTAATTAAGAAGTAGTTAACTTATTAATTATATGATAAATATAAAGTATTAACCTATTCTCTGGCTAATAAATATTTTGTATTGCGAAAGATTCATTCATATCTGAACGGTAATATAATTAAATAACTTATAGGTAAATATTATTTTATATTTATGATTGTAGGATATTCTATCGAAGTATTTTGATATTGATGCTGTATTCTGTAGCATTAACTGTATTTCTTTTGCTACGGACTTTATTGATAACTAATTGTAAAACAACGAATATTATAATTTTAAACTATATATGATGAAACTACATTAATAATTATATTATTAATAATATCACTGTACGCGTGTATGTAATTATTGTATGATGTAGGAGACGTAGTTTTAGATTTGTATATTATTTTATTTGTGCGATTAAATATATGTCCTAATATATTAGGTAGTAGTAATGAGTGTGTAATATTAATGGCTTAATATTAACACTAACACTAAGTGATTTTAATCAGTAAATAGTTATTGTCCAGTATGTAAAAGGTCTCCTAATAAAATTATCTCCTATGACCAACGTATTATTAAATTAACAAATTTTCTCATACATATTTACAGATATACATAAGAACTTAAGGATGTGTAAATTAGAGTGCATACGATAGTATAATTTAAATTATTTACTTTGTGTCGTCAAAATTATTATATCTGTAATCATGTTTTGCGTTTTGAGGTATGCAATTGTGAACAAAACGTTCCAGACATAATGTTTCTAACACATTATGGAATATTTGATATAGAATAATAATCAAATATATCAAATCTAATATATCAAATTTAACAAAAATGTTATAAGCGGTCTTTACATGTCCGTTCGCGAGCGCGTCTTCAACGCGACTGATTAAAATTGTCACAACATTCAAACGACTTTTATGAATTTTACGACTACCTGAAACTAAAAAAAATTATCTTATGATTAAAATATCACTATCTCAAAATTTTAAAGTAGATTACGAAATGCGTGGATCAGGCTTTAATTAACAATGAGGGGAGTGTGGGTGTGACTATTTTTGTAAAATTATAACCATATTGATTTATATGGTGTTGATGTTTCTAGGCGCCACACCTGTCAACTGTGAACTTTTAATGACATTATGAGGTATGAGTAAAAGGTAATAGAATCAACCTTTAGACTTCACGGTTGAACTTTATATAGCAAATATGCAGGTGTGTTATTTGAAAAGGCTTTAACCCTTTCTGGCAAACGTTTTTTTAATCGACTTCAAAAAGGAGGTTACTCTCAATTCGGCCGGTATATTTTTTATATATTATAATTATTTTATAGCATGATTTTAATTCCAGCCTAAGATATTTTTAATGTGACAAAAGTTACTAACAATTACTTGATCATAGAAAAATCTGTTTACCTTACAGTGTTTATCTTATCTGTAAAATAGACAGCTGCTTCAAATGGAGTTAAACAGAACGCTAATATCTAAAGCTTTAGCAAACTTTGAAGTTATTTGGCTCCGTTTCAAAGCGACGCCATTATTAAATTTTGAATTTTGTCAAATGTTTTTAGTTTTTAGTTTAATATTACTTTGACTATTTATTAGCTTTTTGGACAGTACAATATAAAGCTTTTTATTCATATATTATCCTTATAATGCCATTTAAAGGCCGAAGAAAAAACTGTAGATATTTCTTATGAAAGTACATAAATAATGTTTAATGCTTAAACATATCGTATTAATTTAAGCATAAAAATAACTATATATTAGAGTGTAAAAGTACGTAAACGTAGATAAAGTATGATATACTATAACTATTTTAAGATAATGGTAAAATAAATGCATTTTAAAAGAAAAACTATTAACAATGAATTAAAGAATTTACACATGTGGACGAAATACATTAAAAACATTATTCAATAATTTAAATATCATTAAGAGGTGTAATTTTTTAATGATGTCCAAATCTGTAATTGGGTAATGGAATTTAAATGAAGTTAACTAATTAATTTAACGTGAACTCTGAAAATTATGACTTTTCGCCCTACATCAGACATAATGATGGTGTTCTCAATTATGCTTACTATTTATCTGAGTATTATTGCACATAACTTATCAATTTCTCTGGGATCCTATTAATAGGCAGAGCATTTATACATTTAGTTGAACAACTATTAAATAATTTAAACTATATGGGATGCAGAGGTATATAGGTCAACGTAGACGAACTATATAGATAGGTACGAGCCGAACTTAAAAATATTCAAACAACATCCATTGCGTTATGTTAAATTGTTCTAAAACTATCGACCAACAGTAGGTGAAAGCAGGTAGGATTCGTACACTTCTTACATGAAGTCACATAAAAGTTAGACTAATGGCTGTTTCGATAAAATGTCAACTAAAAAAATGGAAATTGTACGCAAGCACCCCACACGCGGGGTATCTTCGGACATAGAGTAAGGTGCCCGGCTTTTTTTTTCAAATAGAATACTCTCGATAGGGTGTGGTTACCGGCACACTTTCACATGAGGCGACCATCACAGTCCTCGGGAGTAGCAACGCATCTGTGATTGACTTCAGATGGAACCCATGTTCTCTATGAAGTTGATTACAGATGTCCATGGACGGCAGTGACCACTTACCATCAGGTGGACTGCATTTGCTACTTCAGTCAGATGAAAAAAAACGGTGTACTATATTAAGTTGCTTGCAGATATCTGTAGGCGACAGTCACTACTTAACATTAGATGGACAGCATCCTACTACAACCTTAAAAAAAACATGTGTGCGTACAAAGTACACATGTAAGAAGTGAAACTTCTTTGGCGAACTAATTTATAAATCTTGTTTATATTTATACAAATCTAAAACTTTAAATTTCCAAGATTAAGAGGAAGGGAAAAAGGCGTGATACGACGTTCGCTCTGTCTCACTTTTTCTCTCAATCTTTCTCACTCGCTTGCTCCCTACTCTCACTCCACGGCTAGTTGCTCATGCTACGTTCGCCCTGTCTTACTCTCTCTCAATCGGTCTCGATCACTCTCTCTCTCTCTTCCGACACTTCCGTTGCATACCGGCGTGACGTTTCATCTGTAAAAATTTTACCCTCATGCGCCTAAAGAAGTTTCACTTCAAAAATATGGCCGAAAAAAAACGTTAACGTGCAAAGTACGATTATGGGAAAAACCTAAACCGCTTTGAGGAAATGTAATAACTTACTAAGGAAACTATAACCAATTTTGTGTAGATACATGGAAATTCCTTGTAGTAAACTAACTACACTGCACTGCAACTTTGTATACAATATAACTACTTTACGACTACAGACGCGTCACAAAGTGGTTAGTCGTAAAAGTGATTTATTATAGCTAGTTCCGTAGTAATAAAATTAAAGGTACATGATTTCTTTAACATATTACTAGCCCATTGGAATGTTACATAAGCTTTGAATTTTTAGAAGACGCAATTTTATTTTTGGGACATGCTGTAGAAACGCAGGCCTGAAATGCTCTACTGTATGCCTCCATTGTTCTGGCGAAACATGCTGCAACATTATGGAAATATCAAAGTTAATGAAAGAAAATGAATTTGAAGATCAACTTTCACCTATGACTCCAATTTTAACTCCTGTCATACCTCAAACTTTCACATTTGGCGTTGATTTAGATTCTGAGCCACAGACTTGACTTCAGATAGAACCCATGTCCTGTATGAAGTTGATTACAGATGTCCATGAGCGGAAGTGACCTTACGATCAGGTGGACTGCATGCTCGTTTGCTACTTCAGTCAGATAAAATAAGCTACGGCAAATACTCTATTCCCGCAATTCTGAGGTCGTAGAACCAGTAGGTACAGTGTTATCAAGAAGGTACCGATACACATATTTCTGCTGTAAAACAGATCTTGCGTTTCGATAGGATTTGGTTGCTGGCAGATCTAAATATGAGCGATCATTTTATTGCTGGGCCGTAATGGCCATGCAACTGTTATTATATTCAGCTAGGACCTTTGGTCTATAAAGGAGTTGCTGACCATGTATCAATAGGTTAGCTGCTATATTGCCGTTTGATAAATTTTCTAAAAATAAATTAATTTAGTAGGCTAGTAAACTTTTAATAACATGTACCTCTACTTTTAGATAAAATATATCAAATAGAAACTTATTTAATTATTTCATCATACAAAAGAAACTAAATTTCTAAAATTTTGTTATCTTAATTTTCCAAAAAAAACAGCCTGTACAATCGTCCTTTTGGAGTTCGTCCCAAATAGACCAATTTACGGATCAAAAGCTTTTATATCTTATATTTATAAATTTTGAAAACCCTATATCCATTATATATGATAAATGTACCAATTAATCAGGGATTCGTTAATTTGTACGGTGCTTTAATTATGTTTTTAAAGTATAATTAAATTATAAATTGTAATTTTAAACAGCAATGCGAATAGAATTGAATTCTTGTATAGAAAAAACATTATCTTGTATGATTACGTAAAATATATGATATACACTTATAATATTGATGTACGTATGGCGTAGAGAACATTAGATATATACTTATGGATTTGGGAACATAGATGAAGTTTCTGTAGTTATTTTTATAGAGAATATTTTAATCGCATAGTTAAGTGTCATACGTATGAATATGTAACCACTCTAGTACGCTAAGAATATTATTTGTATATTCACAAATTATTTGTAATGTATAATTTGTAATTTATCATATATAGTAAACGTGTATAACAGTGCTGTGGTGTGTTATTATTTCCTATATATTTTTTATTTTTTGTTATCCTTTTTGCCCGATGTGCATATTTGTAAGTAAGAGTATGTTTTAGCAGGTGGTAGAACCAGAGTAGTTCGACCGGGGAAGTACCACCGCCACGTGAAGCATTATTTTGCGTTTCGATGGAAGGGTGTAGTTGCCGGCACACTTTTGAATAAGGCGACCGTTATAGTCCTTGGGAGTTGCAACGCATCTGTGATTGACTTCACATAGAACCCATGCTCTATTTGAAATTGCTTACAGGTGTCCTTGGGCGGCAGTGACAAGTGTCAACAAGTGAAAAGTCCATCAGATGGACTGGATGCTCGTTTGCTACTTCAGCCATAAAAAACACTCTGCCAAGAGTGTACGATTAAAAAGAATAAAAAACTAAATTAATTCTAGAATTATAAATGTATTCACAGTCCGATTCAAATTTTTCTGTATTTCATTATAATTCATCTACGCAATAAAACGTTACTAAAATTTAAAGTTTAAAGTAATTATATTAATATTATTACACAGAAGAAAGTATTTAAAACAAAGCATAACATTTAGGTTATATATGAAATGAAATGTCTTTATTTTGTATAGGCCTCCGGGGCACTTACAAATTGTCAGTTACATTATTTTTCTTACACTACCACCGGATCGGAATACGACCGCAACTGAGAAGATCCGGCAAGAAACTCAGCGGGTTTGTCTTTTTTCTTATTTATATCCATTTTTTTTTTTATTTTTTTTTTATATAATTACAATCATGTCATATATAACCATTGTTACATTTTTTTAAGCGCTAGTCGCGAAACAAAGCTAGTTGGAAATAATTTTCTCGACCAGTAGCTCCAAATACGCAGACAAATCGAGATAAGTCGCCATTTTCTTTCTCGGAAACAAT
The DNA here is from genome assembly GCA_949699795.1 of Spicauda simplicius. Lineage (NCBI taxonomy): Eukaryota > Metazoa > Arthropoda > Insecta > Lepidoptera > Hesperiidae > Spicauda > Spicauda simplicius. The sequence continues at coordinate 1,250,606 of OX453068.1, forward strand.
TGCGCGCATTAACCAGCGTTTAGCGAGGACAGGCCGTTTTGTGTAATAGGGTGTCCATTAAGGAAGTAATACAAGACAGTATATATTCCGTTTATTGTAACTACTATGCGACCAATTTTTTTTATATAATGATACATATTGATAAAATAGACTACCCTGTCTACCCGTAGTAGAGATTTCTCAATAAGTTCGTTTTTATAGTATGAAACTAGCAAACGAGGAGTCCACCTGATGGTAAGTGTCCCCTGCCACTACCACACCATAAATATCTTAAGCTGAGGTTATCCACAGATAAACACGCATAAAGACTGATTTAGAACCCCTTCGGTAATGTACATCATTCAGAGCAGAATAAAGCTGCTCATAGCACTGTTGTTGTTAAGCGGATATTGATATGGCAATTGTGTATATGCAGAGCAGTGATAGCCTAATAGAGCAGTGATAGCCTAATGGTCGAAACTTGCTCTCTTGATAGGGAGGTCCGAGGTTCAAACCCAGGCACGCACCACTGATTTATGTGCGTATTAGGAATTAGTTATCACCGCTTTCCGAAGTAAATTATCACCGCTTGAAGAAACCTACACACCCGAGAGTTCTTAAAAAAAAGTTCTCAGAGGTGTGTGAAATCCAGCAATTCGCACTTGGCCAGTGCGGTGGACTATAAACTCTCATTGTGAGAGAAGACCCGTGCCCAGCAGTGGACCAATAAAGAGTTGATGAGAGTATCTTCAGTTAAACAACAACGAGTTTTACCATCTATAAGAGATTTTATAAGAAAGTAAAAAGTCGAACCTAGAATAGTTCTATAAAATACATGGACAATAACAAATTAGTCCCCCAGATAACTATAAATGACCACAGATAATATTTCACTCCCTATTGGAGACTGTTATGTTTATCACATTGTTAAGGCAATCTGCTTTTTATGTGTGTGACCTAGGCAATGTGGTGTGTCTGCTTTTTTGATCTTGTTTCTTATTTTTTATTCGAAGCATGATAAATTTTAACGTTATATCCTCATTATTTTTTGTGATAATGTTGATTTAAAATCGGGTTTGTTATGGTATAATAGCACCGCAATTGGTACGGCGCTACAACACAAATGTTCTCGAAAAATCCATGGGATTTCGCTTATGACCTTCCTAACAATACATTTTTTTATATATCTGACTAAAGTAAGAAACGAGCATGCAGTCCACCTGATGGGATGGTAAATGGTCACTGCCGCCCATGGACATCTGTAAACAACTTCATATAGAACATAGGTTCTATCTGAAGTCAAACACAGACGTGTTGCTACTCCTGAGGACTGAGATGATCACCTCATGTAAAAATGTGCCAGCAACCACACCCTTCCATCTCGCACAAGAGATGCTTCACGCTAGAAATAGGTGTGGCGGTGGTCGAACTACACTGATTCTACCAACTGGTAAACACATACATGACATACAAGAGCGAAAGCAATTCTGATATATGTGACACTAATTGCGAACAATAAAAAAAGCCCGTGTAACAGAATATAAAAGGGTTGATATTAAAACACAAGGAGTGTCCAAAGTCGGTATAGCAAAGTTCAAGGCCACGTGTGGTAAATTTACAGCGACATTTGCGGAACATTATCCTCGTAAATGTCAGATATAGTACGAGCACCGACGTTGGAAACGGGGAAAATAACACCAAATTATACTTTGTATTGCTATTAAAAGCACTCTATATAAAGACGAACATTATAACAATTATTAGTATCAAGGTTATACAAATAGGATGAATTTACTGAACGTTATTGTTGTCTGAAAAAAGAAATAAGTTTTTAGATATATTTAATACTGTATGTTGAAAAGTTCTTTATCTATGAACTTGTATTCTTATTTTAGGTTTTGTTAGGTTATTTCTAAGTCAAAGTCACTAAATAAATCTTTCTATAATTGCATAAAATATTATACTATTGATAATGGATGACTCAAATTAGTAATTGATATATATTATCATATATGTTGTTTCGTTAGAAAGGACTCGACAAAAAGTTTTAAAATACTAATCTTTTCAGAAATGTTTCGTGTACACCGTCAACTTGTGCTGATGGTGAACTACTTGTTAACACTACTGTACTTCCGTATAGACTTGGACCTCCAACAAACCTCATAATTTTATGGGTCAAATAAATATTTACTTAGTTATGTGCTCTATATCATTTTAGACTAATATTATCGCGGAATTGAACATTTTAATACTTAATGTGTACTTTCGATATGCGGTTTTAGAATTCTTTTAGAATTCTTTTTGCCGATATTTCGACCCCGTTGCATGGATCGTGGTCACGGCGATACTGAAAAAATAGTTATATGCTCTTTACACAGCACTTCTTAGCTAACGAGCATGCTGTCCAGCTGATGTTAAATGACCACTGCCATCGATGAACACGTATAATATACCCTCGATAAGTTTAAATATTCCTGAAGTCGTCCGAAGTATTTGCGTTAGCGGCGTGTATTCCTGAGGACTAAACCGGAACGCTTCGCATAAGTATATCGTATAGTAATAGACATATTCCTGGTAATTGAAGGTGGTAGAACTAGCGTAGTTCGACCAGGGAAGTACCGCCACAACTATTTCTAGCGTGAAGCATTTCTTGCGTTTCAATGGAAGGGTGTGGTTGCCGGCAAACTTTTCTATGAGGCGACCATCATAGTCCTCGGGAGTAGCCCGTATCTGTTATTGACTTCAGATAGAACCCATGTCCTGTATGAAGTTGATTACAGATGTCCAAAGTGGCAGTGACCACTTACCATCAGATGAACTGCATGCTCGTTTGCTACTTCAGTCAGATATACAAAAAAAACCGAAGACAAAACATGCTGTGTCATTAGCGCTATAATATACATTATAACTGTTATATATCATGAATATATTGAGTTCAACTAGAAATCCGTGGTATATAGCGTATAGCGTAAATCACGTTTATTCCTCCATTGGATATATTCAATTGTACCCGAAATTAGCCACGCCGTATTGGACATTCACGGCGACCCTCGTCGGAAATACAAGACGGGTTGCTTCACTCAAATCCGTTTATACTGTTTGTTGAAGTATCAATATAATGTCAAAATATGTTACAAGAGAAATCAACCAAAATATGGCGTATTACAAAACATTTTTAATATCTCACCCAAGTTTTAGACGACCCGCGTAGCGCAGCGGTTACTATACCGGTCCGACACGCAGTGGCTCCAGGCCAGACAGGTATCTGAATGATGAATTTAGATTCTTGGTCTGGGTCTGGGTGTTTTTGTATTCGTCTTTGTGTATGTCTATGGCTCCCACGACACAGGAGAAAATCCTACTGTAGGGCTATGAGCGAAGAAAGCGTTTTTTTGGTAAAAATAGCCAAGTTCAGATACGTACGTGATTTTCCGTGTCGCTGTCAAAAATAAGACTTTTAACAGGTGCCAATTTTCTCAGCGAATCCTTAACAGATGAGAGAAATGTTTTTGAAATGTGCCTTAAATAATGTTATAATTAGCATCGATAACTATTTATTGTATATTATACTTACGATATAGTCGTTTTTTCTCTGCTTTTTGGTAACTTGTACAGTTTTTTCTTCAGAAACTTCAACAGCACTTCAATGGGCACCAGTGGCCATAACATTAGATGTATAAAGTGTATGCAAAAATTTGACTGATCTGATATTTTTTTGACTGCCTGCATATTTAATTTAATTGTGAATATTAATTTAATTTATTATCATTTTATACCATCTTAAGGTTTTTGCTTGCTAGTTATTAATTGCATGTCGATTGTACCTGTGAGTGGAGTAACACTTACTACTAGTCTTTACTCGTCGTCAACCCATTATTGTCCCACAACTGGGCACGGGTCTTCTCTCAGAATGAGAGAGTTTTAGGCCATAGTCCACCGCGGTGGCCAAGTGCGAATTGGTGGACTTCACACACCTCCGAGTACTTTTTATTTTTTAAAGAACTCTCGGGTGTGTAGGTTTCCTCACGATGTTTTCCTTCACCGAAAAGCAGTGATAAATAATTTCTCATACGCACATAAATCAGTGGTGGCCTGGGTTTTAGCCTCGGACCTCAAGATTGAGAGGGCAAGTTTCAACCATTAGGCTATCACTGCTCCTGCTAGTCTATACGCAATAGTGTAATTAAATGTATATGCCAGCGATTACTCTGTTGGTACAACTTTAAATAAAAAAATAAAAATAAAAAAATGTGTGCGTGTACTAGCGTACACTCGTAAGAAGTGAAACTTCTTTATGTCGTTATTTTTCAAAAAATAATTTACTATATGCAACTTTACAGAAATTGGTTAAATAAAGTTAAATTAGATAAAGTTTAATAAAAGGCTTTTATTAAACTTTATCTAATAATCTAATCTATAATAATCTATCTAATATCACGCGTGGTAGGGATAAGAAAAAGATGGCGCGTAACAGAAAAAGATGGCGCGTAACAGAAAAAGATGGCGCGTAACAGAAAAAGATGCCGCGTAATGAAAAAATGTTACACTAAATTTTTTTCCAACCCTGATAAAGAAGTTTCACTTTTGTTTTCCAACCCCGATAAAGAAGTTTCACTTCAATAAATCTGATAACGTAAATTCTGTTGAAAAAACTAACAAGTCAAAATAGATAGACGCTTGTTAAAAGGTATTTCGTAGAAATGTTTTTGTGTATCTAGCACAGTGGTCACGGAGTTACGTCGGCTGTCGTAAATTTACTGTAACACTGAACTTTCGACAGAACCCTCGTTACCTTGTCACAGTTGATTCCTGCAGGACTCGACAGTAAAGTTTTTAATAACATTATCCCTACTTTGCATAGACAACATGTTCACGTACGTTTAGAATATCGTTTATAATTTCCGGGAACAAATTTGAATATAACCTATTTATGGGACTCTTTAGATCCTAAAGAGGGTTATTTAAAAGCTGTTGCTTATAATTTATCATATGTTTGCTCAGGACAATGTAAATATATACATGGTACATGGCAAAGTCATCTTAAACCTAGATAATCTATTCAGTGAAGGAAAAAATTGTGAGGAAACCTATACTACCGAGAGTTCTTTAAAAAAAAGGTCTCGGAGGTGTGTGAAATCCACCAATTCGCACTTGGCCAGCGCGGTGGACTATGGCCTAAACTCTCTCATTCTGAGAGAAGCTCCGTGGCCAGCAGTGCGACAAAAATGGGTTGACGAGAATTTATTTTCAACCATGTACACTTGCGAATGATTTAGATAAATCTTTAAAAAAGAGGGTCAATGATTTTGCTAAATTTGTGTAGAGAATATTATATTGCTCGCCTATGGATATTTGCAGCAACAATAGAGTCGCCCATACTGAGCTTTATAAAAAAAAGCTTTTTTATAGCTTTTATGCATATCCCAGGGAGAGAGAAGAAAAAAGGAAGATATGAATAGGTAAATGAAGACCCGCGTGGCGGAGCGGTTACCGTATCTGTCTGACGCGCAATGGGTCCCGGGTTCGATTCCCGGCCAGACAGGTAACTGAATGATGAGTTTAGATTCATGTTCTGGGTATACGTCTCGTGTGTATCCGTGGTACTCGCTTACAGGAAAAAATCCTAATGTAGTCCTATGAGTGTAGAAAGTGTGTTTTTTATATCATAACGTTCCGGGGATCATATAATTTTAATCAGGTACAAAATTGAATAACAATATTCTCCGCTACTTCTTAGAAACCAAAGACTGCTGTGTATTAAGATATATAAATGATGTATTCATTTTAATCAAAGTACTTGTTTACATTTGGCTTCATTCTCAATCTTTAGTAGTTTTGTTTATAGTTGTTTTTAAAGGTGGTAGAACCATTTGAAGCATTTCTTGCGTTTCGATGGAAGGGTGTGGTTGCCGGCACATTTTCACATGAGGCGACCATCATAGTCCTCCGGAGTAGCAACGCATCTCTGATTGACTTCAGATGGAACACATGTTCTGTATGAAGTTGATTACAGATTTCCGTGGGCGGCAGTGGCCACTTACTATCAGGTGGACTACATGTTCGTTTGCTACTTCAGTCAGATAAAAAAGTAGTGAGACAAGAATGGGTACATTTTCATGCAATTTAAGAGTAAACGAGTATGCACTTCATGGTTAATGGTCGCTTTCACCCGTGGATATCAGTAAACAGCTTCAAACAGACACGTGTTTTATTGAAGTTAAACACTAATACGTTAATGCTTTCGAAGACTCAGATGTATCCCACATATTAGTGAGCTGACCACACCTCTAAACCAAAACTCAAAACTGTTTCATCTATGACGACCCGCATGGCGCAGCGGTTACCATACCGGGCTGACGCGCAATACGTTCCGGGTTCGATTCCCGGCCAGACAGGTATCTGAATGATGAGTCTAGATTCATGTTCTGGGTCTGGGTGTTGGTGTATTCGTCTTGTATTTGTCCATGGTACCCACGACACAGGAGAAAATTCTAGTGTGGGGCTATGAGTTTAGAAAGCGTGTATCTGTAAAATAGGTGTAGCGACAGAAATAATAATCCTATCAAGAACACTTGGTGAAAAAAGGCCGATTTTTTATACAATATATCTGCCAATATCTTTCATCGTCTATTCACTGTTAATCAGATGTCTCTTAGATTAAAGATATTTTCAGATCCTTTCAGAGGATCTAGGTCATTTTATGTCAAGCAAAATATATTCCCTACTTACGTGTGCTTGAGATTAAAGGCAGAACAAACGCGTAAGGTTTCACGTTAAGATAATTATGTTCCTCGACAAAGGGCTCTCTATCAGCTTCTAATGAGATCCTCTTGTCTTTAGCGGATTTCCTGTCAGTAAATGAACATTATAATTTTAATTTAAATGAACTTTCTTCGGACGGCCCCGATAAAAGATATTTTTTCGAAATACAAAGGTATGTTAATATATCTTTTGTCATACTCCGTAGCTCCAAAAATTCAACGACACCTCATATGTTATTTGATAGTTGCCTCATATTTAATTGACGTAGAAAAATGTGCTCTATTTTGGTGCAGTTGAGTAAAAGTAAAATACATTTTAGGTACGATTTTCATTTACATACCACGTATTTTTACTTAATAACAGATAAGAGAATGTTCATTCTACATAGTTTTAAGGTTGTGGCAAGGAAAACATTCTTATCCGGATGTTTTCAACTTAGTCCTGCGCGATAGAAACGTACCAAACGTACCTGTACTGTACCTCTACTAAGACTTGGGTTGAATAATAACAAAAGTAGTCCACCTGATGGGAAGTGGTCACTGCCGCCCATGGACATTTTTAATCAACTTCATACAGAACATGTGTTCCATCTGAAGTCAATCACAGATGTGTTGCTACTCCCGAGGACTATGATGGTCGCCTTATATGTAAAAGTGGGCCGTAAAACCACACCCCTTCCATCGAAAATAGGTGTGTGTATATTAAAAGGTCAGCAGGCCAGAAGGTCTGTTTTGGGGAAAACTGTATCTTTAGCTGAAAATTGGTAAATCATAAATTATGCGTGCTACGAGTATACGAGTACATGCAAAGCAACGATATGTTCATGGGCACCTTCCCATGAGCCCATCTCCCACTTTTCACTAGGTGGAACGCTCGTTTGCTTGTTCTATACTAATACTATATATACTATACTTAATATGTACTATATTCAATTTTTTTATATGCTTTCCTTTTTACCGGCTCTAAAATCTAAGATATCATTTTCAGAGAAACATTTACTAATTAGATAACATCTTAATCTTTTTGAATATTCCTGAGTATCTATTTCTTCAAGTTCTAGCTTAACAAGATTCATCTTACGTGACATATTGAATCTATTCAAAATTTATTCATAACAAAAGGTAATTTCGGATTGTCACAAGACATTTGACGGAGAGGAGTGAAAATTTAATAACATTAGGTTGGGTGAGGCGGCTGACTCTCAATTATTCGACCCTGAGGTCCCTGGGCGTTTCGCACTGTTTGCTCTTGGCTGGTTTCTTGGTATTCTCTTGGAAGGTAATAAGATGTTATAACGGAATCGTACTAATATTTGTCAAATTAAAGTAACATTTGACGACCCGCGTGGCGGAGCAGATACCACCTATCTGACGCGTAATGGGTCCCGGGTGCGATTCCGGACAGACAGGTATCTGAATGATGAGTTTAGATTCATGTTCTGGGTCTGGGTGTTTCTGTATTCGTGTCGTGTGTTCATGGTACCCACCACACAATAGAAAATATTAGTGTGGGGCTATGGGTGTAAAAAAGCATTAAAAGAATGTTTTTAACATTTACTCCTTACACTAAGTTATTTTCTGTCGCATATAAAACAGAAACACTACACTCACGGCAAGCTTAGGAACATTCAGCCCCAGAATAGGCTGCATAATTTTAATATATCTACTTAGATATCGAACCAATAGCTCTATAGTGTTAGACAGTATGTCACCGTCAGTTCACATGTCGTTATAAAGGCCAGTAACAAAATTAAAGTACAAAAATAGCAACTTGTCATGACATTGTAATAATAAAGAAGTTATAAGTCAAAAAGTTTGGATATGTTATATACCAAGTCGAGAGACACTGATTGTCAAATAATAAAAAATGTATCTTTCAAAGCAATGCAACAGAGAAACGATGCACAAAAGAAGCGACACTAAGGATAATAATAGAACATTAAATTTATACAGCTGTTGTATACAACACAGCGGACGAGCGAAGCGCGAAGCAATCAGCGAGAGTGGCACCGCGAGATCCACCAAGCGTATTATACATAAAGGGGGCAGGCATCATCATATTTCATTAGCTCACTTAGTTTGTCCCTGTAGTTCCGGGACCAGAATAGGACTACGGTACCCTCTGCCTGTCGTAAGAGGCGACTAAAAGAGGCTTCCGGGGTTGCGGGCGGGAAGAGTGGGAGCTCAACCCGTCCGGCCAAGCGACCCCGGGAAGAACGGTGGCATGTGTGGTTGCATGCTGCCGTAATAACCAGTAGGTGCGGTGAGCAGTTCACGCCCACCAGGGAAGAGCCCGATGGGGCACACGCTGAGGACACCGGCGGCGGTCAATCGGAGTTCCCGGAGTCCTCTTCGCAGCGTCGAGGTCGGCCACCAGGGGGGTTTTAGTGCGGTAAGAATCCCACATAACCCGCGTCGCTCCTACGACGTCGGGTACTTTTTGAAAGTTTCCACCTCGAAAACAAAAAAAAAAAAACTCACTTAGTTACAACTTCTTATCCGTAGATATACTGCGTTAGAAGTAGGGTAATATTTTAAGCTATGTTATCTATGTAGAATATGTATATGGGGCGGTGGTCAGTGAAAAGATGGGACGAATGTTATTTATGTAGAATATGTTTATGGCCTGTGGAGAAAAAAGGGGACGACGACGATAGTTTTATCAAAGTACGGGTATCAAATCAAAGCTAGTAATTAAATCACTACAAATTTTTATTAAACTTTAATGTTACTACTATGGCGGAAAATCCAATAAAGCAGTAAATTAAATAAACGGTAGATAATCAAAACAACTCATTCTCAGAGAAGGCAACTTATATGTATGTCGGCGGGACACCGCGTATTCATGAAAAACACGTTGCGGAACATAATTATGTTAGTTAGCTTAAAGATCGAAAATTGTTGATTAAATTAGCAATATTTAGTGATTTTCATAATGGTAATTTAGTCTACTCTCCATAAACGTGTTATTGTCACCTCACGCGATTTTATTATAAAAGGCGAGGGAACGCCGATATTAAGAGATTCTTGTTTAACCGTCGAAGCGATCGCACCTCCTCAACTGTGAATAAATCGAAGAAGTTTACTCCTGTGTTTTACTTGAAATCTTCAAGAATTCAAGAAGCCTTTTATTAAACTTTATCTAATTTAACTTTATTTAACCAATTTCTGTAAAGTTGCATATAGTAAATTATTTTTTGAAAAATAACGTCATAAAGAAGTTTCACTTCTTACGAGTGTACGCTAGTACACGCACACATTTTTTTCCTTTCTTGAAGATTTCAAGTAAAACACAGGAATAAACTTCTTTGATTTATTCACAATTGAGGAGGTCCGATCGCTTCGACGGTTAAACAAGAAATCTTTTTTTTACCGGCGTTCGCTCGCCTTTTTATAACAATGTTTGGTGGTATGACAATAACAAATTTATGGAGGGTAAACTATATTCCAATTCTAAAAATCATTAAATGTTGCTAATTCAATAAACAAACAGTTTTCTATCTTTAAACTAACTAAAATAATTATTATCGGCGACGTGTTTTTCATAAATACGCGGTGTCGCGCCGACATATATGATTAAAATATGTTACCCAAGGAGTAACCAGCAACTTGCTACTTTCACGGTTAAAAAATGAGCAATTTCGTAACACAATCCCAACAATAACAAGACAACTTCGGGTCACACCACCGTGTCCCAAAAGGATCGAGCACATTCAAGCAACTTTTCTTGGAAGGCATAAATACATTTATGTGTGCCTCCTCCGCTGGGAGTCATTTGGTAATAAAAAGGTTTTCCACGGACCTTCGATTTTTATATGAGAAGTTATACTTTCTATATTGCATCTAACTATTGCTAGTATTAAAGAACACACATCTACTATGAAGTGAGTATATGTTTTGTTGGAAATATTAGTACATTTGTGGAAGTCGAAAAAAACATTCAGTCCGGCTGATTGTAAGTGGTCACCACCTGATGGACATTTGTGATCAACCCTGATAAGTTCAGGCTTTAAAAATAGCCCTAGATGCTTTGCTACTAGGTTGGAATGCCTCGGATTAGTATGCAATGTGTAAATAATAAGGGTGTGGTTGCCGGCACACTTTCACATGAGGCGATCATCTTAGTCCTCGGGAGTCGCAACGCATCTGTGATTGACTTCAGATGGAAACCATGTTCTGTATGAAGTTCATTACAGATGTCAATGAGTGGACTGCACGCTCGTTTGCTACTTTAGTCGGATAAAAGAATCTTTTTTATTTAAGAATCATAACTATAATCAAAACTCTAGCATTTGAAAAACAGAGTAGCCTATTACAGCTATTCACATCCAAATTTTCCCGGGTTATAACAATCTGGTAGATGTTCGGAGGGAAAATTTATATTTTGAGCGATCCCAAACGCTCTCATATCGAGTAATGTAGCAGATGCTTTCACGCGCGTCCGCCCACTGACATGGAATATAAATAAAGAGAACAGCACACAGTACCTTACAAGTATCAGTCTACAATGGTCGCCGTTAGACATTCAGATTTTCCATAGATTAAGAGCTTGATTAGATTTGGTTGGGTTAAAAGTATTAGCAATTTGAAAATAGTTACAATAAATACAACGTCGATGTTACCTTAGTATTTATGCTTTTTCGTGTTTTTTGCTATCAGGTTTGCTATTGACATAATCTTTTAGACATTGTAATGAAACATAGATGATTTTGTCTTCATAACTCTTCACCAAAAACAATTATTATATGAAAAATGCAATGAATCAAGCCATTTCGATTGTAGAGTATGCTAAAAGTTGATATATGTGCAATTATGAAAAATACTACTGCTAAATCTACTGACGTAGTCAGGTACTTTGACTTGGATTCATCCATTACCCGGTTTAAGTCCACTTTTAGACATAGGGCTTAAATAGGTCATCTGCGTTTTCATCAGATTCTAGTAAGAGGATACTTTTTCATCAAGTCATTCTAATACCGGTCCACAACCCGGTACCAGACTTGAAACCCGACCCGATATCCAACCCGGTAGCTCGAACGTCTGCTACGCCCGTAACCAATAGAATCGCATAATACGTATATCAATAAGGGGCGAATAACTTTATCACGTAAGAGTGCCTTCGAAGAGACGTAACGTGATTCTTTTAGATAACGACCGGGACTCGGGGATTCAATAAAACGTTCACACGCTTAAGTTGGAAAGTTATGTTTTATTTAACAAGTTGTAGGCAATCTGTTTTATTAATCCGTCTATTCAACTTGGAATTTATTGCTGGACCTTCCAATTTTTAGAAGCAGTCTTATCTAAGGCCTAGCGCATACCTACGACTTTTTGGTAAACTATTTAGTTGTGCTTCAAAGTATTTGGAAATCTTCGTAGGTTCACATATATAATCAATTAAATAGTTGCTTGGGCTTAAAATTAAAAATCGGTTAAGTGCAACTCTTTTAAGCGAGACTCGCGCACGATGGTGTACGTACCATTATCTATAAAACGGCAAAAAAAACACGTTTGTTGTATGGCACTTATTCTTTATTCCACCATTTGGCAACGTATTATCACAAAACATGTTTTGATCAAGCAAGAACATATATTTTTCCTTTTTTTAAGGGGGCCCCTTGTACACTTAATTTATTCTATTCTTAGTAGTTATTGCTATAACGGGAACGGAAATGCATCATCTGTGAAAATTTTAACCTTCTTGCTATCATGGTTCATGAGATACAGGTGACTGGTAGACGGGCTGATGAACAGCATAGATTTAGAAATAGAGATTTGATTGAGAGGCCAAGATTCAACCAGGCTATCACTGCTTATATATGTTAAGGATGTATACGTGCGAATACCTGCAGTTTTATAAAGATTATAGGCTAACTGGTTTATCCACTCGCGTGGCAAAATAATCACAATATCGGTCTGAAACATAGTAGGTTCCGAGTTCGATTCTCAACCGGAAAGAAATCTGGATGATGAATTTAGTATAGATAGGACTAACGACACAGGAGAAAATCCCAGTGTATGAGTGTATATAGACCAGTACCGATAGCTATGCCATTAATGGAAGCCGGTGGCGAAGAATCGCAAGAGCTGCTGGCAAAGACAACTGTGACGACTGACCAGTCGTCATCATTATGCCACGACCACTCTGCCAAGAGTGTACGACTAAAGAGAGAGGGATAGCTATAAATAAATTTAAAAGTAGAAGAACTACAAGTCTGGCAAGAAGACTGGCAAGGAGAAGGGGGGATAAGAGCCTCACACTTCCCGACCTCACATCGACCGTAATTTATTTTTCCTTTAAGTTTTGTCAGATAAAATAGTAGAAGAAAAGAAAAAAAAAATGTAAGATGAAACTCATTGGAAAAGGAAGAAATTTCCAATGAGTATCATCCTATTTTTTTTTATTTTCTTCTACTATTTACCGAGACTGGGCTATATACGCATATAAGGTCTCTAGATATATAAAATCAGACTATATTGCGGTTTGCTTTCAGTAAATGAAAATACCTACGTTAGTTAATAAAAAGTTCCTTTCAGTTCACTCTAGTCACGGTTTCGATACAAACGAGGTTTATTGGCTACTGAGAGTCAAGGACGCGTACTCTACGGTACGGTAGTTTCATTAAACGCATTTTTTGCTAGAGATAGTGATTGCTCTAGTATTTTACGGTATGGAAGAAGAAATGGGAGTGCAATTTGATAGTGGTCACTGCCACTCGGATAAGATCCAATTCCAGATAAAATGAGTAAGATCGGATCTTAGATCGGACATAGATGCGTTGTTGGCCCTAAAGAGAAAATTGGAACGCTTCGGGTATCATCTCTCCCTCAGAGCCAGGGTCCTTCTGGATCCCTTATTGTGCGCAGTTTTGGAATTCCTGCTGTAAATAGAGCACTTTGTAAAAAAAAGTTGTACACGTAAATGTAACACTACAGCTTATACATAATACATTTATTTATATGCTGTAGTTTTTATAAGCTTGTAGTTAATGAGCATGCTTATACCTGATAAGCTACTGTCACCCATAGTCATTGGTAACTTCATATTGAACAGGAGTATTACTTGTAATCAATGACAGGTCCGTGACGTGGTCCAAACTATTAGTGTCCCACAGCTGGGCACGGTTTCTTTTCTCAGAATGAGCGAGTATTAGGCAATAGTCCACCGTGTTGGCCAATTACGAATTGGCCCGTTGTTACTATTGAATAAAGTGGTTGCGTCCTTTATATAGAAATAGTTGTAGCGGTGCTTACTTCCTTTTAAACTCTGTTCATTCTACCGTGATCAACCCATTATTATCACACTGCTGGGCGTGGGTCTCAACATGAGAGTTTTAGGCCATACTTTTCTGGAAGGCTGCACATATTTTTGACATTTTTTAAATACTTGGTGTTTCACTTCAACTTAAGGTAGTAATAACTAATGTCTAATACGCACTTCATTTTAGAAAAATCAGTAGCGCGAGTCTGGGATTTGAACGTCGGACTTTTGATTGAAACGGCAAAATATCATAATGCTCATTAATTCTGCCACCCGGTAAATAATTCGTATTTTCAGTTTTAGCACTAAATATTTTGTAAAATAAATTAGAATTTGAAAGGGATACGAAATTTCGAACTCTAATCTGCGTAATCTAGTTTCGTTAATTAACCGGACGGATTCCGAATACTGTTAAAAATCTAAGCGTAACGAGAATTAATTCACCTGGAAAATATGCAAATTGACCGGCATCTACTGAACCTGGAATAAAACGATAGCATGAATATTTGATAATACGATACGACATGCCGTTTACGGAAGACGACAACGATGTTTAAGCGCAACGATACGATTTTTTCTTAGTCAAGGTTTTTTTATAAGAGTGAAGTAGCAAACGAGCATGCAGTCCACCAGACGGTAAGTGGTCACTGCCGCCCATGGACATCTATGATTAACTACATACAGAACATGGGTTTAATCTGAAGTCAATCACAGATGCGTTGCTACTCCCGAGGACTATGATGGTCACCTCATGTGAATGTGTGCACGCAACCACACCCTTCTATCGAAACTCTTGAACTGCTTCACGCTAGAAATAGGTGTAGCGGTGGTACTTCCCCGGTCGAACTACACTGGTTCTATCACCTTGAGACATAATACGTATAATATACATTACCGTGGTAAATGTTACCAAAACGAGCGAAGCGGCGGAAATAATCTACTTCATAAATTTAACACATTTTTTTTAGTCTGATATTATCGCGAAATTGATATATTAAATATGTAACGGGTACTCACGACATTAGATTTTTGTTTTTTTTTTTGCGAATATTTCCATTTTGTTAAATGGATCGTGATCACAAAGAATTCAAATAGCACATGTCATAAGTATTCGTTATACATTTAAAATATTAAAAAAGACTTAAGAGTGGTAAAAGCCTTCATGTGCATATGAAATATGTATATATAAGTAAGTGGCCTTATTTTTAACGTTATTTTTGTTGTCTATTTGACACATGAGATAAAATAAAAACTGTTTAACATAAAATATCTACCGACTTTCATGTCACTAAAAAGGCTAAAATAATTTCTATTAATTTTGGTTATGAACACACTCAGTACTTAGTACATAGTCCCGAAGTCGGCGCTAAACAAATATCGCTGGACGGCACTATGTCCTGTATGAGCGCATTTTTTTTTATTTCACGCTTTTTAGTGACTATATAGTGATATTTGTATTTAAATAATGACATTTAAAACCCATATGGGTGCAAAGTTCTCATCAATATAAATGAATTCAGCCCAAACACAAGGTAGCTACTATAAACCGTTGCAGTGTTCCTTAACTGTCCTTCGTCTTCATAATCAGACCAGACAGGTGTAACGTTTCCATCAATACAAATTAATCAAGCCCAAACACAAGGTAATTGCTCTAAATCGTTGAGGAGTTCCCTCGACTGTCCTTCGGCTCTATTATCAGATCGACTTCAGACCTTCATTATATTATAGTGCTTTAAATTGTTTAATAGAAAAATTAACAAACGCACTAGTCACCACTATGATTTTCGAAAGTTCCCCTCGATTTCTCTAGGATGTCATCATCAGATCCTGGTTTCCTTATCATGGTACCACTCTTGGATGTCTCTTTTCTACCAAACAAAGAATCTTTAAAATCGGTTCATAACCGAGGAAATTATCCGCGAACAAACATAAAAAAACATATATACGGTCGAATTGAGAAACCTCCTCCTTTTTTGAAGTCGGTTAAAAATGTCATATAAAGCTTATTAAACTTCGAGAAAAATCCACTTTATATTCAAAGCAAGGTAGCATCATATCAGCAGCCGTCAATCACGAGAGTATATCACATTTAATATTGACTAGTCTTACGATATCGTCGACGACTGAATAATATATGAAGCTAGCGTCGTAAAGTGGTCGTAAATAATAAGTTGCCTTCATGCGTTGGTCACAGCGAACCCTTACGATATCTAATACATAATTGCGTTATGTGTAGCACACGGGTATAATCTATGACCGTAAAAGTTATAAGAATTTGTGACAAATAAAGTTCTACAATAAATATTTCTTTGTAAAACTACTATTATATTTATTTATATTGTTGAGTAAAGATATACAAATATGTACATGTGGGTGAATGCATGTTCGTGAGTGCGGGTTTCCGGCTTTATGTGGAAACTGCGGTAATTGTCTCGCTGATACAGGCTAGGTTACTTACAATTAGATTTACTATTTTAAATTAGGATTTTAGTTATTACTGGTCGAAAAATTTATAGATAGACGTGCAATAAGGTGTAAATAAAATTATTTGTTTTAATAACATTATCAATACCGTATAAACTTTGATTACATTTGTTATTTAAAACCCCCCTAACTTTACATTTAATTTTAATAACCAATAAATGTTTTGAGTACATTTTTGAAAATAATTGTACTGTACTTATATATAGGAAATTTAGGTGATAACAAAAAACTGCCGCGGAGCAGTACCAAATATTCTCCCGTGTGTACCACGCAATCTGAACGGGTCCAAGAGTTTTGAGTCGATTACACCCTCATGACTGCTCTGTTATCTATTCACGAATGTAGTATAAAGTTTCTAGGTATGTAGTTACCTTTACTTTGAGATAAGCACCTGAAGCACAGTAGAGATATAGTCCAGTATGAAAACTACCTACAACCGTTCGAAAACGGCACACTCTAACATGCGCATTGACGAGGCCGCTAAGGAGTTTTCACGGTGCTACAGTAGCGAGTGTCGCGTCAAGACGAGTTGCTGTCTGTTTTCGCGATCTTTTTAAAAATGATTTATAAACCGGTTTGAATTTTTTACACTGTTAAATTTTGTAATATAGGAGTCTGGACGTGTAGTTGCAGAGTAATATATTTTTAAATGAATAATTTGTAATTTATGAACAATAAAGCATTTTTTATGTAATGATTTTTAATTACTAGATATCACACGCATTTCCAAACATCTACAAGTATCAATATTAAACTGTTTTCTGTATTTCAAACTACGTATCATAATAATTATCGTCATGCTGGGATTAAAATGCGAAGCCGTGAAATTTTACCTACTTTTATTATTTGTAAACTGCGTAGATATTACAATTCGATTGATTGATGACTCCATCCATCCATCAGCCTTTGAAAGTCCACTGCTGGACATAGGCCTCCCCTAATCTGCGCCACTTCGACCGGTCCTGGGCCATCTGAATCCAGCCGTTTCCCGCCGTCTTCTTCAGGTCATCGGTCCACCTGGTCGGGGGGCGGCCTGCACTCCTTTTACCCAGACGCGGTCTCCATTCGAGGACTCTTCTACCCCATCGGTTACATGACAATAAATGCTAAAATAAGTATTAATAACACCATTACTAAACAATTATATATAAAGACAGCCCTATTGCTTCAACAGAGTGTAGGTAATTATTTTATAAACCAGGCTTAGTTTCCATACTGTTAATATTAAATATATTATTTTCAAATGAGTCAGTGCTTATATTATTACAGGTTTTGAATTATTTTATATCTGTAAGCAGCCTAATTGTGATATGCTTTTCTTATATGATTAAAGTAGTAAACAATCATGTAGTTATCAACAAGATCTTGTTATACAATTCCTTGGTTCGCAGTACATTAGAGTATTGTTGCCAGCTGTGGTCACCTTTTTATGAAGTCTACAAAATTCGAATTGAGCGAGTTCAACGACGATTTTTAGGTAACTTAGCATACCAAATGAAGGTTAATCATAATATAAATTCATATGCTAACAGATTGGATCATTTTAAACTTCCAAGTTTAGATAAAAGACGACAATATCTTGACCTCCTATTTTTGTATAAACTTCTGCATGGTAAAATTGAATGTTCTTACTTACTAAAAAGGATTAACTTCTCTATACCATATAAACTACCTCGACCTGGAACTCACAAGCTGTTCTCAGTCAACGCTTACCGCACCAACTTGGGAAGAAGTTCTCCTCTGACTAGGATGACCCGATCATACAACTATTTACCCAGGTCTCTTAACATTGATATATTTCAAGATAATTTTTATAAGTTTAAGGAAAATTTATTGAAGCATTTTTTTTTTCCTAAGTATTTTATTTAAATAATTTAATGTTTGGTAATTAATAATTGATAACAATAATAATAGATAAATTAATAATGGTTAATAAGAATAAGAATAATATAAATAATAATTAATTAAATAATTGATTAAATTTGGCGCAATATTAGAATAGGATTTTGTTAAATTTAGTTTCATATTAATAAGTATTATATTATATTGTAAGACGTGGTCGCCTATAATTGGAACGACATATATTATGGACTTATTTAAATGTTTTTTTCTTAAAAATATAATGTGTACGTTCCGTTGGCAATCCTAATAAATAAATAAATAAATAAATAGTCCACCTGATGGTAAATGATCACTGCCGCCCATGGACATCTGTAAGCAACTTCTATCTGAAGTCAATCACAGATGCTACTTCCGAGGCCTGAGATGCTCGCCTGATATAAAAGTGTGCCGGCAACCACACCCTTCCATTGAAACGCAAGAAATGCTTCACGGTAGAAATAGCTGTGTTCTACCACCTAGTAAAGTACATACATGTATTTTATATTACAGTACTTGGCTTTGCAGTTTGTCTCTACAAACTACTTTTGTCATAATATTTCAAGTAAATCTCGTATTTTTTGCATATCCAACACATACAATAAGGTCAATGCCCTCCATACATCAGTCTGCTATTGTCATCCACACCCTTTATTTGATCTTTCATTTCTCGTTACTCAATGTATTGCTTTTGAATTGGTTGATTTATGAGAATATCATATTATAAGGTTTATTGAAGCAAGTGCTTTTCACAGATATTTGTTTTGAAATATCGTCAATAAATAAATTAAAACCCGCCTATCGAAGGGACCACCACTTTAAGGTTGATGGAACTACCATAGTACATAGTATGATTCAATCGGAGAGGTGCCACCGAGTAACTTATCTGTCGCTCGTGAAGCAGTTCATGCATTTCAAACGCTTTCTACACCCATAGCCCCACACTAAGATCTCCTGTGTCGTGGGTACCATGGACACAAACAAGACGAATACACAAACACCCAGACCCAGAACATGAATCTAAACTCATCATTTAGATGCCTGTCGGGAATCGAACCCGGAACCCACTGCGCGTCAGACTGGTATGGTAACCGCTCCGCCACACTCGTCTATGGATTTTGTTGTAAGAGTGTGTATGCCGATTGTCTAAAAACGAGATCATCTTAGTTCTCTGGAGCGGCAACGCATCTGTGCCCATAGTATAAGTATAATACATATCCTAAAAACGATCACAGTTTATGTTTTCACCTCTTTTTTTTCAAGGGAGAAAAGGTACACGACGCCGTGGGAGCGACGAAGATTTATGTGGGATTTTTACCGCATTAAAACCCCTCCCGGTGGCCGTCCTCAGCGCTACAAAGAGGACTCCGGGATCTTCACTTTTACATTGCAGTGTATATAGCACGTTTCAGATATCGTCTTTAGCTATATCTCGCAATTTCCTTTGCAGTGGGCGTGGGCGTTGTTAATCATTAGCTCATAAACAAAACACGCGCATAGACACACACACGCACACACATCTACACAAACACTCATGTACTCTCAACCTTGCATTGAAAAGCAAGTATTTAGCCGAATCAAAATATGTTTTTTTTAGTGATTATTTCTATAACGTATGTGTTTTGAAAGATAAAGAATCTTTAAACCGAAGCAACTATGACATAATTTAAGATCCGCGTGGCGGAGCGGTTACCATACCGGTCTGACGCGTAATGGGACCCGGGTTCTATTCCCGGCCAGATAAGTCTCTGAATGATAGTTTAGATTCACGTTCTGGGTCTGGGTGTTTGTGTATTCGTCTTGTGTGTGTCCATGGTACCCACGACACAGGAGAAAAATCTTACTGTGGGGCCATGAGTGTATAAAGCATGTTTTTTTTTTAATGATTATGATTTACTGACAACACTACCCAGCTGTGGGCAATGTCTTATGGCAATATGGTAACTGCAAGTTCTTTTTTTTAATAAACCACTATACTTCATCATATTTTATGCGTATACTTTGCAACTTTGATAGTTTTCGTGAAGACTTTCAACGCAGATGGCGCCACCAGGCACGACAAACTTCATCAGAATTCGCAAGTCGGATTGGTTTCTCGAGTGAAAGGTTTATACGATTGAAAAAGTTTGCCACAAGCTTTAAATAATACTCTTAGGGGGTAGTTTCAGATTCTTTATAAGAAGCCTTATGTCAAGTGGGATGTCAGTTATCAACTAAAAGTATAAACGACTTTCGAAGTTATAACTTCAAGTTTTGTTGTGAGTTTACGGTCGACTAATTCGTGATATGTTTTTATATTTTATTTGTGCGACAGGTCTTAGAAAATAATCGTGGTTCTTGTAGGTAAGTGGTTGGTATTGTTTTTGAATAAAAATTAACTTGCCGGCACACCTTCACTTGGGGCGACCATCTTAGTACTTGGGAGTAGCAACGCATCTGTGATTGACTTCAGATGGAACCCATGTTGTGTATGAAGTTGATTACAGATGTTCATGGGCGGCAGTGACCACTTACCATCAGGTGGAGTGCATGCTCGTTTACTACTTTTTTTATTTATCTTGAAGTAGCAAACGAGCATGCAGTTGCAACTCCAGTTGCTACTCCCGAGGACTAAGAAGGTCGCTTTATATGAAAGTATACCGGCTACTATACGCCTTCCAGCGAAACGCAAGAACTGCTTCACGCTATAAATAGGTGTAGCGGTGATACTTCCCCGGTCGAACTACACTGGAACTACCGTGTAGAAGCATCTTTTCTGCATGTATATTGTAGCTAAGTCAGATAAAGTGTTTCGTTACGTAACCCTCTCCCCTCAAACGGAACGTAACGGAAAACAGTACAATCAGCCGATCGCTCCGTTTCCGGCGACGTGCACGCCACAAGCTTCCTCTATTGTGGAGGTGCTGTATTGTTCTAGCTGTACTGCACTAGTTACAAGGTTCTTGTGTACCTCTGTTTCCTTACATCTTTTTTACTTCTCCTTATATAGACCAATGATATGGCGGTGGTTACGAACTTTTTATTGTAAGGGAAATTTCTCCGAGATATTGCAACGCGGTTCTTAGGGTGCCTCTGGGTAACGACGAATCTATGACAAACATAAAAAAAATACGCTTTCTACACTCATATCCCCACATTAGGATTTTCTCCTGTGTCATGGGTAACATGGACACACACAAGACGAATACAGAAACACCCAGACTCAGAACATGATTCTAAACTCATCAGATACCTGTCTGCCAGGGAATCGAACCCGGAACCCATTCCGCGTCAGACCAGTATGGTAACCGCTCTGCCACGCGGGTCGTCAAATAAAAGTTATTATGTCATTTTCTCCGGGATTAAATACAGATGTACACGAGTTGCACTAGTCATATATCATCAAGTGCACTGCATTCTCATTTGCCTATCATGTTTCTTGTAAATATCTGGGGATCTGTAATATCCAGGGATCTGAAATTAGATTTTAAACTTTTGACGTATTACAAATCATCACCTACTTTTACGCAGAATTAGTTATCTACACGCCAAAAAAGTCTTAAATAAATCTCAAATATTTATGAAGTCTACTGATCTGCATTTGTGCGAACCTGATAGACTATGGCCGGTAAACCGTATAAAATGTAACGCGTGCGTAGTACAACTACATGAACGAGTTGATGACGAATTTTTCATGTCGGGGTCACCACTTTGACAAAGGGAGATATCTCGCCAGGCTAGGTGATCATAAGCTTGTGCCTGGGGAGTTCCGTGCTCCGACAGTCTTTGTTCAGTACTTAAATATATGCAGGATAATGAGAAAGCTTCGATAGCGTGATTCAGAAATACTAGTGGCGCCATCTCTTGATGAGTTGTGGGAAGTCACCCCGAGCAGTATTTTTAAAGCACCTTTAGTGAGACTAGGTACATTAAGGAGTTGTTGAAAAACTTAAGTTTATTCAAAGCACTTTAAATAAATCAAGAATTGATATGCTAGTGAAAATATCCGTAAAAAGTAGGTATTATATGTAGTAAAAGATGCTACTAAATGAGATATAATGTAATTTACATTAATTAAAACTTCAAAGACAGTTTCAGTTCATTCTGTTTGTAAAAACATGTTTGGAATTCCCGTATGTGGTTGTTACAAATGAACTGACGAAGTCTAATCAGATAGAACCACTTTGTCTATTGTAAAAGATGTACTATTTTGTTTATCTTTTTGGGAAACAAACAATTTATGCCAAATACACAAAATAATTCATATATAACGAAGAGTGACAGATTGACAGACACACATGACAGATTGTGGGCGTTTTTCTTCTTCACACATCGTGGATTCACAGACTCGGTAGAGTCTGATACCAAGTTCAAGGTCAGACAAACCGAGTATGTCTTTACTGGATTTTACTTATGCGACGGAGACGGACGAAAGTTGGGCACACTTGTGTTCACCGTGGTTTTATGTCTCCAAAGGTGCCCTCTGACCGCTTGACATTCACTGTTAGCTTCACCTCAGTGTCGGCTCCTGCCGTATCCGAATATGCCCAAATTAATATAAGATTTGACGGTCCATTCTTCGACACACACATTATCCTTATTAATTAACATAACCGCTGTTATGAGTAAAAAAAAGATCAAAATATTGATCAAAATTTATTAATGAGATGAAAAATAAAAATGAATAGAAACAGGTTATGTAAAATGATATGAGACCTTATCAAAAATATATGAGAGTAGTAGCAATAATTACAATAACAATAATCTTAAAACAAGATGACTACCTTGTCAAGTTCTTGCATCGTTTGTTTGTACTGGAGTACGAGAGAACGTAAATTATTCCTTTGTGGGCTTATTTCGTAGTACCTGACTTATGTACGAGAATAGTGGGAATAGTCTAATGAAAATAGCCCCGCAGGCCTTCAATTTCAATCGCCCAAAGACGCGACAAATATCATTTTAGCCTATATTGGTATTTTCACTTTGCTGTACCATCCTTACATAAAAAGTAGTGTAGATCATAGAGTGTAGTCATACTTTAAAGCCAAAAGTAAAAATAATCATGTAATACCGTCTCATCCGATCCGGTGGTAGTGTAAAAAAATGTGTAACTGACAATTTGTAAGTGCCCCGGCCTATGCAAAAGAAAGACATTTCAATTCATTTCATTTCATAAATATTATAGACTAGCTGTGGTCCGATTTGATGGTCCTTTTATAGTCCAATGGTCCTTTTAATTTTAATATGATAAAATTATCACTTTTATTACGAACCACAGCTGATTTAATAGAGTAGAGAAAAAATTACGTAGTTACCTCAAGACATGACAATGACTAAATATGTTCTGAAAAGTAAAGTATTTTTATTAGCTTTTTATCACCTGTATGTTTGTTTGTAACCGACTTGTTTGGGCGCGATTTTGACCCACTTTAAACGGCCAGATTTCGTTCAAGCTTTGTAGATTTATTGAGGACCGATGACAATACACTAATTTGATAAAATTATTCCATTTTTTAATTTGACTAAAAAATAGAAAATAAATAATAGTTTAAAAAAACTAAAAACCACGCTTTTTATAGAAAACCGAACTAAAAATAGAAAATAAATTTAAATGAACTTAAATTAAGAAAGTAGTGTTAAAAATTTCAATGAATATAAATTAATAATAGTGTGAATAAAAAAAAATATTTTATTTTAAAAAAAGCGTGGGGTGTTTTTTAAGATATAATCGAAATGAACACTCTACTCATAACTGTCAATAAAATATCTATAACCATTGACACCATGCACCCCACGCTTTTTTTTAAATATATATTTTTTTTATTCACACTATTATTAATTTATATTCATTGAAATTTTTAACACTATTTTCTTAATTTAAATTCATTTATTATTTTTATTATTTTCTATTTTTTAGTTCGGTTTTCTATAAAAAACGTGTTTTTTAGTTTTTTTAAACTATTATTTATTATTTCGAGTAAAAGAAAAAGAACTCGTAGTAAGGGCATTGTTGCTCCCCAGGTTGCAGTTCCGCTCATTCCCTGGGAATGTATGCGGTTAACACGTTTATACCTTGTCAATCGCTTATAGTGGAACAAACACTTTACATCGACCAGTAGAATCCGATTCAAACTTAATCCAATTTATGGAAATGTTAATTAAACATGTTTGTGTAACGCGGTTTTGATAAATGAATCCGCTGGGTTTTAAATGTTTTTGTCATTGTTATCAGTTTATATTGAAATAGGACATGTGGGTATAGTAAATAAATAATTAAGACCAAGTGATATCAGGCCGTGTCAACCAATCATTTATTTTATCTACGGCAAAAATAAATTCGTATTTCAAAACGTTTGTAAAGATTTTGTTTATCAATCGGTATAAATATTACAGCGATCGCTAAAGATAAAACGTTTACTGAAATACTTTTCATTGATACCAATATGAAGGTCTAAAAAAGATGGTGTGATGATCTGGTCAAATATTCAAGAGACTGGCAGGCCCTGGTGAAAGATAGAAAGTAGTGGGAGCCAGCAGTGGGACAACATAGGTAACAAAAAAAAACAATATGAAGAATATTACTTTGGCTTAACGTTTAATAAGATCTTCGTATGGAGATTCTGTCTAAAGACAATTACAAATGCATTACCACACTTGAAGACCAAAATTGTCGTGCTTATTTTCAAGTAAGCCAATATGAACAATCATCCAACAAAACGCATAAACTGCTTCACGTTAGAATTAACCATCACGGTCGTACTTCTCCGATATGTCACGAGCTCTGCCCCCTTTAAAATATTATGTTTATTGTGACTATAAGACTATCTGTAATTATTACAGTATTCTGTAATTATTTACAAGTTGTAGAACCAGTGTAGTTCGACCGGGGCTATTTTTAGCGTGAAACATTTTGTGCGTTTCGATGGAAGGGTGTGGTGCGGGACACTTTTATATGAGGCGACCATCATAGTTCTCGGAAGTGGCAACGTACCTGTGATTAACTTCGGGTAGAACCCATGTTCTGTTTGAAGTTGCTTACAGATGTTCATGGGCAGGTCCACCAATTCGCACTTGGCCAGCGCGGTGGACTATGGCCTAAACTCTCTCATTCTGAGAGAAGACCCGTGTCCAGCAGTGGGCCAATAATGGGTTGATCAGAGAGTTCATGGGCAGCAGTGACCACTTACCATCTAGCGGACTGCATGCTCGTTTGCTACTTCAATCCGATAAAAAAATATGTTACTTAGTCACGGTATATAAGCGAGCCACTTAAGACCCCTATACATTTTTGCGTTACCACAAAAAAACCGATACTAAGCAAACTGACAGAACTTAATCTGTTTACGAAATAGCATCGCATTTCGGTACTCCCTCTGATCGATGGACCCTTCAACCCTTTGAAAGATTAGTTTCCAATAATGATGAATAGACGAACTTTATCACAACGACACCTGAAGATGTATTGGGTGTAATCTCATGTCTTCGGGGTGATTAGTCTAGATTTTTAGTGTTGTTTCTTTTGGACTGTTTGTTTACAAATTACTAAGGTATCACGCTATTTTAAAAGCGAAGCTTGTGGGGAGGTACCACCGCCATACTTATTTCTAGCGTAAAGCAGTTCTTGCGTTTCACATGAGGCTACCATCATAGTCCTCAGGAATTGCAACGCATCTGTGATTGTCTTTAGGTGGAACCCATGTTCTGTATGAAGTTGATTACAGACGTCCATGGGCGGCATTGACCACTTACCATCAGGTGCATGTATGCTCATTTGCTACTTCAACCTTATAACACAATGCTATGGTGACTGACATACATGCTGCACACATGCTGCTATCTTATATATTAAATTATGTATTAGAATGCCTCGTAGAATCCGGGCTAGCCACATTCTCTAACTAGATCACAGCAGAGTCAAAACTCCAGACAACCACCATAAGCATCTTTAAACCTTACCTAAATATTTACTTATCAACGAATTATTTACTCTTTTTTGACTGTAAAGTGAAATCTTCTAACATTTTTGGGCAAAAGTCGTAAGAGTTAAGCCAAGGATACACTAAGGGACAAATGTCCCGCGACATGTAGCTGCGACATGTCAAGCAAAGCCGGCCGAATTCGCTTGACATAATATATGGCGACAACGCGCGACTTGTGTCCGCAGCGCCAACAGATGTTGCCGGACATGTCAACCAAAGTCCGGCAATGTCGCACGGCTTCAGCTAACGTCGCTGACAGGTGTCGCAGGACATTTGTCCCCTAGTGTATCCTTGGCTTTATGCAACATTTTTACTCATTTAAACTCCCTTGACGACCTCAATACATATGTAGAAAAATATACATGTACCTACCTTCATATCTATTGATCGGAGTACATACTAGGCCAACTGTATACCTATTCTACCGTGTAACATGGTATCAATTTTTCGTTGAATTTCGCTGTGTGTTTTATTGGAAAGTTACATTGTTTGTTTTCAAATATCAGTAGTGTTCATTCAGCTATGTAGACGAATTTCATAACATTTCATAATTGAGTTTTTACTTTAAATATTTATGCCTGTATTTTGGTGTTGACTTGTTGTTTGATTGACAGGCGTATACATCATTTGATAGCAGTTGGTAGACATCTTGACATATTATTACTAGCTTGTCAACGAACTTCACTGTTACAATATATTGCTACTAGCTCTTACCCGCGGCTTCGCCAGCACGGTCAGAGGGAATTAACATTAGCATTTGATAGTGTGATTCTGAACTTGCAAATGAATTTTACTAACGTCATCTATTGACAACGTCTGGAACTACGAAATATGTATCAACTAACAAAATATCGATTTCTCATGAGAACTAGAGAGCGCGGTAAAAAGAAGCCTACGTCACTCCGCCGTCCTATCTCCCAGCATATAAACCATATTATGTAATAGCTATGCGGCGACATGAAAGAGAAACAAACAAACACACTTTCACAATAATAATATTAGTATCGAAGTATGGATTACATGGTATAAATTGGTGTAGCGCTAATGGTTGTTATTTTACTATTGGAAGGTTGAAGTTTGTCTAATAGCATATGAACTCATTGGCCTATATTTTTAGTATTTGTAGAGGTCACCAAATGTAATTAGGCAGTTGGCTTTATTCATTAGTAAATGGTATTTTCCATGGAAATAAATCGTAACATTCTTATGGATTACATAGGTAATATTGTATAATCGTTTTGTCGACTTCTTCCAACCTTCGTAGTGCAATCCTTTATGGTTTGATTCCGGAAGTACCGACTCCACTAATGATGCAGTATTCAGCGCTTTTGTGTTCCGGTCTAAAAGATGTAGTACGAAATATACGTATCCAAGGTATGGCTATTTTTTTTTTGTGCTCGAGGGGGAAACCTTCAAACGGTACCCGACGCTGAGGGAGCGACGCAGGATTATGTGGGATTGTTAACACACTAAAACCCCCTGTGGCCGTCCTCGGCGCTACAAAAGGACTCCGGGATCTCCAAAGGAACGTAACCGAAATCTTCGGCGTGCGTTCAGCGAGTGGTGCGTTGGAGGATGAGTGATGTAGGCACCAGGTCAAAAAATCTCCTCGGAATACTAACCTAAAAAAATAGATGCAACTTTGCATTAAATTTCATCGACACTGTAGTGCCATGATCCACGATTTCATGCATTTAGAATTTTTTTTATCTAACTTAAATATCTTATTCTTAATAAATCAACTAGTTCTAAGGAATTCAAAGACACTTAATCTTTCAGTATTATCACTAGTAGTAAATTTGCCGACCAGATAGTTTGAACAGATTAGTATCATAATATCTTTGGTACAAGCCGACAAAGGCAACAATGTTGGTGTAAATGCTACGGATATCGAAAAGATCTAGCCAGCACTTTCTATTTCCAGTCAACCAGATTGAGATTATCTGTAAAGTTTAAACGTTCCGTAATTTTACGAGAAAATCTCTGCCTTATTTTTGATCGAAGATATTTTAAGTTCATTGGCTCATTTGGCACCGCGTGGCGGAGGTTATCATACTGGTCCGTCATTAGCGTTTGAAGTTCGATACCCGACTAGACATATTTAAAAAAAACAAAAACGCTTTCTACACTCATAGCCCCACAGTAGGATTTTCTCCTGTGTCGTGGGTGTCATGGACACACACAAAGACGAATACACAAACACCCGGACCCAGAACAGGAATCTAAACTCATCATTCAGATATCTGTCTGGCCGGGAATCGAACCCGGGACCCACTGCGTGTCAGACCGGTATGTTACCGCTGCGCCACGCGGGTCGTCCACATATTTAAATGATGAATGTCTATTATGTCCTAGTGTTTGTGTGTGTATGTCATGGATACACACAGGTGAATCCTTTGTGTGTCCGTGGCATCCACTACACAAGAAAAAATAGTTATTTACTAGTGTAGCATATGATTGAAGAGAGCGTTATTATTGGTGACGTGACCTTTTTGATGGGTCAAAGATAAAAGATACCTATTGAATACATTCCTTAGTAATTATAGTAACAAAAGGTAAGATATTATTATTTTGATTTGTTACCTACCTAGTCTACCAATTCGTACTTGGTTAGTGCGGTGGACTATGACCTATAATTCTTTCATTCTGATAGAAAACCTGTGCGTAGCAGTGGGACAATAATGGGTTGACTGGACCTTCCAGTTGAGAGTAAGACCTCACGTTAATTACTATTACTTAGGTATGAAATACTATCGTTTGCTTTTTTCACCTCATTTATCATTTACTTTTGAAAGAAAATGAAATGTCATTATTTTTTGCATGTATGTACGGGGGCACTTCATTTTTTTTTTCTTACACTACAACTCGTTCCGAATACGACATCAACTGAGAAGATCCGGCAAGAAACTTGAAGGGTTTCTCTTAATGTTTTAATATGAAATCTATCTCAAGTAAGTTGAATTAATTGATTGTGAAGTGTTTAAAAGAAAGTACCAAAAATATGAACCTGAAGACCAAAGTCTTTTCCCAAAATAATAGGCGTTATTCAACTAAATATACGATAGCATGTTATCACTTGGTATGTATCACGAATATCATTCCGACGGTAATTAATGTTGTAGCAAACGTATTACACACCCGTACGTGAGTGGGTGGCGTAATTAGAAATCGAAATAGAGAATTGAACTTCGAAACGTTGCTAGAATTCCTTAATTACTATTTAAACTCTATGAAAGCAATTCGTCGTCAAGCCATTATTGTCTCACTGCTGGACTCAGAGAATCTCCGAGTTCGATTCACCGGAAGGCATATATGAATGATAAGATAATATTTCTAGTCTTTTTCTAGATGTTTTATTTTTCTGATTAAAGTAGCAAACGAGCAAGCAGTCCACCTGATGGTAAGTCCTCGTTGCCGCCCATGGACACTTGTAAGCAACTTCAAATAGAACATGGGTTATATCTAAAGTCAATCACAGACGCGTTGCTACTCCCGAGGACTAGGATGGCCGCCTTATATAAAAGTGCGCCGGCAACCACACCCTTCCATTTAAACGCAAAAATATGCTTAACGTTAGAAATGGGTGTGGCGGTGATACTTCCCCGGTCGAACGACACTGGTTCTACCAACTGATGAATGTTTGTGTAGTATCTTTGTTTGATATTCACGACAGATAGAAAATCTTAGTATGGGTCTATAAAGTGTTATTACTGTCATAAATTACCTTACAGGTTATTTCAATAAATATATTCTCATGCTACAAAGGTATAAACTCGGAACTTTTTTCAAAATACTGCAGGAGAAGAGCATCCAACACCTGATGTCGCAGCCGTCTGGATAAATTCTATGATTATTATAGTCTTGATTCTATCCGAACGAAAAATAACGAATCTTGGGGTCGCGGGAGGTTAATGTTAGAGCACTGGCATCTTGTGACTGAAGTCAAGAAGCTATACGGTTTAGATTACCGACTAGCGGGAATCAAACCATATTCTTCGAAGAACAGAATCTTATGACAGAAGTTCTCTGACAGTTTCTATGACAGAAATATTCTGAAGTTCTATGACTCTGACAGTTTCTATGACAGAAATATTCTGAAGTCATATTATAGGGTCACTTTGCTACGCAGTTCTCGTCAACCCATTATTGTCCCACTGCTGGGCACGAGTCTTCTCTGATTACGCGGTTACATGCGGCAATCCAATTTATTCCTAGAGAGTAGCAACGCATCTGTCATTCACTGCAGAAAGGACCCTTGTTCTATCTATAGTTGCTTTCAGATGTCCGTGGGCGGCAATTACCACTTAACATCAGGTGGAACGTATGCTCGTCTCCTACCTCAGATTTAAGGTGGTAGAACAAGTGTAGTGAAGATGGTAGAACCAGTGTAGTTTGAAGGTTGTAGAACCATAGTAGCAACGCATCTGTGATTGACTTCAGATAGAACCCATGTTCTGTATGAAGTTGGTTACAGATGTCCAGGGGCGGCAGTGACCACTTACTGCTACTTCAGTCTGATTAAAAAAAACCTCAATCCCCTTAAAAAAAAGTGTAGTATATGAAAGTAATCCGGCATCCACACCTGTCGGCGACTCATCTAATTACCTAGATTAAGTTCCCTTATGTTGTAAGATTTTATGATGATTGTATTGATAATAACTTTTACGAACTATGTTACGAATTTAGTTAAGAGAATTCAATGATTCTGTAGTATTTACTATGATAGGATCACAAGAGACTTAAGCTAAGATTATAACACGATATGAAAGAGATGCAAGATATAAATACGAGATAGCGAATAAGTTTACGTAAGATTTATGGAAGTTTATGTAAATTATATGTTCATTGTAATTTTTGATAGATTTAGTTAAGATATATTGTTATAATTAGTGTAGATCGATAGGTTAAGTATTTCTCTACATTTTTATATACAATAGATAAGGATAAGGTTTAGAGCTTAGGATTTATTAAAGCAAATAAGTGTAAGATAGGACAAAATTGCAATGTTTTTACGATATTTTTTATGAATAACTTTTTTGTCTTTTTAGATGTAAGAATAAGAATTGTATGGCTTTATAGATCTTTTTAAGACGAATGTAACGATGTATGACACATGTATGTGAGATTTTGGGAAGAAATAAAGATTTAGCCGGACATGGGTCAGCCAAAGTAAAAATCAAGTCGAAATATTGGGCAATATGGGCTTAGAGCCGTGCGGCTCTCTTTAAGGTAATTCCGAAGGGCAGCGGACCCGGCGGGTTTTTAGCGGCGAACATGGCCTCCAGAGAGAAGCAATACCAAGAAGAAAAAGAAGAAAGAAGACTCCGAAGAAGAAAGAAGACTCTGAAGACTCAAGACTGAAGATTGAAGACTGGAAACTCTGCAGGACGGAAGGACCTTCTGCAGCAGGAAGAAAGAAGATTCTCCGCGACAGAAGAGCGAAGGATATTAGGGCTAGGCAAGGGGGATTAGGGCTAGGCTTTGGCTGGTCCACTACGGCTTAAACAGATAACGTCATTCTTGTTTCTTTTGAAAACGTCTCCTCCCCCCTCACCTACCCCCCGCACCCTCTACATCGACGCAGGAAGAGAACGGCGCAACTCCCCGACGCGAAGTACACACACGAGCGGGCTTCCGGCGCCGGACGAGCGAAAGTCCGTCCGTATCAACATCACGCCCGCCCCCCTCCGTCGCGGTAAGAGCCGTCGGTGAGGACTCGCTTTAGCCGACGGACGCGCCTGCGCACTCACGACAACGCACGTGGGGCGCACGGCACGCACGCCCCGCGCCATCTGCTGGTCCTTCGAGCCGGATCTACGTGTATTTCGTCGAGACATCGGGTTACTGACGTCGTCATGCCTGTCACCAGGAGCCAGAGGGGTACCTCGCCGCCGAACCGGTCGACTGCGCCCCGTGCTGAAGAAGAGGCACAAGGGACAACTGACTCTTCGGGAACGTCGGGAACCTCGGGCACAACTACAGAGGGAACGTTAACTACGTACGAGTCAAGAGTCACTACAGAAACGGAAGTTGCTGCTCCTGCTGCTCCTGCTGCTCCAGCTGCTGCAACGGCAGCACCTGCAGCAAAGAAGAAGACTCGCTCCGTCGTGTCCACGGGACGTCGGGAACGGGAAGCCAAGCTGGAATTGGCGCGCCGACAACTAGACGAAGCGAAGGCAGCAGCGGAACTCGCCCGGGCCCAATGGGAGTTGGCCCAGGTGGAAGATGAAGAGTCCGAAGTTGAAGAAGAGAATCCCGCATGGGACACCAATGTCCAGACATGGGTGCAGTCGACGGTCGGTCGGATGTCCGAAGAGGTACGTCGGGGGGAGGTGCCCAAGGAGGGGCACCAGCCAGGCACGTCCAAGGAGGGGCGCGCCATCCAACCTCCAATTGCCGCCGTCAAGCCAGAGGATCAAGAGGAACCTTCAACGAACGGGACCAAGGATTTAGCGGAGGCCATCATCAAGGCAATCAGCGCGGCGCCAAGGAGTGCGCCGAGCTACGTGCACGAGTTGCCGGACTTCGACGGGAGGAGCGAAGAGTGGATCGCCTTCAGGACTGTATATGAAGATACTGCGCCTATGTTTACAGATGCTCTCAACATGGCGCGGCTGCGGCGGTCCATCAAGGGTGCGGCACGGGAGGCGGTGAAGAGTCTCCTGTATTCGGAGTGCCCACCAGAGGAAATATTGGAAGCTCTTCGTCGGAGGTTCGGAAGACCAGAAGCCCTGATCCTGATGGAGTTGGAGAAGGTGAAGAACCTGCCACGCATCACGGAAGGTGCGCGCGACGTCTGCGTGTTTGCCAGCCGGGTGAACAACACTGTCGCGACAATTCGGGGGCTTCGAAGACCGCAGTACCTACACTCGCCGGAGATGGTGAAGACCATCGTGGACAAGATGCCGGCGGTGCTGCGCTATCGGTGGTACGACTATGCCGCCGACAAGGAAGAGGAAGATCCGGACCTGGTGCTAATGATGAAGTTCCTCAACAGGGAAGCGGACCGGTGTGGACCCTACGCGACGCAGGAGACTGTGCACCAGAGGCAGCCTCCCCGGCGTCAATTCGCACACACCACGTCTGATCGGGTCGAAGAAGAACGGAAGACCTCCTGTCCACATTGCCAGAACGAGCATCACCTCCACGAGTGCCGCAAGTTTTTGCAACTACCGGTAAGAGAAAGGTGGGACGTCGCTAAGAAGTCACGGATGTGTTACAGGTGTCTGCAAGGGCGGCATCAGAAGGAGACATGTCGGCGTCCTCCCTGCAAGGTGTGCAACCGGTGGCACCACTTCGTGCTTCACGAGCAACGGGGGCCCAGCCCGAAGCGCGAAGTGAAGAAAGAAGTTGCCAACAACGTGATGCTCCCGGTGAATGCGGCAAGGACAGGAAGGGCGTATTTGAAGATGGTTCCAGTGGAATTGTACGGGCCAAGGGGGGCTGCCAAGGTGCTGGCGCTGCTGGACGAGGGTTCGACGGTCACGCTGCTCGACGCGGCGGTCGCGCGGCAAATTGGACTCAAGGGACCCATGGAGGCGCTCACCCTAGAAACCGTTGGAGGAAGAACCATCACCAAGGAAGACTCCATGAAATTGAACATGAAGATTAAAGGGATGCACCAGGCAAAGAAGAGGACCATCTCTGGGGCGCGTACGATAGATGACATATGCCTGACACCTCAGAGGCTGGATAAGAAGAGGATCGAAGAATGCGCTCACCTCAAGTCGATGGCTGACCAGTTATATTATGAAGAGGAGTCACCCAAGCTACTGATCGGACAAGATAACTGGGAGCTCATCGTGTCCAGAGCCACGCGCAAGGGGAAGCGGGGTCAACCCGTAGCATCGCTGACCTACCTAGGGTGGGTGCTACATGGGTCCGATGGAGCAGCATCGAGGCCTGTGAACTTCGCAACCTGCGCACATGTGACTTCAAAAGAAGAAGAATTGGAACGGGTCATCAAGGACCACTTCGCCGTGGAGTCGTTGGGGATTCAGCCGCGTCGACCGACCACGGACATTGAAGAAAGGGCTCTGGCAATATTGGAGAAGACTACGAAGAGGTTGGACAATGGGCGCTTCGAGACCGGCTTAATATGGAAGAATGAAAATGGAAGAATGCCGGACAATTATGGACAAGCCGAAAATCGATTGAAGAATATTGAGAAGAAGTTGGATAGGGATGCGGCACTGAAGCAGGAATATGAATGTCAAGTGAAGAATCTCCTCAACAGTGGATACGCCGAGGAAGTTCAACATGAGTCCACATCGGAGAAGAAATGGTACCTGCCTCACTTCGCCGTCACGCACCCTACCAAAAAGAAGATAAGATTGGTGTTCGATGCTGCCGCGAGGTATCAAGGAAGGAGCCTCAACGACGAGCTGCTGCCGGGACCAGATCTGCTGCAGTCGTTATTTGGAGTACTACTGCGGTTCCGTCAGAAGCCTATTGCTGTGGTAGCTGACATCAAAGAAATGTTTCTTCAAGTGAAGATAAGGGAAGAGGATCGAGACAGTCTTCGGTTTCTATGGAGAGGAAGCCAGCGGAGTGGGACGCCGAAGGAATATAGGATGACTTCAGTGATCTTCGGCGCCGCGTGTTCTCCGAGTGCTGCTATCTTCGTGAAGAATAAGAATGCGACCGAACATAAGGAAGAATACCCCGAAGCAGCAAGAGCGATTGAACGCAATCACTACATGGACGATTACCTGCACAGCTTCGGGACGGAAGAAGAAGCGGTCAAGATAGCCAGCGAAGTGGATCTGATCCATAGGAAGGCCGGGTTCGAGTTAAGGGGTTGGGCATCAAATCATGAAGAAGTATTAAGGAAGCTCACTCCAGAGGGGAACAACGAAGAGATTGAATTAGGAACTAAAGAAGAAAAGACATTGGGTCTAAGGTGGTTCACCGGGGGCGACAAGATAGGGTTCAGGACGTGTCTTCGCAACGTGGAAGAAGAGGTCGTCGAGAGGAAGAGGATTCCCACCAAGAGAGAAGTCACAAGCGCCGTGATGTCAACATTCGACCCACTGGGGCTAGCAACGCCGGTGCTCATCCAAGGGAAGAAGCTTATCCAAAGCATCTGGAGGAGC
This sequence comes from Spicauda simplicius, assembly GCA_949699795.1. Classification (NCBI taxonomy): domain Eukaryota; kingdom Metazoa; phylum Arthropoda; class Insecta; order Lepidoptera; family Hesperiidae; genus Spicauda; species Spicauda simplicius. Next base: position 1,286,022 of record OX453068.1, read on the forward strand.
GGTGTCGGATGGGACGACCACATCACGGCGGAGGACAACAAGATTTGGGAAGACTACTTGGACGACCTGCAGTTGCTGAAAGATCTTCGGGTGCCAAGGTGCGTCGCGCAGTCCAACACCGAGGGGGAGCTTCACGTGTTCGTCGACGCGAGTGAAGAAGCATATGCCTGCGCGATCTACTTGAGGCAACGCAACGAGGAAGGTGGTCATCGGGTGGTGCTCCTAGCAGGAAAGGCGAGGGTCACACCATTGAAGCCGGTGTCCATCCCAAGGTTGGAACTGCAAGCTGCGTTGCTGGGATCCAGGATGGCGCGATCGATCGAAGAGGAGCTGGACATCGCCATCACAAGGAAGACATATTGGAGCGACTCCAGCACGGTACTATCCTGGATCAAGTCAGACCCAAGAACTTTCAAGCCTTTTGTTGCACACAGGTTGGCAGAGATCGAGGACACGACGAAGCCGCAAGAGTGGCGCTGGGTGCCAACGGCCCAGAACCCAGCTGACGACGCAACGAGGGGCGTGCCCAAGGACTTCGAGAGCGGACACCGGTGGTTCAACGGACCTGCGTTCCTGGCACTCGACGAGGAAGATTGGCCGCAGCCGCGCACCTTCAAGGCGGGGCCCACGGGAGAGGAGAAGGAACGAGCGACTGTGGGGGCAACGAAGCCCGTCGACCGGCATCCAACTCCAAACCCGGTCAAGTTCTCCAAGTGGACTCGACTGGTGAGGGCGACCGCAAGGGTGTTGCAGTTCATCGACCTGTGCCGAAGAAGGAAGCAAGTGGTCAACGTGTCCCGCAAGTCCGAGCGTCAAGATCCTACATGGAGAAAGATCAAGAAGAAGAACAAGGTGAAGACGAAGCCCGTGAACAAAGAGACCCAAGAAAGAAGATTCATTCCCCTCGAACCCGGACATATAAAAGAAGCCGAAAGAATCCTCATACGGAGAAGCCAAGAAGAGAGCTTCCAAGAAGAAGTACGCTGCGTCAAGAAGGAAAGGCCATTCGAGAAGAATAGCAAGCTTAAGAAGTTAGACGTCGTTATGGAAGATGGCATACTACGTCTCCGAGGAAGAATCGACGCAGCTGTACACACTCGGCAGGAGAAGAGGCCCGTGGTGCTGGATAGCAAGCATCACGTCACCAGGCTGCTCATCGCGTATTACCACGAGAAGTTCAACCACGGTAACCACGCGACGGTGATCAACGAGTTAAGGCAGCGCTTCTGGATCCTGGGACTACGATCTGCGGTGAAGTCGACGGTTCATCGGTGTCAGTGGTGCAGAGTGTACCGAGGGACGCCGCAGCTTCAGCCGGTGGGGAACCTCCCGCTGGAACGGCTGCAACATGGAGAGCCGCCGTTCACATGCACCGCGGTGGACTACTTCGGGCCCATGAGCGTCACAGTCGGCAGGCGCCATGAGAAGAGGTGGGGCGCTTTATTCACGTGCCTCACGACAAGGGCGGTCCACGTAGAAGTAGCAGCATCACTGTCAACGGACTCCATGATCCTAGCGCTCAGAAGGATGGCGGCGAGAAGAGGGATGCCGAAGACGATCTTCAGCGACAACGGCACCAACTTCGTGAGGGCCAACAAGGAGTTGCAAGAAGCCCTCGCCGACCTCAACAAGGAAGAGATGGTCACCACGGCGGAGAAGATGAGCATCAGGTGGAAGTTCATACCACCTGGGGCTCCGAACATGGGGGGTGCGTGGGAACGCCTGGTCCGGTCAGTCAAAACGGCCCTGGCAGTCACCCTCAAGGAGCGACACCCCAAGGAAGAAGTCCTGCACGCTCTCCTACTGGAAGCGGAGCACCTGGTAAATTCAAGACCTCTCATCGAAGCCGACGAAGACATGGAAGAAGGGGCCCTCACTCCCAATCATTTTCTCATTGGGAGATCCTGCGGCACAAGATTGGGAACATTCACCGACGAAGATCTCACCGGCCAAGGGGTGAGGTGGTCCGAACCTATCCTGGACCCGACGGGCGCACCAGAGTACTGGAGGTGCGCACGGCAGGGGGCGTCCTGAAACGTCCCAGCTCCAAGGTGGTGCTACTGGTTCCGGCGCAACGCGACGAGGAGCGAGCAGTCGTCGAGCCGAGCAGCGGGTCGGCGGACAGCGAGCCAGACTGCGGGGAGGCGGTCATCGCATCGGGCCAGCAGCACGGAGTCGCCGGGTCAGGAGTTGGTGCTACGCACGAGGGGGAGGATGTCGGCGACTCATCTAATTACCTAGATTAAGTTCCCTTATGTTGTAAGATTTTATGATGATTGTATTGATAATAACTTTTACGAACTATGTTACGAATTTAGTTAAGAGAATTCAATGATTCTGTAGTATTTACTATGATAGGATCACAAGAGACTTAAGCTAAGATTATAACACGATATGAAAGAGATGCAAGATATAAATACGAGATAGCGAATAAGTTTACGTAAGATTTATGGAAGTTTATGTAAATTATATGTTCATTGTAATTTTTGATAGATTTAGTTAAGATATATTGTTATAATTAGTGTAGATCGATAGGTTAAGTATTTCTCTACATTTTTATATACAATAGATAAGGATAAGGTTTAGAGCTTAGGATTTATTAAAGCAAATAAGTGTAAGATAGGACAAAATTGCAATGTTTTTACGATATTTTTTATGAATAACTTTTTTGTCTTTTTAGATGTAAGAATAAGAATTGTATGGCTTTATAGATCTTTTTAAGACGAATGTAACGATGTATGACACATGTATGTGAGATTTTGGGAAGAAATAAAGATTTAGCCGGACATGGGTCAGCCAAAGTAAAAATCAAGTCGAAATATTGGGCAATATGGGCTTAGAGCCGTGCGGCTCTCTTTAAGGTAATTCCGAAGGGCAGCGGACCCGGCGGGTTTTTAGCGGCGAACATGGCCTCCAGAGAGAAGCAATACCAAGAAGAAAAAGAAGAAAGAAGACTCCGAAGAAGAAAGAAGACTCTGAAGACTCAAGACTGAAGATTGAAGACTGGAAACTCTGCAGGACGGAAGGACCTTCTGCAGCAGGAAGAAAGAAGATTCTCCGCGACAGAAGAGCGAAGGATATTAGGGCTAGGCAAGGGGGATTAGGGCTAGGCTTTGGCTGGTCCACTACGGCTTAAACAGATAACGTCATTCTTGTTTCTTTTGAAAACGTCTCCTCCCCCCTCACCTACCCCCCGCACCCTCTACATCGACGCAGGAAGAGAACGGCGCAACTCCCCGACGCGAAGTACACACACGAGCGGGCTTCCGGCGCCGGACGAGCGAAAGTCCGTCCGTATCAACATCACGCCCGCCCCCCTCCGTCGCGGTAAGAGCCGTCGGTGAGGACTCGCTTTAGCCGACGGACGCGCCTGCGCACTCACGACAACGCACGTGGGGCGCACGGCACGCACGCCCCGCGACAACACCCTTCCACCGAAACACAAGAACTGTTCCCCGCTAGAAATAAGTTTGACGGTGACACGTTTTTGGTAAAACTACACCGATTTTGCCGTCTAGTAAATATATACGTACTTGTACATTGATAATATATTGATCAGCTCATTCTACTATAAGGAGAACATCTTAGTTTCCATTTTTAAGTTAATTATAATTATTTAGATTTTTTTATGTTAATTATTATTACGATTTATTTAATAATATAAAATTTTACAATTGACATGATTGCACACCATTGTCATGGTAAAATGTACGATCTTTCTTATTGTAACCATCTTTGTGTACTACATTCTCGCAATTTCATTCGGCTCAATAATTGATATTAGGAAATCTGTTACCATTGTGACCACTTACTATCGTAAACAACATGCTCGTTTGCTACTTCATTCCTAAAATTGATATTTATACTCATTTTAATATTGGAAGCCCCGAACAGTCTACAGTAAGGCAATTTGGACGTAAATTAGAATAAACGTCGAATCTCACTTCAACGACTTCATTGAATTCGTACGATTCGCCATTTTTATAATAGAGATTGAAGACCGTTGAAATTGGGTTTGGAAACAGGGTAGGTTACGCAATGTCGTGCCTGTCTCCAAGCGATTCTGGAATTTTAAACATATTGCTTTCAATTGTCTCTGATAGTTGAAAGGGCATAAAGAAAGTCAAAACGGAAAAAAAATGATTTAAATATACGGGTAAGTATTCAAAATCCTTAAGTAAATTAAAATATTTGTTCAAAATTGGAAATTATAGCTATTACTACGACTATATTACGACGACCCGCGTAGTGCAGCGGTTACTATACCGGTCTAACGCGCAATGGGTCCCGGGTTCTATTCCCTGTAAGACAGGTATCTGAATGATGAGTTTAGGTTCCTGTTCTGGGTCTGGGTGTTTGTGTATTTGTCTTGTGTGTGTCCATGGTACCCGCGACACAGGAGAAAATCCTACTGTGGTGCTATGAGTGTAGAAAACGTGTTTTATTACTGCTTTTTAAACGTATTTAAATGAAGATCTAGGTATTTTAAATAATACAATTTCAAAAAAGATAAATATTATCAAACAAATATTGGTAGATGCGTTTTTTTCCTGACACGTCAGAAGATGGGTAATATTTTTAGAGCGTATTTACTATTTATGTTTCTTTGTATGTATTTATGTACTTATGTATGGCCATTTCATTGGCACGCGCTACAGTACAAACATCTTGATGAATTGGACCACATGAAATATCATTGGAATCAACTCAGTGTTTGGCGATCGACAACCATATCATTTAAATATGTCTAGTCGGTCATTAAATTCCAAACCCACTTAGTGATAGTCGTCGTCAACCCATTATTGTCCCACTGCTGGGCAAGGGTCTTCTCAGAATGAGAGAGTTTTAGGCCATAGTCCACCGCGCTGGCCAAGTGCGAATTGGTGGACGGTGCTTAGTGATAGACCAGTGTTATAACCGCTCCACCAGGCGGTCCTCATTGAGCCAATGAACTTAATATCTTCGACCAGATAAGGCAAAGATTTTCTCGTAAAACCACGAAAAATTTAACTTTACAGATAATCTCAAACCGGTTGACTGGACATAGAAAGCGCTGGCTAGATTTTTACGTTATCCGTAAAATTTACTTTTATTTTATTTATTTATTTATTTAGGATTACATAATTCACAATATTAATATAGTCCCATCAACCCATTATTGTCCCACTGCTGGGCACGGGTCTTCTCTCAGAATGAGAGAGTTTAGGCATAGAGAGTTAGGAGTTTTAAGAACTCTCGGGTGTGTAGGTTTCCTCACGATATTTTCCTTCACCGAAAAGCAGTGATAATTAATTTCTAATACGCACATAAATCAGTGGTGCGTGCCTGGGTTTGAACCTCGGACCTCCCGATCGAGAGGGCAAGTTTCGACCATTAGGCTATCACTGTTAATATAGTACATTAAAGAAATACATAGATCAGTGAAGTTTCCACTTGTTACTAATACATTACTAGCGCAAAAAGGTTTAAAAAGGAGCAGTAAGTTAAAATTGCAAAATTTAAAAAAATAATAATAATAATAACACATGCACAACTGAGCAAAGAAAAAAAATAAGATTTTACTTTAAAAGAAAAAAAAAAAGATTTTACATCGATCTTGTTCCCTTTGTCGGCTTGTATCAAAAATGTTATGATACTAATCTGTTCTGACCATCTGTTCGGCTGCGATACTAATACCGCTAGTATGGATAGATTCAGTATCTTGGAACGTCATTAGACTTAGACTATTTGATTTACTGACAATAAGGCGTTTTTAAGTAGGTATAAATAGTTATTGTAATGGAGTTTGTATACATGTATACAATTTTCATTTCATTTCATGAAATCTAGGATCACAGTACTAAACAATGTCTATCTAATTTAGTGCAAAAGTTGCATCTTATTTTTAGCGTTTCTTCCGTTTCAATGGAATGGTGTGGTTTCCGGCAAACTTTTATATGAGACAACCATCATAGTCCTCGGGAGTGGCAACGCATGTGTGATTGACCTCCGATAGAACCCAGGTTCTGTATGAAGTTGATGGCGGATGACCATAAGCGGCAGGGGCCACTTACCATCAAGTGGTGTTTGCATGCATGCTCGTTTGCATGTTTGCTGCATGCATGCAGGCATGCTGGTTTGCTACTTCAGTCAGTTAAAAAAAAAACATTTTTTCAAGTTTTTCGGTCACTACTCCAGGCACAATGATAATACGTTACTCATAGATATCCATGGGCGATAATTAACACTTCCCGTCAGCTGGAGTCCATGCTCGATTATGACTTCAATCTTTAAAAAAAATACAAATATTTTGTTTTGTTTTGAAAACAACTTAGTTTACCTTTTTTATTTGGAACATTACATTTCAGATTCTACACATAAACATCAATACATCCCGTCTTCTCAACTGAAGAGGGAACCTACGGTCAAATTGATTCCGTCCAATTAAGCCTGGAGTACACAGATACTGTGCTAAATTGGAGAGCCATTCAACCCGAAGGCTTTGCTTTATGTTGGCGGTAAGTTAATATTTACGTTTGGCTAGTAACGAATAGATTTCTATTCGTAAGAAAATTGTTTACGAGCGTTAGGTACATTTTCAAAATGTTTATTAATGTATTCAAAGAAAAAAGCTATTTGAAGAATGTTTTTAGAAGCTTAAAGAAATTTTATCTATACTACGCACTTTCTACACTCATAGCCCCCCCACACTAGGATTTTCTCCTGTTTCGTGGGTACCGTGGACACACACAAGACGAATACACAAACATCCAGACCTAGAACATGAATCTCAACTCATCATTCAGATACCTGTCTGGCCGGGAATCGAACCCGGGACCCATTACACGTCAGACCGGTATGGTAACCGCTCCGCCACGCGGGTCGTCAATTATCGACTTATAAATCTATATGTATTATAAATTTATTATTGACTTATTAAGGTGTTTTTTTGTACAATTCCTATTGTTTTTAAAAGCCTGTCCAGTAGTTTTTCCTAAAAAGTTTTCGTCTTTTAGATTATGTCCGTACATTCATCATTACGCGAAATCGATAGCTGGAAATAGGTCCCCCATATTGAGGATTTTTGATATTGGCTGTTGACAATTAACGCGCCTCGTATGCTTCTTTTTCGTTTAAATTAGCAAACCAACACGCGGTCCACCTCACGGTAAGTACTCACTGCCTCCTTTGGACATCTGTCCGTAACTTTATATATGTAGAACATACTTTTTGTTTGATTTTAGACTAATATTATCGCGGATGTGACACATTTTTATACTTAGCGTTGGATCGTGGTCACGGCGAAACTGCGGTGGCGGGGAGAAATTGTTGACAAGCACTAGTGATAGATTAACCTATCGACCTACCTATCCTGACCACGATCCATGCAACTGCGTCGAAATATCGGCAAAAAGAATTCGAAAAGTATTCAAAAACCGCATATCGTGAGTACCCGTTAAGTATTAAAATACTTTTTGTTTAAAGTCAATCATAGAGAGATTGTAAGTTGCTTTGATATAGAGAAACGTTGGTGCTCACCGTCTAAATTTGACCCCTTAATGGCGTCTCATTATCGACGGAAAGAGTTGGAGTGATTTATTAGCCCTAATTTCACCTGAGAATTACAGAAAAACTCGTTAATATTTTGCATTCATAAAGGCCGTCAATCATCCAGCTGACAATATTCCCACTAAATAGTTTTATGTCGTTCAAGCCTCTTTATTGTACCCTCTAATTTTGTGAGGTCGGTTTTCCTTATATCGATAGGCTATTAGGGACTCGAGCAAATAGTTTCCTATCTATAACCCTCGTGATCGTATGTACCAGTAATATCGTGGGTCTTCAGACTTTCTATTGGTTTATTGTTATTGTCATGACAATTTGCTGAAAAAGGTATTTATTTATCGTAACTTAAATGTTAAATATTCTTGAGAAAGTCTTGAATAGTATATGGGATTATTTTAAAACCACAACAGTTAATCTGCTTGATAGGTTTACAGTAATTGCCGTATGTCATTAGTATTACTGATATATTAAAACACAAATCCAATTAACCAAGATCCAGAACTCTGTTTTATATGAATTCTACATGTCTATCAATACTATCATGCCGATGGCAAAACCTAAGGACTATGTTGCAACGCTTACAATACGGAACCGTTTTGACATGCACCCTTTTAGACAAACTTTCACTTTCACGACACTCTTTCACATGAGGCGACCATCATAGTCTTCGGGAGTAGCAACGCATCTCTACATACAGTTAACTCTTGCTGTTTATTGAGGAAAAGGTATAAATATCCTTTTCAAAGATATCTTACAATGGCACTGACAAAACATCGATCTAATACAGCCTTATGAGATACCCGGAAGCCCCAAGAGTGTAATGATTTGATTCTGTCGATTTAGGGCCGAGGGCTCTCTGGATCGGTGATAAAAATAGCTGTGGATAACGGATAACCTTAGGCCCTACGTCCTCTATTCCGGACTCGATATTGGTAAATTTGTAAGACCCAGTAGGCTCATAAAAATAAGTCCGTGAAGCTTAGTGGTAGGTACAACATGCGTTTATTAGTTTTGCGGTACAGTGAAATGTAAGTGAAAAATTACGTTCAAGATCCAATGTCACTTTAAGAAGCTATGAAATTGTTGGATTATATATCGCTTAATAACCTTGAATGGGAACTTTGCAGGTAATCAAATTATTTCTCTCTGGTAAGTTGAGATATTATTTATATGACATTGGTTAGCTTGTAGTTGACTTGATAGTAATTCCTAATTATATGTATGTAACCGGCAGTAAATCTTTAACTACTACCCATGTGGCCACTGCCGCCCATAGACATACAGGTGTCTATGGGATTACAGAATCAACCTCAGACAAGGTCTCACCTTATATTGGCAACTAATATTACTGAAAATACTAATGAACAAGGCCAACTAAACAATTCCATATGGTAACCTTTACATTAAAAGTATATGTCAAAGAGCTCACATTGTATAGCACAAATTCCAACCAACCAACAGTAAAATAACAACCATTAATGCTACACCAATTTAGACCTTGTAATAGCAATATATTGTAACAGTGAAGCTCGTTGACAAGCTAGTAATAATGTGTCAAAATGTCTACCAACTGCTGTCAAATGTTATTGTATACGCCTGTCAATAAAACGGAATTTCAAACACCTAGTGAACACCAAAACTCAGCATAAATATTCAAAGTAAAAATTCAACTGTGAAATGTTACGAAATTTGTCTACATAGCTCAGTGAACACTACTGAAATTTGAAAACAAACAAGGCAAGTTTGCAATAAAATACAGAGCGGAATTCTACAACAAAATTGATACCATGGCACACGGCAGAATTGATATGGAGTTGGACGAGCAGGTAAATATTTTGGCAAATAAATATAGGTAGGTAGGTACATGTAAATATATTTCTCTATATGCACATTGAGGTCACCGAGAAAGGTTAAGTGGTTAAAATTTTTACATACCTCAATTTTTTCCCAAAAACGTCGGGATTCGGGGGGAGATTTTACTTTACAATTAAAAAAGAGTGAGTATATCATTGGTGTTGGTTGTGGTGTGGTGTTGGTTGGTGGTATTTCAATAAAAGTCCTAAATAATTATTACGTCTTAATACTTCATTACATTACCGGCTTAACTAAATTACCAAAATTTAGGCCAGAAAAGAAGCCAAATTGGTAGCAATAAATCGTTTTGCAATAAAAGCAGCAAAATTATCTAAGATTATTGGAAGAGGTCTGTTTTTTCCGTGAGTTATATTTTTGGAAAAGGAGAAAGTTTCACTTAATAATTCAATGAATAAGCAATAAGCCGACGAAATAGAATTCGAAATTGGATATTAAATGACAGATCAAAGGACTAACTTGGGGAGCGGTGTTTATGTTTAATGTCATACTTTTCGTAAGCAATTGATATATTTGCAGACATTGTAAACAATATGCGAATTCAAATATTAAGAAGGAGACTTGAACAAAGTTTCAATATTAAAAGTAGGAGAGTAAAATTATAAAGATGTCGCCAGAAAACAAGAGGCATGTACCAAAATGTATGTTGTCCAATTTAATAATGTCTGTTGTGTCTGTGGCTCAGAATACTGATTATAAAGTTTTTTGAAACCTTTATTGGCCAGAAGCAGATATTGTTTAGTTGGAAGGGTGTGGACGCCGGCTAATTTAAGTACAAGGCTTTTACATCTTCGAGAGTGATAGCAATTGCTTCGTTTTTTCTTTATAGATATACCTTATGATAAAACAGATCTAATAGTGGAAAGTAGTCACCGTCATTTATGGACGTTTTTAACACCCGATGAGTTAAAAATTCATCGCCAGATTTGAAGCAGACCTTTATGGCACCTTTCTTGTATAGTCCCATGTCATAGCTCCGGGAATACGTTAGGAGAAAGCTACGCATGAAAACTCCCCTAAGCCGGACCGTAGAGAAGCGCTACGGGTCCAGCCGATATACCGAATACGGGGAATTGGTTACAAATATCAGTGACCAAATAAGTGCCATCTGATTGGATACGCCTTTGCGTGACCATTACCGTACACGCACAATCTACTCTCATTGTATGTTTACTTGATAATTTTGGGTCCAAAAATAAATCTTCGTGGTTCTGTTAGAATATCAAATCGACACCCAATGATTACGTCTTCTAGCATAAAGCATTACTTGCGCTACGTTGGAAAGATATGGCTGTCTTTTATATGAGGCGATCATCTTTGTCCGCTTGAGTCGCAAAGCATCTGTGATTGATTTTAGATGGAATCCTTGTTCTGTTTGAAGTTGCTTAAAGATGCTAATAGGCGGTAGTTATCACTTATTACTGACTTAACTACTTGCTCGTTTGTTACTCCGATGCTATAAATACAACGTAAAGGTTCCTTGGTAGAAAGCAGTCATTGCTTCTGGGAATTTGAAATACCAGTCAGTCACCAGTGCATCGTCGGCTTGGTTGAAGAGTTCTTCCGCATTCCGTTAATAATTTAGGAGGAACGTAATTCAGCAGTAAGAGAACGTAAGAGCAGTGATAGCCAAAAACTTGCCCTCTCAATCGGGAGGTCCGAGATTCACACCCAGGCATGCACCACTGATTTATGTGCGCATTAGGATTTAATTATCACTGCTTTTCGGTGAAGGAAAACATCATGAGGAAACCCGAGATTTCTTAAAAAAAGTTCTCGTGTGTGAAGTCCACCAATAGGCACTTGGCCAGCGCGATGGACTATGGCCTATACCTCTCTCATTCTGAGAGAAGACCCGTGCCCAGCAGTGGGACAATAATGGGTTGACGAAGACATCATCGGAAAGTCTTGTTGGTAGTATTTCCACGACATACCAGCGTTTATAGCATTGAGGCTATCGCATACGACAATTGCATCCCTTGAAAGTGTAGCTTAAAGAATGCGTAATAAAAGCGAGCGGTAACGTAACACGTAACGCCATAACGTGACGTCACGTGACGAGCGGTCCGCCGTGACACGATTGTTCGAGATCGTGACATTTTACGTGAGACATAATGTCCTTTATTTTTTATGTTATGTGTTATAGAGAGTAAATGGACGTGCAGTTAGTCTAAAGATAAATGGTAGGTATAGTGCCTACTGTAGTTTTAGGATTTTATGTTCTGTACCGTAGGTTTTATCTTCAGTATCTTTTAAAATAATATTAATACATATTATTATATATTATATATTTTGTGGTTAAATAAACAAGTTTTTGAAAGGAGGACTTCTTTATACGAGGTAAGTGATTTTCTGTAAGGGGTAATCACTGTGCTCCACAACGATCACCAACAATAAAACCAAAACACCTTTTTTGCTCTCGAGGGGGAAACCTTCAAAAGGTACCCGATACCGTGGGAGCGACGCAGGGTTATGTGGGATTTTTACCGCACTAATGGTGGCCGCTACGTCCTCGGCGCTACAAAGAGAACCCCGGGATCTCCAAAGGAACGCAATCGGCACTTTCTGAGTCCCATCGGGTTCCTCCCAGATGGGCTGGGTCCACCGCACCGCATAGTCTTTACCACGGTATGCGACCACACATATCGCCGTCCTTCCCGGGATCGCCTGGCTGCACGGGCTGCTCGAGCTCCCACTCTAGCCGCCCGCAACCCCGGAAGCCCCTTTTAGTCGCATCTTACGATAGGCAGGGGATGCTATAGCCCTATTCTAATCTACTTCTACCAATTAAATTACACAAAACATAATCGTATCATTCTCTACAAGTACATGACAAAAGTGAGCGAGCGAGTTATGTTCAGACAATTACGTTTTATTGCTTCTCGCTTTTATTGCACGTCGCCTTAAGTTACCTGGCCGTGAATTGTTGGCGATATTCCTGAAATACGTCAAGCGTAGTAAATTAAATATCTTTACAGTTAAACATATTATTACTATGTGTTATTAATCACTTACCGCGACGAAATGTGTTTAATTCAAGTTGGTAGAACCAGTGTAGTTCGACTGGAGAAGTATCACCGCCACACATATTTCTAGCGTGAAACATTTCTTGCATTTCGATAGAACACTGTGGTTGCTGGCACACTTTCACATGAGGCGACCATCATAGTTCCCGGGAGTAGCAACGCATCTGTGATTGACTTCAGATGAAACCCATGTTCTGTACGAAGTTGATTACAGATGTCCACGGTCGGCAGTGACCACTTACCAGCAGGTGGACTGCATGCTCGTTTGCTACTACAGTCAGATAAAAAAAAATCCGTTTAATTACGTATATCTTGTGCTGGTTATATTATATTCATTATTGTTACTAAGGTCATAAATTGCTTAATTATCTAAATAATTACATTATGTATATATGCAGTCTTCACGTATAAATTTAATTGCAGTTTCTATATTTTTGTGTCTTAAGTACTACTTGATTAATTTTTGGGTTATATTACAGTGTCGATAGATAAATGAATAAGTATGTACTGTCTGAAATAAATATTGCCTTTTCCACGATATCATCCCAAATTGACCCACAAGGTATAACGTGCAACGTCGTTCCTATCGTATATATCGTCGTACATATCGTGAAACAACACTTCTGTTTCGATGGAAGGGCGTCTTTGTCGGAATACTATATATGTGGCGATAGTCCGAGACTCCAACTTCATTAACAATATCTAAAGTAATTAGCTTTAGATGCAATATTTGTACTACTCGACCAAAACAATTAGGCGCACGACAGTTGAAACGTCATTAGAACTAGGGATTTCCCATCCCGATACGAAGTATGTATATTCTATTACAAAATACCAAAAGTATGTAGGTATACCATTATTAAAACATACACCATAGTGGTGTATGTTTTAATAATGGTCTATGTCTTATGTTTTAATAATAGTCGAGTGTTTATTAAAGCACTTTCATGTGTTTAATATATTCGCAGACATGGAATATATCCATTCTTTTTTATGTGTGTAAGAGACATTACAGACATTACATTACATGCATGTTACAGCACACATTCGATTTTCGACATGCAAGACAGGAATACTGAGCCCAATACTCTTCTCTTGTTTGAAAAAAATGCATATTTTGAATGTAAGAGTCCTCCATCCACGAATAGTCTTTTTCCTACCCATTTTGAGCTTTATTGACGAATAATCAACTAATGTAATAATAACTTTAAAAATTCAACAATCACTCATTAAACTAACATTATAACGAAATAACATTAAACACGTCACTGGGGGATTCGCGGGGAAAGAAGCGAGGTGCGGGGTTCGGAACCGCTTTTGTTTTATGCGCCTAATTGTTGTGGTTGAGTAGTACTATATGAAATGGCTGTCAGATGTTCATTGTAACCTCATACCATTCGATGTACGTTTGTTTTTTGATGCTCGTTTGCTTCTTCAATCTTATAAAGTGATACACATCATTGACGGAATTTTTTACGAGGAGTAGCGACACATAGTGTAACGTTTTGCACGGACGACTGATATATTACATAGAATGCCTTATGTAAACTTTTCTTATCAGATACTTTTTTATGTATTTAAGCTTTTACATAGCTTTTGTCGCGAGATTTCAGCGCAGCTAATCAAGAAATTCCGTAACGAATAAAATCTGACACCTCTCACTCTGCTTACCATGTAGCGCGGCCGAGCGTTCGCCTAACGTGTATGTATATGGTACGACAGTACGAAGCTCGCACGGATCGAGACGAGTTGTTTGGAAATCGGACGAATATGTAAGCAGCTGTTTGTGAGAAAGTATATAGTATCAAAGAAAAAATACTGTATAAATAAATAAATAATTATAATTGCATACGTTGATAAAAATGGTATGCAATAGTTTCACCGCGGTAGTTCCCAAGTGTGGAATATTTTTATTTTTTTATTTAAAGTTCGTCAAAACCTTTAAAAACGCAATAATTGCGCCTAATGGTTGAGTGATAGCCTAATGGTTGAAACTTGCCCTCTCAATCGGGAGGTCCGAGGTTCAAACCCAGGCACGCACCACTGATTTATGTGCGTATTATACATTAATTATCACTGCTTTTCGGTGAAGGAAAACATCGTGAGGAAACCTACTCACCCGAGAGTGCTTTAAAAAAAAAAAGTTCTCGGAGGTGTGTGAAGTCCACCAATTCGCACTTGGCCAGCGCGGTGGACTATGGCCTAAACTCTCTCATTCTGAGAGAAGACCAGTGCCCAGCAGTGGGACAATAATGGGTTGACGACGACGAGACCACTGTTAACTCATTTACGTTTACGTAAGCAGTATTTATGTTTTTTTCTTTCAGATTATATCATCTCGATGTTTCTACTAAAGTCCAAATAGGTTTGGTGTTAATAAAATCATCGACATTTATTTCCTCTTAGAAATATCTTTATGATAGACTTTCATCATTTTAGTAACCATTCAACATATCAAGCCTTACTGTTTCGTCACAGTCTGGAAAAAGGTTCAAGACGTATGTAATGGAACGGTAATAAAGCGTAATTGTAGAACATAACTCAACGGTTATCACCCACATCATGGTGTGATATGTATCACGGATTAAATGAGTGCAACGTGCTATGCATACTGGTCTGTTGTACTTACGTATGTGTATGTGTGTATGCGTATATGCGTGCGTTTGTGTGTGTCTGTGTCTCTCTCTGTGTGTGTATGTTTGTTCATACATGCGTGCAAGATATGTGTAAATAATATTACCCTACTTGGGCAGTCGGGTAAAACCAGGTTTTCACATATTTGTAATGATTATTCTGCACTTCCCAAAGGTTGGCTGGTAGAGAATTTTTTGCATTAAGTCCGCCTATAGTACTTTTTTTTTTTTTTTTTTTTTTTTTTTTTTTTCGAGGGGGAAACCTTCAAAAGGTACCCGACGCCGTGGGAGCGACACAGGGTTATGTGGGATTTTTACCGCACTAAAACCCCCCCGGTGGCCGTCCTCGGCGCTGAAAAGGAGGACTCCGGGATCTCGAAACGACTTCAACCGGAATCGGGCTCCTCCCAGATGGGCGGCTGGACCCACCGCTCCGTCTAGTCTTTACGACGGTATGCGACCACACATACCGCCGTCCTTCCCGGGATTGCCTGACCGAACGGTTCGAGCTCCCACTCTAGCCGTCTGCAACCCCGGAAGCCCCTTTTAGTCGCCTCTTACGACAGGCAGGGGATGCCGTAGCCCTATTCTGATCCCGGAACTACAGGGCGTCCGCCTATAGTACTACAATTTTTTATTGGTGCAATAAAGTGTAAATGAATAAATAAATAAAATTATTCTATTAAGTTTGAGAGTTTGTCTTATTTATGAAGTAAGAAATTTTACGGTAGCGCATGCCTAAATGGCGGATCATAAAGCGTAATAGTAGGACATAACTCAGTGTTTATCATTTACATCACGGTTATATGTATCACGGATCAAAATGTAATGGTTGCAACGTACTATGCATACTAGGGTTCTGTACTTGTGTTGTGTGTGTGAGTGTTTTTATGTGCGTACGTGCTTGCAGTAGTTCGCGTGTGCGTTCTAGCGGGCGTTATTGTATGTGTTTGTTTATACATGCGTGCGAGGGTGTGTGTAAAAAGGGTTTTTCACTTATTTTCAGTAATTTTTGTATTAAGTTTGATTACATACACGTATGTTTTATTTATGGAACAAGCCATGACGTAATGTAGCGCATAGCTCAATGGCGGATCATAAATAATTGTCAGATAAAAAATTCCTTGTCAACCCATTATTATCCCATTGCTGGGAACGGGTCTTCTCAAAGAATGAGAGAGTTATAGGCAATAGCCCACCGCGCTGGCCAAGTGCGAATAGGTGGACTAAAAAAAATTCAAATTACGATAAGAAAATAATCTTCTAGTCCCCCCTCCCCTAGATCCTCTGTCCCCATATTACATAATTGAAAAAAAGGAAAGAATATTGTTGTGGAAATAAAAAAATAACGAATTCCTATATCCAACTCTTCATATAAATGACAGTGTCGAGATTCTCTCCGGTCGTGAAACTGGCGGTGCCCGTTTTATTGTTCCCTTTGTAGCAAATTAGCAATTTTCTTGCAAGTCTCTGCTGGGTAAATACTCGCCTGCAACTAATATTAGCAATCTGTAACAAAGTTTCTAAATTAAGTAAGTTTCAAAAATAAGTGGTCTATGTTGTATAAAGTCTATAGAGTGATCTGAGGTCACTGTTGCTCGTGAACATTGGGATAATAAAGCTTGACATCTGTAAGCAACTTCATATAAAATACGGGTTCCGTCTAAAGTCAATCACATATGCGTTGCTACATTCGAGGACAAGATGGTTGCCTCATATAAAAGTAAGCCGGCAACCCCACTCTTCCATCGAAACGCAGGAAGTGCTTCACGGCAGAAATATTTTTTATAGTTGGACCTAACGATAAGGCAGACGGGCCACCTGATGGAAAGCAGGCACCGTCGCCTATGAACATTTGCAACACCAGAGGAGTTGCCAATGCATCACCGTCCACGGCAGGAACGAGCATGCAAACCGAACTGCGGAGGACCGACTAGAGTCCTGGTGATGTGGATGGAACTTCATACGTCGACGAGCAGTGCGATAAAGAAAGGGTAATTTGGGCACCAGATCAAACAGTTCCTCGGAACACTCACCATTATAAAGCCGATAAAACACGCAAAGGGATCCTATGTCCCTCCGAAAGCTTAAGGGTTCTAACCGATCGATGATCCTTGGGTCGTTGACGATGCGGACTGATCGCTTCTGTACAGAGTCAAGTGGGTTAAGTTGGTACTGTGGTGCTCCAACCCAGAGATGCGAGCAGTATTCCATGTGGGGCCTGACTTATGTCTTATAAAGCAGAAGGAGATGCACCCCAGTGAAGTGCTGCTTGGCTCTGTTAAGAACGTCCAGTTTTTTTAGACGCCAAATGGCTTTGCCTTAAAAATGACTCCCGTATAGCACATCACAAGAAATGTACACTCAACAAGATCAAATCATATAATATTTTACCCCCCTAGACTTCATTTAAAGAAGAACGTTACATATCAAACATTGAGTAAAAACCCGCCTTCATATAGACATAAAAATAAAATATAATACAGCTCCTGTTTTGAAATGCTAAACAAATCAAGCGGATTTTTCTTTTCAGCGTTCTCAAATATCAACTTGTCGACTCTCTCAAGCATATGCAAATACCCTCTCGGGGTGCAAATAAGCTGCTCTCCGCATGAGCACCTCTTCAGTCACATGTGGGAGATGTCACTTGTTTGCAGCGTCAATGATAGAATTTTGATGAATTATGCAATGTTATCTATTTGAAGATGTAATGAAATGAAATGAAAAAAATGAAATTAATTTATTGCAAGAATGTAGTACAAAGATGGTACAGTAAGAAAGATCGTACATTCTACCATGACAATGGTGTGCAATTATGTCAATTGTGCAATTATAGTTAATAAATAAATTGTTATTATAATTGGCATAAAAATATTAAAATTACATCTTAATTAATTGTTACATGCATGTCATTAGTCTATATATTGAAAATATTCATTAATGTCATAAAAGCAGTGTTTAAGTTAAAGCCATTCTGTGATGTATGTTTTTGTGTATTAGTTAACGATTATCTTTAAGTAGCTAACAGGCATGTATCTCATCTAATGATTAGTGACAGTGCCTTTTTTAAAGGTTGAAGTAGAAAGGAGGATGCGATCAACCAGCTGGTAAGTGGTCACTGCCGGCCTTGGACATCTGTAAGTAATTTAACACAGAACAAGGGTTCTATTTGAAGTTTATAGTAGATGCGTCGCTACTCTCGAGAACAAACATCTATATCGCCTCATATAAAGTGAACTGAAGTTATCTATACGAAGGTTATGTTTTTTATAGTAAAGAATTCGCAAATAAGCTCATGATTCGTGGTCGCTGCCATACATGAATGGCAGAGGTATGCATCTTGAGTCATCCTTAGATTTTTTTTTTTTTTTATTTGACTGAAGTAGCAAACGAGCATGCAGTCCACCTGATGGTAAGTGGTCACTGCCGCCCATGGACATCTGTAATCAACTTCATACAGGACATGGGTTCCATCTGAAGTCAATCACAGATGCGTTGCCACTCCCGAGGGCTATGATGGTCGCCTCATGAGAAAGTGTGCCGGCAACCACACCCTTCTATCGAAACGCAAGAAATGCTTCACGCTAGAAATAGGTGTGGCGGTGGTACTTCCCCGGTCGAACTACACTGGTTCTACCACCTTCAAATTAGAGTCGTCATTGTGACTAAGCCGAAGAAAGTCGTCCCTGTAGATCCGGGAACAGAATAGGACTGAAAAGGGGTTTCCAGGGTTGCGGGCGGCTAAAGTGGGAGCTTGATCAGACGACCCCGGGAAAGACGGCGGTATGCGTGGTCGCATACCGTCGTAAAGACCAGACGAAACGGTGGGCCCAGCTGTTCACCACCTGCCCGATGGGGCAACGTGCTTAGAAGAATCCGGTTGCGTTCCTTTATAGATCCCGAGTCATCTTTGTACCGCTGAGGACGGCCACCGGGGGGGGTTTAGTGCCGTCAAGCCCTCATAACCCTGCGTCGCTCCCACGGCGTTGGGTACCTTTTGAAGGTTTCCCCCTCGATAACAAACAAAAAGTTGAAGAAAGTAGAAGGAAAACATCCGTTATTAGAGTTATCCCATCTGAAGGGTGTAGCCCTTCAGATCATATTTATGTTATCAGACAATATTACTGATTATAGGTAGTCATGAGCATAGTGTGGCCACTTACCATCAGATTGTACCGCAAGTTCCTTTGCTGCTTCCATATTATAAAAAATAATATATACTTTATCTCAAAGTAAAAATACACGCTAGCTTTTAAAGGAAAATATTTCTAGAAATAACTTGACGTTACTCTGAGCGTATCTTAAGCGGTCCATTTAGGTCCTAGGACGTGAAGTTTGGCAAAAGCCCCAACGTCTCGGTTAAATCGACGCTAGAATTTACCAAGAGTAATGACATTATTACGGACGTAACTTATGTGGGATTTATGATACTAAATATTTTATGTACTGAACGGTAATATATTGCAAGGTAAGTCTAAGGTTGAGTGGCCACTACTCTGCCATTTAATGGAAATGTAGTATGTGCAAAATGGTAGTTTCGAGATGAATGCGTTTAAGTGTTTTTTTTTTTCGTATCTGATTCTTTTCTTTCACCTACATGTGGATAACATTGTTTGATGCAATGCATGCATGCATTTTGATGCAATTACTGAGTGAAAACAGAATTTCTCAAAAATAACAAATACTGCGTTTTTTATACATATACGGGCAGTACTGCCGATTGACATCAATAACTACCTCAAAGAAATATATAAAAATGCTTCTGATTGATTTAAATACATTTTTTTCTGTTATCTGTAATAAATTGGCGCTAAGTTCATTTGCTGTTATTGTCAATATCACTTATATGCATTGATGTTCATTCAATTGTAGGCGACAGTGACCACTTACTGTCAAGTAGATGGCATGCTAGTTCGCTACTTTGATGTTATATAACAAACTCGCCGAACCCCGCAGCTTCGTCTGCGTTAAAATGATGTATCGATTGTCGAATATAAATCGATGCATTGATCCCGTGGGAATAAAATATTCTCCCACAGTAAAAAAAATAGCCTATATAACAGATAAGCTCCAGTTCCAGTGTATCAGCTAACTCCCTATCAAATTTTATGAAAATCGCTCCAGCCTTTTAGTCGTGAAGAAGTAACAAACATACACACTCACAAACTTTTGCCTTTATATTATTAGTATGAAGCATGATACTCTTAATGAAACTGAACTTCTATCTTAAATAAGGAAACAATTTTACAGTCTATCCTATTAAAATACTTGCGTCCGAAATCAGTACCCTTTTTATCGCAACCGGGTACAAATTTCAACGGTCTATTTTATGCGGTTCAAGAGATAAAGTCCTGGGATAGGCCGGCAGACGGCAAAGGCTTAGTACTAGGGTCCTTCTTTTGGACCTAAGAAAAGGATGAAATCCTTGGACTCAGCAAAATTTTTCGCCATCTTTCAGCACTTATTTACGACGTGGAAAATACCTTACCGAAATTCACACTTATTTTTAATGAAGCTGACCAGACTAAAAATGTTCGTATCCAGTGTCCTCAGTACGAGTTTATTACGTTTCTCCAAAACTATTTCTATCGTCAACCCATTATTGTCCCACTGTTGGGCACGGGTCTTCTCTCGAAATGAGAGAGTTTTAGGCCATAGTCCACCGCGCTGGCCAAGTGCGAATTGGTGGACTTCACACACCTCCGAAAACTTTTTTTAAGAACTCTCGTTGTGTAGGTTTCTTTACGATGTTTTCCTTCACCGGAAAGCAGTGATAATTAATTTCAAATACGCACATAAAGGCAGACAGAGGGCAAGAGGGCAAGTTTCAACCATTAGGCTATCACTACTCATAATATCTGTTTACGTTATCGTTATTACATTGCACATACACATTTTCCCATGCCCATACATTTTAAACGTGTATCTCTATATATTCATACGTGAAGCAAAAATCTGTGATTCTTTTTTAAGACACTTGCCGCAGACGGAGGAGTATGAAATTATGCACGGTTATAGTTGATGTAGAGAAGGATTGCGCAATGCTAATGTTTTTTCAAATAATGCATAAAACATAGTTAAAATAAAATAAAACACATTACACACTACCTTGCATTTGACACAAACACATACTTAATAAACGGAATAGAACATTCTGATGTCTTACTATGAAAACACAACGTCAAAAATGTGAGATGTCTTTGTCAAAATACCCGCTATTGCTTTTAAATGCAGCTAATTAAACCTCATTTTACCTTTATGGGGACCATTCAAAATAACTTGAAAATAAAAAAAACTTAAAACGCTTTCTACACTCATAGCCCCACACTAGGATTTTCTCCTGTGTCGTGGGTGCCATGGACACACAAACACGAATACACAAACACCCAGACCCAGAATAAGAATCTAAACTCATTCAGATACCTGTCTGGCCGGGAATCGAACCCGGGACCCACTGCGTGTCAGACCGGTACGGTAACCGCTGCGCCACTCGGGTCGTCAAATATTACAATTATTTATTATTACAATTCGCGCTACTTTGGACAATATGAAGTTTAGTTTTTTAATTTAAATAACGGTCGATTTCGACCGTTGCGACGGGTAGTTGCTTACAAAAACGTAAACGGTGAACGGATTGAGCAAACATAAAAACTCGTTATATACGTACAAAATCCTACAATACTTGCACTGCCCAAAGCACCCGAGACTCCTTCAAGCCTCAATTCATTACGAAATACTCAGTGATTTTCTAATAGCTAATAAAGAATACTCGAGTATGCTCTTTACTAATTAGTCAGATCTCCCGCTCATCGTCCGAAGCTCATTTTATTCCGTTTTTGTCGAAGTGGGCAGAATTTATTAAATGCGCATTTTTTATATTTCCATTTTTTCATAATCTAGACTTTTCCCCAGGCATCATAGATTTTTCATGATTTAATTATTTGAGCCCAGATAGTTGCAACTGAAATTACTCTTAACTTTGTATCGTAAACATAGAAATAATAAAAAACTCACTTTCAGTACCAATAATGTCAAATATGATTTAACAGACAGATTAAGACAGAGAAAAAACAATTTTCTACAAAAATGAGAACATATTAGATTATTTATCAGTGCCAATTAATAATAATGAAATACATTTATTGCCACACAAAAAATACACAAATAAATATATAAAAAAACAAATTCAAAAAGGACAATAAATATGAGACAACAAAATATTTCATAACCTTTTTGCAGTTTCAGTGTAGGTAATATCAGTTCAAGTATATCAAGAATAACACTTTTTTTGTATAAAATTAGACACTTCAAAAATCCCCAGTTTAGTCATCACTATGTGTATAACTAATTTGCTTCCCGCTGTCTGTCCTTATGTATGCTTAGTATCTTTAAAATACGCTACGGATTTTAATGAAGTTTTTTTTATTAGATAGAATCATTGAAGAGGAAGGTTTTTATGTATAATACATGTATAATATAGTGGAGAAACACTGATAATTTTAGATTTTTGACTTTTGGGCTGAAAGAAGTTCGCGGAGTCAGCTAATATATAAAATTATGATATAAATTTCATATAACTTTTTTTTTTTTTGTATTTCATGAATTATTGTTTTACTAAAATAGTAGATACTGTATTTTTTAACCGACTTCCAATAAGGAGGAGGTTATCAATTCGACTTCATAGGACGTTCATTTAGGACATAGTTTCGTCAACGTCGTCCAGCGAAATATGTTGAGCGCCGACTTCGGGACTATGTACTAAGTACTGAGTATGTTCTAACCCAAAATTAATTGAAATTATTTTTTACTTTTTTGTTACATGGAAGTCGGTAGATATTTTTTGTTAATTTTTTTATAAATTCTACATACTCAAAACGAAATAATATTTTAAACATCTTAATTTAAACTAATGATGTTGCTGAGTTTTGCTTTTATAAGTTGAGTAATGGATCTTAAAATTCAGAGCATATTAAGTTTGGAATTTCACTTCATCTACTGAATTGGTGTTTCGTAATGTGTTTACTTAATAGAAATAAATAGGTTTCGAAAAGCTTTCATGCTTACATTACCGTTATGGTTACTGTGGGTTAAAATCAAAATTATATGTTCATTTTGCTGATGTAAAGTTAATTAAATAAATTATTCAATGAGGTTTAATACATATAGGGTCTGTACTTTATTATAAAGTATTGTACTTTATACTTTCTAAGAAAAAAAAAGTACGCGAAAATACTTTATTTTGTATATCTGGGTTTTAAAGGTTTGATTATAATCAGTAAACTAAAATTCCTTTAATCACAAGGTTTCCGTAGCTACCTTATTTAGAAAGTAGTAGAACATTTACATTTGGTGACCTTTTTTTAGAAATATGGGCGTCAAGTTACTATCTACATTTTTTTTTACTATCACCTCACACTAAAAGTGTCCTAAAGCCAAAAAAAAAGTAATAATATAAATAAGTAGTACTTTTGAAGCTACGTACTTTTTTCTTTATACCTTCTGTAGCCAATGTACTTTAATCGTTGAAAAAAAAGGTGGCAACCCTAAATACATATCGTTATGCTCGATTGTTTATTAACAAGGGTATGTAATACTGTCAGTTTGGAGGGATTTTTCCCATCGTATTTTTTAGCAAACAAAATTCTCTGGAAGGAGCGATTGGTATCAAATACATGCTTCGAAGCTCGTTTCAATAAGAAATCTGTTTATAATTATTTAAATATTATATTGTCAAACAAGTTACGTATAAGAAAGAAAATCAAAAGGTGGTAAAACCAGTTCGACCGGGGAAGTACCACCGCCACACCTATTTCTAGCGTGAAGCATTTCTTGCGTTTCGATAGAAGGGTGTGGTTGCCGGCACACTTTTACATGAGGTGACCATCATAGTCCTCGAAAGTAGCAACGCGTCTGTGATTGACTTCAGATGCAACCCATGTTCTGTATGAAGTTGATTACAGATGTCCATGGGCGGCAGTGACCACTTACGATCAGGTGAACTGCATGCTCGTTTGCTACTTCAGTCAGATTAAAAAAAAATGCCAAGCAAGTCCCTTGTTTCAAATGTAATGGTGAAAATAACGTGACAGTATTTTCGATGTAAATACTAGATATTCAGGTCATAGACATGAAATACCACTAATTACCGTAGTAAACGTGGCCGAAACGGACTAAGCTGAAAAAATAAGCCATAGTTTTATAAATGAACTATTTGTAAAGGAAAAAGACAAACAAGTTAAATTTTTGGCGGATCTTACAGTTGTAGGTGTTGTATACAACGAAGTGAGAGCGTGACGTCAGTATGGTCAAGGATTCTTGATTATTTTCCTTTCTTGAATATTTCAAGTAAAACACAGGAGTAAACTTCTTCGATTTATTCACAATACAGGAGGTCCAATCGCTTTGGCGGTTAAACAAGAAATGTTTTTCTACCGGCGTTCGCTTGCCTTTTTAACCGACTTCCCAAAGGAAAGAGGTTATCTATTCGTCTCGCATATATTTTATGTATGTTCGGGCGAAATGGCCAGAAATCGTCGACCTACCGACACGATTCATACGACATTGTATGCGGCTAGTTTCACAGGCAGTCCCGTATTGAGGAAAATGAAAACCTTCAGGCGGTTTTCTCGGAAAATTGGAAAATGTCGGTTTCTTAAAATTTTGAATAACTTGGGTGTTTCTAAACCGATTTCCATTTTCTTTCTTTCATTACATAGGAAATTTCATCACGCAACTTTTTCTCTCGGACATAGGTATGCTGTGATGCTTAACTCTTTGAGTTATGGGATGGAAACCACCACCACTCCTCAAGTTTTTTAAATAATTTGAGATAACTCGACTCCTACCGAATCGATTCTTATGAAACTTAGAATATGTATTATATATCAACGCCTATATAGGTTGACGAAAAATTTGACCTTCAACTCCTCGATCCTGATGATGCAGGGTTACAGTTATGCTAAACTATAACATTAGCTATTTGGTGCTTACATGTATGTAATAAGACTACTAAGCAGAGACATGTGATGAAAAATTTGACCTTCAACTCCTCAATCCTGATGATGCAGGGGTGCCTCAAGCCTAAACCATAGGGGTTGGCCATTTGGTGCTTATGTGTATGTAATAACAATACTAAGCAAAGACACATGATAAAAAAATTGACCTTCAACTCCTCAACGCTGACGATGCAGGGTGCTGTAAGCCCAAACCGTAGGAGATGGCCATTTGGTGCTTACGGATATATAATAAGATAGCAAGCCAAAGATGTACGATGACAAATTTGACCTTCAACTCTTCAACCCTGATGATGCAGGGGTACTGCAGGCCTAAACCATAAACATTTGTTGCTCACGGATTTATAATAACATTGCTAATTATAACAATGTTTGGTGAGGTGACAATAACAAATTTATGGAGGGAAAACTAAATTACAATTCTAAAAATCATAAATACGCGTTGTCGCGCCGACATATATAGTTTTTAATTAAATGACAATACGTTGATAGTTTGTAGCAGATCTAATTATTAGTGTTTGCTTTATTAAAATCCATTAACTCAATCAAATTTTATTACAATTAAAAACACGTAAAACAATAATTTTATTCAATCCTCTCCAGCTTACCCGTCCGTCGTCAAAAATGCGTCATTAAAAACATACATTGGCAGATTGTTGATTCATCGTAAAATTATGCTAATCTAAAAACACGTAGAATTCTAATCGCAAGTGGAAACTATAAATCCTCCAAAAAAGTTGTAACAGCACTGCCCGTGTGTACCTACTTTGGCCATAAATAACGGTAAGCACCGGCGTTGTTCGGAATTTATACAAACGAGTGTGTACTAAACTCTTTTGCAACATTTAGATACATGCTGGGAACAGACGAATTGGGCTAAAACGTAATGTGTATTTTTTTTTTTATTTTTTTTTTTTATAACGTGTCTGAATTTTTATAACGTTTAAATTGCTCTAATGATATGTCTTTGATGCGTTTAAACAAACACGCTTAATTATGGATGCCATTGTCAAAAATGAACTAAAAAAATGGGACCTCATCACACGCATTACCTTTCAAATAATAAAAAAAAAAACATCGAAATCGGTTCACCCAGTGCGGAGTAATCATGTAACAAATATAAAAAAAAAATACAGACGAATTGATAACCGGAATTCGGAAGTCGGTTAAAAAAGCTTTCTACACTCATAGCCCCACACTAGGATTTTCTCCTGTGTCGTGGGTACCATGGACACAAAGAAGACGAATAAACAAACACCCAGACCCAGAACATGAATCTAAACTAATCATTCAGATACCTGTCTGACCGGGAATCGAACCCGAAACCTATTGCGGGTCAGACCGGTATGATTACCGCTCCGCCACGCGGGTCGTCGTCGTATATCTTTCTATATTTCTCGGGTATATTTGACATTCGCCACGGATACATAAATCAAAGGACTATTTGTGTTTATTCGGCGCGAAGTTTCATACTCGTCATTGTTCGGCAAGTAATTCGGTGCAAGGTTGGCCAGTGTCTTAACTTTACATCAAATAGTCGGCAATTTTACAAAGGACAATAGAGAAATCTCTGAATATTTGACATATTATCTAAGTATCACTATTCTATAACGGTCTTTATTGCTATAAATTTCTACCATTAATGCGATGACAGCGATATCCAACACGGGTTAGCCGATTAGCCATAACAAACTCATCAAAACTGATTGGAACAGCGTATGAAACCAGTGTAGTTCGCCCTGGGAGATACCACCGCCACATCTATTTCTAGCGTGAAGCATTTCTTACGTTTCGATAGAAGGGTGTGGTTGCTTTGGTACTTTTGTATGTGGCGACCATCATAGTCCTCGGGAGTAGCAACGCATCTGTGATTGACTTCAGATAAAACCTACGTTCTATATGAAATTGCTTACAGATGTCCATGGGCGGCAGTGACCACTTACCATCAGGTGGACTGCATGCTCGTTCGCTACTTAAATATTAAAAATTCGTGATAACGTATTCTCCAGACTTGATTTAGCTTTGGAAAGAGATCTGTGTCCAGAATTGTTCTGTCCAAAATGTTTTGCAAATAATACAGAGAGCTGCAGCAAGCTTCTAGACAAAACAATGTGTATAGAGATATAAATGTCTGCCTTAGTGCATTAATCTTTGAGAAAACTAGTCGTTTACGTTACCAAGTAGGTAACGGACAGATAACTTGGAAAAGGCGTTCCAGCCAAGCTCACTCTACTCTACGGGTACTTTCTTTTATTCTACGAATTGAGGCAGTAATATCTTCTAAGCCATTTATACAGACGCTAGAAAAAGAACTTGTTGTATCGCGAAAAATATAAATTTAAGTTATATACATGAAAGAAATTATACTCAAAAGAACAATTTTATTTAGTAGGGTTTCGTTTTGAATTCAATATTTCCATAAAAGTATGCCTACCAGTAGACCATCCAATTTTAAAATTTATCATTTTTTTATTTATAATTTAAAATTTATCATTTTTTTAGGTATAGGTATAAGTTACATATTAATTTTGATAACTAATAGTTTAGAAAATAAATAGATTTGACTGGACATATCTGGATATAAGGACTGTTGGACATATCTTATGTCTTTTTGCATATATCATTTATTTGTAATGTTTATTTTAAAGTTTTGATTTGAGGCCCATATTGTTATAAAATACAAAAAAAAAACCTTTTTTTTCTGGTCGCAAGCGCCATCTTTAGTAATTATATAGCCTATATCATACTGACAACTGAATTGATTCCACCATGCATAGCTACACAAGAAATTTACTTGGTATAAGTTCACATAGATATTAAATAAAAGATTTATACAAACCGAATATCAGAGGTGAGAAACTCGAATAATTTCCCTAGAGTGATTGATGAGTAAATTTTGAACATGTATGTAAGGTAAATAAATCTATATAGTTGAAGTCCCACTACGCTGTTTGGCCGTGTTCTTCTAAAATATTCAACGACTTTTCATACGGTTTCTACTAACGAAAATTTTAAAGCCTCACATTATGATTTTCTCCTATTTCGTGGGTGCTATGGACACACAAAGACGAATACACAAATACCCAGACTCAGCACAGAAATCTATTCAAATTCATCGTTTAGTTACCTGTCTGGCCGGAATCGAACCCAGAACCCACTGCGTGTCATACCGGTGTGGTGACCGCTTCACCACGCGGGTCATCAAAGAATGATAAATGAGGTGAATACAAGCAGTAGAAGAAACATATGTTTTCTTCAAAAGGGCTACTACATTACATTTTTTAAAATAAAAACACGCTTTCTACACCCACACTAGGATTTTCTCCTGTGTCACATAAGACGAATACACAAACACCCATACCCAGAACATGAATCTAAACTCATCATTCAGATACCTATTTGGCCGGGAATCGAACCCGAGGCCCATTTCACCTCACACCGGTATCGGTATAGTAACCGCATCGCCACGCGGGTCGTCAAACATCGACGCAATGTCTCGAAACCTACGTAACGGAAGTTCGTTACAAAGTACCTAGGAGGTAAAATCAGCAAATGTTGCGGCAAATAACCGTTTATCGCCAATATTTTGTTGTTAAGGTTCTCCTTTGTACCAAAGAAGCGATCTTTTATCTTGGTTGTAATAACTTGCTTGTTTCACTACGGATATGATAAATGTAAGCGATAAAGTATTTACTCGCATGTAGAAATTTTGCATTGAATAAGCAAATTTCAATAGTTATCATTATGTTTTATTTTAAAATATATATCTAAATTCTTCAGTTAGCATTTCACTTGTTGTACTCCGATGTTGTCATACACTACTGACGTCATTCAAAATATGACATATCTTATAGCTTCATATTGGTTAAACAAAACTAACGGCGAAAAAATAGTTTCAACTTCAACATTCAGCATTATTTACTTCTAAGTAAAACCTATAAGATAATGTTATATAGAATACACTTAAGCACTTCTTGTATGTAACACTTGAATTAACTCATCGTAATATCTACGCGCTACCTGAAACGTGTGTGTGTATGAAATAATTTGATGAAAGTGGTATGGTGGTATGCGTGCGGAAATAAATGGACATTCACGACAAGTATGACGAAATTCCCGCCTGCATGTAGAATACGCGTGCGGGTGTACCATGCGTGATAAAATTTCAAAAGTGGAAACTATCTGAACAATGATGTGTTATATTTTAATACTTAACAGTTACTAACGATATACGAATTTTGATTTTTTTTGGACTACTTTCTGTTGTGTGTCGTGATATGGAATCTAAAAATGAAAAAAATGAAAAACAGACTAAACGTAGGGTAGATAAGTAAATCTACCAGTAGAAGTAAATATATACCTACTCACAATTCGTTTCTCGCTGTCAGTAGGTCTCTGACCTAAACATATATTATCACCTGTGCTGAATAACATTTTATCACGAAAGGGCGACAAAGCTATTGCGAGAAGGAAATCGGCAATCGTGCTGGTAAATAACCTCAATTTATTGACAACATCGCGATGATAGAGTTTTCTTTTGATGATGTTTAACATCTTACTGATGGTCAAGTGATGATCATGCAACATTAAAAGTTCTAGGTTCGAATCCTGGCCAAATGGACACTTAAAAAATAAATATAGATTTTGGTTCCAGGTCTATGTATTTATGTAGGTACTGGTCTTTGTACCTAATTATGGTAAGCATGTGTTTTAGTTACTTAAAGATCCTTAGGTTTCGAGTTCGGAGATAATACACGAGCGACAATTCATATCGTTTGTCATCAGAAATTTTTTAAATATAAATAATTTTTGTTTACTTAAATTTTCGGCACACTTTCACATGAGGCGACCATCATAGTCCTCGCGAGTAGCAACGCATCTGTGATTGACTTCAGATGGATCCTATGTTCTGTATGAAGTTGATTACACACGTTAATGGGCGGCAGTAACCACTTACCATCAGGTGGACTGCTCGTTTGCTATTTCAGTTAGATAAAAAAAAAGAATTTTACCGACGATAGACTTAGGTATGTCGCCGCCTGCAGATGACTGTTGCCGTCAGTAGTCAAGTATCGCCATGCGTCTTCAACAACCATGGTCGGCCTTCGGTTGTGAATGACAGACGGCAAAAAGCCACTGCCATTGATATATGATCTATCACTCCCGTCATATCTCCCTAAAAGATAAAAATCATAGATACGATGTCCCATCGTGACAGCTTACAACGTCATGTGAAATGAAATGTCTTTATTTTGTATAGCCCTACGAGGGCACTTACAAATTCTCAGTTACATTTTTTTCTACACTACCACCGAATCGGAATACGACGTCAACTCCGAAGTGTCCGAAAGAATGTTCTGTAGAGGAAATCTACGACGTGCATAGTAAACATCACGACACGACACATCGTAATGCAATGCGCGGGACGACATCATGTCGTGAAAATTGACGATGACGTCATATTTTTTCTATAGATTTCCGTATGCATTCATAAACAATTTGATGATCGGCTTGTAAAAGTGTGCCGGCAATCATACCCTTCTTTTTTTTTTATCTGACTGAAGTAGCAAACGAGCATGCAGTCCACCTGATGGTAAGTGGTTTCGCCGCTCATGGACATCTGTAATCAACTAAGACAGAACATGTCTTCTATCTGAAGTCAATCACAGATGTGTTGCTACTCCCGAGGATGGTCGCTTCATATAAAAGCGTGCCAGCAACCAAACCTTTCCATCGAAACGCAAGAAATGCTTCACACTAGAAATAGGTGTGGCGATGGTACTTCCCCGGTCGAACTACACTGGTTCTACCACCTTCAAAACTGAAACGAAGAACTTGCTTCACCTTAGAAATAAGTGTTATGGCGGTACATCTCTGGTTCTACCACCTGGTTGATAATTGCGTATTTACACCATTCAGGCAAAGTCAGTGGTGAATCTAGGAAATAATTAAACCAGTTATAAAAATAACAGCTTAAACTGTGACCTAGTTTCACGCAAGCAATTAAGAGCCATGTTTTAAACAGCCAATCTCGTTTAAGTTCCGATATTGCTTGATGTATTTTTAAAGCAGTAATTTTAAAAGGTCGTCGTCACCCTAATATCATCCGAATGCTGGGCACGGGTCTACTCTCGGAATGAGAGAGTTTTAGGCCATAGCCCACCGCGCTGGCCAAGTGCGAATTGGTGGACTTCACACACCTCCGAGAGCTTTTTTTTAAGAACTCTCGGGTGTGATGGTTTCCTCACGATGTTTTCCTTCACCGAAAAGCAGTGATAATTAATGTCTAATACGCACATAAATTAGTGGTGCATGTCTGGATTGGAACCTCAGTTTTAAAATGTATTTATACTTATTATTTTATATGAGATTGAAGTAGAAACAGAACATGCAATCCACCTGGAGGTGAATGGTCACTTCCACCCATGAACATCTATAAGTAAGAATGGTTGCCCATAGATTAGCTTAAGTATATGGATAAAATAGGAGAATAGGAGATGTTATGGATTTTCATGATCGGCAGTTACTATTTACTATCATAGGTACATGCTTATTTGCAGAAAGAAGTACAGACATCTATGATGGCCAGCTTAAATAAAGAAAAGAAAAGAAGAAAAGAAAAGAAAAGAAAAAAAAGAAGAAAAGAAAAGAAAAACCATAATTGAAGTTGTAATACATTTGTCTGCGAAAAAAATAGAAAATATTTTGCAGGGTAGAGCAATGGTTCGACCGGAGATGTATCACCGCCACACCTATTTCTAGCGTGAAGCAGTTCTTGTGTTTCGGTGGAAGGGTGCAGTTACGGACTCACTTTATCGGAGGCAACCATCTTAGTCCTCGGGAGCGGCAAGACGACAGTTATTGACTTCAGATTGAATCCTTGCTCTATTTGAAGTAGCTTACAGATGTCCTTGAGCGGAAGTGACCACATACCCAGGTTGACTACACAATTATTTCCTGCTTCCCTATTATTATTATTAAAAAAAAACAGCTTAGAGTGACTCAGAGTCCCGCATAAAGGGTTCCGTACGATTATCTATAAAACGCCAATAAAACTCGTTTGTTGTACGGAAGCCCCCTTAAATATATATTTTATTCTGATTTTAGGCAGGAGAAATAAATCTTCTGTGAAAATTTTAACACTATCATGGTTCATGAGACATAGCCTGGTGACAGATAGACAGACGGACAGCGAAGTAATAGGGTTCTCTTTTTACCCTTTCACTACGGAACGCTAAAAACAAATTTCTCTTTGGACTTCTCAAATAATAAGACAGTACCAATGTCTCGTTAAGCGAGCGAAAACGGATCATTAGTATTGAAATCTGAAAATAATTTAATGGCAGCTAGACTTTGAGATTTGCAATTACTTTGCCGAGTGCATCTACTTCTTGCAAAATCAAGCGTCGCTAGTGATTGAACTAAAAATATTGCAGTTTTCATAGAAACTAATAAAACGTTTGGATTACTGAACATTCAAAGGAAGAAATATTTTCTGATAACAAATGTTTTCTTTTTATTTTATAGCGTTCTTGGTAGAACGCTATATTACGATAATATATACTATTACTATACTATATTATACTGGTGTATTTTTGCTTTCAACGGTATTATTAGGAATTTAAGCCTCGTGTTCATGGTAAACATTTGTTTAGCAACATGGTTGCATAAATGATGCCGAGTTGCTGGCAACATATTGTGAGCAACACTTGAGTTGCCGATTTGATCACAGACCATTTTACAGAGTTGACGCCCGACTATAGAGAACATCAGTTTATTAGCAAATGTTGGCGTGTAGGCTCCTCAAGTAACTTGTTAACGCCGACTGGCGTGTGTGGACTACCCATATTGATTTAAACAAAGTTACCAGCTGGAGACTTTGTTTAGATCAATTGTCCACACGCGTTAAAATGTTGCCTGAGGAGAATGTTAAAAACTGATAGTGTCAGGGTTCGAATCGTAATAAGCGTCGTCTACTACCTCGCACTTGGTAAGCTCGTTATACTGTGGCCTAAACCTTTCTCATTCAGAAAGAACCGTGCCTAGCAGTGAGACAATAATGGGTTAAAGACTGAGTATCGGTGTTGCAATACCTTTTTTATAATTTCACCTAACGATAAGACAGACGGGCTACCTGATGGAAAGTACAACAACACCAGAGGAACAAAACCAGAGGAGCTACCAATGCATCGCTGGCTGTGAAGGAGAGCTCTTTTCGCACCATTCTTGAACAACCTATTATGTATATATCGGTTGGTGGCGGTGGCCACTTGCCATTAGGTGCACTGCTTGCTCGTTTACTACATCCATATTTAACAATAAATAAACAAAAAAAAACATGCGTGCGTACAAAGTACACATGTCAGAAGTGAAACTTCTTTGGCGAACTAATTTACAAATCTTGTTTATATTTATACAAATCTAAAACTTTAAATTTCCAAGATTAAGAGGAAGGGAAAAAGGCGTGATACGACGTTCGCTCTGTCTAACTTTTTCTCTCAATCTTTCTCACTCGCTTGCTCCCTACTCTCACTCCACGGCTAGTTGCTCATGCTACGTTCGCCCTGTCTTACTCTCTCTCAATCGGTCTCGATCACTCTCTCTCTCTTTTCCGACACTTCCGTTGCATACCGGCGTGACGTTTCATCTGTAAAAATTTTACCCTCATGCGCCTAAAGAAGTTTCACTTCAATAAAGACTATAACAGACAATTCTTCAGTGCTTATAGTTACTTGACTTCCGTGCTTAGTATTAGAGACCGGACAGAAAACATTCCAATGAATGCGTCTCAAAGAGATGAATTACTTGGATCTGAAGTTTCCATTCAAAGGGACTGAGTATTTTTGTAGAGAAGTCTGTTGAAATATTTTTGTTTTATTTTTCTGAACTCCGCCCTCGTTGATCTTCGTTTATTCTTTTCTCCGTTTCTTTATGTTATTCTTAATACTTAAGAGTAGAGTTATATTTTAGTATAAATGGGTTATATTATAGTATAAAGGTAGTATATATTCTCTCATAATAAAAGAGTTATAGGCCATGTAGTTCCGGGATCAGTATCCCGGCTACGGCATCCCCTGCATGTCGTAAGAGGCGATTAAAGGGGCTTCCGGGGTTGCAGGCGGCTAGAGTGGGAGCTCGAACCGTTCGGTCAGGCGATCCCGGGAAGGACGGCGGTATATGTGGTCGCATACCATCGTAAAGACTAGACGGAGCGGTGGGCCCAGCCGCCCATATGGGAGCCCGATGGGGCAACGCGCTCAGAGGATTCCGGTTGCGGTCGGACCGAGTTCCCGGAATCCTCTTTTTAGCGCCGAGGACGGCCACCTTTTAAGGCCAGTTAGATTAACACGGAACAAAATGAATGTGATGGTGGAGGTACGCCGACATATACAATTAATGGAATCATCATCGAATTATATGTATGTACTTTAAACATTTTATTGTTTAACAGGTAATCGCGACATGCGGTTTTTAAATTATTTTAGTAGATATTTCGACCCCAATACATGAATTGTGGCCATGGCGAATCTGTTGTGACGGTGAGAAACCGTTGACAAACACTAGTTGTAAATTAAACTGATTATTGAAGGTGGTAGAACCAGTGTAGTTCGACCGGTAAAGTACCACCGCCACACCTATTTCTAGCGTGAATCATTTCTTGCGTTTCTATGGAAGTGGTTGCCGGCACACTTTCACATGAGGCGACCATTATAGTCCTCGGAAGTAGCAACACATCTGTGGTTGACTTCAGATGGAACACATGTTCTGTATGAAGTTGATTACAGATATCCATGAGCGGAAGTGACTGTTTACCATCAGGTGGACTGCATCCTCGTTTGCTACTTCAGTCAGATGAAAAACGACTGCCTACCCTACGTCTCTTTTTTTTGCTTTTGCAGTTCCATATCACGACACACTACACTAACATTCTGTCGACGTATCAAAAATAAAACTAAATCAAAAGTCATATAAATTGCGCACTGAATTTACTCAATCCTACTAATATTATAAATGCGAAAGTTTGTGAGGATGTATGTGTATTTGTTATTCTTTCACGCAAAAACTACTCAACGGATTAGGTTGAAACTTTACAGTAGTATAGGTTATACATCAGAATAACACATGGGCTATAATTTGTAATTTTTTTTTTTTATAAGGTTATAATATAACGAGAAATATCAGGTTAGTCGGAAAAAAAGTTGTGTTCTGAGAGCTATCTTCGCGTACGCTGCCTAAACCGTTGGAGATATCCAAATATAATGTACCGTGGGATTGTTTGGCTCACATAGATCTAAATAAAAGTCCGCGACAGCATATGTATATATTTTATGTATATCCTACTAATATTATAAATGCGAAAGTTTGTGAGGATGTATGTGTATTTGTTATTCTTTCACGCAAAAACTACTCAACGGATTAGGTTGAAACTTTACAGTAGTATAGGTTATACATCAGAATAACACATGGGCTATAATTTGTAATTTTTTTTTTTTATAAGGTTATAATATAACGAGAAATATCAGGTTAGTCGGAAAAAAAGTTGTGTTCTGAGAGCTATCTTCGCGTACGCTGCCTAAACCGTTGGAGATATCCAAATATAATGTACCGTGGGATTGTTTGGCTCACATAGATCTAAATAAAAGTCCGCGACAGCATATGTATATATTTTATGTATAACCCACAATAACTCTTTTTATACTTTGAAAATTTTAAAAATATCAAGTTGATGTTTCCATGGGTTTTATACAAACTAAATATTAATCCTTATCAAAATAAATGATTTCAAAAAATCAAGCATCTAATAAAGATTGAATCTGCCTTTTACACCATGTAAATTGGATAAGTAGTTTTGAAGATATTACGAGTATAACATATTGCGTAGTCAATTGATTGATCGGCAGTACGCGCCGTGCGCCGTCGTATACAACGAAGTTGTATGATATTAATATTTAAATGGTTATAAAACACGAAGCAAAATGTGAAAGGTCAATGACGTCTCTGTAGTTCCGGGAATAAGGCTACGGTATCCCCTGTCCGGCTAGACGGAGAGCTCCAAACACCCAGTCAGCAACTTCGGGAAAGATGTCAGCATGTGTGGTCGCATGCTATCGAGAGAGCCAGGGTGGACGGAGCTTGAACCGTCCAGCCAGGCGATCCCGGGAAGGACGGTGGCATACGTGTGGTCGCATATCGTGGTAAAGACCAGATGGAGTGGTGGGCCCAGCCGCTCACTTGGGAGGAGCCCGATGGGGCAATGCACTCGGAGGACTCCAGTTGCGTTCCTTTGAAGATCCCGGAGTCTTGGTGCTATAAGAATCCCAGATAACCCTGCGTTGCTCCCACGGCGTACCTTTTGAAGGTTTCTCCCTCACTTTTCACAAAAAAGAAAAAAAGTCAATGAGAATGAAACAGCGGAAAGGTTAAATATGTTATTCAGTCGTCATCGACCTTTTAATGTAACACAACTCGGCACATATGTCAGATTAGCAGTAGTTTAGGTCGTAGTTGACCACGCTAGCCAACTGCGCGTTGGGTTACCAAAACGCGTGACTGTTAAGTCACGCGTTTTGAGACCCTTTCTTAAAACTTTTAATTTCAGAGTAATCATTAATATCTGTTGCCGACAAAACTAATTCAAATTAATATACGTGCCTGTGATTTGAAATTTGAACACACTGATTTAGGCGATTTATCTTATACGCGCACCGGTGCGCGGTGCCGCGTATAGCGGTGCCCCGCGCGGTAAGGCGGTTTACGCACCTGTACGCGCGGATCGACCGATCATCAAAATAAACTTTTCGACATCGAAATGCATTTTTGCTTCAACGAAGATCCGCGCGGTTAGGCGCCAGCCCGTGTGTGAGGCGCCGACCCCCCGCACTGTCATTCGCGGAGACACGGTGGTGATGAGAACACCGCTGGACCGCGCGGCCAGTCGGTGTACGTTTGTGAGGCACTAACGGATTTATTAGACCCCTATACAACATGAGATCCGCTTCACCGCCTACCGTGGCAGTGAGCGGTACCGTATGTTAATCGCCTAAAGAAGTAGGGCAAGGGTTCCATCTGAAGTAAATCACAGATGCGTTGCTACTCCCGAGGACTATGATGATCGCCTCACACCCTTCAAATGAAACACAAGAACTGCTTCACGGTAGAAATAGGTACGGCGGTGATGCCTCCCTGGTTGAACCATTGCTCTACCACCTTGCAAACTTCATGTGGCAGACTAAATTCCACGCGAGCGAAGCCGCGGGCAAAGGCTAGTGTATTATAATTTTAAACATAACATCTGATAGCTATTGACATCGTACCTTTTAAAACATGTCTGAAAATAGGCATATTTTCAGAAGCCCTTCACAAAGCTGAAACTGAAACGAGCACAGATTAATAATTTAATTAACACGCCGGACCTGTTGCTCGCAGGCTGTTGAACAATTTTAATTAAAATGTGTTGCATGTTGTTTCGTTCATTACTTGTTTTAATAAGGGTGACATGTATTAGTACTTCAATAAATTATGATTACGACCTTAGTGCAATGAAGGACATGTACTGCTTAAAAGTACCCTTTATGACTCAATTCCGGAGGCCTCAGTAAACAGGCTTTAGGCCTACAAAAGCTGTGTTAAGCGTTGTTTTGTTATCAACTTGAAATTGCAAACAAGCATGCCATCCATCTGGTGGCAAGTGACCTTTGCTGCCCATGGACATTTGTAATCAACCCTAGATTAGTCTTATCTTTATTTTTTGTTCTCGAGGGGGAAACCTGCAAAAGGTACCCGACGCTGTGGGAGGACGCGGGTTATGTGGGTTCTTACCGCACTAAAACCCCACTGGTGGCCGTTCTCAGCGCTGCGTTCGGGACTCCGGGATGCCTACACATACCACCGTCCTTCCCAGGGTCGCTTGGCTGGCCCATTCGAGCTTCCACTCCCGCAACCCCGAAAGCTCCTTTTAGTCGCCTCGTACGACAGGCAGGGGATACCGTAGCAATATTCTGGTCCCAGAACTACAGGGACAATATTCTATCTATCTTCTATCTTACCTAGCGCTAGCTACAGATGCGTTGCTACCTCTGAAGACGTGTTTGTCTGAAGTTAGGCTGCCTTGGAGATATATATATATATATATTTCTTACCACACTTTGACAACCTGTGTGGCGCACCGGTTACCATACCGGTATGACATGCAGTGAGTCGATTCCCGGCCACTGTCTGGCCGGGTTCGATTAGATGTTCGATTAGATGTCTGAATGATGCGTTTAGATTCTTGTTCCGGGTCTAGGTTTGTGTTTGTCTATGGCACCCACGACACAAGAGAAAATCCTACGCTGGGTATATGAGTGTAGAAAACGTTTTTTTTTTTTTACCACGGATCAGAACCAAACGAGACTACGCCAGAGCATAACACTACTATTTATTAGACAGAAATAGGTGTAGAGATAGTGCTAATACACTTATTACAGCGCTTTCTTTGTTATGTTTACTCGTAGTTATAATTAATCCACGTCGTACCAAATGTTACAGATTATTATAATGCGGATGAAACTACGGGTCGCAGCTAATACGAGTATTTAAATAATTCGTGTTTGTGAGTAATACAAAAAATATATTAAAAGTCATAAAAAGAGGCAATGTGCGTCATACCTTATATAATTTAGCGAGATAGCCCAACACTCTACTCAATATAGCCACACAAAAAGCTGGATTTACAGAGCTTTCGTGGCAAAAAGCACTTCGGCTAAAAGCCGCTGTCGAAACCACTGCGTCAGTGCGTCAATCGTTAATTCAGAACTTTCACTCGAAGTACGGAAACAGCCAGTGATACTCAACCTTCGGCTAATCAATTTTCATTT
This sequence comes from Spicauda simplicius, assembly GCA_949699795.1. Lineage (NCBI taxonomy): Eukaryota > Metazoa > Arthropoda > Insecta > Lepidoptera > Hesperiidae > Spicauda > Spicauda simplicius. Next base: position 1,324,967 of record OX453068.1, read on the forward strand.
TTAACGAGTGAATGTATTTTTAATTTTAGTTTATCATGAACAGTGTGTTCAGTAAAAAGTTTTATTTATTGGATATTTATAATACACGGTTTAATTTCTTTACTACCGATTTTTTGTTTTAGACATCGTTTTTTTTCATTGAAATAGCAAATGAGCGTGCAGTTTAAATATTCGGTTCTGTCAGCAGAATAGAAAAGTTACGTGTATTATCCCATTCATTTTATAAATGCCAAAGTTTATGTGTGCGTATGTGTACGTTTTTAGTCTTTCATGCAAACACTACTGGTCAGGTTTGGCAGGAGTTTGAGACACAGATAATTGAAGATATATATCTTTCTTGCCACACCCGCGTGGCGGTGCGGTTACCATACCGGACTGACGTGCAGTGGCTCCAGGGTTCGAATCCCGGCCTGACATGTATCTAAACTAAATGATGAGTTTAGATTCTTGTTCTGGGGTCTGGGTGTTTGTGTATTTGCCTTTGAGTGTGTCCATGGCGCCCACGACAAAAGAGAAAATCCTATTGTGGTAGTGTAGAAAGCGTTTTAAGTTTTTTTAAGTTTATGACTTAGGATAACGAATGGGATACTCATCACCATGGGACACGTGACCAAAGCAAACGGAGCCGTTGGATTAAGCTAGTTCAAAATGTGAATATTTGTATCAAGTAAACAATATAGCTTTCATAAATTTCATTAATAAAAAGGTCCTTTTCCACGGAGCTTGATTTATCGCTTGTTAATAAACTCAAAAACCACTTTTTAACTAGACTCAACACGCAATAAATCTAACGGATTTATGGTTTTGGGATGATTCCATCCATACATAAATTAAAAATGAAAGTCCCGCTTATCTGTCATAATAAAAATTGTTCTTTGAAAAGGTTTTGTAAAGAATTGAAAGTAAGTTTATTATTTGGACATTTCTATCTGTACCTACGTAATCATGACAAACAATAACTACAAAATTGAATTTAATGGTTTGTTATATCTGATTCAGATATCTTAAGGAAACATTTAGTTATTTTTATTAAAATTGATCAACCCTAACAAAAGTAAATAAATAATAAAAGTTAATATAAATTTGAAAATTGTTATTTTTTTAAGAATGCGGATGAATCCGCGGCGCACATCACAATCACGCACACTTTGAAAAATTATATTGTAGCCAAGTTTGGAAACACTTTCTTACCTAATTAAACAAGAGATTACGTAGAAACTGATCTAAGTGTGTCGTTTAACTGTAAGTAAATCGTACACGTGTGTGAAATTAGACGGTAAGCAGACAAGATTAGTTTAACCACACATGACTCGTTTTCGAGTTTCGAGTTGGTCTCACTGGTAAAGAGCAGCGAGTGGCTACATCTCTAAGGTGGTAGAACCAGTGTAGTTCGACCGAGGAAGTACCACCGCCACATCTATTTCTAGCGTGAAGCATTTCTTGCGTTTCGATAGAAGGGTGTAGTTGCCGGCACACTTTCACATGAGACGACAATCTTAGTCCTCGGGAATAGCAACGCATCTGTGATTGACTTCAGATGGAACCCTTCTGTATCTTCACGCGCGCGTAATTTAAATTAAAATAGCATTGTTACAGGCCGTCGGGGAGGTTTTAGTGCGGTTAAAATCCCACATAACCCTGCGTCGCTTCCACGGCGTCGGGTACTTTTTGAAGGTTTCCCCCTCGATAACAAAAAAAAGCTTTCATCTACGGCATTTTATTGGGGCATCTATACCTCGCTATTGAACTACATCCATTATTTTGAGAAACAACAACGAACAAACCTTATTTGTAGTTAGTAAACAAGTGAATGCTTCGTTAAATCTAATTGAACTGCATCCGACATTAAGTTTATATTCGACAAGAGAACAATGAGCGAACTATTACGCGCTGTGGAATGCGGGTAAGCAATTTCGGCGAAGGAATTGCTTCCTTGAAACTTGGCAGTGGTATAATGGTAGGTACTTTCATTCATTGTATATACCCACCTATTTTTAAACTGTTTTTCTTATGTTGTAGCAGAAGCTTTTAGTTCTCGTTTTTTTCAGAGCCGGATAGGCCATATAGCAAGAGTAGCAAATGCTACGGGCCCCGCGACTAGACGGACTCCACGGCCCAATACTTACTATTAATATTTTACTATTAAAAAAATGAATATAAATAAGAAAAAAAGACAAACCCGCTGAGTTTCTTGCCGGATCTTCTCAGTTGAGGTCGTATTCCGATCCGGTGGTAGTGTAAGAAAAAAAAAATGTAACTGACAATTTGTAAGTGCCCCCGCAGGCCTATACAAAATAAAGACATTTCATTTCATTTCATTTCATTTCATTTACTATCTTTGTTATCCTGAAAATCTTAACCTGAAAGAAGTAGATATAGAAAGTGTCATCTCTAAATTTTCCCAGATTAAATTCAGAAAAATTTACTAGAAATAGGTATGGCGGTGGTATATTCTCGGTCGAATCATACTCGTTCTACCACTTTAGACATTAAACCAGTGTAATATCAATAGGTAGGATTATAAGCAGTGATAGCCTAATGGTTGAAACTTGCCCTCTCAATTGGGAGGTCCGAGGTACAAACCCAGGCACGCACCACTGATTTATGTGCGTATTAGAAATTAATTATCACTGCTTTTCTGTGAAGGAAAACATCGTCAGAAAACCTACACACCCGAGAGTTCTTTAAAAAAAAAAGTTCTCGGAGGTGTGTGAAGTCCACCAATTCGCACTTGGCCAGCGCGGTGGACTATGGCCAAAAACTCTCTCATTCTGAGAGAAGACCCGTGCCCAGCAGTGGGCCAATAATGGATTGACGACGAAGGATTATAGTAATAAGCGTCATGTACCACGATCTAGACAAAATACACATGCATTCGACGAACCGCGTGATGGAGCGGTTACCATACCGGTCTGACGCGCAATGCGTCTCCGGTTCGATTCCCGGCGAGACAGGTATCTGAATGATGAGTTTAGATTCTTGTTATGGGTCTGGGTGTTTGTATATTCGTTTTGTGTGTGTCCATGTACACACGACACAGGAGAAAATCCTAGTTTGGGGCAATGAGTGTAGAAAGCGTGTGTTTTTTTTTAATATACTGAATACAACTATTAATGCAAAACGCAATCAGGCAGTTACACGTTTTTACAGTATATATTGACCTCGAACACCTACGAACCAATCAATTCTGTTGACACAATTGATTGAGAGTGGATCTCTTCATTTAGATGTAGCTCACAAATTCAATCCTACGTTCTGTCGGAGGATTGATATAAATTTACTTGACAATAGTAGTAAGCTTGCTTTACTTTTTGATTTGACTGAAGTAAAAAAGAGGCTGCAGTCCACGTGATGGTGGGTTCTCATAGCCGCCCAGGGACATTTGTAAGCAATTTCACATAAAATATAGGTTATATCCGAAGTCAATCACAGATGCGTTGCCACTCCCGAGGACTATGATGGTCGCCTATTGTCAAAATGTGCAGCAACCACACAAATATACTATATCGTCGGTATAATGGAAGAACTGAATAACTCAAAAAATCAAGTTTAGAGATAATCGCAATTTACTGTTTTGTTTACACATTTTTTTAATATCTTTAACACATAAATGGAGAACAATTTTACTGTCGACAAATTTATATGCTTTAGTTGCACAGATAGATAAGAAATCCTTTATATTTATCCGAATGTTTTTTTTACCTGACCGGAACAACATACCTTACGGCTAGAACTACTTACCCCAAATCTGGGGTTTAACGTTCTTCTCCAAAATTTGGGTAATAAATGTATTTTACAAAAAGCTATTAATGCAAAAATTACTACAAGAATATAAAAAAGGATACATGTTCGTTGAATGTTTGAGGATGTTGAAAATGAATTACTATTTTTTAACATTATTTCAAGTTACTTAAAAATCGGAACTTCCAGCCCCGGTCTCCCCTACCTACCTGCAAACTACGCCCACACATATTGCGATAACCTTAAAAATTTGTCAGTCTTCCCCAATTTCCTTAACGGAACAAAAGGTCTGCAGAACAATCAAAACTTGTACAATAGTTACAACTTCCAAGATTTTGTTAGGAGGACCCAGCCCGTACCAGCGATCTTGTGCTCCTTGACACAATTGATTTGAAGCAATCTGTTTATTCAGATGTAGAGTTTGGGAACGGAAGATTTGATTTGGGATGATCTTAAGACAAAGATAAGATAACTGTTTATTTAAGTCGTGCCGAATTTATGAACTTCATAATACTTACATCTTATATGTGTATGTTTGAAAAAGTTCCTGGTTTGACTTGGCGGCACCACTTCCACACGTTACTGCTACAATCTTATGAACATGATAAAAAATGTAAGGATTTATGTGTGTTTATTACTCTTTCACGTAAATACGTTTTATTTCGTTGAAATTTGTACGTTAGCGCAGATGATGCTGAAACTGAGACAGGCAAAGTCGAGCATATAAACTAGTAATAAATAAAATATAAACTCCTTCTGACGCATTCTAGTTAAATAACAATATGCACATTCCACATTAGTTTTTGGTCCCTTAAATACACAGCACTTTAACATGATTAAACTTAAAGAACCCGTAGGTACTAAATTCGTTTAACGGTAGAATTTTTTGAAGAAGAAAAGCATAAGATTATAAAAATATATTAAGTACCAGACTTAATTTCCTAAACATCTTTCATAAATTCCACTTATCTCATAAATTCTATCGAGCTAAGCTCATGAAGAAGGGTAACATCAATGTAAATTGATTACATTTTAAAGCTGATAGAATCTTGTTACCGTGTGCGCACAACGTTAGAAGTTGATATTTTAAATGTCGATTACGACTAAAATCGACCTAAGAAATTTATTTTAAAATATGATAATACCGTATTAATAATAGTCGTGATAAAGATCTTTTCGACATGTTTAGTGCATAAATTAATGCTTTATGTAACAGATTACAGCGATTTTTGAGAACGCGCACATATGTTGATACTTTGAAGATTAAGTTAGAATGCCTCAGATGAGTATATCTCTCTCCAGGCTAAAATACAGCATTTAATCCCTCCGAAGGCGAACTACAAAGATTTTTCTACAACCTTCAGAAGCTAATTGTTTAAATAAAATTATACTGTCACATCTAGGTGTATTTTTATTGTAAAACGATCGCACTCTTTAGTGTTATATAAAGACGATTAGCCACAACGAAGTCATAATTTTAATTATGAGAAAATCTCGCGAGCGCCAAGTTATAGCGCCATTTCCCGCTTCAAGAAGTTAGTTAACGCCGCTAAGTAGGGAGGGCTGCAGGAAATATTACACCGGCGTGGTGTCGGTACAAGACTTAGTTATCTTTTTTAAAACGTGAATTTCTTAGCAGAATAATGTCTTTGGCTTTGCTTACTGATTTAATGACTAACAATAAATATTTTTTAGACTTTCTTTAACCGTAATGTTACATTTTATTATTTAAATACATAATTAATTTACATCTAAAGCATAATAATAAGTACATTTTATTTTCTAAAATTTACAATTATAAATAGAATATATGAGCCAAATTTGACTTACTTTAGATTCGCTTAGTCACTTTACTGCTAAGTGATTTTTAGAACGTGTTATATAAGCTGCTTTTGCCTTAAGATTTTGAACAATTGAAATGGTATTATTTTTTTAGGTAACATCTTTTAGACCTAACACAATAGCATTCACCATTGCCTTACCACAATTATTAAGTAGAAATAGGTGTTATAATGGTTCTTCCTTAGACAAACCACATTGTTCTATCATTTTTAAAAACACAGTAGTCAAATTAAGGTATATTATCATAATACCTTTATTTTCATTACGAGATGATTACACTGTCTAACATTGTGTAAAATCGAACTTGCGTTTTGATAGAAGAGTGTGGTTGTCGGCACACTTTCACATGAGGCGACAAACATAGTCCTCGGGAGTAGCAACGCATCTGTGATTGACTTCAGATGGAACTCATGGGCGGCAGTGACCACTTACCATCAGGTGGACTGCATGCTCGTTTGATACTCCAGTGTGATAAAAAAAAAAACTACAAAGTCTTGTACTCTCCTAAAAAATATTATTTGAATCAAGTTATATTATCACAATCATTGTAATTCGATTCCACTCTTCAACATAATTTATAGGCTCTAAGCCACAACGAAGTCATAATTTTAATTATGAGAAAATCTCGCGAGCGCCAAGTTATAGCGCCATTTCCCGCTTCAAGAAGTTAGTTAACGCCGCTAAGTAGGGAGGGCTGCAGGAAATATTACACCGGCGTGGTGTCGGTACAAGACTTAGTTATCTTTTTTAAAACGTGAATTTATTAGCAGAATAATGTCTTTGGCTTTGCTTACTGATTTAATGACTAACAATAAATAATTTTAGGATTTGTTATTCTTAAATATGACTTTATTAATAAAACAACGTCTTTAGCTTCGCTAAGTCACTTTACTGCTAAGTAATTTTTAGAAGATATTATATAAGCAGCTTTTCCTTTAAGATTTTGAACAATTGAAATGGTATTACTTTTAGGTAGCATCTTTTTAGACCTAACATAACAGCACTTACCACAATGATTAAGTAGAAATAGGTGTTATAATGGTGGTTCCGTATTCAAACCACATTATTCTACCAATTTCAAAGATACATCAGTCAAATCAAGTTATACAATCTTAATACCTTTATTTTCATTACAAGACGTTTACAATGTCTAACGTTGTATGAAATAGAACTACAAATTCTTATACTTTCCTAAAATACTATCACAAAAATTTTGCTGTAATGTCATTGTAATTCGATTCCACTCTTCCGCGTAATAAAAGCACTAAGCCACAACGAAGTCATAATTTTAATTATAAGAAAATCTCTCGAGCCCCGAGTTATAGCGCCATCGCCGCTTCAAGAAGTTAGTTAACGCCGCTAAGTAGGGAGGGCTGCAGGAAATATTACACCGGCGTGGTGTCGGTACAAGACTTAGATAATATATAGACATTTTTGAAACATGAAATTCTTGGCAAAAGGAAGTGTCTTTAGTTTCGATTTGTGATGTTATGACGAACAATAAGTAATATTTTGATTTTTTTATTCTTAAACATGACTTGTTTGGTAAAACAATGTACGTAGCTTCGCTCAGTGATTTCACTGCAAATTTTTAGAAGTTGACATATTTGCTGTTATTGTTTAAAGATTTAGAGCAATTTGATTTGTGTTATTTTTTAAGCAGCAACGAATCAGATCGAAATACAGCAGTACTTACTATTGCATTATTATTACTATTAAGTAGTGATTGGTGTTCCAGTAGTAACTTAAAGTCAGACTACAAACTATTCTACATTCAATATCAGATTAGTTAAACCAAGTTGTACTATAATATCTAGCTGTATATACATTGTAAAACGATTCTACTCTTTAAATAATGGCTCTGAGCCGCAACGAAGTCATAATTTTAATTTTGAGAAAATCTCGCGAGCCCCAAGTCGCCTGCATCAAGAACTTAGTTAACGCCGCTAAGTAGGGAAGGCTTTAGGAAATATTATGGCGTGGTATCGGTACAATTTTAAAATATGCATTTCTTGATGGAAGGTGTTTAGCTTTGCTTAAAGTTTTACTGCTAATAGATTTTTAGAATTTGTCATTTGAAAAGTATTTTTTTTAAAAGCAACTCATCATTATCTGTGCACCAAGAGAAAACGGGTGTAAATCTGACTGATACTTTAACTTTTAACTCACCAAATTGACAGTTTTGCGTTTTTAAAGGTGGTAGAACCGGTCGAACTACACTCGAGTTCGACCGGGGAGGTACCACCGCCACACCTATTTCTAACGTGAAGCATTCCTTGCGTTTCGTAGGAAGGGTGTGGTTGCCGGCACAATTTATATGAGGCGACCATCCAAGTCTCGGGAGTAGCAATGCATCTGTTATTGACTTCAGATTAAATCTATGTTCTATATGAAGTTGCTTACAAATATCCAAGAGCGGCAATGACCATTTACCATCAGGTGGACTGCATGCTCGTTTGCTACTTCAATCCGATAAATAAAGAAAAAATACATTGTCACTCCTGAGGTCTGAGATGGTCGGGTCGCCGCTTACTTAAATCATCGTTAACACTCTTCCAATGAAACGCACGGAAACTTAATGCTAGCAATAGGTGTGACAATGGTACCTCGAAAACAATAAACATTCGTAAATGAGAAATACGAAGCACTAGTACAAAAATGTACCTATAACATGGTAAATATTTGAAGTATAAACATGTTTTTTTTACCAATGTAATTTATTTTGTTTTAAGTATATTGTCAGAAGTTTTTCAAAAAGATACTTTATGTTACAATTATGTACTCGTATGCTTCTTCGTCTTGTAACAAAATCTTTAAATTCAATTCATATGTTACCAAATAGGAAATTCAATTGTGTTAGTACATATATTAAGACTTTCAATTTTCTCGTACAGTTTTCGGTAAAATGTTACTTTCTTGAATGTCTACATTCAAAATATCGGAGAAATAATAAATTCAAATGGTGTGAAAAATCTAAGGGCTCTCGCAGGTCCGAACGTAATCTCCGAGACGTGTGACCTTTCCTAACAATATTGTCGCGATGGGCTGACACTGAGAAGTTACTTTGAGGTCCGCATGAATATGTTAGTGACCCGAACGCAAAGGACCCGTGCAATCGAATTACGCCAGACTCCCTTGTGATCCGGATATTTAAAAACATTCATATTTTCAAATACTGTACAGTAAATGACCCAAAACGTATCCTTGGGAAACGCCAAATGTTTTATGAGTCAAAATTAAAATGTAAAGATAAATTTTGTAAGGTTACATTTACATGCCATATAGCAAATGAGTATCTGTGAGATATTAAATAATAAATTTAAAACCCTAATGTAATTAGGGTTTTAAAGTTAATTAGGTAATTGCGGATGTAATCCGCAATGATTGCAAATCAATATAAATCAATATATATAACAAGTAAACAAAAGTTGACATATGCCTAATTCTATTCCAAAGGTTTATGTCACAATACTCCACGTTTCAAATACTGGTATTTGGTAAGTTATTTCCAAATTATATATTTATGGTTATTTTCGTCAATAAACGTAAAACATAACTGCAAGTAGTATGTAGTTTGTATCCAGATGCAAACTCGAACAAAACGACTAAGATTTGAGTTCTTCAATACCTTTGATATTTCGTTCATAGTTAAATACTAATACATGTTTAGATCTATCAAATGCAGAATCCGAATCCGAAATAAAGGGCTAAACAATGACTGTAACAAACAAAATAGTTTCCGGGAAATGCGACTTGCATCTAAAATAATAAATTCACAAACTAATTTGTTACCGTCATGGTGCCGGTGGGTGTACAAATAAATAAATTTCCACGCAACGCTATCATTAAGACTGGAGGGTGATAAATTAGCCTCCGTAAGCTTCCAGGTGTTCTCGGGGACAAACACGACGGAATTGGAACAGCGTTATACAAAATTGCTACAATAGGGCCAATGAAATAAGATATACCTACCGGTGTTATCACGATTCGGTAAATTGTAATTATTATAACTGGTTTTGAGAGTGATCATCAAAATTATAACGTAAAGTTGTTATATATATTTATTTTCGTAACGGTCGGACAGACAGTTTACTATCTTTAATCTGATATTCATATTGTTACTAGCTGACCCGGCAAACGTTGTTTTGCCATATAAAATTTTAAAAAAATGTTAAGGGTGGATATACCGCTTCGTGATAACCCTTATCACTAAGGGGCATGGAAAATAGATGTTAGCCGATTCTCAGACCTATTCAATATGCTCACAAAATTTCATGAGAATCTGGATTTTCGAAATCTGGATTTGTGGACATTAAAAGTATCTACTGCAAAAAAAATTTGTGAGAATTTTTCAAAATGCATTTTTGAGGCCGCAATGTATGGAGCCACAACTAAAGCAAGGTATTCGTAGAAACCTTCATAATGATAGAACTATCATTATCAGTAACGTCAGTATCTTACATTGCATTATTTCTTTACATACAATACAAAATTGAAAATCATTTCACTGAGTTTTATTCCAGCGCCACCAAATGAATAGAAAGTGGGATTCAGCTGATAATGAATTGGATTCCAGGATTCTGTTCCGAGTTTAGTTTCCATTTCAAACGTGTATAGTTTCCATTCCCAGCGACGCTACAAATAAATGAATTCGCTCGCAGCTGGATAATGAATCGGATTCCATGAAGCTTCAGGTATGTTTACAGCTAGAATGAAATTCGCGGCCAGAAATATCTGCGGAACATTTAACGAATCGTTAAAAGGTTGGTCGTATTGAATATTAATTGCCTAGTAAGACCCTTGCTCTTAACCTTTACCTTCTAAATTACGGAGTCACAATCGACTTCTGGAATATATTTATAGACGACTCCGTTTTCGCCAATCATTATGGAAATGGCATTGTATGTAAATCATGGTGGACGCTTTTTATATTAGCCCATTCCTTAATGGCGGTTTTTCTAGCGATTTTTTTCGTCCTCTTCAGACTTTCTACAGTTGTACGTGTACCCATTAATGGTGTGGGATGGTCCATGGATAAAATAGATTTCAGGGAGATTTTTTTTTAGTTTTTTTTCAGTGATTTAAATGTTAACCTCTTCACCGTCATTTAGTTGGAGGGTGTAGGTAAAAAAAACTTATATGACACATCATATCTAGCAGCGAATATGGCATCTGCTTCAGGGTAAACTGAAGACTCCCTTCTGAGTCTGATTGTCTACGGCATTGGCTTCTAGTATTATGAAGAACTTTGTGCTTATTAAAATATTCTTTCACATTATATACTACTTTTATGATCATTTTTTTTTTTAGTTTGAAGTACGAAACGAGCATGCAGTCCACCTGATGGTAAGTGGTCACTGCCGCCCATGGACTCCGGTAAGCAACTTCACATAGAAGATGAAGTTCTATCTGAAGTCTATCTCTCTAAAGTCAACTACACCACGCTACTACCGCGCTGGCGAAGTGCGAATTGCTTAACGATTATATTTATTCAAACGGTAACTATGTATTTTTATAGCTAATATTCTAGCACGAGAAATAAATGTTCATGTGTACAGTCCACCTGATGGTAAGTGGTCACTGCCGCATCTGGACATTTGTAAGCAACTTCAAATAGAATATGGGTTCTATCTTAAGTCAATCACAGATGCATTGCTACTCCCGAGGACTGAGATGGTCATCCCATGTAAAAGTGTGCCGGCAACCACAACCTTCGATCGAAACGCAAGAACTGCTTCACGCTTCAAATAGGTGTGGCGATGGTACTTCCCCGGGCGAACTACACTCATTCTACCACTTAAAACTCACCTTTTAATCACACTTATATTATAATATTGGCATTTATATTACTATGCTCCTTCTCGATACTTTCTTTACTCCAAGATTTCATTATAGCCTCAATGGTGGTGCGAAGATAATGCTAAGTAGATAAGACACGCTGATCTCGAACAAAACCTGTTTAATCTTTCATCTTGTTTTAAGCGATTACGAGTATTGGAAATGATATCAAACGATAGTAAGCCCTTGTTTATTTGACACCTGATGTTAAAATAAAAGAAAACGAAAATTACAAAGAGAAAAAATATGGAAACAAGAGTTTTGGTTAACCTTTTTGTTTTGAATTAAATTAAGTGCAATATTTTTCCTTCTAACAGTGTTACAAGTCTTGGAAGGCTTATGGATTGAAAAGATATGTCATTGAAACAAAATAAAAATAATCCACGAATGTTTGTGAGCTTCATACATATCACACACATACTTACACAAACACACAAACAAATGTTTTTCATACAGTCTTCCACTGGAGGGCACTGGAGCCCTGTAATCCAGGTTTCCCATACTTATAATAGGTACCAGATTTGCACTTCGTAAGGTTGAGATATCCATATGTTTTAAAAACATTGTACCTTAGTCTAAGACCTTCTTTGTGAAAGAAATAAACTATTTTCATTTCAATTTAGAAAGTAGCCAATCTTTAAGAGAATTTTTTAGCGCTGTGACGACCTCCCGCAACTCATCAATGGCGCTACTAGTAATCTGAAACGCGCTATCTAAGTATTCTCAATACCCCGCATATATACAAGTTCCGAACAATGACTGTCGGAGCACGGCCACTCCCCAGGCATGATCACCTAGCCAGGCCGGAGATCTCTCTTAGCTAAAGCGCTATTATCATTTTAACCATGTATAATGTTGAAATGTCTGGTTCCTAAGCAAAGCAACAATTTCTTGGCGACTTAGGTAAGTTAGGCGCTACGTCGTTAGAATAAAACATTGTTATATAGGGCTTTATAACGATTATATAAAAGGACAATTTCACTCAATGTTTTTAACTAATTTATTAACTAACTGACTTCAAAAAAGGAGAAGGTTTTTAGCGCTTATTTTTCCGTCTTTGCCGGCATATTTTCATGTAAGTTTATTAGCTTAAATTTACTAAATTAATAACTTATATTATAACAATTTATTAAATTTAACTAATTAAATTAAACCAACTAAAAAACTAACAAACGTAAATGTTGTTTATGTTTTAATACAACAATATATGCTATTGTTTCCATATACGAGTCTATATACGTACTACATAAAGTAGGAGATAAATGATAGGACTCCGTCCAAAAATAAATAAATTGAAAACCAGAAAATTCGTTCTGAAATCCTCTTGCTTTTCTTTTACTTGGACAAAAAATGCACTCTCTTAGATTTAGTAAGGCTTTATTTTATTGAAATAAACGATACTGTCCTGGTTCTTACTTGAATTGAAATAAATGGATCTGAACTGCTTTTCGAAATAGTTAAGTGAGCTCTGTGGTTGTCATTTAACTTTTATGTTTTAAGGACTAGTAACTGTAATGGATATCAAAAGAAAGCTTGCTTATATAAAGGAAACCTGGTAAATGACCAATGCTGTCCACATAGAATATAGGTTTTACATGAATTCAGAGCGCTATTTCTAGCGTGAAGCAGTTTTGCGTTTCGATGGAAGGGTGGGGTTGCTGCCAGACTTTTATATGAGGCAACCATTATAGTCCTCGGGTGTAGCAACGCATCTGTGGTTGACTTCAGATGGAACCCATGTTCTATTTTAAGTTGCTTACCATGTCGTTGTCCATGGGAGACAGTCACCACTTACCATCAGGTGGACTGCATGCTCGTTTGCTACTTCAAGCAGATGAAAAATAGTCATTCAAAGATGCGTTGCGTGGCATTCACAGCTCTTCAACATAATGCATGAACTACTTTACGTTAGAAATACATGTGATACTTTTCCTGTCGAATTTTACTACTTTTTAGTAGACATTGGCGCTTATTTCTCATGCTATAATATTAGCTATAAATGTACATAGTTACTGTTTGAATAGATATAATCGTTATTAATCGTTAAGCTATTGCACTTGGCCAGCGCGGTAGACTATGACCAAAAACTCTCTCATGCCGAGAGAAGACCCGTGCCTAGCAGCGGGACAATAATGGGTTGACGACGACGACAACCGTTAAGCCTTCCTTTTTCAGAAAAGCCGCATTCTTATAACCTAGAGGTGACGGATGAACTTAATAAATGTTTTTCACTTATGGCAAGAGGAGCTTGAGCCCTTAGCCCTTTTCAATCTATCTGCGAACTACAATATTAATTAACTGCAGACTAATAAACGACATACTTTTTTCAAACCTTTTTGTAGAAATTCGCGTAGGCTTCTCATGATGTTCAATTTCACTATTTAGAGATCGAAATATATTCCACCAGTAACACTATTCTAAAATAGTTTTATTACACAAAGCCATTATATCAGAGGAGATTATAATAGATTAAAATTGGACTTGCTGGAATAAGCTGGAATATATTAAAACTTGCAAATATATGCAGCGTACAGCGGAGACGGAGCGCTGAATATGGCGTTGATAGAGAGTTCATGGATCCAGTTCAAAGTTTTATGGGATTCCACGTTCATGATAAAATATTTCTCAAATAAATCGATAACAAAGCCCGTAAATGTACGCTTCCACCGAAATGCATGAAGTGATTCACGCTAGAAATAGCTGTAGCGGTGGCACATCCCCAGTCGAAGAACACTGGTTCTATAACAAGGTAAAACTTCGTTATTGCACTTTGATTAGAAGGGGAGACTTGAGCCCTTAGCAGAATGCTGTCAGTAATCTAAAAAACTGATGAAAGACCTTAGTCCCTTTTTAAATCTCCTAGTAATCTACGAGTACGTGTAATACCGATTATTTGCAAGCTTGTGAAGTAGACTCATCTTTAAAATCTTTTGAAAGGGAGACTACTAGATTGAAAGATTTAGGATTCTAGTGACACCCTGCAGAGATTAGACGAAAACTTTAGATTTTGAGATTTAGGTCACCCAAAGATCAAAGTACATTCCACCAGTAACACTATTCTAAAATAATTTTATTGCATAAACTCATTATGTCAGAGTAAATTAGTAATACATTAAAGTGTCTCACATAATCTGGAATATATTAAAACTTGCAAATATATGCAGCGTGCAGCGGAGACGGAGCGCTGAATACGGCGTTGATATAGCATTCAAAGTTGCTCCGCGCGCGATCCAGCTCAAAGTTTTATGATTCCACGTTGATGACCAAATATTTCCCAAATTATTTTTTACGAGTAATTGACAGACGGAGGTTGTTTTGCAAGTTTGTTTTATGTTAAAGTTTAGAGTTTTTTTTTTATATCAACTCCGAGTGAGTTGATATAAAAAAAAAAAACTCTAAACTTTAACATAAGGCCAATTATGGATAGGTAGACTTCACGTACTTTTAAAATTGTTTAAGATCTTTCAGACAAGTAAGCCTCCTCGTGTTTAATATTGATATGCTCTTAACAACAAAAAGATCTAAGTACTTATTAGCCCTAACCTCCAGATGTATTAGACTGTAATTTAATAATTAAGTTGCTCCGCGCGCGATTCAGATCACAGTTATATAGGATTCCAAGTTGATGACAAAATATTTCTCAAATTAGTAAGCGACAAGTAAGCGGGTAAAGATTAGCTTCCAACGAAATACAAGAACTGCTTCACGCGAGCTATAGGTGTTGCGATGGTATCTCTCTGATCGAAAAACACTGATTCTACCACCTGGTGAAGTAATTGCATTTAGATTGGAAAGAGACTGTCACCTTAGTCACCGCTTGTACCGGCTAGTGATCTGCAATACTAATCAATTGCAGCGTTATAAACTACACACTCTCCAAAAATTTTAGCAGAAATGTAAGCCATGTAGGATTGTCGTGATGTTACTTTCCTTTTTTTTAAATTTTTTAACATTTCATTGCAAAGTTAACAACCAAACTATTGATTTTCAGGAATCAAGATCAGAAATACATTCAACCAGTAATGCTATTCTATATAGTTTTATAACACAAAGACATACTGATCAGAGTCTGACATATTGGTCATTGTTAATTAGAAATAGGTTAAAATCGACTCGCTGGCGTAAGCCGGATTATATTGGGGTACAACCCATTATTGTCCCACTACTGAGCACGGGTCTTTTCTTTGAATGAGAGAGTTTTAGGCCATAGACCACCGCTGGCCAAATGCGAATTGGTGGACCGGAATACATTAAATTTTCAATATGGAACATATTAAAACTTGCAAATATATGCAGCGTGCAGCGCAGATGGAGCGCTGAATACGGTGTTGATATAGCATTTAAAGTTGCTCCGCACTCAATCCAGCTCAAAGTTTTATGGGATTCCACGTTGGTGACAAGAATTTCGCAAATAACTTTGTAGTAGACGTGACGGACGAATTTATTTTGCATGTTTGTTTTATGTTGAAGTTTAGCGTTTCTTTTTTCATGTTAACTGCGAGTGCCTTATAAAATATTCGTCGAGACTGGCCAATTATGGATTGGTAGACTTCACGTACTTTTAAGATTCTTCAAGATCTCTCAGACGAGTAAGCCTCCTCGTGTTTAATATTGATATGCTCATAACAACAAAAAATCAGAAGTACGTAGCCCTAATTTCCAGATGTAATAAACTGTAATTTATACTACTATTATTGCTTTTGACGACCTGCGTGGCGGAGCGGTTATCATACCGGTCTGACACCCAAGGGGTCTCGGGTTCGATTCATGTTCTAGGTCTGGGTGTTTGTGTATTCGCCTTGTGTGTGTACTTGGTACCCACGACACTGGAGAAAATGCTAGTGTGGGGCTCGTGATGTTTTATTTTTATCTGATTGAAGCAGTCAACAGGCATGCATTCCACCTGATGGTAAGTGGTCACTGCCGTTCACTAAGCCCAGTAAGCAAATTCATATAAAACACAGGTTCTATCTGAAGTAAATCACTGACTATGCATTCCTACTCCCGAAATGGTCGCCTTATGTGTGCCAGTTATCACACCCTCTCATCGAAACGCAAGAAATGCCTCACGCTAGAAAAAGGTGAACTTCCCTCATTGAACTTACCTACCCCCCTGACTATCTATTGAATTGTTAGGTATATCGCATCGTGCGGTCACTCACATTTGTGCCGGTTCCGTCGGATGTGGGTCAATGGGTTTATTTAATAAACCCCGTAACCTGAGCTCACTGTAGGCTTATTTCGTGTTTACCTATGTATATTGATTTTGCTGGATTTACTGCATATCTCTAAAATAAACGTCATATATTTATGTAATCTCAATTAATGGATTTTATCTTCATTCGATAAAGATTAATGGCTTTACTATCTAAGAACTGAAACAGATTTTTGAAGTGAAACTTCTTTATCGGGGTTGGAAAAAAATTTAGTGTAACATTTTTTCGTTACGCGCCATCTTTTTCTTATCCCTACCACGCGTGATATTAGATAGATTATTATAGATTAGATTATTAGATAAAGTTTAATAAAAGCCTTTTATTTAACTTTATTTAATTTAACTTTATTTAACCAATTTCTGTAAAGTTGCATATAGTAAATTATTTTTTGACAAATAACGTCATAAAGAAATTTCACTTCTTACGAGTGTACGCTAGTACACGCACACATTTTTTATTTTTATTTACTGATGGTAAACGTAAAAGGTCAGGTCTCTTCAGGTTGCCCCCACCAGGTGGACCGATGACCTGAAGAGGACAGCGGGAAACCGTTGGATTCAGAGGGCACAGGACCGGTTGGAGTATCGTCATTTAGAGGAGGCCTATGTTCAGCAATGGACCTCAAAGGGCTGATGGATGGATGGATGGATGAAACCTAAAATGGTACAGTAAAACGTTTTGGTTCTACTATAGCCACACTTATTTTTAGCATGATCTTGCTGTTTGATGAAGGGGTGAAATTGCCCAATTTTATACGAGGCGACCATGTTAATCCTAGGGGCTAACAACATATTGTTATTTGACGACCCGCGTGGCGGAATAGTTATCATACCGGTTTAACGCGCAAATGGTATGGTAACCGCTCCGCCACGCGGGTCGTCAAATTATATATTATGACATCTCTCATCAACGTATTAGTGTCCCACTGCTGGGCACGGGTCTTCTCTCCGAATTAGAGAGTTTAGGCCATAGTCCACCGCGCTGGCCAAGTGCGAATTGGTGGACTTCATACACCTCTGAGAACTTTGTTTTTTAAGAACTCTCGGGAGTGTAGTTGTAATAAAAATGTATCCAGTGTAATATAAATGAGTGTAATATAAATGTATCCAGCTACATCTACGTATATTTATATTACTTAGATAATTATACATTAGTGATAACCGAATGATGTGCCACTAACTATCCGGTGAACTACATGCTCGATTGCTACTTCCATGTTAGAAATAAAAATCCTAAGTCGATTAAAACTCGATCCAAGCTACTTTTTAAAAGCTAATTCCATCCATTCACGTTCCCCGTACAAACCGAACTGCGAAGTTTGCTGGCGCTGATCCGGTTAAACTGGCACTCCACACTTAAAACTTTAACCTTTACATTCTTACTACCCTCTTGTGAAAATAAAATGAACGGGGAAGAACGTTCGCAGGTTTATTTTGACTTTCTATGTTTGTAAGTGCAACATATCGACACCTCCAATTAAAATTACGCTAAGTCGATTTTTGGGTATTTTTTTTTTGCATCAAATTGCTTGCAATTATGTATATTTTGCGTAAAATAAAATTTGTGAAGAAGAAGCAGTAGCAAACGGGCATGCAGTCCACCTGATGGCAAATGGTCACTGCCGCCTATGAATATCTGTAAGCAACTTTATATAGAACAAGGGTTCAATCTGAAGTCAATCACAGATGCGTTGCTACTCCCGAAGACTGTGATGGTCGCCTCATGTGAAACTGTGCCGGCAACCACACCCTTCCATCGAACAGCAAGACCTGCTTCATGCTAGGAATAGGTGTGGCGGTGGTACCTTCCCGGTCGAATCATTGTTCTGCCATCTCTAAACCACTTATTAGATTCTTTTTAACGGGGTTTTCAATGGTCCAAGTTGCAAATGAATCTTGCAGAGCGAAAGAGGTGGTTTAAAAAGTTATCTTCCGGTCGGCAGCCTCAGAGGAGGGTCTCGAAGGAGAAATTATCCTCTTACTACTTACTTACTCCTAATATATTATATTAACCCACTACCTGTGTGACTAATTGAAAGAAAGAAAGAAATAGTTTATTCATAATGCGTACACACCCACACAGTTAAGGACAATAATAATATATTAACAATTACCATTAGATGCGTGAGTGGTATACATCACGAAACGGGTCCTTCTCAGCTTTATGCTGGTTGATTTTTTCAGCCAGCGCTGGTCTTCCGAAGGACCCGGATGGTAAGGTCACGCCAGGTCAAAGATAGTACATACAATCCTATACAATGAAGAGAATCGTAACATATTTGTGTTTTACAGCTAATAAAACTATATTAATCTATAATTTACATGATATACGTTAAAATACAACAAGAAAACATAATACATAGACAGTAAAACATTTAAGGATATTATTAAGACTGTTTGACAACTGTATCAATTGTTTATGTGTTAATTATGTGTGTGTTAATTATATATAATGTGTACAAATACTAGAATTGCGGCTAGCCATTATATAGGGCAGTTTTTTAATTTCAGCGAAATGCGTTCTATAGTTGCGTAAACGAGGAACAGACACACTTACATCCTCAAACTATAATTTATATTGTATAAAAAACAAGATTATGGCTCATTCACCCTAATTGTAACGTCAAATGTTCAGAGCAAGTCAGTAAGAAATAGTTCAATTATGCAGAAGGCGCGCGATATTCCCTTGTTTACGTACAGCGGTTCTGCGTTCCAGTCTCGTCGCTTTTTCAGTAGGTGGGTGACGCCTAAGCGAGGTAATTTGATAACTTTACAAAATAATTGTCCTTTGATTTTTGATACCCGATATGATTATTAACTTTTGTACATTTTTAGGTACAAATTTGTAAGATTTACTTATGATTTTTGTACATTTTTACGTAACCTTTAAGAACAACGCTTTTTACATTCGTAGAAATTTATAAGCGGTGGAATGGACGCACAGAGAGACGAATACACAAACACCCGGACCCATCCGCATTTTTGCGTGAAAGAGTAACAGACATACATCCTCACAAGCTTTCACCTTTATTAATAAGAAATATGATAAGATTATGAGCCATTTGCCCTCATAGTTGTGTCAAATGTTCAGAACAGGTCAATAAGAAATCGTTTAATTATGCAGAAAACGCGCGATATTCCCTTGTTTACGTATAGCGGTGCTGCGTTCCAGTGTCGTCGCTTATTCAGTAGGCGGGTGACGCCTCGTCCCTGTAGCCTCGGGGTCAGAATAGGGCTACGGTATCCCCTGCCTGTCGTAAGAGGCGACTAAAAGGGGCTTCCGGGGTTGCAGACGGCTAGAGTGGGAGCTCGAACCGTTCGGTCAGGCAATCCCGGGAAGGACGGCGGTCGCATACCGTCGTAAAGACTAGACGGAGCGGTGGGCCCAACCGCCCATCTGGGAGAGCCCGATGGGGCAGAGCGCTCGGAGGATTCCGGTTGAAGTCGTTTCGAGATCCCGGAGTCCTCCTTTTCAGCACCGAGGATGGCCACCGGGGGGGTTTTAGTGCGGTAAAAATCCCACATATCCCTGCGTCGCTCCCACGGCGTCGGGTACCTTAGGAAGGTTTCCCCTTCAAAAACAAAAAAAAAAAGGGCGGGTGACGCCTAAGCGAGGTAATTTGATAACTTTACAAAATAATTGTCCTTTGATTTTTGATACCCGATATGACTATTAATTTTTGTACATTTTTACGTACGAATTTGTAAGATTTACTTATGATTTTTGTACATTTTTACGTAACCTTTAAGAACAACGCTTTTTACACTCGTAGAAATTTATAAGCGGTGGAATAGACGCACAGAGAGACGAATACACAAACACCTGGACCCATCCGCATTTTTGCGTGAAAAAGTAACAGACATACATCCTCACAAGCTTTCACCTTTCTTAATAAGAATATGATAAGATTATGACCCATTTGCACTCATAGTTGCGTCAAATGTTCAGAACAGGTCAATAAGAAATCGTTCAATTATGCAGAAGGCGCGCGATATTCCCTTGTTTACGTATAGCGGTGCTGCGTTCCAGTGTCGTCATTTATTCAGCGGGCGGGTGACGCGGAAGCGAGATTATATAAAAAATAATTGTTCTTTGATCTTTGATACCTAATATTTTATTGTATTGTTTTTTTTACGATTTTACGTATTACTTACATTTCACACTTGTATTATTTCGTGTTGGTGAAATGGAAACAAAAAAAATACACATACAACCAGACCTATTGTAGTTTTAGCGTGAATGAGTAATAGACATACATCTTCAAAAAATTATATCTTAATATTAATTAGGATTAACACTATATTATGGCCCATTTTGTCCACCAATTTGCACTTATCCAGCGCGGTGGCTTATGGCCTAAAACTCTCTCGTACTGAGAGAAAACGCGTGCCCAGCAGTGTGACAATAATGGGTTGACGTGAAGATGTCCCATTTGTCCTCATAGTTGAGTCAAATGTTCAGAGCAGGTCAATAAGAAATAGTTCAATTATGCAGAAGGCGCGCGATATTCCCTTGTTTACGTACAGCGGTTCTGCGTTCTAGTCTCTTCGCTTATTCAGTAGGCGGGTGGCGCCTAAGCGAGGTAATTTGATAACTTTACAAAATAATTGTCCTTTGATTTTTGATACCCGATATGACTATTAATTTTTGTACATTTTTACGTACGAATTTGTAAGATTTACTTATGATTTTTGTACATTTTTACGTAACCTTTAAGAACAACGCTTTTTACACTCGTAGAAATTTAGAAGCGGTGGAATGGACACACAGAGAGACGAATACACAAACACCTGGACCCATCCGCATTTTTGCGTGAAAGAGTAACAGACATACATCCTCACAAGCTTTCACCTTTATTAATAAGAAATATGATAAGATTATGAGCCATTTGCCCTCATAGTTGCGTCAAATGTTCAGAGCAGGTCAATAAGAAATCGTTAAATTATGCAGAGGGCGCGCAATATTCCATTGTTTACGTATAGCGGTTCTGTGTTCGAGTCTCATCGCTTATTCAGTGGGCGGGTGACGCGAAAGCGAGATAAATTGATAACTGTACAAAATAATTGACCTTTGATCTTTGATACCCGATATTACGTGCTTTTAGGCTACGTATTCACGGAGCGATTTTCACCCGCGGCCGCCGCGGTTGCGGGCCCGCAGCTTCTGTAGGATGCAGATATAAATGTAAAAAATGAAAGTAATACTCACGACGCGTTTTTCGCCCGCGATGCGCGCGGTTGTTTGCGGCTCCCGCTGCACCGGCGGGCACCCAGTAGAACCGCGCGGGCCGCGGTCAGCCGCAGCCGCGGCGGTTTGCGCCCGCGCGCTCTGCGATTAGGTGGCGGGCGAGTGCAGTAGTCAGGACCTCAACTAATGGTAAACCGCCCGTCTTGCGGTTTTCGCCCGCCACGTTTGCAGAGGCAGCGTAACCGCGCAAATAAGCGGTCTCGTGAATATATAAAAAAACCGCAGTTCCGCGACCGCGGCGGGCACGGGACATAAACGCTCCGTGTGTACGTAGCCTTACCTTTTAACTTAGTTGCGTTTTAAGAATTATGTTTTTAAAACTGATATTTATACTACGATTTACTCCTGCGTCGTGTGTGAAATAAACACACAAACCCAGACCATTTTTTTTCTCGAGGGGGAAACCTTCAAAAAGTACCCGACGCCGTGGGAGCGAAACAGGGTTATATGGGATTTTTATCGCACTAAAACCCCCCCGGTGGCCGTCCTCGGCGCTACAAAGAGGACTCCGGGATCTCCAAACGAATCGCAACCGGAATCCTCTAAGCGCGTTGCCCCATCGGGCTCCTCCCAGATGGTCGGCTGGGCCCACCGCTCCGTCTAGTCTTTACGGTGGTATGCGACCAAACGTACCCCCGTCCTTCCCGTGATCGCCTGGCTGGACTTTTCAAGCTCCCAGTCTACCAGCCCACAATCCCGGAAGCCCCTTTTAGTCGCCTCTTACGACAGGCAGGGGATACCGTAGCCCTATTCTGATCCCGGAACTACAGGGACGACAAACCCAGACCCACGACAAGAACCTAATTCGACACTCCGGTTAGTAACTAAGCTATCATTTATTATTATTTTTTGTAACATATATTTTTTATTGTAACGAGCTTTATTAAAATACTTTAAGGATTTCTGTACAAAATTAATGAATAACAAATATTCGTATCCTGATACAAATATAGGTATCATAATTTCAGCGCCACAACGCGTCCTAGAAATTCAAATTTCGCTCCGCAAACACCGAGCGACGTCAATGTTTTCATTTAAAGTTATATCAGTACACACGCTGAATATTATTCATTTATTCATTTATACCGAGTACACAAACGAGATGTGAAAAGTTATGCTGTCCTTTAGGACACGCAATTGTCTTTGAAAAAAGGCAGTCATGAGGCCTTCCCATAGAACTGATATCTTAAAAAAACACGCTTTCTACACTCATAACCCCACAATAGGATTTTTTCCTATGTCATGGGTACCATGGACACACACAAGATAAATACACAAACACCCAGACCCAGAACATGAATCTAAACTCATCATTCAGATATATGTATGGCCGAGAATCGAACTCGGGACACACGCGTCTGACCGGTATAATAACCGCTCCGCCACGCTGGACGTCCAAAAAATAACACATGGAGGTATATTATTTCGTCCAGTGATGATAACGAGTTCTGCGATATTTTCTGTTCAAAAAGTGCCCAATTTTGGCCAGTTTGGCCGTGACTACGTATCCATGCAACTAGGTAGAAATAATGATAAGAGCAGTGATAGCCTAATGGTTGAAACTTGTCCTCTCGATCGGGAGGTCCGAGGTTCAAACCCAGGCACGCACCAATGATTTATGTGCGTATTAGAAATTATTATCACTGCTTTTCGGTGAAGGAAAACATCGTGAGGAAACCTACACACCCGAGAGTTCTTAAAAAAAAAAAAAAGTTCTCGGAGGTGTGTGAAGTCCACCAATTCGCACTTGGCCAGCGCGGTGGACTATGGCCTAAACTTTCTCATTCTGGGAGAAGACCCGTGCCCAGCAGTGGGCCAATAATGGGTTGATGCGAAGGTAGAAATAATGCCAAAAAAAATTAAAGAATCCGAAAATCGTATAAATTCCGCGATAATACTAGTTTAAAATCATATATTTGTATGTCTGCCGTGTGTCTTTACTTTAGTGGAAGTGTAAGATGAAAAATATCATACAGAAAGACGCCGCTGTCCATGTTCTAGATTCCGTCTCTTAGTCGCCTTCTAAAACATTCATTGAAAGATAAGGCACAACTATTTTTGACAGACCCTTCGACAAAACACGCAAGTGGCCAAGCTATACCACAGTATTAGTATCATACAGTAATCTAACTCTGCCCTGTCCTTGAATGTTATACCTACAGACGCGCTGGACGAGAGTATGCGTTAGGGCTCCCCGTCTAAAGTATTTTAATTACATGTGCATACTTGACTTTCTTTAATACTTATTATGTATTTTATTTAGTAAATCAATCAAAAACAGTATAATATAGTTTACAACTGCTCTTCGCTACATTATTATTTAAATAAAAAGATCTACTGCTTAAAAACGTCACATCGCCCGCCCGTCACTACGGCACATTCGTTGGCTGTTGAATACCGAATGCATACCGAAATCGAGGCGCGTAGGTACAACTTGTGTTTCGTGCGTTTGTAAGAAGTTAGAATACTGTAGATACTAGTACTGTGGCTATACTAAACATTTTTGAAATTCCCTATAAATTTTCCGATAAGGAAGTGATTGCTTATCAATGTTAACAATCAGGACTGTCAGTTCAACGTGCCTCAATCACTGAAGTGCGTACAAAATTAATCTGTACGGTTAATAAAAGCAGGCTTATTCCTGTTTTTTGTCAGAATGATTTCTTCTATCAAAATTGTTATAAAATATCAGCAAAATCTATAAATAAATTTACAATAAATATCCATTTTTATTACAGGAAAAACAATCGACATACCTCCTTTTAGAAAAACGAAGATCTCCCAAAATTGTTTGAAATATCTCCGTTTTTCTGATAGAAGTCAATTTGGCAAGAATCAAACACACGAGTATACCCGTTTTATAAGGGGCTCGATTTTAATCACTACCATATATTTCACTACTAACCACTCAACTAAAGTAATTTATTCTAATTTGTTCAATTTATGCATTTTCTCGTTTTAACCTCGTACAGAGGAACGTATCAGAAATTTATCTTTGAAACAGTTTCCGAAAGCAAACCGAGATCTCATCTCTTCGCGACTGGACCAATTAACCTCCAATCCATTCCTGGTGCGTGTCAAATAGCCGTTTGTCCAGTAAGAAACTGCTCAATTATGTATACAGCGGTCGATGTATTCATGTTTACATGTTATGATGCAACATTTATACATAGGAATATACCTGTCAGAAAATTCTTAGGTACAGTTTTTGAAAGCAAAGAGCTCACTTCTTCGCTACTCGGTCATTTCACCTTCAATCCATTTCTCTCTCCAAGGTGCGTGTCAAATAGCCGTTTGTCCAATAAGAAACTGCTCAATTATGTAGACAGCGGTCGATATATACTTGCTTACGTATTACAGCGCGATTTGGCGTTTCCTTCTCATAGCTTATTCAAAGCAGGTAATGTCGGTGAACAGAATTTTGTGAACTATTCAAACAATCCTTTGGGCCTTGTCCTTGGAGTTCTATACCGTCGCATTACTACATTATTTGCTTGATACTGTTACTTTAATTTTGCAAAATTTCAGATTTAACTCAATTAGAAAAGAATTATAAGAATCTAAAATCCTATTTGCGTTTCAAATGAACGTCTTCAAAAGCAGTCAATTTTAAAATGCTACAATTAGAAAGCCATCCCTGATCCATGCCCTTTGTGTAGTAATAAAAAACCTATCGAAACAATTACATAAACGATCAAATTAGGTTTAAAGGGCCATAGCGCGGAACGAGGTCGAACCGAACAGTACTAGAGGAGGTAGGAGGAAATGCAAAACAGGGCTATCGGCGTAACCATTACGGAACGATATCAGTGGAGACTGAAGTATAAACCCATGTAGTACGAGTAGGTAGGTACTGATATAGTAAAGTGCTTTAAGTTCTGAATGTTTTTGTCGTTAGCCGTTTTTTAGGATTTTATACCCTAAGGGTAAAAACCCGACCTAAGACTGCTGTCCGTATAATTGTAAGGAACCCCCAGTGCGCGAGTTCGACTCGCGCTTGGTATTTTTTCTCCAAGCGTACTAAAACACATTTGGTTTCAAATATTTTGGGTGTTAGGTGTTCAAGTTTTCATGATGTTCAATTATTTTTTACTAACTAACCTGCGCGCGTTGCTATGTCACCACAATAAAACAGAAATAAACAAACAACTTTGCTAATGTTGCCAGATCACCTTAATTTGTGCCATTTTACTTAACCGACATTATGAGTAGCACTGAGCTATTTCCATTTACACTCCTCAATTTACAAAAAAAAATATACTGTACAAACAAAGAAGACAAAACCGCTGCGTCTCTTGCCGGATCTTTACAGCTGAGAGGTAGGCCCGTAGGCCTATACATCATAAAGACATTTTTATTATATATCATTGCATTTTACATTATCAACATCAATATTACCAGCAGTACTTCGCAATTCAACATTTTATACGTAATGGGTACTTACGATATGCGGTTTTTGAATTCTTTTTAATTCAAAGGTAAAAAGAATTCAAAAGTGTCAATTCTGCGATAATATTAGTCGAAAATCATATTTCGCAATTCACCACAACCTTAATTTTCCTCACGCATGAAAAGCAACATACATATTTTCCAAACTCAATGATTAATTGCGTCAGTACTTAACGGAGTTCCTCTCAAAGTCATTATCACATCATGTGTTCATATGTTAATCAAGTAAACAAACGGATGACAAAGTCAACACGCACAAGAAATTGCGTAGAAGCCTACTAACTCAATTTTAGTTCACTCAATTAGAGCACCCTCGTGGGCGCGAGATGTCTTGTGATTACACATGGTCTTATATGTTAGTTAATATTTTGTTTTATAACACCGAATTAGTGAATAGCATGCAGTTTGCTTGATGGTAAGTCGTCGCTACCGCCTATGAATATCTGTAACTAGTTTCATATAGAAAAGCCGTTCTATCTTAAGTCAATTATTAGATGCTATGTTGCTTTGGGGACTAAAATAATTTTGATATATTAAATACAAAAACCCGACTGCTGTATAAGGAGGCTGTTATTTATAGCGAGTATGTTAAATATTCGTACGTAATGAAAACTTAAGTACTTGTGTTCATCTTTTTTTTACATTTTTTTTTATCTGACTGAAGCAGCAAACGAGCATGGCTTCCACCTGATGGTAAGTGGTCACTGCCGCCCAAGGATATCTGTAATCAACTACATACAGAACATGGGTTCCATCTGAAGTTAATTACAGATGCGTTGCTACTCCTGAGGACTATAATGGTCGCCTCATGTGAAAGTGTGCCGGCAACCACACCCTTCTATCGAAACGCAAGACTTTGCGCTAGAAATAGGTGTGGCGGTGGTACTTCCCCGTTCAAACTACACTGGTTCTACCACCTTCGATGAGATGTATCTAGCGATCTTTGATCGAATGACCTCCGCTTCTATAATAATTTTGGTAGAAAAAGGAAGCTTGATAACACTCAAACTTAGATATAACCGTTTGTCGCAGGTAGCACTGATATTTGATACGAATTTTGGTTCATGTTCTTCATAATTAGTTTATTGTTTGTAAAGTATACCAATTTAAATCTTTATGTGGAGTACTATATCTTACTATTTCATTCTTTCCAAAGACCAATTTGGTACGAATTTCGTACGAAGATATTTGATACGAATTTTGATTTACGTTTATGAAAATATACCGGCTTAATTTTTTATATGTAGTACTATATCTTACTGTTTCATTCTTTCCAAATACTTATAGGGTGAAAGGAAAAGTGTTGAACGTAAACACATTTCTTTGGCCCGCACCACAGGCCCAACATGTGACATATCATTGGACACGATTCAGTTTGCAGAGTGACATAGTATATATTTTGACATACAAAACATTTCACATATAATAGGAGTAAAGTCGATCACATATGCGTTGCTACTTCTGAAGACTGAGATAGCCGCCGATAGCCGCCACGTAGGTATATAAGGGAATTGGCAACCCTTTCACATAAACACAAAGACTGTTTCCGCCAGAAATGCCTATGGCATTGGTACCTCCTCGATTGAACTAGTATGTTAAGTACAACCCATTATTGTCTCGCTACTGGGCACAGGTCTTCTCTCAGAATGAGGGAGTTTTAGGCCATAGTCCACCGCGTTAGCCAAGTGCGAATTGGTGGACTTCACACACCTCCTAAAGCTTTTTTTAAAGAGCTCTCGGTTGTGTAGGATTCCTCACGATGTTGATGATAATGACGATGATGAAAAGCAGCGGTAATTAATTTTTAATACGTACATCCATCCATCCATCCATCAGCCTTTTGATGTCCACTGCTGAACATAGGCCTCCCCTAAATGGCGCCACTCCAACCGGTCCTGTGCCCTCTGAATCCAACGGTTTCCCGCTGTCTTCTTCAGGTCATCGGTCCATCGGGTAGGGGGGCGACCTGTACTCCTTTTCCTTCCCCATCGGTTATCGGTCCTGCGAGCGATGTGGCCGGCCCATTGCCACTTCAGCCTACTAATTTTGAGAGCTATGTCGGTAAGCTTCGTTCGTCTACGGATTTCATCGTTGCGAATCATGTCTCGTAGCGAAATTCCGAGCATAACCCTCTCCATAGCACGCTGAGCGACCCTGAGTCTCCGAATGAGGCCTACAGTGAAGGACCACGTTTCGGCGCCGTAGGTCATCACTGGCAACACACATTGCTCGAATAATTTCGACTTCAGGCACTGAGGAATTGTGGACGAGAAGATACTACGAAATTTCCCGAACGCAGCCCAGCCGAGTTGGATTCTTCGAGTGACCTCCCTCTCAAAGTTGGACTTACCCATCCGGATCGTTTGTCCCAGGTAAATGTACTCGTCGACAACTTCGAGAGGAGTGCCGTCAACAACTACCGGTACGGGTGTGACATGGACATTAGACATGATTTTCGTCTTGTCCATGTTCATCTTAAGACCCACCCGTTGTGAGGCACTGTTGAGGTCGCCTAGCATTGTGCTGAGGTCCGTCAGCGAATCTGCCAAGATGACTATATCATCGGCAAATCGAAGGTGCGTGATGTGTTCGCCATTGATGTTAATGCCAAGACCTTTCCACTCCATCAGCTTGAACAAATCTTCCAACGCAGCGGTGAACAGTTTCGGCGATATAACATCGCCTTGTCTGACTCCCCGCTGCAGTTGGATTGGATTTGTGCTTCTGTCGTGTACTCGGACTGACATGGTGGCGGCAGTGTATACACACTTCAGCACCTCGATGTACCTATAGTCGATCTGACATCGCTGAAGGGACTCCAGCACCGCCCAGGTCTCGATAGAATCGAAGGCTTTCTCATAGTCCACATAAGCAACACATAACGGCAGATTATACTCCTCGGTCTTCTGTATAATCTGCCGCAGCGTGTGTATGTGGTCTATGGTGCTGTAGCCTTTTCGGAAACCGGCTTGTTCGGGAGGCTGGAAGTCGTCTAGCCTGCGTGCAATGCGGTTAGTGAGGACTCTCGAAAACAGCTTATACACGTGGCTCAGAAGCGCAATGGGCCTGTAGTTCTTCAAAAGAGTTTTGTCGCCCTTTTTGAAGAACAGCACCACTACGCTTCTGCTCCACGCTTCCGGGGTTGTCCCACTAGTAATGACGGAATCGAACAACTTTTGGAGCGCCACTAGTACGGGTTTACCGCCAGCTTTTAGCAGCTCTGTTGTGATTCCGTCATCGCCCGGTGCCTTGTTATTTTTCAGCTGTTTGAGAGCCTCTCTAATCTCATACAGGCTGACGTCCGGGAGGTCCTCAGTATAGTGTCGGGTTAGTTTGGCACGTTTGTCGCCCGCCTTGTTACGGGCGGGAGCACGTGCGGAAGCATACAACTGTCCGTAGTATTTCTCAATTTCTCTCAGAACATCGGAGTTAGACGAAACCATGGTGCCCGATTCGGTCTTCAACCTCGTCAGCAGGCTCTGCCCAACGCACAGATCCCTGGCGA
Organism: Spicauda simplicius; assembly: GCA_949699795.1. Taxonomy (NCBI): domain Eukaryota; kingdom Metazoa; phylum Arthropoda; class Insecta; order Lepidoptera; family Hesperiidae; genus Spicauda; species Spicauda simplicius. The sequence continues at coordinate 1,354,805 of OX453068.1, forward strand.
ACACTCTCGAGCCCTGGTTCCGCTCAATAGCGTCTTTTACGCGATGGGTGTTATGAGCACGCCAATCGCGTCGCCTACTCTGAGAGATCTGTTTATTGAGCAGTCTGTATTTCGACATTGAGGCTGGAGACTGCACACATAGTTCTCGCCTCTCCCTCATGAGACCGAGAGTATGTTCTGAGAGAACCCGAGACCCACTACTGGAGTGGGTCTTAAAGTACTTAGACCCCACGTCGTGGACAGTTGTTACTACCTTGGTGTTAATTTCGTCCACAGAAACGCAAGAATCGAGACACGCGAAACGGTTTCGTAGCTGAAGTTGAAACTCTTCGGAGCCCTGGATTTGGACAGGTGTTGGTCGGAGCGTAGACTTCATTAGGCGTGACCGTTCCAGCTTTACGTTGATATTTAATGTGCCTCTTACCATCCGGTGATCACTTCCGGTTTTCACCCTGTTGATCACAGAGACATCATTAAATATGTGCCGTTTGTCTGCCAAAATGAAGTCTATCTCGTTCTTAGTGGAACCATCAGGGCTTATCCAAGTCCACTTTCGCTGTGCCCTCTTCTTGAAGAAAGAGTTCATCATAAAGAGGCCCTCCCTCTCCAAGAAGTTGGCAAGCAAGTGGCCTCGGTGGTTCCGTTGTCCAATTCCAAAGGGCCCCACCTTCCGCTCGCCGTCGTTCCGCGTGCCCAGTCTTGCGTTAAAATCCCCCATAACAACGGTGAAGTGGGTCTTTGAGGTATGCATGGCTCTATTAACGTCCTCATACATAACCTCGACCTCATCGTCTGGGTGTGTCGAAGTCGGCGCATATACCTGTATGACCTTCAGCGAATACCGTTTAGATATTCTGAGTATAAGGTACGCTACCCTTGACGACACACTGTCGACTTTTACCACGTTGTTAACGAGGGATTTGTGGACGAGGAACCCGACACCACCCTGAGACAGGTGGTCGCCCTCCCGGTGATAGAACAAGTTGCCCGATTTAAGGATTATCGTGTCCTCACCCTGTCTTCGGACTTCAGACAATCCCAAAACACTCCAGTTCAACTTGTCTATCTCTTCTTCCAGCTCCCGTATCTTCTCGTCGGTCCTCAGTGTCCTGGTGTTGTATGTTGCCAGGTGCAGAAGTCGTCGGTTGCGGTAGCCGGATCTCTGCCGGAGATTCTTAGCACCCCCTGCCCCGCCGTTACCTTGGCCGCTACAGTAGCCCGGAATAGCGGGGCTGCCGGGGACTGGGGGCCGGGGTTCTTCTGCACCTTTCATTTGGGGGTTTTTGCCGATAGTCACCGCGCTTGGCATGCGTGTTGGTGACCGCAGTAGGTGTAAGTTACACAAGGAGATGCTGCTGCCCATCTCTTGGATTTATGTCCCTTAGTCGCCTCGTACGACATCCACGGGTAGAGAGGGAGTGGTGCTATTCTAAAAGGCCGACACCACACGGCCATACGTACGTACATAATTTAGAAAAAATAGTGGTGCGTGCCTGGGTTTAACCCTCGGACCTCTCGATTGAGAGGGCAAGTTTCAAAAGTGAGTGGTAAAATTTCCGCTTTTCCGTTGTGTTATTACTCAATCCAAGCAGCGCTATATAGCCTTAAAATAAATTTCATGGCAGTTATGTTACATATAAGCGCTGAGAAAGACAATGTTGAATATTCATCACCTAATGACATATACCAGGGATGTTAGGGATGTAAAATTTCGGATCTTGGTACGGATATTGATATAAAAACGATATTATACCAGTTTCAAATGTGTTAACGGATAAACGATATTCACCGGTTTCAAATACATTTACGGGTAACCGTTATTCAGTATCGTTATTTCAGATTAACCGTTTCGGTTACAGAATTTTTAGGATATCTTATAGTAAAAACGCGTATGTGAACAGGTTATAATGAGAAATAAATAACATACGCGTAAAATATGATATATGGATGAAGGGCCCACATCCAAATCGGTAATAAATTAGTCATTCTTTATTATTATATCCTTATCATATATTTCTTTATTATCATTTGCTTTCATAATCAGTATTAGGTATACTACAAATTGCTAAATAACATGTTCCATTTAGGTCTCGCCCGTACCTTAACCGAAACTTATTACGGATACCCATAGATGTTTATTTCGGATATCCGATATCTTCGGTAACGCTTACAGAGTTCCATAACATCCCTAAAACCTTGACGACGAAAAAAATGTCTACCGAATATATTAACAAGAGTGCGTAGGCGTGTTCGCAATGAACCGTAAACAATTATACAAGGAAAATGTAAAACGATAATACGATCATATTTTCCTTTTCTTGGGAATGCCTCGGGTATTTTTTCTATCAAATATAATACAATGTTATTCAATTAAAAGGAACGAGATAAGGTTTATTTGCGGCGAATTAGATTAGAAAAAAAAACGTAATTTTGTTTAGGAAACTGAAGTAGCGAATAAGCATTTACGAGTAGCAATTTGTTATGTAATGAGTACTCACGATACTCGATTCTTTTAATTTATTTCTGCCAATATTTCGACCCAGTTACATGGATGGTGGTCACGCCCAAACTGCGGTAGCGAGGAGAAACGTTGACACGTACAAGTGGTAAATTCCACCCTACCCTATTCTACTTCTATTCTACCATACTTCTATTCTACCCTACTTCTATTTTACCCTAGGTCTAGTTTGTTTTCTTTTTTAGGTTCCGTATCACCCACACAACACTAATTGTATTCTTATGCACCACACTTTGCACTATTTGCGATTTACATAAACTAACCCGTTGCTAACTAACATAAATTGCACTCTCGTGCTAGTTGAAAACCATCTTCTCTGTTAAAGTTCCTAGGATGATTCAACTCTGTTACTTCTTTTACTAAATGTGGAATGTAATGACGCTTAGCGAGGATCACCTGAGGTTTATGCAGTTCGATCCAGTGCACCTGATGGTAAAAAAGTTACCATAGTTACATCATAGAGTGAAGTAGGTCTTTTGTTACGGTGGAAGAGTATGGATGCCGGCTCACTAACATATAAGACACACTTCGCTTACATATATTGGTCGTAAAAAATGGCGAAACATCGACTATTACTCTACGTAGGATCATTGTCCCTGTAGTCTCGAGACCAGAATTGAAAAGTGGTGTCTCCTGTCTGCCACTATAGGCACCTAAAAAGGCCGCTTCTGGGGCTAGTAGCAGCAAAATTATCCGGCCAGCGACTCTGAGAAGTACGACATTATGTGAGGCTGCATACTGTCGTTAGCACCCGAGGATTTGGAAACCGTATGCGCTCCTGGGAATTCACATACATGGACGACGTGCTCAGAGGGCTCAAGTTTCGTTTTGTTAGAGATTCCAGAGTCTTATACATGACGTCTAAACTATTACCAGACATTTAGTTTCAGTTTTGAGTTTAGTGCGCTAAAATTTCCTCTTAACCCAAGGTCTCTCCCAAGGCAATGTTGTGCCTTTTGATGGTTGCCCGTGACGAAAAAAATAGTCTGGCCGGATTGGTCCACTTCCCTTATCTTTCAGTTGTTACTTCTTATAAAATTTTCTGCTTCATAGATTTCCTAGCGACGTTTTCACCATTAAAGTAAGCGATAACAAATATCTCATACGCATATATCTTCGAAAAGATTAAATGTTTGTAAGTCTTGAAGACTAGTACAATACAGAAAAAAAATACATTTGGATCTTCACGTACTATCAGCGTAAAAAACCTAAGGAAAATAGCAAACGTCTCCCAAGCTTACAAGGGTAGGATGGGTTACATAACGGGAAATAGGTAATGAGGGCACATTGTGGACTGCTTTAGAGGAAATTACATTGCCGCGAACTTAAGTAGTACTTTCATAAACCTCTGCGAGAAATTAGATTTCTGCTACAACCTCGGAATTTCTGAGGAACTTGGTAAGTTAATCTTGACATAGCTCTTTTGTCGTGTTAGAAACACTGAAGGCATTCTGGTGACTCATTTTACAACACGGAAGTATCAAATAAGCATGCAATTCATCTGGCGGTAAGTGGCCACTGCTACCAATGGACTTAAACAAGCCCTGATGATACCGATGATGATAAATATGTCACATATATATGTTTTCTTTGTTTTGTGTCTTGTCTACCAATCCACACCTTTCCAGCCTGGTAGGCTATGGCCTAAAACTCTCTCATTCTGAAAGAAGGCTCGTGCCAAGCATTGGGACAGTAATGGGTTGACGACATATATCTAATGTTTCCAAGGGCTCAATACAGAATACGAAATTGTGAACTACTAAGCTATCAACGATATTTGGATCTTCACATGCCATCAACGCCAAAAACATAAAAAATAGCAAACGTTTCCCAAAGAGCTTACAAGGGTAGGATGGGTTACATAACGGGAAATAGGTAATGAGGGCGCATTGTGGACTGCTTTAGAGGAAATTACATTGCCGCGAACTGAAGTAGTACTTTCATAAACCACTGCGAGAAATTGGATTTCTGCTACAAGCTCGGAATTTCTGAGACTTGGTAACTTAATCTCGACGTAGCTCTTAGACTTGACTTAACATACTCGTGCTTCACTGAAAGCATTTTGGTGTCGTATTTTACAACATGGAAGTAGCAAATGAGTAGTCCATCTGATGGTAAGTGGTCACTGCCGTCCATGGACATCTGTAACTTCATATAGAACATGAGTTCTACCTGGCAAACAGATGCGTTGCTACTCCCGAAGACTGTAATGGTCGCCTCATGTTAAAGTGTACCGGCAACCACACCCTTCCATCGAAACGCAAGAAATGCTTCAGGCTAGAAATAGGTGTGGCGGTGGTATTTCCCCTGCTGAACTACACTGGTTCTACCACGACTGACGGTAAGTGGCCAGCGCTACCCATGAACTAAATCAAAATCTATTGAGAGTCGGTACATACGTTACTACCGTAGAGGAATAAGTTGGAACGTCGTAGTTAAATACATCCTCACAACATCTTTCAACCCTGAAAACGTATTAACCAACACGTAATGAACAATAATAAACTTAACATAAGTAAAGATTACATATCGGATCCTTAAATAACACACTGCTAATTAAAAATCTAAGTGCGAGACGCACTCGCGACCGGAGAGTTCCGTAACATTATTTATAAAAATCGGCAAAAAAAATCAGGTTTTTTGTGTGAGAGCCCCCTTAAACATTTATTTTATTCCCTTTTTAGTTCTTGATAACATAGCGGCAACAACAATACATCATCTATGGAAATTTCAAGTATCACGACTCATGAGGCACATCCTGGTTTCAGACAGACGAACAACGGAGTCTTCGACGACCCGCGTGGCGGAGCGGTTACCACACCGGTTTGACGCGCAATGGGTCCCGGGTTCGATTCCCGACCAGACAGGTATCTGAATGATGAGTTTAGATACATGTTCTGGGTCTGGGTGTTTGTGTATTCGTCTTGTGTGTGTCCATGGTACCCACGACACAGGAGAAAATCCTAGTGTGGGGCTATGAGTGTAGAAAGTGTATAATATATTAGTAGTAGGATCCCGGTTTTACCCCTTGAGTACGGAACCCTAGAAGTAATAGACGAAACGTATTTGCCGTTCCGTTAATAACATCTTCTCTCATCAACCCATTATTGGCTCACTGCTGGACACGGGTTTTCTCTCAGAATGAGAGAGTTTAGGCCACAGTCCACTGTGCTGGCCAAGTGCGAATCGGTGGACTTCACACACCTCCGAGAACTGTTTTTTTAAAACTCTTGGGTGTATAGGTTTCCTCACAATATTTTCCTTCAAAGGCAGTTATAATTATTTTCTAATACGCACATAAATCAGTGGTCGTTTGAACCTAGGACCTTCCGATCGAGAGAGCAAGTTTTAACCATTAGGCTATCACTGCTCTGACGTAATAACATCTTAATTAAACATATTCTTCAGCACAAATTAAACGTAAAACATCCTAATCGGCAATGTCTTCAAACTTGGTCCATTAAAAGTTTTCGCGTTAAACTTTTAGCGGTAAATAGGCTGTTGCTGTTTTGTAAGGATCAATATTATTAAATAAAAGGTTTTATACACACAGTCATCTGTTTTGTAGCATTAAGTAACCTTTTCTATGTTTTTATCTTCATTATGTTATGGAAATTAATTATCACTGCTTTTCGGTGAAGGAAAACATCGTGAGGAAACCTACACACCCGGGAGTTCTCAAAAAAAAAGTTCTCGGAGGTGTGTGAAGTCCATCAATTCGCCCTTGGCCAGCGCAGTGGACTATGGAAGACCCGTGCCCAGTAGTGGGACAATAATGGGTTATCGAGAGTCGAGAGAAGTTACATGTATAACAGTGTTAAAAAAGACCCTCAGATAGATATCCATTACGATGGCGTCTCTAGCTTTTTGGGAAAGCTCAAAAAAATTGAATTATGCTCATAATAATAATAATTGTATTGTAGCATTTGTATTGTGTTATATATCATTTAAATTTATTCAACTATTTTTTTTTAGTCTGACCTAATTTTATAATTAATTTTAATTTTAATTGACGATCCGACATTTAGTAATTATTTTGACTCTTTTCTATTTTAATGTATAACTCAATTTAATTAATCTAAATAATGGTCTATATTAGTTTGGATTTTTTATAACTACATAGTACATCTTCATGCATGATGTGATCACCTATAATTGTAGGAACAGTTAAACAGTATGATCTTAGCTTCATATTATTTTTGATTGCTAAGCTGTATCCTATGGTGGTGTTCCAATTAAATAAATAAATAACTGACCCGGCAAACTTCGTTACGTCTAAAAATCAAATATCTAAAATTACCAGTGTTCCTATAGTATATTATGCATGTATCATATCATACTTATATGTACTAATATTATATAGGCGAAAGTTTGTGAGTGTGTATGTTTGTTGCTTCTTCACATCTAAACGGCTGGAGCGAATTTCGTACTATTTGGTAGGGAGTTAGCTGACACTCTGGCTTAATATATATTTTTAGTGTAGGAATATCTTATTCCCACGGGACAATCGATACATCGATTTATTTTTACGCGGGCGAAGCTGCGGGGTTTATCTAATTATAGATAAAAACCTTCCCCTTGAATCATTCTATCTTCAAAAAAATGCATTCAAATACGTAGCGTAGTTTTAAAGATCTAAGCATACATAGGGACAGACAGCGGAAAAAGACTTTGTTTTGAACTATGTAGTGATATGTAATTATTATATATATTTTAATATTTTTGAAGACAAACAATCTTATTCTAATCTTGGTCTTAATGCTCCTCTCAACCGAATTATTCGCGGATTCCGGGTAGTCACAAAACAAGTAAATATTCTCATTTTTAATGATAGCATTTACAAGTTTAAATATATTATTAATAAATTCATATATCATAAACAATATTTGCGTATAAAATCTGTTTAATTTCAATTTTATTTAGTTTTAATTTTATTCCAGAAAAAATGTTTCTTTTTTTTTTCTTTATTACCTACTATTGTTATTGTCATTTGACTTACTTGTTACTCGCTCCTTTTTGCAAGTAGTCTTCGCCTATAAATGTAGTTGCACTTAGCTTTTCTGTATTGTATAATTGTGTTATTTTTATATTATAATTGGTGTAAACTATGGAGGTGAACAAAAATAAATAAATAAATAAAAAGGTGGTAATATCCATTTACGCATACATTTAATTATTTTTAAGGCAGACGCCTATTTTTATCATAAACATTTAAAGATTCTTCAAGAATATTTGTGCAAAGGCCAGACAACGTAACAGTTTCATACTATTTATTTCAAGCAATGACAGTTATTATTCACTCAAACCATTTGTCAGCCAATACCAATCAACGGAATTACCTGCCGAGAATTGGATTGTTATTGTGTTTGCGATACAAATTCTACAGCTAAAATAAATTCAGTGTCCCTAGTATAAATCTATTATGGCCAAATTGACTTCTTGTACCAAAATTCTTAGATAAAATAGAGCTCTTTTGATAAATCAATTCTTGAAAAACAAGATCTATTAGTCTATTTCTCTTTTTCGAACAATTTTGTCTACCCGTCTTCACTAGAAGCGCAAACTTTTCTTCGGGCTGTACATATTTCTAACCGACGACCCGCGGCCGGAGCGGTTACCATACCGGTCTGACGCGCAATGTGTCCCGGGTTCGATGTCCGACCAGGTATTTGAAAGATGAGTTTAGATTCATGTTCTGAGTCTGGGTGTTTGTGTATTCGTCTTGTGGGTGTCCATGGTACCCACGACACAGTAAACAATCCTAGTGTGGGGCTATGAGTATAGAAAGCGTATAGATACCTGTTTGGCCGAGAGTCGAATCTAGAACCAACTGCGTGTCAGACAGGTTGTCTGGCCGGGATAAATTTTGACATGCGCAGTAATGATCTTTCTTTAGAAGCCGTGCTAACTTAAAATCCAAATCAAAAGCATATCATTCCACGTTCAAAAATCTTTAGCAGATTCGTTTTTAACATAAAAATAGGAAAAAAATATTCATGTACTATTGAAGCAATAAGCAATTTGGTTGGTAGAGCAATGTCACAATGACATGAACAATTTTACGCCTCCCTCGGGATACAAATGTAATCTCCAAGATGTGTGACCTTTTCTAACAATGTTTTGCGGTGGGTTACAATGAGTTCTTAGAAGTCAAGAAATCCAGAACGAAGGATTCAAAATAAACAGTAAAAATAGTTGTAGTTGTATCTAATAAGTACCCTGAACAACACTAGGTACTTATAAAATTAAATTTGCAATACAATGACATGTAACATTGCATTAAAACTAGTGACTTTGGTAAATTAAAATGCAATAGTACACAGAAATATAGCCAAAAATTCTCAGTGAAACCGTTTGTAGCTTTCATTACATATTTTGTAATGAAATTGATATATACCAAAATTAGAAAAACAGTAAATGTTTAAGAAACGGAGATCCGTGGAAAGAGCTGCTATTGTTTTGTAACAATTTTAGTAGATGTCAGACTTTCCTTTATATATGATCGGAACACGACCTCAACTCAATTAAATGTGTGTATTACTTCTAAACATTGATAATTACAATGATTTTTGTCATATTTTTAAAGAGAAACAGATCAATAACCTTACTTTATTATCAGCTCTTGTAATAAATTATAGTTTAAGATCATTTTGTTTGCAATAATATGACTAATGGCAATGTGTTGTACACATCTTTAATTGTTAAACATACGTGTAAATTATTAGATAATCAGTTTCTCGAAAAGTTATGTATGTATTACTGTATGTGTGTCTTAAAATTAATAAATAAAAATAAAATCTTTTACTCTAGGGGACCCCTTCCTAGCAGTGGAATAATAATAGGTTCATGGCATCCTGGTGCTGTTATCGAGCCAACATCACTCTTCATAATCATAATTATACTTACTTAAGTTATGACTATCAAGATTTTAATTAACGATTATAATCTATAAGTAATTAAAAAACGAGATATTATAAATCTGATAAATGATTTGATTAATATTCACTAATTAATCTTGTATCGTGAAACAAAGTAGTTAATCGGTATAAATAGCGCTGTAATCAACAAACTAAATATTAACAAGATGTCGTGGAAAGCAGTAACTGTGTTAGTGGCGGTCCTTGGATCTAGTTTGTGCATGACAGATGTGCATAAACAATGTGTGCAGACATTCACTGAAGACTTAAGCAACGACTTCCTTCTTGGAACATGGTATCATGTCGTGAAATTCGTACTGTTTGGATCTTTGGTTCCTACGACACAGTGCCCAACGTCCATATTACAAAAGGCGAACTCGTCCGAAGTAGAAAGATATAAAAATGAATATTGGACTCAGGATATTCCATACTCTTTCGAAGACAACCCGATTGAGGACATCGGAGATATCTTCAAAGTTGGAGGCTTAGTGATTGGAAATAAGCAGGCGAAATTTCATATCTTAGACCCGAAAACATCTTTTCAAAGACCTCTGTACGATGTGAGTATATACCAACGACTTACAGATGACTTTGTTCTTTTTCACGATTGTAACTTAAGAGGTCATACCAAGTGGTTATTATCAAAGAAAAGGAATCCATCTGATGCGGAACTACAAGCGATAATCAAAACTCGACCAGACATAGTACGTATGGACCAGCGAAAATATTGCTCACTGACATAATATTCGCGGTAACGTTTGACAATATTTTGAAGTAATGAGTAAGCTGTGTTTTTAAAAAATATTTAATCAGAAAATTTAATTTTGCAATATGAAAACATGTGAATACTTTTTTGAATTCTCCGAAAAACTCAATAATAAATCATTGTTATTATTAATCAGTATTTTATTAATACGACGAAAACCGCAATTTTACTGACAAGCAATCAAAAATGGCGGTGTTTGGCGCGACTTTACGTAAACGTAAACGTACATATGAAAGGTGAAAGTTATGCAAGAGATGTTGCGCTGTAAAACGTCACTCTCAAACGTTACGGTTACACTCCATTTTACTCCCCATATTTTTTCTTAAACAGAAATGGGTCATTTTTTCATACTACAGGCTTTATATTTATCGTATCTTGAGCTTGAAAACAACCACACGATATAATTTTGATCAAAAATATTTAATTTTAATTGCAACTATGCGGCCGAATCTACTAAGCGCCGCAAATATGCAGCTCTTGGGGAGGGTTACATCTTTGTGTCCTTTGCGGTAGAGAGTTTAGGTCAATGGGGGCCGAGGCACGACGGTTCTGCAAAAAACTATCTTCGCGACTGGTTGACGCATCAGGGGACCAAGGGCTGGTGCATTTTCTGGCCAAAGAATCACTTTGGCCAAAGAGGCAACGCTGCCAGCATTCTTGGGACTCTCCCAAGAGGCAGCGATATGGACTCTTTGTTTTATTTATAATTTATTTTTATTTATTTTTATTTTTCATAAGATTTTATAAAAAAATGATTTATTTATTTTTAATATTTTATTTTGTAAATAAATAGTAGTACTGTAAATAGATTTATATAACAAAAAAAAAAACTATTATTTTGACGGACTTCAAAGAGAAAAGAGGTTACTCGATTATTTCGCGATGTCAAATCCAACCAAAGTGATTCACAGGTTATGTATGGAGCAAGTTCCCCATATCATGAAAATTTGAAAATTTCCACACCTTTTCAGAACCACTGAACAAAAGGTAAATTATAATAAATAATACTTTCGAAATTTTACCTTTAACTCCCTAATCCTTATCATACATCTAAGACCAAGAGAGTTAAGCACTTAGTAGGATTTTATGTGCCTATATTTAGTTTTTTTTATTTTTTATTTATTTAATCTCAAAGCAAGTAAGTATAGTGCGTAATTACTGATTGTTATTATATCTTAATAATATTGTAAGAGCAGTCGCTTATCTTTAAGATTGCGTTGAAGTCCCGTGGGAAGTGTAATACTTCTGCAATCACCCGACTGTTTGTTTTCTGGAAAGTGAGACAGTCATGTAATAGTTATTTCTTTGGTATAAAGGACGTATTGTATTTTTTCATAATTTGTTTACTTTATGATTTTAGACTACCATTATCGCGGAATTGATACATTATAATACTTAACGGGTACTCACGATATGCAGTTTGGCCGTGACCACGATCCATGCAACTGGGTCGAAATATCGGCAAAAAGAATTCTATAAGAATTCATAAACCGCATATCGTGAGTACCCGTTAAGTATTATAATGCTTACCTTCTTTTCTAAACATTGTTCTGTTTTTTAGTAACTAACAAATTAGAACCATCAAGGTGTCTTATCATTTTACGCAAAATATTTTGGTCAATTAGCAAAACCATTAGTGCCTTGCCGGATCTACTCAGTTGAAATCGTGTTCAGATCCGGCGATAGTGTAAGATAATGTACAACACTTGATCTGAAAATTTTGTAATACTTCTGATGACATATTTTAAATAAGAACATTCCATTTTTAATCCACAATGATGCTCTTAGACTCTGATCATCAAATTCAAGCAGAACTATTGATACTATTTCCATGTCCAAGAGCCTAATGGTTGAAACTTGTCCACTCGATCGGGAGATCCGAGGTTCAACGTGAGAAAACCTACACACTCAAGAGAGAAAAAAAAAGTTCTTGGAGGTGTGTGAAGTCCACCAATTCGCACTTGGTCAGCGCGGTGGACTATGGCCTCTCATATTGAGAGAAGACCCGTGCCCAGCAGTGGGACAATACTGGGATGACGAGGATTCCCATGTTTTGAAAAATATCCCATTCAAAGCAAAATAATAAAATAATTAGGTTCTAGGGTATTCCTGCGGCTCCTTCTACAACAATAAGTACATTATGATTGTGTTAATCTAGGTCACAAACAATATATGTAAAAAAAACGTGCGGCACTCAGGAGCTGCCGCGGTATAAAGCTATTGCATAGCATTTTTATCAAGTTATGCAATGCAGTATTTTGTTTTCTTTGATATCAATTCCATTTTTTTCTTCGATACTATATACTTTCTCATTAGCTGCTTACATATTCGTCCGTTTTCCGAGCAGCTCGTCTCTATCCGTGCGAGCTTCGCACTGTCGTACCATATATGTTACGCATACAAGTTACGCGAACGATCGGCCGCGCTACATAAGCGGAGTGGGTGATGTTAGGTTTTTTCGTTACGGAATTTCTTGATTCGGTCGCCTCGCCCAAAGCCCGCGATAAAAGCTATGCAATAGCTTAAAAATCTGCAAAATCCTACCGTGTCTGCGTGCATGCATCCTCACAAAATTTTGCATTTATTATATTAATAAGATAAGTTAAATGAAATTTGGAGAACGTTTTGGAAAACATTTCCAAATAAGATTCCAGTAAGATCAACATGGCGTATCAAGTTTATGTATCGTATAAATATTGGCCCTGGAGTATATTTTTAGACATCTCCAGAGCATTTTAGGCAAAAAACGTTTTTCATCTCTCCCATCTATCAAGCGATCGATATAACCCGACAGCTTGGTATTATGTTTCGGAGAATGTGTCATATAAGTTATAAATATACAGCTACACAAAAGTGTAGAATGTAAGGAACTAATACTTTCAATAAATTTCAATGTACTGTAAGGGTATTGAGACGCGATTTTCAAGGATAAGTACTTTATTCAGCTTTATCTTGAGTTTAATGTAGTGTATTGTAAAATTTTCGAACGGGTAGCGTTGAAGTCCCAGGAAATGATCCTGAGAATTGAGATACTTGATAGGACACTTTAACCCTTAATCTAAGACTAAGACTAACGGGTATTGACCTGAACGTATTCAAATGTGCTATTTGTTCCTTCACTCGTAAAACGACCCTTTTAACATACAATTATTCACTGTGCAATAAATCTCTGAATAGGATTGAGTCAGTTATAGATCTAGGAATAACTTTTGATTCCAAATTATTATTCAACACACATATTGACGAGGTCATTAAGAAAGCTAATAAAGCGCTAGGTTTTATTTTAAGAATTTCGACAAATTTTAAAAACAAAAATTTTTAAAATTCTTTACTGTGCTTTGTTTGTAGCCACCTGGATTACGCTTACCAAATTTTGAACACCAATTATGATATATATATATCGAAAGATTAGAGCGCACTCGGACGGAACATATATGTCTGATTATCTTAAAAAATCTGCCATTGCACATAAGAAGAAATATCGCAGACATATCATTTCTTTCTAAAATTGCAAAAGCTGTCGTTGATTGCCCGGAATTGTTAAGTAGAATTAATCTTTGTACATTCACTAAACCGTCGAAAACGCAACTTATTTTTTGTACCCTTAGTCAACAGCAAATACCGACAGAACTCCTTCCTCGTACGCTCGTGTAGATCTGATAACATAGTTTCTCAAAAAATAGACATTGATTTATACCAAACTTCAGACTCTAAACTTAAACGTATGCTATCGGATGATTTCTTTAACTACTTATCTTTCTATTGTTCTATGTGTACCGTTTTGCTACCTAATATTGTTACTGTATTAACTATCGACTCACTGCACTCAACTGACTGTCTTTTTTAATTTTATACACATATCATGTTTCTATATGTGGAAACTTTTAAAATGGCCTTCATGTATTACTTCCTATGTCTATCATTGTTCTTAAGTTTAGCTGTAAATTTTCAGAAAATAAATAAATAAAATAAAATCTGAAATTCATTACAATTGCATTGCTATATCTCAGAGTCTTCAGGTACTAATATGCCTGTCTGCCAAGAAAGTAAGCCGGCACCTAAGCTTTTCCGCTACCACTCCAGAACTACTTCACGCTAAATATAAGTGCGGTGGTATCTCCATGGTCTGTTCTATCACCTAGCTAATCATATAAACATAATACTAATAAGTGTAAATAATAATACTTTTACAACTAAACTTATCCAACAAGATCAATCAATTAGTAATATTTCCATTATCAGATATCAAATATTATCAATCATAATCAGAAAATAAACTATATACTTACTAGCTCTTACCCGCGGCTTCGCCTGCACGGTCAAAAGGAATTAACATTAGTATTGATAGCGTGATTCAGAACTTGCTAGTAAATTTTACTAACGCTATCTATTAACAACGTCTGGAACTACTAAATATGTATTAACTAACAAAATATAGATATTCCCATGGGAATGAGAGAGCGCGATAAAAAGTAGCCTACGTCACTCTCCGCCCTCCTATCTTCCAGCATATAAACCATATCGTATAATAGCTATGTGGCGTCGTGAAAGAGGAACAAACAAACACACTTTTACATTTATAATATTAGTATGGAAGTATAGATTACAATATTAATTATCGCTCTTAATTTGCCTTACGCCTTATTTATTAAAAAACAAAATGAATAAAAAGTATTACCTTTCATTTAGAGTCAACTTTCCAATTGGCTTTTCCAATAAGAGTCGTTTACAGTGAGATCAAATATACGAGTAATATATTCCGTAGCATCTAATTTCCAAAAAGAATATTATTGCGACGTATTTGTTTAGTTTGCGCTTTTAAACGTATAAGAAGTTTATTTTGAGATATCGCTCATCCTCTGAAAAACTGTCATAACACAAAAAACAAGTTTTGAGATAATCGCGTTTTTGTTATTTTGTTCCTCAATGAACGCTAATGCTCACTTACAGACATTTACGCCATCTTTTGCGCCAACTACTCACACTAAAATTGTGGCGGTGAACAAAACAATGATTTCTTGTGTTATGACAGTTTTTTAGAGGATGAGAGATATTTTAAGACTATAAGCATTATGTTTGCTTATTGGATATTAAACAGATGCAAAATGATAGTTCCTTAATGTCAAAATTAAAAGACGTTAATTCTTATACGCTTAAAAGATAGACTCAATTAACTCTTTTACGGTATAAAGTTTTTTTTTTTTAAAAAAGGGGGGTGTTATAAAAACATTGTTGCACGAGATTACTAGTGCTAGTAGAAACTAAGACTCTTCCTTTGCTCACAAAATTTGTACACAATAATATAATGTATACATACGCTTAGACGCTTTGTACACTCATAACCCCACACTAGGATTTCTTCCTGTGTCGTGGGTACCATGGACACACACAAGACAAAAACACAAACACCCAGACCCAGAACATGAATCTAAACTCATCATTGACATGCCTGTCTGGCCGGGAATAGAACCCGGAACCCATTGCGCGTCAGACCGGTATGGTAACTCCACCACGTGGGTCGTCATAGAAATAAGTTCGAATTTTGGATATATATATTTTGTCTAGTGTGTAATTTTTAATATAAACCGAGTTAATAATGGAATGATGACGTATGATAGAACGAAATGTGGTATGATTACGCGCAATGAAAATTGGATCATTGGCCAATATTCATAATTATTCGACTTATCTAAATGATTCAGTCATACTGAAACCGCAGCGCACATTCAATTAACGTGTTCCGTTAACCGTGTATATTTTAGACTGTTCTTACGCGACGGACGCAGCCGTCTCTATATACATACATATACAGATGATCTCATTTTATTTGCTGACATGAACATTGCAATATTACATGTCCCTACAGTGACAATTTTGATTAAAAATAATTCATTAGTTCTTAATCAATCGATTTTTTTAAAATTATTTAACAATAATACTTATATTAGACTAGCTTTTACCCGCGGCTTCGCCCACACGGTCAAAGGGATTTAACATTAGCATTTGATAGCGCGATTAGGACTTGCAAATGACTTTTACTAACGCCATCTATTATCAACGTCTTGAACTAATAAATATGTTTCAACTAATAAAAGATCGTTATTCTGCTGGGAATGAAATAGCGCGGTAAAAAGAAGTCTACGTCACTCACCGCCCTCCTACTTTCCAGCATATAAACCATATCATATAATAGCTATGTGGCGACGTGAAAGAGGAACAAACAAACACATTTTCACATTTATAATATTAGTATGGATTCCTAAGCAGATAATTCAACGCAAGCTAATACAACATAAACCTCAACTGTCACAAATCATTTACCAGATTAACTTCACAAAAAACAGCAAAAGGCCAACAAAACGGTATAATCCCGGATTTTGTTGCCGAAAACTGCGGAATCACCCCAAAAACCGTTCGATCTCATTGTCCGCGAATCGTTGTTAATAACTCATTGTTAAAACTCATTGTAACTCGTCGCGTGTCGACAGATTATCCGATAATGAGATACTTATCCGTAATTCGATGGAATTTGTCAATCATTACGTAATAAGCAAATTATTATTTCTGACAATGAATCGACGTATTAATCTATGAGATTAAACTTATTTCTGTATGAAAGTAGGAAAGGACATATTAACTTATTAACATTACAAACGCGATAGTTTATGGAGATGAATCTGTGTTACTCTTTTCATGAAAATTCTAATATACATAAAATAAATGCTTTACGCTAGAAATAAGTGTGGCGGAGGTACCGCCCCGGTTGAACTAAAACTGGTTCTACCACATTCGAAGGTATATCTGATAGAACCGGTGTTTCCCTTGCATGGTGCCCTTTAGGCCCTTTCCAGGGCCAAGGTCCCTTATACTTATAGATCGCCTTAATAGGCTCAACAACTTGAAGCTAAACTTACCTTAATTACGTCCCTGTAGTTCCTGGATCAGAATAGGGCTACGGTACCCTTGCCTGTCTTTAGAGGCGACTAAAAGAGGCTTTCTGGGTTGCGGGCGGCTAGAGTGAGAGCTTGAACCGTCCAGCCAGGGGATCTCGGGAAGGACAGCGGTAAACGTGGTCGCATACTGTCCTGAAGACAGACCGAGCGGTGGGCCCAGCCACTTACCTGGGAGAAGCCCGATGGGGCAACGCGCTTATATGGATAAAAAAATACCTTAATTAATCTTAAGATTGTAAATAAGTCCTCAAGAGTAGCCACGCGTCTAGTCAATCTTAGATAAAATTATAATCTTACTCGTATCTGGCAATAGCCAATTGCCATTACGACTGTACGCCCGTTTGCTACTTCTTGTTATAAAAAATTAACGACAAGGTTTTCCTGCTGTTTCGACTTTCACTATTAAACAAACAAGTAAAGAAAAGATACAAAAAGATATAGTAAAGCATTCAGACAAGGTCAATAATCTACTAAACCTTAGACTGCCAGTGACTGAGATTGGTTAAATAAGAACTTAATCAGATGTGCTCTAAACTTTATTTCTGTTCGCAATCCGAACCGAATGTGTATGTATATTTATATAGTATACAGTAGTGATGTAACGAATATTCGCAATTGCATTCGCATTCGCGAATATTCGCATAGGTACGAATAGGTACGAATGTTTTGCGGATATTAAATGGCAATCCTTCACAAAAAACGGTCGTCAAATATATCCAAATGGAAAGCGAACTGCAGTTTGAACACTCATAGCCCCACACTAGAATTTTCTCCTGTGTCGTGGGTGCGTTGAACACACACAATGACGAATACACAAACACCCAAACGAAGAACAAGAATCTAAACTCATCACTCAGATACCTGCCTAGTCGGGAATCGAACCCATTACAGACCGGTATGGTAGCCGCACCGCGGGTCGTAAACTCGCGAATGCGCAAATAATGACAATCGTTACATCACTAGTATACAGATTTATCGATCGTAAAGTGACTGTTACGAGTTTCTGATACAAGCAAGTCTACTCTGTTGTATAAAGATTTTATTTTTATAACCAACTCTAATTCAATCAGTAAATTACGTTCAGAAGAGATTCTTTAGGAGTCTTTACAGAGAATCCCAAAATATCCTAATCGAAGCTTCAGGATTGGATTGGCATTACGACAAGTATATTGCTAATATAATAAAGTAAGAGGAGTATTGATAGTGACGGATAGTGGTAGCATAATGGTTGGAACTTGCCCTCTCGATCGGGAGGTCTGAGGTTCAAACCCAGGCACGCACCACTCGTTTTTCTGAAGCTATGTGCGTATTAGAAATTAATTATCACTGCTTTTCGGTGCAGGAAATGATAGTGAACAAACCTGCACACCCCAGAATTCTTTAAAAAAAAGTTCTATATAACTTTCTCATTCTTGAGAGAAGACCCGTGCCCAGCAATGGGACAATAATGGGTTGGCGATAGGAAGAGTATTTAATTATTTTCTTTTTCAATATGGAAGTAGCAAGCTGATACATATTTCTGTATGAGGCCACCATCTTAGTCTTCGGGAGTAGCAACGCATCAAATTTAAATTCAAATTCAAATTCACTTTATTTGCCAGAACATAGTGTAGTACATAGGTCTTAAATTTAGCATTATATTTTCATATGTTCTACCTAATAAGGTGTGCAAATTACAACTATATTAAATATTTGTTAAAAGAATTACAATAACAATGTCACATAAATATACATAATTACATCAATAAATGTCAATGTCAAATAGTATAAGTACTTCATTATTTCTATTATTCTTTGTCAATATTCAAAATTAAAATAAAAGGAAACTTAGTCAAATTCACTATTAAAATAATCACTTAGGCTATAGATACATCTGTGATTGACTTTAGATACCACCTATTTTCTATATAAACATGTTGTTCACAATGTGAATGTTGTTTACAAATGTCCATGGGCAGCAGTGATCAGGTGGATTGCATGCAGAAGCAAACGTGCAGTCCAATCTATGGTAAGTGACCACTGCCACCCAAGAAATTCGTAATTAACCACAAATAAAGAAGCTTTATGTAAGGTTTGCCACAAATATTTGGCACGTGCTATGAAAAATACCAAATCTAAAAAATGCTTAACTGCAAAATAGTAATCTTATGAAATAATTCAAATGGAGAACTACACTATAACTATTTCCATATTATAAAAAAAAGAACTGGCCGGAGATCGAAGCCGAGTCTCTCTATATCACACAGGTAGTGCAACCTCTGTGCTAAGCAGGTGATCAATTGTCCAAATTAAACAACGAAAATGGCAATATAAATAAAAAATACACGTAAACGCAAACATTTAACATTTTTAACCTTTTTCGATTCCGTAAAAAACGGCAAATCTTAACTCAAACGTCTATTGTTATCCTCTGGAGCTAATTGTGAACATAGTATTGTACAATTATGTTTTTACGTTTGAATAAGATACCAATCTCGGAAAGGTTAAGTGTTAGGCTTTCTTTCTGACAAGATTTAAAAAAATGTCCAAGCATTTTATCTTTTTTGTACCGTTTATGTGTGTTACTATTTGTTATAAAATAAAAATATAATTAGTTTATTTTGGTAGTGTTAGTTTATTAGTTTTTCAAATTTAAACTTAAAATTTGATTTGATGGAGTTAAAGTCCAACCTGAATATTAATTATCTAGCATTACGTGTAGTAGTGGTACCCTTAATGAAAACGGAAAGTGGCTCGTCGTCGTCAACTCATTATTATTTTCTGCTGGGCACGGGTCTTCTTTCAGAATGAGAGAGTTATAGGTCATAGTCCACCGTACTGGCCAAGTGCGAATTAGTAGACTTCACACACCTTTGAGAACTTTGTTTTTTTTAAGAACTTTCGGAAGTGTCGGTTTCGTCAAAACGTTTTTTTTTTACCGTAAAGCAAAAATAAATAATTTCTAATACGTACATAACTTTTAGAAAAATCAGTGGTGCGTGCTTGGGATTTGAACCTTGGACCTACCGATTGGAAAATGGGAAGTTTCAACTATTAACTATTATTACTATTATCAACTACTATTTACACTGCTCAACGGGTTCTATGACCTTTAATTTATTCTTACCAGTTTTGATAGAATTAGAGCTCAGAGTACGAAATCATTTCCTATTCTGGAGTTCTGGTTCGTATACCAGGCACGTACTTGTAATTTGTACGAAGCTGCGTACGTAATTACAAATGAGGTATAATTTGCGTTAACTGTGAAGGAAATATGTAATACTGGTAAAAGTTACACATCTCATCCATCTCTACAAGGATTACTTTCTAGCTATATGCGCAAATTGTCCCTGTAGTTCTGGGATCAGAATAGGGCTACGGCATCCCCTGCCTGTCGTAAGAGGCCACTAAAAGGGGCTTCCGGGGTTGCAGGCGGCTAGAGTGGGAGCCCGAACCGTTCGGTCAGGCGATCTCGGGAAGGACGGCGGTATATGTGGTCGCATACCGTCGTAAAGACTAGACGGAGCGGTGGGCCCAGCCGCCCATCTGGGAGGAGCCCGATGGGGCAACGCGCTCAGAGGATTCCGGTTGCGGTCGTTCCGAGTTCCCGGAGTCCTCTTTATAGTGCCGAGGACGTGCCACCGGGGGGGTTTTAGTGCGGTAAAATTCCCACATAACTCTGCGTCGCTCCCACGGCGTCGGGTACCTTTTGAAGGTTTCCCCATCGAAAGCAAAAAAAAATATGCGCAAATTACTAAACAAACTTGTCGTGTCTAAAGATGAAAAACTGTGTTAGACTAGACGTAGGGTAGATGTCAATTGTTTCTCAACGGTTTCTAGCCTTTATCATAGTTTAGCTTTTACTTAACCAAAAGAAAACGAAAAAAAGCGTGTCAGTGTGTCTTTTAATGGGTACTTACTCAACCCGTTAAATATTAAAATGTATAGATTCCGCCATTATGTTAGTTTGAAATCAAATAATATTGATTTAAGACAATATCGTATATATTTTACTATTCAAACTGCTTCTATAAAAATGATAGTTAAATTACTTACTTGCCATCACAAATTATTTCTGACAATCTTGCCTGGACTATTTCGGATGAACTCCAAAAAAATAAAGTCAAAATAACACAAATTTAACGAAATCTTATCATTTTTTCCACAGATACTTAGTTTAAATACGTTGGTAAGGACAAATTACTTTATTAAATCTTGGCTTAACATTTCGAAAATAAAATATTTTGTTTAATTCTTGACAAACATTAATAAAATATTATTTCGTTATGAACAAAATCTATTTCCACAAAATGGCGCTTAATCAAATGATATTATTTTAATACAACTCAAGAATGACTGGGGGCTAGCCTTTAAATATTAACACGACCGTCCCAGACAAAACAATAAGTAAACACTAAGGTGTTTCATATTTGTCCTCAGGGTTAGCAGCGCATTTGTGGCCAATCTTAGATCATATCTAGAGCTTTGACCTGGATTTGATTATACATGTCCATGGGCGGCAGTAGCTACTTAACAACAGGTGGACTGCATGCTCGTTTAAAACTTCCAATTACATAAAAACGTATAAAAGAAATAATAGTATTTTTATATAATTTGAACTGTTCATAGGATGGTTATAAATCTTTTCCGTCCACGACTTATTGATATAAAAGTGTAACAACAATAGCATAAGCGATGCCAAAGGGCATCCTTTATCGTGCAAAAAATTGCAACGTGCAAACATCCGCCCATATGTATAATAGTGTAATACCAGCAATTTATAATTTTGTTTAATTTTCTCACAGATCGGTCGGGTTTAAATTTATTAACTCGGTTTAAAGTGTGGCCATGAAAGGAGCGATATGCCGGTTTACAACTTGTGAAATGTTCACAACATGTAAAAACAAGATCGTAGCATATAAATAGAAAGAAAAAGTACAACCGCGGAGTTTCTTGCTGGATTGTCTCAACAACGTTGAGGTTATCCTATGTTTGTGTAAGAAAAAAATTTAACTGATAAATCATAAGCAGGCCTATGCAATATAGAATAAACACGAGACATGACACTAATGTAGATTATTGAAGTTAAAACGCCCTGTACTCATAGCCCCATATCGACACTTTCTTGTAACATTACCAGATTTAAAAGTTGAAAATTATATTAGTATTTGAAAAATACTAATATAATTTTCAACTTTTCAATATCTTTTCAACCCAGGACACACCATCATATCATTCATTTCAAATCATTTCAGCCTTAACTTATCATTAAGATATTTAGTTATTTAGATAATTATCTCTGAATGAGTATTGAACCCGGAATCCAATGCGTGTCAGACCTGCGTGATTACCGGGCCACGGGTCATCAGGTCACGAGTTGACGTGTCGTATTAAATTATTAATGAAACTACCATAATATAAAAAATATTCTCGTTTTATTACCATAGCAAAATATACGGTTAAAACCTAAGCAATAAGGTTTAGGCTTTATTGTACCTACAGACTTTTATAATTACGAGGTAACTTTTGAATTTTGATTTTAAGCCAAGCTATGTAAAACAGTATTTTTCACTTATAGCCTTACTATATTTAATAAATACATTTAAAAAGTAAAATCTAGTACTCAAAAGACATTTCCATAACATACCCAAAAGGGTCGAATATAACACACCTTATGAAACCATCTTAATACCTGTAAGACCTATGTTCACAAATAAAGAGATTTCATTTGATTTTATTTGATTTCCATACTCTATATTCGCTATTTTAATGGCCCTACGCTCTTATTATGACGTTCATATGTTAAGCTCCACATTTCAATACTGGTGTTTATTTAGCGATATAATATCCCTTGAATTATGACGAGGGTCTTATAAACTGTTAATACATTGAAATATTGCTGTATAAATAACCTTTTAGTGGTACTCTAACACTGTCTACGTGAATGTTAATCCTAGATTTGATATTAATAAAAGCATTTATGTTAGACTCTGATACGCCAGGTTTGCTTAAAAGCTTACATAAGCCTATATAAATCTTTACTACGCTGTGTATCTTTTTTTGCGATTGAAATCAAAATAGCATGGAGTCCACCTGATGGTTAGTGGTTTCTGCCGCGGTCGAACTACATTGGTTATTAAATTTCATTGAACTGCATTGGTTATTAAATTTAATTAATTGGATTTGTTTAATTACGGGTCATCTCAGGTTATAACTAAACTCTCGTAGTGAAAAAGCACAGCAATTAAATGTAAGCCAAAATCAGTAACAAAAGAAAGCGAGCTTTATCTTAAAGTTTTATAGAAAATGGCTTTGCCAAACTTAAGCTCGAATCTATACAAATAAATGAAATTATATTTATGTATTGCTAAAAAATGGTGGTAGAACCAGTGTAGTTCGACCGGGGAGGTACCACCGCCGCACCTATTTCTAGCGTGAAGCATTTCTTCCGTTTGGTTGTAAGGGTGTGGTTGCCGGTACACTTTAATTTGAGGCGACCATCATAGTGCTTGGGAGTAGCAACGTATCTGTGATTGACTTTAGATAGAACCCATGATCTGTATGGAGTTGATTACAGATGTCCATGGGCGGTACCACTTACCATCAGGTGGACGGCATGCTCGTTTGCTACTATAGTCAAATAGAAAAAAAAGCTTTGAATAATTACTGTGCATCATTACGGTATTTGTAACGAACATGTTCTTTGTTCGTTTGTTACTGCATCAGAAAAAAAAAATATTATCTCCAGTCTACGAGTATTTGGAAATAGCGCTTTAATGTATTTTACTTGCATATTTTATCTATTACTTTTAGATCGAGAATACACTATTTTTTATTAAGCGTCCCAAATATTTTTTATGATAGAATGAGCTTTTATATATTATTTTGATTGGTAGCTTAACTTGTTTATCGGTTCGAAGAGTACCTTCAAACCTTCAAAAGGTACCCGACGCCGTGAGAGCGACGCAGGGTTATGTGGGATTTTTACCGCACTAAAACCGCCCGGTGGCCGTCCTTGGCGCTAAAAAGAGGACTCTGGGATCTTCAAAGGACTGCAGCCGGAATCCTCTGAGTGCGTTGCTCCATCGGGCTCCTCTCATATGAGCGGCTGGGCCCACCGCTCCGCCTAGTCTTTACGACGATATGCAACCACACATACCACCCTCCTTCCCGGGATCGCCTGGCTGGACGGTTCAAACTCCCACTCTAGCCGCTCGCTACCCCGGAAGCCCCTTTTAATCGCCTCTTACAACAGGCAGGAGGATACCGTAGTCCTATTCTAATCCCAGAACTACAGGGACGAAGATTTTATATATCTACTATCGAAATATACTTCACATCACTCTATAAATGACAGAATTAAATGATGTACCAGAGCACGTGTACAATCAACCACACAAGTGCAGTGCACTATGCTACTTAATTGCGGTTTACCACTAATGAAACGTGTTCGTGACTGTACTTAGATGTTCTACCAGGAACAGTTAAAATACAAGCTAAAATTATTTTTAAGAAATTGAAACGCTACCTGAGTTTACGTTAACAGAAGTGTTGTGAGATCCATGTAATAAATACCAAGTATGTTATTAATTTATTCAGTCCCTACATAAGATACCTTCTATCTTAAGTTTGCACGTAATTATCTAACCTAACAACATCTTCTAGTGACCATATCAATATTACAAATCTTTAACGGTTTAAATAAAAAGATTGACTTGGCAATGGCGAAATGGATCTTAGAACATTTTTAGGTAGAAGAGCTGAGTTGCGAGACTTTGTTTTTGACAAGTATTCTTTTTTATGAGATATCAGTTTAATAGAAGATAAAACATTATTTACTCGCTCTGAATGAGACATGCCCTGAACGATGATTAATTTGTGGCTTATCTCGGCTCCGCAGATGTTATTAAGTGTTTAGTTTGGGACGGGATGCTGGGACACTCGCAGATAGCGCTTCGCAAGATGACGTGCGGTTAGTTAAGATATTACAACGTCAGAAATTGAAGGTGATAATACAAAAATTAATAAAGTCTTATTTTTGAAATTAGTTTTTTTTAATATTTTTATTAAACGATCGATTGTTCAATTTAATATCGTTCGTACCGATTATATTCAAAAATAGTTGACTCCTATAATACTCCTGTTATAAATACAATTTTAGTGTATATAAGCCGGACATACTAAGTTATGTCCGGCTTATATACGGCTTCGCCCGCTTTGGTTACGTTTACCACGGTAATGAGTAACTCAGGTATTAAATCGATTCATAAATTTTGAGGACCTTCTTGATCTGGTGCTCTCATCACCCTTTCTCCATCGCTCCACGCACCGAAGGATAAGGTTCCATCCTTACCAATTGGACTCGGCGGTCCTCCAAGGTCCGGTTTGCGCGCTCTTTCCTGCCGCGAACGTAGAAGATGTGGAATGAGCTTCCTTAATCCTGAAGCGTTAAGACATGGGGCTCTTCCAGAAAGGTGTAGGAAGACCTCTCATTTAAAGCCGTTGCAAATGTCCATAGGCGACGGTGACCACTTTTCATGAGGTGGCTGTCTCCCTTATCGTTATGTACAACTGAAAAAAAATATATCTGTGTGCCAAACTTTAATGAAATAATTTGTATTTTTGGCTGACGGTACAATCCATTACGGCTGGGCACGGGTCTTCTCTCAGAATGAGAGAGTTTTAGGCCATAGTCCACCGCGCTGGCGGATTGGTGGACTTTACACACCTCCAAGAACATAAAAAAAACTTTCGCGTGGGTAGGTTTCCTCACGATGTTTTCGTTCACCGAAGAGCTGTGATAATTAATATCTAATACGCACATAAATCAGTGGTGCCCGGGTTTGAACCTCAGACCTCCCGATTGAGAGGGCAAGTTACAATTAGGCTTTCACTGCTCTATATTAATTATTAATATTATTTATTATTAATATTTTACAGTATTAAAATATTTATTAATAAGGCAATTGTAATAAAAAAATCTCCCCGTAATTTTCTTATATCACTAAGTAAAAGCATCACATCAATGTCAGTAGATAAACATTTTATAAAAAGCTTTTTCAGCAAAGCTTTACGACCATCGCGACCTCTGGTGGCATTTGTATTTAATTTTCCCGTTATTCCAATCCATTAACTACGGCTGATCCCATTGCGCTAAAGGGCTTATCACTAATCTTAGAACCTTTTCTCTGTTCTCTGAAATAAAACACTTAACACACATAAATATATCTGAACATGCTGTTCAGGCTTTTGCTTTTAGTAAATATTGTGTGTTGGAAAGATATTTTTATTACCATTCACCAATTTATTAGGTCTTATATAAACTTAATAAATTATTAATTTAACATTTTCAAACCGTCAAATGTTTTTTTTTTTAACTACTTGAAGTAGCAAACTAGGATGCAGTCCACTTGAGCAAACTAAGTGGCACTGACCGCTTCATAAGCGGTCACTGCCACCCATGGACATCTGTAAACAACTTTATATAGAACATGGGTTCTATCTGAAGACAATCACAGATGCGTTGCTACCCCCGAGGACTAAGGTGGTCGCCTCATATAGAAATGTGCTGGCCACCACACCCAACGAAACGCAAGAACTGTTTTACGCTAGAAATAGGTGCGGCGGTGGTACTTCCCCGGTCGAACTACACTGTTCTACCCTTAATGTCTGAGTACTAATAGGTGATAAAATATAGCACAAAAGTTTTATAACATCCTATTTATATAAAAAAACATGCGTGCGTACAAAGTACACATGTCAGAAGTGAAACTTCTTTGGCGAACTAATTTATAAATCTTGTTTATATTTATACAAATCTAAAACTTTAAATTTCCAAGATTAAGAGGAAGGGAAAAAGGCGTGATACGACGTTCACTCTGTCTCACTTTTTCTCTCAATCTTTCTCACTCGCTTGCTCCCTACTCTCACTCCACGGCTAGTTGCTCATGCTACGTTCGCCCTGTCTTACTCTCTCTCAATCGGTCTCGATCACTCTCTCTCGCTTTTCCGACACTTGCGTTGCATACCGGCGTGACGTTTCATCTGTAAAAATTTTACCCTCATGCGCCTAAAGAAGTTTCACTTCAAAAAATTGAAAGTTTGTAAGGATTTATGTGTATTTGTTTTGATTTGATTTACTGAAATTTGACACACACATACATAATTTGTAACCCTTTTTTCTTTCGAGGGGGAAACCTCCAAAGGCATCCGACGCCGTGGGAGCAACGAAGGGTTATGTGGAACTTTTACCGCACTAAAACCTCTCCGGTGGCGGTTCTCGACGCTACAAAGAGAACTCCGATAACTCCGAAAATACGCAACCAGTGTCCTCTGAACGCGTTGCCCCATCGGGCTCCTTCCAAGTGAACGACTGAGCCCACGACTCCGTCGGGTCTTTACGACGGTATGCGACCAAACATGCCGCCATCTTTTCTGGGAACACCTGAGCAAACGGTTCGAGCTCCCACTCTAGCCGCCCGCAAGCCCGGAAGCCTCTTTTAGTCACCTCTTATGACAGGCAGGGGATACCGTAGCCCTATTCTGTTCCCGGAACTACAGGTACAGCATAGTTTGTAACACAGATTAACAATTAGAATACTAATTAGCGTTGTATGCGAGCGGTCGGAATAACCTACTATAGTTTAAAAGCTTTACAACATCTGTGATAAACTTAAATATTCTACAAACTCAGACCTAAATGGATGCGGGGTTTGTACTAAGAAACATGTTCTTAACATATTTTATTCTCGTTAACTTACACTTAATAATGTTGTCTTCATGATTTAAATGAGTTGTACTTAAGTAAGTTACATTACAGTGATAGCCTTGGTTGGATGGTTGAAACTTGCCCTCTCAATCAGGTAGTCCGAGGTTCAAACCGAGGCACGCACCACTGATTTATGTGTGTATTAAAAATAATTATCACTATTTTTCGGTGAAGGAAAACATCGTGAGGAAAAATAACACACCCGAGAGTTCTTTTAAAAAAAAAAGGCTCTCGGAGGTATGTGAAGTCCACCAATTCGCACTTGGCCAGCGCGGTGGACTATGGCCTAAAACTCTCTCATTTCAAGAGAAGACCCGTGCCCAGCAGTGGAACAATAATGGCTTGTACACCACTTATTAATATTATAAAAGTGAGTTTGTGAGGACGTATGTGTATTTTGACTGACTGACTGACAATAATAAGTTGACGATATGTATACTCTTGAAGAAGACCAATATACAGTGCTACCGATACATTATTTTCCAATGGATCGATAAATAATAAGAAGAGTTCCCTTACCTTTCACATTATTATGCAATCAATCTCATATTATTAACCCACCAATGGATAAAAGAATCCTTAATCATTGTTACATTATTAATTTCTTTGTTTCCCAATGAATGGAACAAGAATCATGAATATGCAGTACGAATACTGAATGATTTAGAATGTAGGTAGATCTGATATTGAAAAGGTCTTGATTTATTCACCTTGTGCCTCCGAGACCTTTATCAAGAAACTGAATGTAATCTTGAATAGGTTACATGCGCAGAATATGTAGGTAAACATTTTTTTATCTGACTGAAGTAGCAAACGTGCAGTCCACCTGATGGTAAGCGGTCACTGATGCCCGTGGACGTCTGTAATCTAATCCTGACAGAACATGGGTTCCATCTGAAGTCAATCACAGATGCGTTGATACTCCCGAAGACTATGATGGTCGCCTCGTGTGAAAGTTTGCCGGCAACCACAACCTTCCATCGAAATGCAAGAAATGCTTCACGCAATGGAAATGCTATGGTAACATACAACGATTTTGAAAATGGCACGACCCGTGACTCGAAGAGCACACCGTATCACCTACTTCTCACTAATAGCAGTATGGTTACGACTTAGTTCTAAGGAGTAGCAAAGAATCTGCGGCCAATTCAAGTAGGAATAATTTGTTTTTGGGGTTGACTGTATCACCTACTGAGCACCACTGAGCACACCGTATCACCTACTTCTCACTAATAGCAGTATGGTTACGACTTAGTTCTAAGGAGTAGCAAAGAATCTGCGGCCAATTCAAGTAGGAATAATTTGTTTTTGGGGTTGACTGTATCACCTACTGAGAACCACTGAGCACACCGTATCACCTACTTCTCACTAATAGCAGTATGGTTACGTCTTAGTTCTAAGGAGTAGCAAAGAATCTGCGGCCAATTCAAGTAGGAATAATTTGTTTTTGGGGTTGACTGTAGTTCACAGTGGTAGTTGACGCTTATAATCAGGTAGATCGTTCTCGTTTGCTAATTAAATGTTGTAATTAAGGTTTTATATGCTCATTTTATATTGTTATTACTACTTAAATGAAGTTAAATGTAAATAGCGTTGGTTGAATCGAATAATAACACGACACACTTTTGTTACCCACGTAAAAACAAGATGGCAAATAAAAAAAGATGTACAAAGAAAAAAAACAAACCCACTGAGTTTCTTGCCGGATCTTCTCAGTTGAGGTCGTGTTCCGATCCGGTGGTAGTGTAAAAAAAATATGTATATGTAACTGACAATTTGTAAGCGCCCCCGGAGGACTATGCAAAATAAAGTAATTTTTTCGTTTCATTTAATTACACAAAAACAATGCAAATATTGTTTTACTTTAACATGCTCTACTGAAAAGTAGAGCTTGGTAAAATAAAATAATATTTGTATCTTTTTAATGAATGATAAAATAAATAATAATAAAAAATAGTTTAAATAATATATTTTTTTAAAGCCACTAACTGCAGTGTACTTAAAGCACTACATTTTCAATTTTAGACCTTTTGAATAAAACTATATCTTTAACATTAAATTGATCAAAATTATATCATGCGCTTATTTGTGAAAGGCACCGATATTTTTAACATAATCAAGACAGAAAATCGGTGGAGATTTTCCTTTACCTCGCTGGGCTACATAATCTGGATAAAGGTACACAAACACGCACAGGCCTCTTAATCCCTATGTTTCATATATATATGTGAGGTTACGTTAAAAACAGAAATAGGTTGAGCCCTTGTAAAGGCTTTTACGGTCCTTTGGTAGAAGCAATTTTGATACCGCCTCGTTTTTCTTGAAGGCAGAAAAGGAGTGCTTTAATTTTGTTTTATCGTACCGTTTTTACAAGATTAAAGCAGCGAACGAGCGTGCAGTCCATCGGATAGTAAGTGATCACCGCCCATGGACATTTGTAAGCAACTTCATATAGAGCACATGTACTACTTTGGTATTTATTTTCTATTGTAATATTTATTGTCTAGTTTTTCTATATACACATGCGTTGTTACTCTCGAAGACTAAGATGGTCGCCTCATACCAATGTGAGTGACACCACACCCTTTCGCCGACGCAAGGACAGTTGCCGCTAGTAATAGGTGTAACGGTGGTCGCCCTGTAGTTCCGGGATCAGAATAGGGCTACGGCATCCCCTGCCTGTCGTAAGAGGCGACTAAAAGGGGCTTCCGGGGTTGCAGACGGCTAGAGTGGGAGCTCGAACCGTTCAGTCAGGCAATCCCGGGAAGGATGGCGGTATGTGTGGTCGCATACCGTCGTAAAGACTAGACGGAGCGGTGGGCCCAGCCGCCCATCTGGGAGGAGCCCGATGGGGCAACGCGCTCGGAGGATTCCGGTTGAAGTCGTTTCGAGATCCCGGAGTCCTCCTTTTCAGCGCCGAGGACGGCCACCGGGGGGGTTTTAGTGCGGTAAAAATCTCACATAACCCTGCGTCGCTTCCACGGCGTCAGGTACCTTTTGAAGGTTTCCCCCTCGAAAACAAAAAAAAAAGGTGTAACGGTGGTATTCCTCAGTGAAATTATATCCGTTCCACCACTGAAAGACATGATTCCTATTTTAATATAGTACCTAAAAATACCACCACTGTAGGTAAAAAAGAGCACGGTTATTTTTGTAATTAAAAACAAACTAAAACAAATTGACTTTGTTATAATAAAAATGAAAGGTTTTATAAAACGGATAGCTCATGTTTTGTACGTGTTAATAATAAATCAACTGACATTTTAGATATTTATAAAGTACACTTTTAAGGTTCAAAGGTAAAGGTATGATTTTTTTTAATAAGGTTTTTTAAAAGTTCATTAGATGTAGATCAACATGTATAGGTACCAGCTTTTAGTTTTATATCAACATCAAAAATTTAAACGTGTGTCTTTGATTAAAGAACATTTATGTATACCTACTAGTCACCCGCCGTATCGGTCGAAATTCGCCCGTAATATAAATTAAAAAACTAAACTTCATATTGTCCAAAGTAGTACGAATAATTCTCAAATTCAAATGAAATTTAATAATTTTCAAGTAATTTTGAACGTACCCGTTAAATATAAAGGAGGTTTAATTAGCTAAGTCGCATTCAAAAACAATAGCGGGTATTTTGACAAAAACACTGACATTTTTGACTTTATAAGATTTTGCTTCACGTATTAATATATAGATGTAGGGATACGTGTGCATTATACTAAAGTTACTTTCCAAGTGACTTTTTAATCACATTGAAGATGTAAACGAGCATGCAGCTCACCTGATGGTAAGACACAACTGCCGCACTTGGGCAGCAATCTGTAAGCAATTTATATAGTACGGGGATTCTTTCTGAAGTCAGTCACAGATGCTTTCATTGTCAAGATTGGGTTGACCCGTTTCTAGCGTAAAGCAGTTTTGGCGTTTCAGTGGAAGGGTGTGGTTGCCGGATCACTTTAATGTGAGTCTATCATCTTAGTCCTCGGGAGTAGTAACGAATCTGTGATTGGCTCCATATAGAACCTATGTTCTGCATGAAGTTGATTAATAGATGTCCATGAGCGGCAGTAACCACTTATCATCAGGTGGACTGCATGCTCGTTTGCTACTTTAATCAAATAAAAAAAAAACTGATATATCAAAATAGTCAATAACAAAAATGTAAACTTATCAAATGAACGGCATTTATACGCGTCTCTTTGATTCATAACATATTATAAATTTAACAAAACGATAAACCAACAAATAGGTGTGTTTGGTACTAAAACGGGAACAAAAGACCCTGTAATTATATTTTACGAGCTATTTTATAAAGGCGATATTTTATATCAAAACATCGAACAATACTTTCGCTGCTAAGGCGGGTACTATTGACCGTAACACAAATCGAACCTGCGACTACAAAAGGACAAAAAAAAATAACTTTCAAATGGCGAAATAAGCGACGCCGAGGAGTCTGGAGCATTTCATTCATATCTTTTGAACATGATATGTATTTCATTCACCCATTTTACGTTCATTCATACTTTTTTCTGAACTCCATTCTCAAAATGAGTTCAGCTATTGTCGGCCAGTGTCCCAAGGAGCCTTGTTTGTGGCAAATCGATTTGGGGGTAATTTATTACACCTTCGCATTTTAGGGTTCTATAACAGGTAGAATGCTTCAAGTAGCATAAATAATGAGGAGAGTACTTTACTTTACCGGACAGTGATATATTGTGAATTTACTAGATCAGTTGCGTACCGACTTTGATGTAACTTTCATTTAGAGGTTTTATTTATGCTTTGTAAATTGCAGCATACTTGTTCAATTAATGTTTCTTGAACTCAAAATCGGCATTAATACTAAATAGCATATATTATATGCATGCATTTGTAAATTACTTACAAGATGGGTAAATGATTATAGAAAGCATCCCATTAGAAAAAAATAAATCTCAAAATTGCAATCTTATGATGCAAAATATAAATGCATGAAGGTCATATTATTAACTTATCTAATACTGCTCCCTGGTTATGGGCGTCACTAAAAATCAGCGCCGTGGTCCACAGACCTCTGCATAAGCTGAGTGCCTGCCCTTTCGCGGTATACTGCAGCACAGCTACACACAGAGTATGTATATTTAAAAAATAAATTATATATGTTACGATTATGTTTTAAAATAGATTTAGTACTCGTAAGTTTGATTGTTAGATATATAAATATCTGTTGATAATATTTTTTAAAATAATTGTTGGTTTTTTGTATTCTTCAGTAGTATTGTATTGTTGTGTTGTGTGTATCGTGAATAAAATGTTTTCTATCTTTCTTTCTTTCTAATTTGTAAGTAATATTATGAATATGGAAGTTTGCGATAGCAATATCTTTGTTACTATTTCACACAAAAACTGCAGATCGCATTTCGTTGAAACTACACAGACATGTAGTTTATGATCTGTATTAGGACATGGAATACTTCTTATCATGGCATCATCAACGCTAGAGCGGCTGCGGGGATAAGCTAATAGTTATATACGACCACGCATGATTCTTATTTTCTCGAATCTCAGTACTCCCTTACACACACACACACACAGTACAAATAATACATAGAGCATTATGTTGTGTAACGACGTGTATCTTTTTTTATCCAATTGAAGAAGCAAATGAACTTGCAGTGCACCTGGTCATAAATGGTAACTATCGCCCATGGACATCTGTAACCAACTTCAAATAGAACAGGGTTCTATCTAAAGTCATGCGTTGTTACTCCCGAGGACTATGATAGTCGCCTCATATAAAAGTGTGCCGGCAACCACACCCTTCCATCGAAATGCAAGAATTGTTTCACGCTAGAAATTAGTGTGGCGGAGGTCCTTCTACGGTCGAACTACACTGGTTCTACCATCTATAGTAGTGTAGTTCTTGCACTCCACCTGATCATAAGTGGGCACTATTGCCCATTTTAGTACTCCGTTAGCCTTTACAAAACAATATAAACATCTATATTTGTTTTCATTCCATTTCTAAAACCTTATTTCTTCTCCATTGAAAAGAAGAAGAATCTAAAAAGTACAAGACCAAAAGTAGTTAAATCTATTTTCTTTTAGCAAAAAGGTAGTTGTTTAACGACGGCGGTGAGTTGTAGGAAATTAAAACGTTCTTTATTTATTTGCTGTTGCATTTATTTTATTACCTTTTAAGGATTCCGTGGTTTTTATAGCTTTGTTAGTTTTAGTGGCCACTAACAGTGTTTGAGTCTTAAATTGTTAACACTGGTGTTATTTGGTAGATGGTCTGACGGAGGTGCCACGACTGGAACTTTTTTTTTGTTTTCGAGGGGGAAACCTTCAAGAGGTACGCCGTGGGAGCGACGCAGGGTTATGTGGGATTTTTACCACACTAAAACACTCTCGGTCGCCGTCCTCGGCGCTATTAAGAGGACTCCGGGACCTCCTAACGAACGCAGCCGAAATCCTCTGCGCGTGTTGCCCCATCGAGCTCCTCCCAGATGGGCGGATGAGCCCACCACCCAATCTAGTCTTTACGGCGGTATGCGACCACACATACCGCCGTCCTTCCCGCGATCGCCTGGCTGGACGGTTCAAGCTACCACTCTAGCCGCCCGCAACCCCGGAAGCCCCATTTAGTCGCCTCTTACGACTGGCGCGGGATACCGTAGCCCTATTCTGATCCCGGAACTACAGGGACCGCTAGAGTGGAACTACGAATATTTCATCTTTATTTCTAGCCTTTACAAATAATCAGTGACACGTGTACACATTTCTCATTTCTATCCAATATTTTGAAATAAAGAAAATTGCTTATATTGTCTGTGTAATCTTTAAATCAAGAAATAGACTGTTTAAAACTTAAGACAAAAAAGCTGCAGATTCGAATAATAAATACTATGTTATGTGATAGTGCAATGGTTCGGGTAGTTACCACCATCATAACTAATCACCACCATCATAACGAAGAAAAAATAGTAAAAAAAAAACATGCGTGCGTACAAAGTACACATGTCAGAAGTGAAACTTCTTTGGCGAACTAATTTATAAATCTTGTTTGTATTTATACAAATCTAAAACTTTAAATTTCCAAGATTAAGAGGAAGGGAAAAAGGCGTGATACGACGTTCGCTCTGTCTCACTTTTTCTCTCAATCTTTCTCACTCGCTTGCTCCCTACTCTCACTCCACGGCTAGTTGCTCATGCTACGTTCGCCCTGTCTTACTCTCTCTCAATCGGTCTCGATCACTCTCTCTCTCTTTTCCGACACTTCCGTTGCATACCGGCGTGACGTTTCATCTGTAAAAATTTTACCCTCATGCGCCTAAAGAAGTTTCACTTCAATAATGTTATAATTTCAATAATAATAATAATTCATAATATTATAGTACGTATATAATTTATAATGACGTGAAATCCAATTTAATTTGTATAATTTTATTATATTTTTTGACCGTAGAGTATAATAATGTTAACATTACTGATTATTGATTAACGTACCATGACATTATTGCAACGCCCTAACAGGGTACATGCAAGTGCAAATAACATTATCTGTAAGACCTACTTATAAGTGCATGAGCAATAAATAATTTGACTTTGACTTTGAAAGTGAAGCAATTCTTGCTTTAATAGAAAAGTGTTCATGCCACCGGACTTTTATGTTAATCGACAAGCAGTTTTAGTAAGTGGCAGAGCATCGGCATGCGTAAGTATTTGTATAAAAAAAAATTTAAACAAAAAAATACAACCGACTTCCATGCCACATAAAAGTAAAAAATAATTTAATTACATGTTGGTTTAGAGCAAACACAGTACTTAGTACATAGTCCCGAAGTCGGCGCTCACCATATTTCGCTGGATCACGACGAAACTATATGTGTCTTATGTGAGAAAAAAAAATATACGTGACGAATAGATAACCTCTTTCCTTTGGGAAGTCGGTTAAAAAGATGATGGATATGGTCGATCTTTGGGTTGGCTTAAGATAAATAAAAAACACAAGCACGCACGCTTTCTAACTCATAGCACCACACTCGGATTTTCTGCTGTGTCGTGGGTACCATGGAAACAAACAAGACGAACAAACAAACACCCAGACTCAGAACTAATCATTCAGGTACCTGTCTGGCCGGGAATCGAACCCGGGACACATTGCGCGTCAGACCGGTATGGTAACCGCTCCGCCATGTGGGTCGTCAATTCTATGTTGACGTCTGCTTCATCCATGTTATATTAAAAAGGTATATGCGATATAAGAAATAGTTATGTATTATAATTATAATAATTATTTTTGTATGTGTATCTATAAGTAGATATAAACTGTGTGTGTTGTTGTGTTGGAATAATTTATTAGTAGTAAATTAATATTAGTAGTTAACGATGTTATAAATATATAAAAATATGTATAAGGTATGAAATAAAAAAATATATCATCATTCCCATTAGTTAGATATTATTCCTCTTCGTAAAAAAATGCTTATCAAATTGAGACTATGCTGGGCTAAACTAGTCAGGGTTACCAAGTCTCAAAAATGTATTCCCCTAAAGCCTTCGTTAAAAACCCCTAAAATCCCCCAACATGAATTATGAATTAGTCTTCGCGGGTGTAGTGCATATGCCCTTTTTTCTTTTTCGTCGTGAGACACGATTGTATAACCTGGTGGGCAATTTTCCCTTTAAAAACACCTATATGTTGAGGTTATAAAAACCCCTAAAAGTACCCCTAAAAATATTAAACCCCTAAAAAATCCCCATCCTACCTATTTAACCCCTAAATTTGAGGAAAAACCCCTAAGTTGGGAACCCTGAAACTAGTGTAAGTGACACAATCCGCCCACAGCATATCACAGTGGTAACTGACTTTTTCAATTTCGTTCGAGGACAGTCAATTGCACCGAGAATAATTTCCATCTCAGCTTGTTTTATTTCAGCAAAAAGATAGAGGTTTTATTCAAACTTTTTATAGCCTGTTGCTAGATTAGAAACGGCTAAAAGATATCTAGCGATATAAATAAGATATCAGAGCGGTGATAGCCTAATGGTTGAAACTTGTCCTCCCAATTGGGAGGTCGGAGTTTCAAAACCAGGCACGCACCACTGATGTATGTGCGTATTAGATATTAATTATCTCTGCTTTTCGGTAAAGGAAAACATCGCGAGGGAACCTACACACCCGAGAGTTCTTTAAAAAAAAAGTTCTCGAAGGTGTGTGAAGTTCACCAATTTGCACTTGGCCAGTGCGATGGACTATGGCCTAAAACTCTCTCAGTCTGAGAGAAGACCCGTGCCCACCAGTGAGATTACGATAGGGTTTCTCACGATGTATTTCTTCACAGAACAGTGATAATTTATTTCTAATACGCACATAAATCAGTGGTTTTGAGCTGGATTTTATTTGAACTGGATTTGAACTTCGGACCTCCGATTGAGAGGGCAAGTTTCAACCATTAGGCCATCACTGCTCTTCCCTTACCTTCTCCAATTTCCTTTTACTGAGTTTTAAATAGCAACAATTCGAAATGATTTAAACTTCAGAAGAGTTTAATTAGGTAAAATAGATAACGAACATGATATGGCGTTTATAGGATTAACATTATCTTGCTCGACGCTTCTCGTTCCTCGCTGGTGGTGTAAAAATTAGCTTATTGTATAAGAATAGAGGAATTAAGTTGCATTGTGGCTATGCACCGGGACCACTTGAATCTGCAAATTAGATGCATATTTTTAAAACAGCTAACGAGAAAACGCGTCATACGAAATTGTTTGTTGGTTTTAATAAAAATGCAAAATTTTCAGAGTGAAATGTTTTTGCATATTTTCCATTACTGCTTTTTCGGTTAATGTTTTATAATTTATTATTCGGATTTCGCTTGTTTTGTTTTTGTTTTACAAGCAAATGAATACAGCTCAAACAAATTGTAGGCACATTGTAGCCCTTCCAAATACATCACGAGTCCTATTTGAAACAAGCCTTTACCAGAACGACATTGCAGGCACCGTCACTGTAAGGTGGTACCTATTTTTACAAAATAACTGCTGTTCTGGTCAAGTTTGGTAATCTCGTGAGTACCCCTTAAGTATTATAAAGTATAACTTTATAATACTTAAGGGGTACTCACGAGATCCACCAATTCGCATTTGGCCAGCGCGGTGGACTATGGCCTAAACTCTCTCATTCTGGGAGAAGACCCGTGCCCAGCAGTGGGACAATAATGGGTTGATGTGGTGGACTCACGAGATGCAGTTTACGAATTCTTAAAGAATTCTTTTTGCTATACTTATAAGCTATTGCTTGCTATTGCTATACTTTAGTTATACTTATTCGATGCTCTGGTCTTCTATGTTTAGGGAGATATACTTATCAAATTCAGTTAATTTGATAGCAACGTATCTATGGCCAATCTTTGGAAGACTTTATTATCTGGGGTGACTTACAGATGCTCATGGTCTGTAGTGGCCACATATCAGGTGAACTGAACTCGCTACTACAAAATATTAAAAAATCGGTCATATTTGAACACAAACACATTAGCAGTGGATATCACTGCTAAGGAACATATTAAGAGTTATGAGTACTTAGGATACAAAATTCAACCAATTCGCAATTGGCCAGAGAAGACCCGTGCCCAGCAGTGGGCCAATAATGGGTTGACGAGAGGATTCATCATTCAAAATTCACATTTTATTACGAAGTTCTTATTGTTAAGCTGTCCCCTAAGTAATTCATTCTTTATCTTTACCCTTTTATTTCCTTTATTTTAACCCTTGTTGTTGTCGAGAACTAATTTTAAAATACTCATGTATAAAAAATGTCGAACAACCCGAAAATCATCAAACACACCGAGTAATAGATGCCGCTTGTACTTTTTGCTAAATACCTAAAATTCCCAGCCATTCACATGATCGCGTTTGCCACGAGTGTGTACTTAAATTATATTTTTTGTGTACAAATTCAAAGGTATTTTCGCAAAATTCAAAGTCGGCGTCTTTACCTTGAAATGGCGTAGATTGATAAACTATTGTTGAAGACGTCTTGAAATAACTGATTGTGATCGATTGGACGCGCTGTATTGCGAAGTTTTAACAAAGGTCTTATTCATACGTAGGCTGAAGAAGGGTTAGAGATTTTTGTGATACTGATTTTTCGGTAGCATCAAGTATATTTTTTATCGCATTAAAGTAGCTAGCGATCATGCAATCCATCTGATGCTAAGCGGCCAATGCCGTCAATGGACAGCAGGTTTGAAGGTGGTAGAACCAGTGTAGTTCAACCGCGGAAGTACCACTGCCACACCTATTTCCAGCATGAAGCATTTCTTGCATTTCGATGGAAGGGTGTGGTTGCCGGCACACTTTTATGTGAGGTGACCATCATAGACCTCGGAAGTAGCAACGAATCTGTGATGGACTTCAGATGGGATGGAACCCAAGTTCTGTATGAAGTTGATTACAGATATCCCTGGGCGGCAGCGACCACTTACCATCAGGTGAACTGCATGCTCGTTGCATGGCGGTGGTACTTCCCCGGCCGAACTTCACTGGTTTTACCACCTACCAATACTGATTGTTTTAAAGTAAGTAT
Organism: Spicauda simplicius; assembly: GCA_949699795.1. Lineage (NCBI taxonomy): Eukaryota > Metazoa > Arthropoda > Insecta > Lepidoptera > Hesperiidae > Spicauda > Spicauda simplicius. The sequence continues at coordinate 1,394,284 of OX453068.1, forward strand.
CTAGTCCATGGACATTGACTTTTGACCATTGTCACCCAACACGAAAAGTTGTTAAGTACATCAGCACCACAAAGCTAAGTCTAAGTTAAAGTAACTTAGTTAAGTATCCACTCTCTATTATTAAGGCGTCCAAGTAACGTATGCTTACAGTCTAGAAATAGATTGGCAACTCTTATCGAATCACGTAGAAAAGGGTAAACATTCATTTGTGCTTCGGGACAAATAACGGAACGTGAGTCCCCACACTAACACTTTTGTTCACCCGAATGCCCTGTATGTCCTTGTTTTTAGATTCATTTTTGAATCCCTAGGTTTGTTCTGCGTAATCTCTCGCATCTAAGTTTCTTCAATGGAGAATGGAGTAAAGGTTCGGTTCATAAAAGGGTTAGTAACTGTAGGACGTAATTTATAAATAACAATGTAGAGATAATGTATGACTAGGTTATTTCTGCTGTCCCTGTAGTTCCGGGATCAGAATAGGGCTACGGTATCCCCTGCCTGTCGTAAGAGGCGACTAAAAGGGGCTTCCGGGGTTTGCCGGCGGCTAGAGTGGGAGCTCGGACCGTTCGGTCAGGCGAACCTGGGAAGGACGGCGGTATATGTGGTCGCATACCGTCGTAAAGACTAGACGGAGCGGTGGGCCCAGCCATCCATCTGGAAGGAACCCGATGGGGCAACGCGCTCAGAGGATTCCGGTTGCGGTCGGACCGAGATCCCGGAGTCCTCTTTATAGCGCCGAGGACGGCCACCGGGAAGGTTTTAGTGCGGTAAAAATCCCACATAACCCTGCGTCGCTCCCACGGCTTCGGGTACCTTTTGAAGGTTTCCCCCTCGAGAACAAAAAAAACGGTTATTTCTGCTATTTACTACTCTACGTGGAAGTCTACCACGGCAATGAGTACCTATACTATATGTTTTTCTTATTCCGTCTCTATAGTTCCGGGATCAGAATAGAGCTATGGCATTTTTTGCCTGTCGTAAGAGGCGACAAAAAGGAGCTTACGGGTTTGCGGGCGGCTAGAGTGGGAGCTCGAACCGTATGTCAGGCGATCCCGGGAAAGACGGCGGTATTTGAAGGTTTCCCCCTCGAGAACAAAAAAAAAGGTCGAAATATATGCTCGTGTCAAAATTTAGCGAAATCCGAATGGTAGTACCTATTTGTAGAAAAGAGTAACAATTACACACACATTTCGTTTTTTATATTCAAAATTACAATTGAAAACCTTGCATACCATGTAGTAGCAATAGTTGTAGGTAAAAATGTATACAAATACATCTCTTTAGTGTAAGATTACTGGGCGACCGGTCATCTCGACATACATCACACTTCACCAAAGCTAAAGGTCCCGTGATCAGAACAAACAAATAGTAAGCCTTACTAAATCTTATTTAAGACGTCCAATTTGTTCCACATCAACCCATTATTGGCCCACTGCTGGGCACGGGTCTTCTCCCAGAATGAGAGAGTTTAGGCCATAGTCCACCGCGCTGGCCAAGTGCGATTGGTGGTCCAATTTGTTACTTTTCTGTATATTATTTTTTAACATTTTGTTAACTACCAAAGTTTTCATTATCACGATTCCATAATGACGCTCGCAACATAAAACACATTCAAACACATCTTACAATACTTTGTATGTTTACATCCGGGATCAACCGCTTTAATCCCGAACGTCATCCCACGGGATGCCAAGCTCACATCGACGTCATAATACGGGATTACAATTTGTTACGTTGTTTATGGTGAAACGCCTCGCACAAGTGTGTCACCTTTACAACACTCTTTCGACCAGAACACACTAACGGATAACACTACTGTCATTAGGAAGAAAGAAAGAAAGAAACTTATTTATTTAGGTAAATTGCAGCACTCACAAAATACACTAGGCACTATTAATATCCCTGTAGCCTCGGGGTCAGAATAGAGCTACGGTATTCCCTGCCAGTCGTAAGAGGCGATTAAAAGGGGCTTCCGGGCTTGCAGACGGCTAGAGTGGGAGCTCGAACCGTTCGGTCAGGCAATCCCGGGAAGGACGGCGGTATGTGTGGTCGCATACCGTCGTAAAGACTAGACGGAGCGGTGGGCCCAGCCGCCCATCTGGGAGGAGCCCGATGGAGCAGCGAGCTCGGAGGATTCCGGTTGAAGTCGTTTCGAGATCCCGGAGTCCTCCTTTTCAGCGCCGAGGACGGCCACCGGGGGGGTTTTAGTGCGGTAAAAATCCCACATAACCCTGCGTCGCTCCCACGGCGTCGGGTACCTTTTGAAGGTGTCCCCCTCGAAAACAAAAAAAGGCACTATTAAATACAATAACAACAGCAAAATGCAGCATTAGGCAGATATAGGTATGGCGATGGAGGTTTAGAGTCAACTACAAAGAATTCTAACTTCGTTTTGCTTTAACCATATCATAATATGAGATATTTTTTTAACATTGCTTAACTACTACAATAAATTCCGTACAGCGGCTCGCAACATAAAAAAAATTCTAACAGATTCTACAATTCTTTGTATACATCCGGGATTAACCGCTTTAATCCCGAACGTCATCCCACGGGATGCCAAGCTCACATCGACGTCATAATACGGGATTACAATTTGTTACGTTGTTTTAGCGCTGTAAGCTTTTAAGGCGGATCGGAACGACTCTTGATGCGAAAGCTTCAATTTAAAGGACTTATTTCTTTACTTGTTTTTGCGACATCGTCTGCGTTGCTAACATCCTATGATTTAATGGGTATTGATCAAAACTAGAGCAGTGATAGCCTAATGGTTGAAACTTGCCCTCTCGATCGGGAGGTCCGAGGTTCAAACCCAGGCACGCACCACTGATTCATGTGCGTATTATAAATTAATTATCACTGCTTTTCGGTGAAGGAAAACATCGCGAGGAAACCTACACACCCGAGAGTTCTTTAAAAAAAAAAGTTCTCGGAGGTGTGTGAAGTCCACCAATTCGGCCAGCGTGGTGGACTATGGCCTAAACTCTCTCATACTGAGAGAAGACCCGTGCCCAGCAGTGGAACAATAATGGGTTGACGACGATCAAAACTAACTTCCAAAGTATTTTTGTTGATATTCCATCATTGTTTCCGACATCATGAGTCTCCTCTCAAAGTAAGAGGGCTTAGGGGATAATAAGTTTCTTTTGTAACATTGAAGTGGAAAACGAGTATGCAGTCCAACTGATGGTAAGTGGTCGCTGCCACCCATGGACGAGTAAGAAACTTCATATAGAACAGAGGTTTTATCTGACGTTGTCACCTGCGAGGAATAAGATGGTCGCCTCATATAAAAGTGCGTCGGCAACCGCACCGTTCCACCGAAATGTAAGAAATGATTCACGCTAGAAATGAAAATCAAAGTGGTGTACCTGGAATCGAACATAGAACCATCCATTCAAAAAGTTGCGCTTCAAGCAACAGGCCACTTCTGTTCCGACTGACTGTTTCCTACTCGCCGAAAATTAAATAAAATAAAAAGTCTAATTCTTTTATTTTTAATACAATCTGCCTGAAGCATTTTTGATACTAAGACAGAAATTATTTAATCTATCCATTCACTTCCTTCAATGTTAGTCAAATCATAGTATTCAGTATTAAGTCAATCGCAAGTGACAACTAACGCAAGTGTTATATTAAATAGAGATTTTTTTTAGGTTTGCTTTTGTGATTTAGCAAAAAAAAACACATTCCTTATTATTCATAGCTGAGCTAAACTTGTATATAACAAACCAAGATCAATATGATAATATTATAGCCCATAAAAAAGACATTATGTAATTAGTCTGTCAATTGAACAATATGTTCTTTATGATATAAACATAACTAACAACTGTGTATTAAATTTTATTGCACAAGTTAATCATAATTACTTTTCATTTATTCAAAATATTCGAAACAAAAAACAGCATACATCACTTAGCGCTATTAAACAAATTAAACACAATAAACGTGTTGAAAAACAGCAAAAAGTTTGTTTCATTCGTAAGAGAAAATGTACAAACAAAAGCAAAATGCTAAAAAACGTTATAAATCGCAATTACAGTGCAAAGAGCGATTACGTGACGCGTGACGAAGAATTATTCAAATTAGCGGGTATGGTGCAAGCTAAGAGTGGCAACGAGTTCAAGCTCCTTACGTTTGTGGGGGTAGCAAACGAGTACGTATCATAAAATGGCATGCATTTGCATGAAAGTCAAAGCCAATGCAACTTTCGAATCTATGTATAAATAGGCAGTACGATTTTCTCTTGTGCTGAGAACCAGTAATATTTGTTGAATATTTAACCTCTAAAGAACTTATAATTACAGTCAAATTTTGACTAAAGGGAACATTTGTACTTGTATTAATCAAATCTCTTAGTAACTTTTTATGGCATACATGTAAAAAAGGAGAAAGGGAATCGTGGTATTACGTGATATCCGACTAACCTCGATACGTCTTGTTTTATGTAGGAGTACACTTCTACTGTTTTAATTTTTAAATCGACGTTGTGAATAATTCGAAATACGATTAAATGTCAATCTGTAATTGTTCCAGATATTAAGTACTATTCATTTAATTTTTCCGGTCAAATTTAACGTAGCGTGTATGATTGTATAAAATTATTATTTACAGTTTGGGGACTAAAGTTAGCATATTCATGTTTTCCACCTGCCCAATTTTTAATTTGTTAATAAGTACCAATATTTTAACATTAAGTATTCTACTATTACTTTACGGCAGGACCGATCCGTGGATGAATCTATAGTTGGTAAATAATCGCTTACACTTTCAACTTAGACCGAAACCACACCCTGCTCGACCCTTCACCATTAAACAGATGTACGTACAATGGAAATAACACTGATTGCTAATTGAAACCGATTGTAATTTTAATTCGGTTCGAGTATACCAACAATTGAGAAGCTTACGTGTATTCGTTCAATTAAAATATTCGTTATAACTGTAGGTAAATCGGACTGTGGTTTTGGTGGAAAGGATTACAGCTCACTTTTATAGAAGACGACCATCTTAGTTGTCAAGAAGCAACGTATCTGGAAATAACGTGACGTATGAAGTTGATTAGGTTTGAAACTGCTAAAGTCTCGACGTGATTGTGAACAATAACTTGGGACTAAGAATGTTTTTTCCATAGTTATTTAATTTAGTTCCAATGTGTCCATATTCCAGTATGTGTATCTGACGACCTGCGTGGCGCAGCGGTTATCTTACCAATCTGACACGCAGTGGGACCCGGGTTCGATTCCCGGCCAGACAGGTATCTGAATGATGAGTTTAGATTCTTGTTCTGGGTCTGGGTGTTTGTGTTTTCGTCTTTGTGTGTGTCCATGGCACCCAAAATCCTACTGTGGGGCTATGAGTGTAGAAAGCGTTTTTTTAATGTAACATATCTTGTGAAACGCGCGTCTTAAGTCTAATGACAAGATACTGGAGACAGCTTATATTCTCGATGCTCAAAACAACGTGGTATAAAAAAGGAAAAAAAAAATAAACGAATAATAAAATAAAATACAAAGCAAAAAAAGAAATCCAATGAATCTTGCCGTATCATGTCAATTGAGGTGTTGTTTCGAACAGGTGGTAGTGTAAAAAAATGCTGTAACAGACAATTTGTAAGTATCCCCGTAGGACGTAGAAAAATGAAGAAATGAAATGTTGTAAAAAATTTACAAAATGATGAAATATTTTACGTCATAAAAAGATAATTTTATTTCGTTTAATTACTTGTAAAGCGTTAAAAAATAAGTCCAAAAACGTTGAAAAATATGTCCAAAAACTCAAGTTTTATCAATTACCCTAAGATTCCTGAATTTGTACTACTCTAAACAAATAGTTATCTTGCGCTTAATAAAGCACAACAATTCTAAAAGCCCCGTCCGTCAGTGAACAAAATTTGTACATTCCTACACAAATGATACCGTTTCAAGAGTTTTAGCGGAGGGAAAAATGGTGGGAATTTCCAGGATATTACTGCGACTCCCGGCAGGATGTAATTTATGAGGCGATTTAAACTCGAAGTGCTGCTACGCTGTGACAGGAACAATACGTATTAAATAAATTATTATAAAAACAAAAATCTTGTAAACTAAAAAAGGTGCTGTAACCGGTGACAAAGGTACGTATTCCAGTAGGTAAGAGCAGTGATAGCCTAATGGTTGAAACTTTGCGTATTAGATATTAATTATCACTGCTTCTGAAGGAAAACATTGCGAGGAAACCTACACACCCGAGAGTTCTTCGAAAAAAAAGTTTTCGGAGGTGTGTGATGTCCACCAATTCGTACTTGGCCAGCGCGGTGGACTATGGCCTAAAACTCTCTCATTCTGAGAGAAGACCCGAGACAATAATGAGATGGCACCACAATTCTGTAAGACTGACAGTGCAATAAGACAGCTGATAACTATTGGATTGGGTTTATCGAAACAAGGAGTATATCAAAAACATAGCGCAAATGTTCTTGACGCAGAGATCTAGCGAATTGGAAGCATAGGTTCGGGATTATTCAAACGTATTTCCCTACATTAAGCCACTTTTTGGACACATCTTACATACAATACGTTTTTAATATAATTAGCGTGGAAGTCGAAGCAATGTAAAAGACAACCATTATTTGTTTACATTATTTCGATTTCTTTCATTTTAATGAATTAAATATTGAAAAAGCGGAGATTATTCCCTTTTCTATATGTCGGCGCGACACCGCGTATTTATGAAAAACTAGCCTTTGCCCGCGGCTTCGCTCGCGTGGAATTTAGTCTGCCACATAAAGTTTGCAAGGTGGTAGAGCAATGGTTCAACCAGGGAGGCATCACCGCCGCACCTATTTCTGCCGTGAAGCAGTTCTTGTGTTTCATTTGAAGGGTGTGCCTGCCGGCTCACTTTTATATGAGGCGATCATCATAGTCCTCGGGAGTAGCAACGTATCAGTGATTTACTTCAGATTGAACCCTTGCGCCACGCCCTAAGGCGATTAACATACGGTACTGCCACGGTAGGCGGTGAAGCGGATCTCATGTTGTATTGGGGTCTAATAAATCCGTTGATGCCTCACAAACGTACACCGACTGGCCGCGCGGTCCAGCGGTGTTCTCATCACCACCGTGTCTCCGCGCAAACGACAGTGCGGGGGGTCGGCGCCTCCCACACGGGCTGGCGCCTAACCGCGCGGATCATCGTTGAAGCAAAAATGCATTTCGATGTCGAAAAGTTTATTTTGATGATCGGTCCATCCGCGCGTACAGGTGCGTAAACCGCCTTACCGCGCGGGGCACCGCTATTCGCGGCGGTGCGCGGTGCCGTGTGTTAATCGCCTAAATCAGTGTGTTCAAATTTCAAATCACAGGCACGTATATTAATTTGAATTAGTTTTGTCGGCAACAGATATTAATGCTTACTCTGAAATTAAAAGTTTTAAGAAAGGGTCTCAAAACCCGTGACGGTTACCAACGCGCAGTTGGCTAGCGTGGTCAACTACGACCTAAACTACTGCTAATCTGACATATGTGCCGAGTTGTGTTACATTAAAAGGTCGATGACGATTGAATAACATATTTAACCTTTCCGCTGTTTCATTCTCATTGACTTTTTTTCTTTTTTGTCGAGGGAGAAACCTTCAAAAGGTACGCCGTGGGAGCGACGCAGGGTTATCTGGGATTCTTATAGCACCAGGACTCCGGGATCTTCAAAGGAACGCAACTGGAGTCCTCGGAGTGCATTGCCCCATCGGGCTCCTCCCAAGTGAGCGGCTGGGCCCACCACTCCATCTGGTCTTTACCACGATATGCGACCACACGTATGCCACCGTCCTTACCGGGATCGCCTGGCTGGACGGTTCAAGCTCCGTCCATACTGGCTCTCACGATAGCATGCGACCACACATGCTGACATCTTTCCCGAAGTTGCTGACTGGGTGTTTGGAGCTCTCTGTCTAGCCGCCCGCAACCTTTTAGTTGCCTCTTACCACAGACAGGGGGATACTGTAGCCTTATTCCCGGAAATACAGAGACGTCATTGACCTTTCACATTTTGCTCCGTGATTTATAACCATTTAAATATTAATTTCATAGAACTTCGTTGTATACGGCGGCGGCGCACGGCGCGTACTGCCGGTCAATCAATTGACTACGCAATATGTTATACTCGTAATATCTTCTAAACTACTTATCCAATTTACATGGTGTAAAAGGCAGATTCAATCTTTATTAGATGCTTGATTTTTTGAAATCATTTATTTTGATAAGGATTAATATTTAGTTTGTATAAAACCCATGGAAACATCAACTTGATATTTTTTAAATTTTCAAAGTATAAAAAGAGTTATTGTGGGTTATACATAAAATATAGACATATGCTGTCGCGGACTTTTATTTAGACCTATGTGAGCCAAATAATCCCACCATACATTATATTTGGATATCTCCAACGGTTTAGGCAGCGTACGCGAAGATAGCTCTCAGAGCACAACTTTTTTTCCGACTAACCTGATATTTCTCGTTATATTATAACCTTATAAAAAAAAATCATTAAAAATTATAGCCCATGTGTTATTCTGATGTATAACCTATACTACTGTAAAGTTTCAACCTAATCCGTTGAGTAGTTTTTGCGTGAAAGAATAACAAATACACATACATCCTCACAAACTTTCGCATTTATAATATTAGTAGGACACGTCGCCGATAATAATTATTTTAGTTACTTTAAAGATCGAAAATTGTTTGCTTATTGAATTAGCAACATTTAATGATTTTTAGAATTGTAATTTAGTTTACCCTCCATAAATTTATTATTGTCACACGACCAAACATTGTTATAAACAGGCGAGCGAACGCCGGTAGAAAAAGATTTCTTGTTTAACCGTCGAAGCGATCGGACCTCATCAATTGTGAATAAATCGAAGAAGTTTATTCCTGTGTTTTACTTGAAATCTTCAAGTATGAAGTAAATGAAAAAAGTAATGAAGACTCCTGGCCATCCTGATGTCACACGTCACACGTCCACTTCGTTATATATATTTACTTAATTTATTTCAATGTTTGTATAAATATTATAAGCAATCTACACTTTCCCAAATTAAGGCTTTATAAAATACATTATAGTACCGAGTTTTTAAAACTTCATTTATGTGTAAATAAATAGTTCGGTATCATACTTTTTTCCATCAGAGTACGGTTTACGAAGTTGATCATCACCATTCTAAATTATTTATTAATCGATTCAAAACTTAATATTTGTATATAATTTTTATGACAGTATAATATATCACCATCGAGCTGATCTGACCTTGACAGGAGGTAGATGGAACTCTTCAACGGCCAATGATAAACCCTTCAAGATTGTACTCATCTGATTTGTTCTCTCGAACCCAAGAAACTCGTACTGAAGATCTGATGACAAAGTAGAAAGAAACCATTAATCCATACTAATATTATAAATGTGAAAGTGTGTGTTTGTTCCTATTTCACGTCGCCACATAGCTATTATATGATATGGTTTATAAGATGGGAGATAGTTTTTTTTTTATTATAACACAAAAACTCCACAGACTGATCGTCCGTGTCTTTTGTCACAATAGTAATTTTTTTAACAATAAGTCTTTATTTCTTACCTCCACGTTAGGCCATCGCTGTCACCATCACACTGTCGTGTGCGGTGGTGACAACATTGGCAATTAAAGAAATCTTACAATTATGCTTAATATATATATATAGGACCATTTATCATTTTTATTTACGTGGTATGTATAATTCGGTGCATTGTACATAGATGTATAAGTGTTGTAATTTTGTTTTTTTTTTACGTATAATGCTAAGCTATTGTATATAATTCTAAGGACACTCTAATTACATTGTTATTACTGTAAGTTGCGATTTAATTCTTTCCGGAGGCCACTTCGAACGTGCAATTTTCCTTATCTATGATTTTTGAGTCCCTGCTACGGATTGCCATGGAGATGTTGTAGTCTTCCAGCCTTTCATCGGTGGCAGTCATAGCTCTTAGGATGAACTGAGCTACGGCGTCATCGCTGTAGTCGGTGTAGTAAGTGCAGCTGGTGGTATGACGCGATACTGCCACTACTGCGTGGGGGACGCTGTTGTGCAAGTGGAGGTGCTTTGTGGAGGCACGCACAATTACTGTCGTCTCGCTCGTTAATCCCTGTATGGTCGTTAAGTCCCTGTATGGTCAGGGTGCGCGATCCCTCCCCACTCCCAAAGCCCTCTTTCTTCAGACTCTCCTTCTCGGCTTGGGTGTGTACCAAGTAGAGTGTCCTCTCGAGGGTCTTTGGGATCAGCGCATCAGTGTACCGCTTCAGCTTCAGGGATCTCATACGCGACGTGGACGAGTATATGCCACTGTATACCTCGCTTAGGGCATACGCTACGTCCACCGGGTTCCTATGCGTGCACAACAGTTCTTGGCTTATCCTGGTTATCTGGTTTGGTCGACAGTATCGCAGTTCGAATAGGTTGTTGCGTTCTATGAACGGCAGCAGGTTAACATCTCCGAGGAGCACCACTTCCGCACCGGTCAGTCTTATCGCCATCACAATGGCTCCGAAATGGTTCACGAGTACCTCGTCGACTAATAGTCGTCTGCAACTGCCTTTTGAACCATTTACTAGTATCGAGGCCAATGTGCGTACCCTTGTTTTGGCAAACTTTCCGGACTTTCCAGTGCGGAGGGCGAGTCTCTCTCGGAGGTCTTTTGCTGCCTCCGTCGTAGTTGTGATGACAAATTGCTGGGAGATAGTTAGGAGGGCGGAGAGTGAGGTAGGCTACTTTTTACCGCGCTCTCTCATTCCCATGAGAATATCGATGTTTTGTTAGTTGATACATATTAAGTAGTCCCAGACGTTGGCTACCCGCGTGGCGGAGCGGTTACCATACCGGTCTGTAGCGCAATGGGTCCCGGGTTTGATTCATAGCCAGACAGGTATCTGAATGAAGAGTTTAGATTCTTGTTGTGGGTCTGGGTGTTTGTGTATTCATCTTTGTGTATATCCATGGCAAGGGGCTATGAGTGTAGAAAGTGTTTTACGTTTTTTAAGACGTTGTTAATAGATGGCGTTAGTAAAATAAATTTGCAATTTCTGAATCACGTATCCAATGCTAATGTTAATTCCCTTTGACCGTGCGGGTGAAGCCGCGGTTAAGAACTAGTAAAGTATATCTCTAGATATCTTCATTAAACAGCTATTTAATATTAATAGAACCCAGTAAAAAGTGGAGCAAAGTTATTCTTTCCTAGAAATAAAACTGACTTCCGCGACATTACTGTTAAGAAAGGAAGACTGGCACTAAAGCACAATTTATAATGAACTTCAGCTTTAATTTCATAAAGTTATTCACGAGCGCGTTTCTTGAATACCAAAGTGTGATTCAGTTTATCATTTTTAAGATAAAACGTTGGTAGCATTTCTTGAAACATCTTGAGTAATGCTTGCTTTTAAAATACTTTATCGTATTTTCAGATCTGACTTTTATCTGACCAGGAATTAAGCCCCGCTTTAATTCAGTTACGTGATCTTAAGCAAATGGTTTTACTCTGTATATTATTTTGGTTGTAAAACGCTATTTTAATGATTAGACCGCCTGTACTTACATTATACCTATGTCTATTATTTTTGTTATATGTCTGATTTTGGTACCTACAATAAAATAATTAAAATGTAATTCTACTTAAAAAATCGATTCAATTTTTCGGGAGATGGGATCTGAGGACCTTGAATCACAAACACGTATCTCTGACATTTTAAAGTTTAAATATCAGAGATATATTAAAGTTAAAGTTATTACAAAAGTCTGGGATATTAATTTGCATTTTCTCTGCGTAGTGGACTATAGCCTAGAACTCTTATCTGAGACCCATGTCAACAGTGAAAGAACAATGGGTTGACAACGAATCGGATAATGTATAAAACCCATAACATTTTCACCCGACTCCCCGCTCTATACGGTCTGTTTTCCTTACAATGTTATGTGTTCATTGAAATGGAACATTCGTATTATATTCAGCCTTCCTACTTCACAAACATTGACTTTTCACAGTTGTGTAACTTTGCGAGTTAGGGACACAGAACGACGGATAAAACTCAGTCTACCCATTCTCTGTCATAGTTATGTTAATACGTAACGGGTGTTCATGATATGCGATTGATATGGATTATTACAGCGAAACGACAATCCATTTAGCTGGTTCGGAATATCGGCAAAAAATCATGCATTGTGCTATTCACGTTACAAATTAAAATGTATCAATTCCGCAATTTTCTCTAAAATCATGTCTATCGGTCTCTATAAGACTAAACGGTAATAGAACATATATGATTCGGCCGCTGATGTAGCACCACTAGGTACCTCATCTAACGTTATTCTTGTAATCCTGGGACCAAAATAGGTATCCCCGGCCTGTCGTAGGAGGCGACTAAAAGGGGCTTCCGGGGTTGCGGGCGGCTAGAGTGGGAGCTTGAACCGTCCAGCCAGGCGATCCCGGGAAGGACGGTAGCATGTTTGTCGCACGCCGCCATAAATCACAGAAGGTGCGGTGAGCTTATTCGCTCACCAGGCCGAGCCTGAAATAGGCGTTGCGCTCGAAGGACTCCGGTTGTGTTTCGTTTGAGATACAGCGAGCGACTGTGAACGGCCACCGAGGGAGTTTTAGTGCGGTATGATTCCCACATAACCTGCGTCGCTCTCAACGTAAAACAGTTCTTGCGTTTCGATAGTATTTTCAGATAGTATTTGCAGGCTCACTTTTATATGAGGCGACCGAATTAATCCTCACGAGTAGCAATGTAACAGAGATTGACTATAGCACCACTGTTCTATAAGTTTCTTGCTGATAGTAAAAAGCCGATGAACATTTGAAATCAACCCAAAATACGATTATATTCCCATTATTTCTCTAACTAGATCTAATTATTCACTGGGTGTTATCGTAAACACATTTTTCATAGAGTGAGACGCTTAGGCCGTAGCCTACTTGACCAATGTCAAGTCCGAATTGAAAGACTGCACTCTTCTGGGGAAAAAAAACTCTCGGACGTATATATTTCCACGTTTCTCTTTACCATTAAAAGTAAAGAAATATATTTTTTGCCCAGGTTTGAAAACTCCGGGATTTAAAGTTTGGACCTATTGAAAAATTTATGGCAACTGCAAAACTACCATTGTTTTACTTTAAACTTACGGAACTCCTTAACAACGATACAATAACTGATTGAAAATGAGATATCATTCGATGAATATAAAACCCGTTTTCATACGCACAGTAAAAATCTATATATTAATACGTGAAGCAAAAACTTGTGATCCGTTTTTATCATACTTGCCACGGATGTAGGTTTATAAAATTACGCACGGTTATAGTTGATGTAGTGAAGGATAACGGAATGCTATTTTTTTTCAAATAATGCATAAAACGTCCATAAAATCAACTAAAAACACATTACACACACTACCTTGCATTTGACACAAACACATAGGTGTATGATTAACGAAATAAAACATTCAATGTCTTACTATGAAAACACGGAGTCAAAAATGTCAGGCTTTGTTGTCAAAATACCCGCTATTGCTTTTAAATGCAGCTTAGTTAATTAAACCTCTTTTTACCTTTACGGGTGTATATATAATTTGAAAATTAAAACAATCTAATTGAATTTGTCCACCAATCCGCAATCCACCAATTCGCACTTGGCCAGCGCGGTGGTCTATGGCCTAAAAACTCTCTCATTCTGAGAAAAACCCCGTTCGAAGAATTTGAGAAATATTAACGCTACTTTGGACGATATCAAGTTTAGTTCTTGAGTTGAATTACGGTCGAATTTCGATCGTTGCGACGGGTGGCTAGTATCTCAAAGTATGAATCTACGGACCATCTCGTGGAGGGGCGTGTCCCACTAGGCTCCGCCTAAGGGAAGGGGTAACAGATGCGCGTGAGTCGACAAAACGCAAAGGGTGCCAGTGTCAGTATGGAAGTCGATGACAACTTGCGACAAAACATGTTTTACCACTTTTTTTTTGTTTTCGTGCAGCCATTTGAGAAGATTTTATCAGGGTTCAGGGCAGCTTTTGTTGACGTATGATATAATTTAAATTAACTAGTTACCCGTCGCACCGGTCAAAATTCGACCGTAATTTAACTTAAAAAACTAAACTTCTTATTGGCCAAAGTAGCACGCGTATTTCTCAATTAATAAATTGTACTGATTTTATTGATTAAATCACCGTTAAAGGTAAAAAGAGGTTTTAATTAACTAAACTGCATTTAAAAGCAATAGCGGGTATGTTGACAAAGACATTAAGTTTCATAGTAATGTTCTATTTCGTTTATTATGTATGTGTTTGTGTCAAATGCAAGGTAGTATGTGTAATGAGTTTTTACTTGATTTTATGTATGTTTTAGGCATTATTTAAAAAAAATATATTAGCATTACGCAATCCTTCTCTACATCAACTGTAAGCGTGCATAATTTTATCTTCCTCCATCCGTGGCAAGTACACAAAAACGTGGTAAAAACGAATCATTTTTTTTTTGCTTCACGCCATGTATAAGTGAAACTGCAGTTTGTCGCCCAAAAAAAAGGTCGCTAAATCTGCGTTCCTTACTCCAAGGAGAAAACTAAGATTTTTGTCCAGTGTCTGTGAGGTGCATCTCGCTTTTGACTATGAAATCCCGATTTTTCGCTCAAAATGTTTCTAAATCCCAATTTACAAAAAAAAACTGGCAACGCTGTCTGGGGTTGATTACAGATATCCATAAAGGGTAGTGGCTAGTTACCATCAAGTGGACTGCATGCTCATTAGTTACTTCATTAACTTGAACCCACTATGGTCTCACTGCTAAGCACGAGTCTCCTCTTAGGGTTTCAGGCCAAGGAAGACTTCACACTTTGGACATTTTTTTTAAAGAACAAGTTTGTTTATGATTGTCCCTGTAGTTCCGGGGCCAAAATAAGGCTACGGTCTCCCTTGGCTGTCGTAGGAGGCAACTAAAAGGGGTTTCCGGAGTTGCGGGCAGCTAGAGTGGGAGCTCGAACCATCCAGCCGAGCGACCCCAGAAAGGACGATGACATGTGTGGTCGCATGCCATCAAATGAGCACTGGGGTAGAGCCCGAAAGGGGAATCGCGCTCGGAGGACTCTAGTTGAAGATCACAGATTTCTCCTCAGAGCGCTGAGGACGGTCACCGGGGGGGTTTTAGTACATAACTCGGCGATGCTCCCACGGCGTCGGGTACCTTTTGAAGATTTCTTCCTCGAGAACAAAAAAGGTGTGTTCACGATATTTTCCTTCGACGTTTGCTACTTAAATTTTATACCAAAAATGTCTTCATCACCTTATTCTTTTGTTTAGTTTTGAACAAAAGAAACCTCAATAGCATATAATTTGACCGATAACAATCAACACCTAATCTTTCATCACTTAAACGGTTATAAAGTGGCGATTACCGCTTTCAACGATATATTACAATACTTTATAACGGAAAACAAACAAAATCCAACCGTATTCCTATTACAATAACAGTTACGTTACGTTTTCACGTTATTAACAGTTTCAAATAACAATTTATTTCTTTATCGCAACCAAATTGAGATCTTATTTTATTTCTCATAAGTACAAAGTAAAAAAAACGTACCGTCAAAGTGACGATTAAGTTTTTTAAGAACGTTTTAATACAATAATAGTTACGCTACATAATAACGAGTAATCTGAGAGCTACAATTTGTATACGATTGTCGGGAGCGTTTGTAACACGAAACTACTGTGCGAAGTGCTAAATGTTTTGTTAAATATATGTTGAGCGGTTTAAAATGGCTGCTACGAACGAACGCACTTTTATTAATATTGTTATCGTTTTACAGTTTTTCGATTTGAAAGTTATGTTACTCGGTTCATTAGACTTAAGAAATAAATTGTATTGGCCGTGGATCTCCGCCAAATTTTTAAAGAGCGAAAGGTTCTCTGCAATACAATAGAAGAATAAATGAATAAGTATTATTTTACTTTTATATATTAGTATCATGTTACTTTTACTACGTTATGTAGCATATATCACAGGGATTTTTAAACAAATAGCTTTCGAGGAACCTAAACAGTGATATCCTTACCTGATGGCCACGAAAAATTCACTTGCCTTAATTTGACATGTCAAATTATGAGCAAATTTTGTTATCCGCTACAATTTTCGTGGCCTTATAAAAAGACACATATCTACATTTATTATTAACGCTCAATGTTTAAAAATAATGTTTTATGGCTCTATTTACCCCGTATTCGACGTTACAACGTTTAAAACTACATGTGCTCGAAATGAAGTGACTGAGTTATACAAAAACCAGGGGCCGGCAAAATGTTATCGGCGGGTTGATTTGTAATACTATACCGAAGTACTATTGACAATTGCATTCGAATTATAGCCTTTATTATAGCTTTATTGGTGTATAATTTATTCTTTTATTAATGTTACTCTAGATTTTATTCGAGTTAACAGTTTCAAATGTACATGTGTTTTTTTTTAAAGAACTCTTGGGTGTGTAGGTTTACTCACGATGTTTTCCTTCACCAAAAAACAGTGATAACTAATTTCATTTCTAATACGCACATAAATCAGTGGTGAGTGCCTGGGTTTGAACCTCGGACTTCCCCACTGAGAGGGCAAGTTTCAACCATTAGGCTATCACTGCTTTACTGTTTCCACTTGGCAAATGTCAATTAATGCTTACTATATAATTTACTTCTTTATCTAAAAATATTTTAAACCAGGCAATGAACCCGGAACCCTTCATAAGGAACCCTTTACCCGTTTCGTCCTCCGAAATACGATAACAGGCGAATTTGATTTAATAAATCATAACTTACCAAGTAAACACGACTTCGAATAGTTTGAGCAACTTATGTATAACTACGGTTTGGGTAGCGCGATAGTACATAGTAATATTAATTTAATCCATATATACTAATATATGAAAATGAGATAATGTATGTCTGTTTGTTAACCAATAATGCAATCACTGGTCCGATTTATATGCAACTGTTGACCCGGCGACCTTCGTTCTGCCTAAATGTCTACAATCTAAAATTACGAGTGTTTCTTCACTAAATTATACATAACGAAGTGAGAGTGAAATGTGACGTCAGGAAGGCCAGGGTGTCTTCATTATTTTCCATTCTTGAAGATTTCAAGTAAAACACAGCAGTAAACTTCTTCGATTTATTCACAATTGAGGAGGTTCGATCGCTTCGACGGTTAAACAAGAAATTTTTTTTACCGACTTTCGCTCGCCTTTTTATAACAATGTTTGGTGGTGTGACAATAACAAATTTATGGAGGGTAAACTAAATTACAATTCTAAAAAATCATTAAATGTTGCTAATTCAATAAACAAACAATTTTCGATCTTTAAACTAACTAAAGTAATTATTATCGGCGATGTGTTTTTCATAAATACGCGGTGTCGCGCCGACATACATGTATTGAACATAAAAACTTTCGTCTTGAATCACTGTATCTATTAAAAAAACTGCATTTTAATCCGTAGCGTAATTATAAAGACTTGAAATTTTGCACCATGTTTCCTTTAGTAGAAGCGGAGTACTATGAAAGGGCTTTAGGAAATTCGCCCCTTAATAGAAATGGGTGAAAAGCTTGTATGAAAGTCCGCCATTTTTGAAACGTAATGAGATTCAATAGAGCAGTGATAGCCTAATGGTTTAAACTTGCCCTCTCGTTAATTTATGTGCGTAATAGAAATTATTTATCCCTGCTTTTCAGTGTAGGAAAATATCGTGAGGAAACCTGCACCCGAGATTTCTTAAAAATAAGTTCTCGGAGGTGTGTGAAGTCCACCAAATCGCACTTGGCCAGCGCGATGGACTATGGCCAAAACTCTCTCATTCTGAGAGAAGACTCGTGTCCAGTAGTGGACCAATAATTGGTTGATTCCCAATGAAATTCAATATTTGACTTTCTGGTTTCATAAATTAGATAATTTGTTTTATCAGTTTCGGAAAATATCCCTTAGAGGGTAAAATAGGTAAGTTCTTTCAGAAATCCGCAAAATTTGGTGCAACCTCAATGAAACTTAGTGCTTGGTTTTGTGGTTCATGTTGACTATTGAGGGAGGTTGGCTATTTCCAGCTGTGAATTTCAAATGACTAATGGATGGTAGTGATGTTACTTGTTATTTGAACATTCGAATTAGCGAATGCGAATGCAAATATCCCCTATCGACATTCGCGAATACGATTCGATATTTTTTAGATGCTGCCAGGCTTAGTTTTCGGGGAGGTGCATCTGCATCTACACATAGTGTTAACCGGTTAACACCAATACGCACTTGACCAGCGCGATGGACTATGGCCTGAAACTCTCGCATTAAGAGAGAAGACCCGTGCCAAGATTTGCCAACCTTTTTTTATGCATTTCTCAAATTAAATCAAATCAAATTTTATTTATTATGGAATACAGGTATAATAAGTTCTCATCTAGAATTTATACAGTTTCTCCATATTCCCGCCGCAAATGGGCACACAATTACAATCATTTAATAATAACAATAATACGAAAATAATCAATAATGTGATGTCAAAATTAAGATAAATTTATATTAATATTAATAATACATTGAATTATATTTCTGTACATTATTTTTGTCCACCAATTTGCACTTGGCCAGCGCGGTGGACTATAGCCTAAACTCTCTCATTCTGAGAGAAGACCCGTGCCCAGCAGTAGGACAATAATGGGTTGACGACGACGACGACATTATTTTTTCAGTAAAATTTCTCCATTAAATAATCATTTATGATAATAACATTTTTCAATTAGGAATTGATTTAGTTTTTTTTTTTAAATAATCCTACATCACTAGCGGCTCGTATCAATTTTCTAAATTCACAAAACATCCGCACAATCCTTGCGGATGCAATTTCGAATGAGATTATGAATAACCGCATTCGCATCACTTATGAATTATAATGTTTGTGCAAACGAAGTCGGGGGTTCTTCTTGTATAGTATACACTAACTAATTATGTTAGTTTAGTTGAGAGTGTTGTTTGGTCTCTTTATTAGATTAATTCATCTTCGCTGTTTGTGTTTTGATTTATATGTTTAATTATTGTCCTAATTTATTTTGCGTGATATTCCCTGATGGTTCGCTCAAGGATATAGGTGCCTAGTGAAAACGGTAGTAAGTCTGATTTTTGCTAAATTATCTCTTTATATCACAATTGTGAAAACACTAACAAAGAACTCTTTTTTTAACATTTTTCTAAAACAAGATGTAGCTACCGATATATAAATCTAGGCTTTTTATCATTATTTTTATAAAATAAGATCTGTCTATGGATCATCGTGTTAGAAAGCCGATCTATTAAAAGGTTTCTGTTTTACTGTCAATTTTGTTTTTGTTTCGAAATTCGAACTCCCACTCAAGCCGCCTGCAACACTGGAAGCCCGCTTTTAGTCGCCTCTTACAACAGGCAGGGGATACCACAGCCCAACTCTGATCCCGGAGCTACAGGACTAACCTAGCGGTATACCCGCGTTTATAAGCATGTAATGACCTCAAAATGTAATAACTTTTGAAAGAGTAAATAAATTTTATTGAGACAAAATTTAAATGTTACCCCAATAAACGGACAGAATAATTATATAGATTAAGTAAAGATGATATGAGAATAAGGATAGCCTCATTCTCATATTTTCATATTTAATGAAACTCTGTAGTTTTGATTAGATTTGATATGATTTTAAACAGACAAAGAATGTTAGAAAAGATATAGATTAATATTGTCCTAATTGACATTTTCTAAGGAGACTGTCTACTTTAATGAATTCCTATAAACAGAATAAAATTCATTATAACAGCATAGATTTTAACCTTATTTATCTATAATAACCAATATAACTTACTAATAACCGATAGACCGCGGATAATGAAGGCAGCCTACTGGGGCTTAGGCGTGTGCTAGAAAATTGCGTTCGAAATGAGTTTCAGAAAATGTTTTTATTGACATCAATCTGGTAATAAAAGTTATATTTGAAGCTAGATTACTTTGGAATATGGGTTACTGGCTTTATCCCGTGTCTTTGCTCGCTTTGAACTCTTTTACAATAGTTTTGTTTTATTTATTTATACTGGTTATTAACTATGTGTGGGCCAAACTTCAGTTAAATGCGATTTGTAGTTTTTACATAAAAAACAAATCCATTTATAGTATATCCAAAACAAAATATTAAAACATTTTTTTTAAATCTTATCAGAAAAGTCAAGTATAAATAAAAAGAAATTATAAATAAAACAAAGTGTCCATATCACAGCTTTTTGGGAGAATCCCAAGAATGCTGACGGCGTTGCCTCTTTGTATAGCCAAACTGATTCTTTGGCCAAAATACGCACCAGCCCTTGGGTCTCCTAAAGCGTCAACCAGTCACGACGTTAGTTCTTTGCAGAACCGTCGTGCTTCTGGCCCCATTGACCTAAAGTCTCTACCGCAAACGGTACAAAGATGTAACCCTCCCCAAGAGCTGCATATTTGCGCCGCTTAGTAGATTCGGCCTTTTAGTAGTTTTAGCTTGAAAAAGTAACAAACATACATCCTCACAAGCTTCCACATTTATAATATTAATGAGACATAAAATTATAGTATGCCTGTGTTTTATTATTTTAACCAATTTAACAAAACGTTTCTAATTGCTTGCAAACTTTTTCGGTTAATTTGTCTGAAATTTATTTTGTACGTACAATTGCTTCAAGGGTACCTTAAAGCAATTGTACGTACGAAATTGCTAATGGCGCTTTCGAAAGAGAATATCTATACATTCAAAACGTCCCTGTAGTTTCGGGATCAGAATAGGGCTACGGCATCCCCTGCTGTCGTAAGACAAGAGGCGACTAAAAGGGGCTTCCGGGGTTGCAGACGGCTAGAGTGGGAGCTCGAACCGTTCGGTCAGGCAATCCCGGGAAGGACGGCGGTATATGTGGTCGCATACCGTCGTAAAGATTAGACGGAGCGGTGGGCCCAGCCGCCCATCTGGGAGGAGCCCGATGGGGCAACGCGCTCGAAAGATTCCGGTTGAAGTCGTTTCGAGATCCAGGAGTCCTCGTTTTTAGCGCCGAGGACGGCCACCGGGGGGGTTTTAGTGCGGTAAAAATCCCACATAACCCTGCGTCGCTCCCACGGCGTCGGGTACCTTTTGAAGGTTTCCCCCTCTAGAACAAAAAAATACCTTCAAAAATTTGCCAAGGTTTGATATATCTTACGATGAACTACTTTGAAAGAAAACGACACACCCGCTGAACATCTTACCGAATCTTCTTTATTGACGTCGCGTTACGATCCAATAGTGGTGTACCAAAAATATTGCAATTAAGAGTTTAAAAGAGCTTTCATTTCATTCATAAAACTATTTACCAACTAATTATATTGTTTTTTTTTTATCTTACTGAAGTAGCCAACGAGCATGCATTCCACCTGATGGTAAGTGGTCACTGCCACTCATGAACATCTGTAATCAACTTCATAAAAAAACATGAGTTCTATCTGAAGTCAATCACAGATGCGTTGCTACTCTCGAGGACTGAGATGGACTATATGATCATATAAAAGTGTGCCGGCAACCACACCCTTTCATCGAAACGCAAGAAATGCTTGACGCTAGAGATGGGTGTGGCGGTGGTACTTCCCCGGTCGAACTACACTGGTTCTACCTTCAAAATTATTAATTGATACAGTAAAGTTTATTGAAAGTTTATATACTTCATATTACATATTAAAATAGGGTATCGTAATACACAGTATTAAATAGATCTTTTTCAAATGTCACTAATATGCCCCAAAGTCGTTCAAATTTGATTTATGTCTCATACAAACTCACTGACAAGGAGCTAACACATTTTTTCTCTTGCCACGTGGGTCGCACCTGGTCTTCGGCATACGGTAACTCCGCCCATTTTAGTATAATACAGGACAAAATCAAAATCACCTGAACATAATTTACAAACGTAACAATATATTTGGAAGTGAAAAATGCGTGGATTGACTCTCATGCCTCATTTTTCTTTAATTAAATAAACATAAAGGATAATTTTCAAACTGTTTTTTTGAAGATCTAAAGTTATTAGCCAAAATATGAATAAACAAAGTATTTAAGGGTTTCTTAATAAGCGTTTCTTATGTAGGTATGAAAAACCTGGGGCATAGCATTGCATTTCTGGAAAGCTTTAGATAAAACTGGGCTTATCTGTATTTATTACAAACATGTTCATAGGCAACAGGGGCCACTAGTTATAATGTGGATTGCATTCTTATTTACTACTTTCATAAAAAATTAAAATATGTAAGCAAGTGAAAATAAAATAAAATGAAACGAACACAAGTAAATGTTACTACATTATTTGTATGAATGTTTAGTTTATTTCTCGTAAGTGATTGTTAATCTT